>CM062285.1:17267097-18467097 GCA_031216635.1 Dissostichus eleginoides
CCAATACTTGTATTCTTTTACTTAAGTAGGTCGTTGTAACTGAGTATTTCTAACCTGATTTCATTTAAGTAAAGAGGTTATGATTAAAATGTTGTTCAATATTTATTCTAAACTACCTAAGATCTTACTCTTTGTCTGTGTTTTGGTTTATTTTGCACAAAGACAACAAAATTAATGAAATCTTAAGAGGTCAAAATAAGGTTATTTTTCACACATCTCAAAGCATTTGTATTTGTTCTCATTATATTACTCAACGCTGGGTGTTAGTTTAGGAAGCGCTTGATTTGAAATGCTGTTTTTGTACACCAATAACACAGTGGGATCATGTTCATTGAAATGTGGGAACCCAAATGAATTGTGCAGCAGTAAGAAGAAAACATTACAACACTTGCAACAAGCTTTTCAATTGCAATTGAGTTGCAATGGCAGTTGTTGGAAGACGTTTAAATCTTTGACCCTGGAAATATTATCTGTTCTTTCTCTCAGTTCGAGATGCTGACAGGAACGCTGCCGTTTCAAGGAAAAGACCGGAAAGAGACGATGACCATGATCCTCAAGTAAGACACTTTATATCGCCACTACACTCGTATCAAATCACCATCTAACAGCTTATATTACAGATGGCTGTACATCCTGCAGGGTTATATTTGAGGAGATAAAGTGCAGCACTCAGGAGGAAGAGGAGAGGACTCGGGAGTTCTTGCGATTTATAACGGCTACGGAAGAGACAGTGATTGAGAATCTTTCAAAGAGAAAATATAAAAAACTAATCAGAGGAAATATTAACTTCCTCTGTCGTCTTTTTATCAGTATCTGTGTAGAAACGCTGACCATGTTTCCTGTGTAGCGTCTAGCCTTTCAGAGACTCCAGTCTGGATATACAATATGTGCAGTTGATATCATTCTGCAGCTATTCTTGATTTTACTTGAATATAAACTCTCTCTCTCTTCTCTTCACAGAGCCAAGTTGGGAATGCCTCAGTTTTTGAGTTCAGAAGCCAGAGTCTCCTCAGGAACCTTTTCAAACGCAACCCTGGAAACAGATTAGGTACAACTTTTTTCTTTTCTTTTGCACTTGAAAAATGAAAGAATGCATGCATGCCTAGAGATGCTCGTCGCCAGTGCCTGGACATTTCCAAGTTGTAAAAATCAACTAAGTTAATCCACATTCATAAATAAAGGGGTATATAAATCAACATACCTTTTTCAGTTGCATCACAATCCATTTGCTTTCTGATATAATCCATAAATTGACCCCAAATCGAAAGTTTGATTCAAATAAGGACGACGTAATGTTCTCCAATTGAATACAACACACGCTAATTATCAAGACAAGTTTTAAAGAAAAGGGGTAGAGGTAGATTCCCAGTCCTTTCAAATAATATGCTTCTTTTTGGCAGATTTATTTGATAAAACACTGGACTAACAGTTTTTTTTTCGTAGGAGCTGGACCAGACAGCGTTGAAGAGATAAAGAGACATCACTTCTTCAGCACCATCGACTGGAACGTCAGTACCTTCTTTAATAGACTTTATTAGTATTTTATTAGTATTTTTATCATATTTGTGTACGTATTTGACGTTATAACATGCTTGCCTCTTTACTATGTTATGATATGACATCAAGTCTGAAAAGAAACATTTTAAGAACAAAAATCAAGATAGAATAAAGAAAATGTTCCCCACTGTGGGATTAATAGAGGGTTTCTGATTCTGAAGCCATTTGCTCATCAGATTTAGTTTATAATTCAAGAAGAGAGACTTTCTGTGCAGCCAGAGGCACAAAAACATTTACATATTTAATCTTTCTGTCTGTTTTCCGCAGAAACTCTTCCGCAGAGAGATCCCTCCGCCCTTCAAACCTGCCGCAGGTCGACCTGACGACACTTTCTATTTCGATCCAGAGTTCACAGCTAAAACACCCCGAGGTACGCACTGTGTGACCTGACTTCATCCTGAATAAAATGTGTCTGAGCGGTGAGGTTCAGCAGCTGTCTCTGTTTCTGTGTCTCAGACTCTCCGGGGGTTCCTCCCAGCGCCAACGCCCATCAGCTGTTCAGAGGCTTCAGTTTTGTGGCAATAACAGAAGAGGACACACAACCACTACCCAGCAATATCGTACAGGTACACACCAGGGTTTCCGCTAGGATTTTTTCTTGCCGGTCAAATGTCCGGAAAGAATTTATTTTACCGGACAAATTTGAAACTTACCGGTCATGTTTCAATAATAATAATTAGAATTGTGTCGATCAGATCCAGCTCTCCTGATCGGCCTTTATAGAGAGCACGATCAAACTATTAAGAGTGAATATCGGCCGTTAATGATCGGCGGCCAATCGATCGGAGCATCCCTAATTATTACCGGACATTTTGACCGGCAGGTTTTGAATTGACCGGTTTTGAATACATTTTACCAGCTAAATCCGGTAATTACCGGCTAACGGAAACCCTGGTACACACATACTTTCATACTGTAGGGGGAGAAAAATAACCAGATTTATAGAGTGAAACCCCAGTCTAGAATTACATTTAAAGATAAGAATGAAAAGCAATAATGTGCAATAAAAAGATAAAATAAGGTAAAGATATTTATACAAACAGAAGAAGTCAAATACAATTCTTTAAAAGACAATACATTAACCTTTCCACCTTCTATAATGAGCAATAGGTATGAATGCCTTAATGAATCATTATTATTATTAATGTTTGCTTTGATATTTGTGTCTTTGCACGTAGCAGCTGCACAGAAGCACATCTCAGTTTTCAGACGCCTACGAGATAAAAGAGGACATCGGTGTGGGCTCGTACTCCATCTGCAAACGTGCCGTGCACAAAGGCACCAGCATGGAGTACGCAGTGAAGGTAAGAAACACACAAACATCCAAACGTAATATATATGTCCACATTTAACTTTTCCTTTACTTTAAACTCTGTTTTTCTTCTGTTTTCAGATCATTAATAAGGCGAAAAGAGACCCGACGGAGGAGGTGGAGATCCTGCTGAGATATGGTCAACATCCCAACATCATCACACTCAAAGATGTGAGTGGAATAAAACCTATTATAAAATATTATCCAGGAGCATTTGGATTAAAGGACATACTGAGGAGTAGGACATCAATGTATACCTTTATTATGGTGTTTTTTTATTAATACCGGGGACAACGCCATAGACTAAACACAAAGTCCTTTTTTCCATCCACTGAATTTCACATGTATTTCTGTAATTGTAGGTGTTAATCTGCGTGTTTGTCCAGAGTGACTCAGTCGGGCTAAACCCACATTTCTGTGTGGACAAAAGAACTTAAATTCCCTGGTTTGATGCAATGGTTTCATGACTCACTCGTAATTATTGGAGTTAAAAATATCGTCTTGCTGCTGGGTGAAAACTTCCTTGAATCACTTCTTGTAACTGAAGCCGATTATACCTACATTCATGCCTTATACATTTAAGGTTGTTGTAAAACAGATGTTATTATTTAACTAGCTGCTAATGAATGTTCTGCTGGTTGATTAATGGACTCAAATATTTCTTCTTGAATATTTGTATTCTCAAATATAAAATAGTGTAAAACTTGTTGTTTAGGTAAAGAAAACAACGGTACCGAGTCTACCGCTTAGTCTCAATCAATCAGGATCAGGTCTACTTTACCTTTCAGGCTGAACCTCTTAGTTTTTATTGTAATTTGATAATGCTGCATGTTTTCGGTTCTATTGAAGGAACGGATATCCAGAATTAGAAGGCGTGATTGGTTTAATTTAGAAATCTCTCAGAATGAATTATTTGTAATGAATAATGTAGTGACTAAAAGGTTATTTTTGTGTTGTCGCCGTGTGCTAGGTGTATGACGACGGCCGCTCGGTGTTCCTGGTGACGGAGCTGATGAAAGGAGGCGAGCTGCTCGATAAAATCCTGCGGCAGAAGTTTTTCTCAGAGAGAGAAGCCAGCGCCGTCCTGTACACCATCACCAAGACGCTCGAGTACCTGCATGTGCAGGGGGTACGTTTCTGTCTTTAAGAGGAAAATACCTTTTAGAATTGTTTACTTTTCTGCATTACATCTGATTTCCATGCAGCATGTAAAAACGAGTTCTTCTCTCGGATTAGTTATTGTGGTATACTGTGCAGATTTATCGTATCTAGTTAATCTTTCGGGTCACAAAGAACTGAGTATTTTCAACTAAAGGTGGATTTCAAGCCATGGGAGAAAACGGGGACCAATTCAATTGTAGTGTTGTTGAAGAGACAATAAAATCAAGTCAAATAATTATCAAAAAAGCAGATGCATGGATTTTGCATAGATATCTTGGAGTACAGCTTTGAACAGAAAATGTACCCTGTAAGTAAACATCGTACTTCTCCAGGTGGTGCACAGAGACCTGAAGCCCAGTAACATCCTGTACGTGGACGAGAGCGGGAACGCCGAGTCCATCAGGATCTGCGACTTCGGATTCGCCAAACAGCTGCGAGCGGAGAACGGTCTTCTGATGACGCCGTGCTACACCGCAAACTTTGTCGCCCCCGAGGTACGAAGTCCGTTACTACAGCATCAGGACATTTCTCCCTCTTTATGTCTTTATGCTTCAGTGTTTGTTGTAGCTTTGTAATAGTCTATTTGAACTTCTTTGAAACTGTTATTTGAGTGTCTTTTGTCTTGATTTATTTGAATGCAACTAAACAAAAGTGAAGTAAAGGCTAAAGAAATGGTTGTTTAAATTCCATTCATACAGCTGTCCAGTATGTAGAGAGGTGGGGGTGTGAATCTTTTGGTATATTTCTAAAAGTGATGTTGTCTTGTGTTTCTGGCAGGTTTTGAAGAAGCAGGGTTATGATGCCGCGTGTGACATCTGGAGTCTGGGAGTCCTGCTCTACACCATGCTAACAGGGTAAGCTTTTTATTTGATCAACATGAAAACATTTTGTATTATATGAGATCTAAATAACTGAATTTAGTATTTATGTATTTTTAACTTGTATTTGTAGTGATTTCACGTGTTATCTAGTGTTTTTTGTGTCCCTATATGATATTAATGTTTTTGTAAATGATTCCTGACAGGTAAATGTAATAAACTTAACAAATCTAAATATGAATATGTTTTAAAGGTTCACGCCCTTTGCTAACGGTCCCGAGGACACGCCGGAGGAGATTTTGGCTCGTATCGGCAGCGGGAAGTTCTCCCTCACTGGAGGATACTGGAACTCTGTCTCTGCTGAGGCTAAGGTATGGACTCTAACATAACTGTGCTTTAAAACAGACACCCAGAACCGAGAGTAAAAACAAACTACTTTAAATCAGACAAAGATGTGTCTGAAGGAGACCCTGCTACATTTTCTCTTTGAGTATTTCCATTTGACTTCTGCTCCACTACATCCCAGAGTGGAACATTGTGCTTTTTATTTAAATTAAATGTGGGTCCGACTCTAAGTATCCTGTCTAATACTTATGACCTCACTGTGTTTTCTACAAACCCCCCCACCCTTTTAGGACCTGGTGTCTAAGATGCTGCACGTGGACCCTCACCGACGGCTGACAGCGGGTCAGGTGCTGCGACACCCCTGGGTGACTCACCGGGACCAGCTGCCCAAATACACCCTGAACAGACAGGACGCCCCACACCTGGTCAAGGTATTTCAAATTAAAGGAGAGCGGGGTTTGTGCAGAAGAAGGAGAGTTTGGGTCTCAAACTATGAAATCATTGTTGATACATCCCCAAAGAAGTTCACTTGGTGTATCCTCAGTGTTCAGAGATTATTAATGTCAGTTTTGTTCTAGTCTAAAAGCTAAAAAGTGTTCCAAAACAATGTCAACATTTTGATTTAGATTTTTAACGGGAAATTAATTCACTGGTATCTTTACTGTAAGTCTCCAGTAGTTATGCATTTTAAATATGCCAAGAATCTGACAGCAGAGTTGAAATACTACTAGCCATTTTTATTTTTTTAACGCACCAATTTATGTAAAATAATGCATTCTGTGTTCTTCCTGCAGGGTGCCATGGCAGCGACATACTCGGCCTGAACAGGAACGTCCCCCCGGTGCTCGAGCCGGTGGGCTGCTCCACCCTGGCCCAGAGGAGGGGGATGAAGAAGATCACCTCCACCGCTCTGTGACCTTTGACCTCCACCCCCCCCTCAACTCTGAACTCCACCGGACCTTCATCCTCCTCCTCTTCTTCCTCCCTCTGGTCCGGGGGACAGACTACTGATGGACCCAGGAGCCGCTAACGCCAAATAGAAACAGAGACCACGCCCCTCGCTGCCGACCCCGCCCGCCGTCCTGCACCTTAACGGACTCTTGTGATTGGCCGGTTATCTCTCAGCTCGAGAAATAATCCGTTCCTGTTTTTGCTTTGGACAATCAGCGCAGACCCCGAGAGGGAGCCGGCGCGAGGAGAATAAAAGTACTGTATTTATTTACTTCAAACAGGGGAACATAGGAACGTCTAATGTATGCATCTAAAGAGCTAGGATGGTCATTATACTGTCGTTAGGGTCTGCGTAGCTGCAGATTCTGTATTTAAACCTCAAGAAGCCTCTGAGAGCACGGCCACTACGGAGAAGGACATAAACAAGATGTTGCTTTCAAGATTTACCTGCAGAAAGGGAACAATTAAGACATAGGAAAAGGGGGATATTATCTGAGTGGTACATTTACAAGAAATCAGAATTGGGCAATATATAACTAATCTGAAATGTTAAAATGCACTTAAAGGAATCCCTTAAATTTTACCTGAGAATAAAGAGGTACATTTTCAAAAAAGAAGTCAAGCATATGCAAGACAAACTCAAAGGATGTGTGAGGGGAAAAAAGTCAAAAATAGATACATTTACTAGGAAAAAGAAACCCTAATTATTCTCTGAGAATAAATGTGTACATTTACAGGAAGTAACTAAAAGAATGTTAAATTAAATAACGCGAGAAAGCTTCTTGCTTCCAAAAACAACGTCAGACACTTCGCCCCGGAGTGACCTTGCTCTGTACGAGCCGACCGATGGAGAGCTGAACTGTAAATATAAATACGTACGAGCATCTCAGGTTTTACGAATCAAGAAAATGCATTTTTTATATGTCCAGGAGGAGAGAGGTGTACATAGAATAAAATAGGATAAGCACACAGATGTATGAGGCGTTTAACAAACATGCAGAAAAGCTTCACTCCAAACACCCGATGCTTTTTGTCTTTCCGTTACAGATTTATTTTAGCTTTAGACATCGTTGTTGTTGGAGTGAAACTCATCCTGAGGCATCTCTTCTTCGTGGAACCAGGATGTTTCTGTCTGTTTTAAACTCAAAGTGTAGCAGAAAAAACAATCCACAGCTGGTACATTTTAAAATATTTGTATTCCAGCTTAAAAACGAACTGAATTAAAGGGTTGGTTCACCCATGTTTCTTTCTTAATAGACCGCTGATTTATTAATTCAAGTCAGCAGAGGTCGTGGCATCCCTAATATGCTCCTAGAACACTTGAAACTACATTTCCCATAATGCAATGAGGGGAAAAGCTAGTTTAAATACTTGCATTTTATGGATTTTTTGCCAATGATTTCTACAAAGTTACTACATCATCCAGTGCAAACTCCATTTCAAATCAATACTTAGTTTTTTTCATGCCTGGTGACACATTTCAAAGCCGACACTTGAAATATATTTATTTTAATACTGAAACCAAATGCATTCTTCTTTTTGGGAAATATTATATAGAATGATCAACGTGTAAATGGTGAACTGGCCCTTTAATTACAACACAAATCAGATAGATTAGTGATGAAAGAATCTCTTCCGAAACGTAATGATGTTGTAATCTAATGTGGAAACGATGTTAGGCCTGTAAGTGAAATAAAGGTGCGCCTGTGTGTTTCTCTGCTGCAAAACAGACTGAAGACAATCAGCGAGCACGAAACAAAAGTCCCTCCTGCATCCGTCAGAAATACTGTAATCTTTCTGTGAATGATTTAAAATACTTCTTCCTCCCCGTGCTCATCCGAATGTCCGTCAACATAAAAAGGGATCTATAGATTTTTTGTTGTTTTATATATAATATGAAATATATAAATGTTGTTTGCCTCGTCTTTCGTTGTACAGCTCTGGGATAAAGGAATGTAAAAGGATTTTTTTCTGTAATTATGAACTGGGGAATAGCTTTCTTTCTTCTTCTTCTGTCTCCGTCTTCTTCTTCTTCTGTCAGCGTTCAGCCTGCTGCTACTCCAGCTCTGTTTTTGTACCTGCAGCGAGAGTTGGACTTTCTATTAAAAACAATAAAAAGGATAATCAGCTGATAACGCACTCTGACTCTCTTTGAGCATGTTATAGTTTGGAGATTTTACAACTGGTAAGTTCACACAAAATACAAAGACTACTTTCCTCTAAGTGGTATGAAGAAATTAATACGTTTTGGTGGTTTTTTTTATACACAACTTCACCACAAATGTATATTAAGTTGTGTTTCATACAGGGTATTTTAGATAAAGATGTACTGGCAACATGAGTGGTTTTATGCAAGAGGACACTGAAAATGTCAATTTGATATTACAGATTTTTCTAAAACATATCGGTGCCTACAAACGAAGCATTTCATGGTGAGTGAAATAATGCAAAATTATATTTTTAACTAACAAATTACCAAGATTTAATTACATTTACTATTTTGCATTTCCAAAAAGAAAGAAAACATCCCTTTTTAAATATTTTTTTGTCTTTAATGTGTCAAATATTGTTTAATTCTTTTTTTACTTCCATTTTAATTTCAAGTCATTCATGTTTAAATCCACTGTGCTCAAAAAGAAACTAAATTGTAGAAGCTTTTTTGTAAAAAGGACACAATCTGGATCATAGCTTTTTTATTTTCAGTCCCATTTATTACAAATGATGAGCTCTACTGCCGTTTCAGTTCATTTCTATTAAATCAGCACACAAATAATGTTTTACTGTCTTCTCCTGTAGCTCGAGCGCTGCTGAGTAACACAGAATATACAGTATTTACACACACATGCATCAACTCAAATACAGCATTAACACCAGCTTCTTTTACAACCTGGGTCTTAAAACAAACATTAGAGAATTCATGGGAAAACAATTGCCAACTACTTTGTTAATTGATTTATTGTTGTATCACCAAAAGTCATCTGGATTCAGCTTCTCAAACGTAAAGACTGTTTAATATCATTACATATCATATAACTGTTGGTCAAACAAAACCACAACATTTAAAAGGTCACCTATTATACTGTTTCTCATCCATATATTATAGGTCTCTGATAGATACAAAACATGTCTCTGAAGTGTTTGGCTCCAAATACCCAACAGATCATTGCAGCATCCCATAATCCCCTCTGTTTCAGCCTTGTTTCAAAAGTGCTGATTCTCTGTCTGTTACTTTAGATGAAAATAAGGAGCCACTCCCCACGCCCCTCTGAGAGATATTTGCTTAAAAATAACACATTAGCCGCTCTCACACCAAGTACTTTGCCGCACTTAGTTCCCCCATAGAACTAAGAGCCGATCGCGTTCACACCGGAATAAATTCCCTGAGGGAAGATTACGCAAATGAATATATATACTGCCACCCGAAGTCCCCGGAGTTGGGGACTGGCTTCAGTAGAGGCTGCTGGGACTCCCAGCAGCTTCTACTGAAGCCTTCCGAGTAAATCGCCAGAACGCCGACACCTCCTCATCACTCCACCGCTCCCATGTTTTTTTTTGTGTTGCCATAAGTTATTCTCTCTCCGTTGGTGCGCGGGGCTAATGCTAATAATGCTAATGCCAGCAAATACAATGGCGGCTTCAAAAAACTTTTCAGAGTTTTACGGGGAGTGGTTTGCAATTCGCCCAGCCAATCAGAAATTGGTACTTTTTTCTCCCCAGGATAGTCCCACCTCTCTAGCAGGCACTAAAAATGGGGGTAAAAGTTCTCTGAACTAAGTTCTCTTTTTGGTGTGAACGCAAAATTCCAGGCACAAACGGAACTAAACGGGAAAAGTACAGGAAAAGTACTGCGGTGTGAAAGCGCCTAATGGTGCTCTAGGAGGAGATTCAGGTGATAAGGGGGGGGGTTGGTGATTGGCTAATGGTTACACAAGCCAAAAAATCGTTATGACATCATAAAGTGGCCAAAATCGGGTCAGCTCATTTTCCGTTTTATTATATAAATGGATCAGGACAAAGAGTGAGCGAATATTTTTTCCTAAAACTTTCAGAATCTGAAACACGGGACACATGTTTATGTATAAAAGACATGAACAAGTGGATTTTGCATAATAGGTGACCTTTATTAAGGTATTTTTTTCATTTCTTCAGCGATTAATCAACAAAATAATTAATATATGAAAGTAAGTCATATCTGGGAGCAGTGTTTCCGCCAGACCAGGGCTGAGAGGGCGTCCACCCCGAGAGCGGGGGGAGTGTGACGTCACGTCGTGTCACGCGACTTGAATTTTGAATTGAGCCGTCCCTTAAGTTATAGATACTATCTCTTTACGTATTAGTGATGGGAATTCCGGCTCTTTTTAGTGAGCCGGATCATTTGGCCCGGCTCACTAAGAAGAGCCGGCTCTTTCGGCTCTTCATGTTACCACAGTTTACCAGAGCCTCAGTTTCGCCGCTGCGAGGCTCCGGCGCTCGCAGTTCACGCGCGTGCTCCACTAGCACCCCCCGTCAAGGCTCAGAAGATATTAATAAGTAATATCTTCTGGCAATAAAAAGAATAAGCATAGATCCCAAAATGTCAAACTATCTCTTGTATTCGAAAATAAAAAACAAAACATCTGTTTCCAAAATAACAATTCACAGCAGTTAAAGATGCATGAAGAAAGGTGGCTAAGCTTGTGCTGCTTTAGTCCTCAAACACTGAGGGAAATAAAACAAATAGAGTCAGAAGTCAGAGTCGTCTGTGGCGGAGTTATCGTCGCTGACGGAGACTCCGAGTTCCCTCGGGTTGCTTTCAGGCTCCAGCAGGTTGTTCTGAGGAACCAGCAGGTTGTTCTGAGACTCCTGCAGCTTCTTCTCCCTGATGTTGTCGTTCCTGATGTGGACACTCAGACCCCGCTCCGTCATCTCGTAGATCTGACAGCGGGCGCAGTAGTACGGCGACACTCCGACGTGCCTAAACTGATCGGCCAGGTAGGACGTGAGCGACAGGAAGCCTTTGTTGCAGATGTCGCAACGCGGAATGACGCCCGGATGCTCCTGCTCCAGGTGTCTCCTCAGACCGAGCTTGGTCCCTGTGTACCCTGCCTTGCCCTCCTGCGCCTTGCAGAGCAGGCAGGTGAACACGGCGTCCTGATTGGCGTGGCGTTTGGTGTGTGAATCCAGATCCAACTGAGTGCGGACCGACCGCTGACAGGTGGTGCAGAAGAACGTCTTCCCCCCAAACTGGTGCGTGTGTTTCAGATGCACGGCCAGACCGGCAGCTTTCTTGAAAAAGCGTCCGGGTGGCGGGCAGAGCTTGCACACCAGCTGCTCTTTATCAGAGTTCGTCCTCATAATGTCCCTGTAGTCCTCCCCAAGCTCAAGCAAACACTTATTACTCACCACCTCCTCCTCTTCCTCTAGGTCCCTCTTCCTCTTCTGCCGCAGCCTCTGAGGTCTGGAGGGTTTGGACATCACGCTCTCTCTCGCCGCAGCATGTGTAACTATCTGCTTTTTGGTGGGCAGTGGTCGATCCACAGACATGGTGAACTGGTAGCTCTCTCCCTCCTCTTCAGGGTTTGAGTACTCGATGACGTAGACGCCGTCGTCCTCGTCCTCGTCGTTAGCCTCCTCCTCAGCGGGAATGGAGTACTCCATCGTAGCACACCGCAGAGTCTTCATCCTCCGCGATGTGCGTGTCGTCGATCCTCACAACCGTGATCTGATCCAAGCTGCTGTCACAGTCCCAGTTTATGTTTCCTTTCACCCCAGAGGACGAAGTGGACTTTCCTGCAAGCCCACCCGCAACCGCAGGGTGTTCAGAGGACATCTAAACACGGAAAAAATATATAAATTGTTATGTTTTCAGGCAACAGATTAACTCATATCCAACAGAACATGCATTATGTTTTCTAACTATGTTGATCAACAGGAAAATAATGTGCAACTATTTGGTGATGAATTAACATCTGAATCAATCCTTTTTTTAAAGAGGTGAAGTAAAGTCACTGGTTACAGCATCTTAAATGTGAATATGTTCTGGTTTTATTCTGAGTACCTTTGGGTTTGAAACAAACATTTTTAAAAGATGTCCGTCTTTGATTTTTGGGAAATTGTTAAAACTATTTTTCATTATTATTAGATATTTCATTTTGTGGTTTCAGTTTTTTCATGCAATTTCAAACTTCAAATTATCACCTTTTCCTTTCTATTGATTCAATTATATACCAAAGTTATTTAGAAAACCTGAGCAGGTTTATGTTATGGAATATAATGCTTAAAAACACAAAATTATAATATGCCACAACACTGTAGGATATCATCTTTCTTCCCTTCTTTAGCTAAACAATAGAGAACAGAAAACACCTACAAAACCATAGATATATATATATAAACACTAGATGACTCACCCGCGCTGCTGGCCAATGGAGACCGACGTTGCCACATGGCGGCCATCTTGCCACAGGCAGCTCTCTCATTCATAACATTATGTCTATGGTGCACCATTGAAATAACCATAGCTTGCTAAATTTTCAACCAATTTTCAAACGGTTTGGTTTGTTATAAACATCAAAGATGTAGTTATGATACTGCATACTTATAATCATGGACTTTTGTTTGTCTCCTGTATGATAGCCATGATAATAACGTTTATAATAAACCAAACCGTTTGTAAATCAGTCAAGATTTCAGCGAGTTAAGAGTATTTTTGTGCAGATCACTCACCTTACAACAGCTATAGCAGTAGTTGTTGACTGTGGCAAGATGGCCACCGGTGAGCTACGCTGGCGACTCCCCCTTGAGCCATCTAGCCTTTATATATATTATATATATATATATATATATATATATATATATATATATACAAAACAACCATAATGGAACACAAATAAACAAGTTAAGAAAAAAACTTTATTTGTTTATGTCTTGTGCGCATTAATCTTCAGGTGTTAGGTAACAAATGTAGAAGAGAAAAAGTACAAAATAACTATGTAAAAATAATTTGCAAGAGAATACTCTGAGGTACTTTTACAAAGTAAAGTACTTTTGCAAAGTAAAGTACCTCAGATTTTCTGACCGATCCTTGACCATCACTCCCGCCACCGGCTGCTGCTGCTACCGGAGCTGATAAAGAAGCTGGGTGTATTGACGGAACCGCACTAACTATCAGCCTCACACGGTCCTGGCTTCGATATCCCATCCTGAACTGCATCAGATCACCTGCCTCATAATCCTCCTGTCTAAAATGAGCGCCACAAACGACCGCGTTTTTCGTCGCAGATGCGGTAGTGAAGTCCCGTCTCTTCGCCTGCACAAAACGCACCCAGGAACGAAAGCTAGCACCAGTCCTTTTCTGTTAGGGAAATTGTGGACTCGATGTCCTGACAGGCTGGAGTTTGTGCAACCAGCACAAACACAATAGCTCACCATGATGTAAAACTACCGAAAAATACCAGCTCACTAAATCACGACCGCTCAAACCAACTACTACCGGGGCGAGATCAGACAAGGAATCCTAGGCCTAGGTCCGAATGTTGCTCCCCTATGTGAGGTAATATGACGCGTTTGACGTATGACGTTTAAAAAAAGTTTTTAGTAGCAGAGCTCAAAACGGCTACTTCCCCTCTGAATTCCTGCCCTTATGTCTCGTAAAACATGTAAAATCCTGCCTTAACTTTTTTTTTATTGTAATTTTCAGGCAAGGTTAAGCATAAATGCAGTAAAAAAAAAAAAAACCTGCAAGTTGCTCTTTAAGTAGCCTTCAGCACTTTAGTACATGTTGTTGCTAATATCGAAAACGCCGCATATAATATCCAGTTGTATTTACCACAAAGAGAAGCGGCGACATTTATGTTATCTATAAAATACATTTTAACTCACCATTGTCCTGCTAAAGTCAGCCATCACAGACAAACCTCGTTGTGCTGAAAACAAAACTGCAGCTAGCTTAGCAACACGCTAGCTAACGTGACTCCAAGTTAACAGTCGAATAAATATCACCTTTTATCACTTTGCGTCACTTTGCTATTTTTATGCAAAAACACAGAGGTGAAATGCACTTCTAAATGTATAAACGATGAGATAATTGAGCTGTGTGCGTTGCAGGAGGGTTAAAAGGTCCCGATCAGTAGCGCAGCTCCTGCAAAATATCAAATGTTGTTCTGGGGAAATAAACACAGTAAAGGCTCAGCGCAGCGAGTTCCTCCCCCTGCTGGCGCGGAGGGATACATCGTTGCAATGAATGAACAGTTATGGTTAAATGCAGGGGAATCTGATACTGATTAAAAATACATGTTGGAAGTCATTATCATTCATTGGTGGACGAAGTATTCAGCATTAATACCACACTGTAGAAATACTCTGTTACAATTAAAATACCTGCATTTAACAAGTCAATATTACTTTAAATGTAGCCCTTTATAATTTAAAGACAATGAATTGAAACATAATAATTAGACCAAGTGACAGGTTATCTGTTTCCTCATTTGATGGTGAGTTGTGTGTATTCGGTTAAGAACCAGACAACGTTACTTAAAAAACAGTTTAAAAAAGTGTTTGGGAGTTCTGCAGGCGTTTGTCTCTGTAACAATCACCTTTTACAATAAAGCAACGTGGTTTTGAATGTCTTGGAAGGCGCATGCGCAAACCGGCGGAGCGAATCAGCGGTGACTAGCTCGTTTCTTGGTACGGTTCAGTCAATTTAGAACTGACTGTTGTACACAGTTCTCGTTTATTAACTGTACGTCGTTTCTACGAGCAGGATTAACGTGACCAAGGCTTAAAAGAATATGCCCAAGAATAAAGGTAAGAGACGGAGGAATAGTGTGTCTGTATTGTTGATTGTCTGTCGAGTCCGCCGTGAAGACACACGCAGTGAAAACGTGACACCGAACAGCTAACGCTAGTTAGCATCAAGATTTTCTAATGCATTTTATTTTATCTTTTATTAACACGGAATTATGAGTATTTTAATCAAATGTCACGAGTTTCTCTGTGTAACTAACTATGTAAACATACATTCGGCTGAGATAATGATGCATTTAGTCTAGGCTAAATGAAGTTGTTAAACACTTTGTGCCTGCGAGCCGGCTAACGTGCTTAGCAGTTTAATACCGTTGCTAGCTAAGTAGCTAGTTGCTCACCCCACCCTGGTGAGGCCTGTGACTGCTGCGACTTTAATTTCACAATAAACAACTAAAACGCCAACATGGTATCTTTGTTCCTGGATATTAAACTACTTTGATAAATCTAACGTCTTTAGAATGTCGCCTAGATGTGTTTACTAGCAAGGCAACCTAAACGTTAGCTACTGTTCTTACCATTTAGTATTCAGATCCTTTTGATTAAAGTACTAATGCCACCACTGTAAAACGCTTGACTAAAACTAAAAGCCCTTCATTAAGAATGTTTCTCCAGTACAAGTGATGGATATAATCGGGTAAATGCTCGTACTGTTAAAAGTCCCCTGGTACTGTTATATTACTATTTTATATCATCTGATGGTTATTACTAATGATTATTTTTAATTATTATCCAATGATTATTTTCATCATGGATTCATCTGCTGGTTATTTTCTCTAACCAAGAACAGATTCATTTGCTTTAGGTTTCAGCTTTCCTTGTGTTAACACAGTAGATTAGTTTCTTTGTAACTGAAATATCATACTTTATAATATCTGATATATTTGATGTAAACATAGATTTTTTAAGTCACTAGCTGGCAGATTAGTGCGGTTGAGGGTAATGTTCATTATTATCTTTTAAATTTGTGTACAAGTAAACGTACTAGATAATATTTTTACCCGTGTTGACACTAGTGTTTATCACGTGTTATATTAATAACCACTTAAGATTGTGGAGAAAATGTGTTTATAAAACGTATGAGAAGTAGCTGTACCTAAGAGCAAACTGATACACTTTGCCCATCCTCAGTGAGAAAAATGTATTTTATATATATATAAATGGATAACATTAATAACTATCTTTTTTTTCTATGTTCCTAGGAAAGGGAGGAAAGAATAGGCGACGTGGAAAGAACGAAAATGAGTCTGAGAAGAGAGAACTGGTGTTCAAAGAGGACGGACAGGGTGAGTACCGTTTCTTCAGGTGATCGGGGTTATTGGAGCCAGCTGCTTCCTGGACGATGGCACCAAAGATCCATCTTTTTGCCGGGGGACGTGTGTTTGACTTATTTATAAGCAAATGCAGGACACAGAGTTAAACTGTTCGCATTTGGTCTGAATAAGTCAATATGGGTCAACTGAAGTCACTATCCCTGTTATAGATAAAATAAATCTTGTTAGTAATTTACATTGGATAAAAACAGGGGAAATCCCCCATCTGAGTAAATCCTTGAAGTTAGTCTATAATCAGAAAAAGTGTTGTAAATGTAAACATGATCTAATCATCGATTTTCAGCAAAAAGGGCAAAACAAATTGCTGATTCCAGTGTCTCAAATTTTGTTTTTGTTTTTCTTCCATGATATTGAATATTTGAAGCCGTTGGTTGCACAATACAAGTAGTTTGAAATCCTAAGCTCGGGCTTTAAGAAATTTCGAAAAAAATAAATAAACGTATAGACTGAAAGTAGGTTGACTGAGTGTTAATGAAGATGAAAATGTGTAACAGTCATTCATTTAGCAAAAATAAGTGTTCTAAACTGTCGGGCTGCCACAATTGTATAGTAATGAAACTAGTCGTTCATTTAAAGTTTCACATGTGTAGCTTTAACAACAATGCAGCAGTTTAGAGGAATCTGATGAAATCTAATAAATAATAAAAACATAACCTATATATTCAGTTGTCTACAATTAAGAAGGCGTAGCCAAAAACTCATGTTAAAACTTGAAACAGACACTCAGCAGTGAAGGTTTTTTGGGCACGTTGTCACTGAAAGTCTCATTAGATGGTAGTAACCCCCTGCAGTCAGTGTTCAGATCGTCTGCAGTGCTCGCTGCTGCCAAAATCTCTGGTGGCAGGAGAGTGAGCTTAGTGTGTGGAACAGGATTTTATACTACCCTTTTTTTTTTGGGACCATACTCCATTTTTTTAAATTTTCTGTGCCCTTTTTTTTTTTAGTCGGTAAGGATAATCAAAGTTATGAACATTTTAATTGAAATGTACCACTTATTGCGAGTGTTTTTTTTTCTCAATATGATAAACCTATACCATCCCATAATCACTTGGTGCCTGCCTGTTATTCTTGATAGAACAGTGACTTTGTTCATGTAATCTCTCATTTTAAGGTTGTTTTCTTTAGTGTATTTTCTTTGACCCTCCTCTCTCTCGTCTCCTCCAGAGTATGCTCAGGTGATAAAGATGTTGGGGAACGGGCGTCTGGAGGCCATGTGCTTTGATGGAACCAAGCGGCTCTGTCACATCAGAGGAAAACTCCGAAAAAAGGTAGGAATGTCCCGACAGTCCTCTCGCACCTTTTCCCCCGACCAGCACACACAGGAAACCTCCTGACGGGATGCTGAGTCGGCGTGTTCTCAGTGGTCAGTGAGCCGCCCGTAATGTGTCTGCATGGAACCCATTGAGGGTCACAAAGTGCAGAGTGTGACAGCGGGTGGGTAATCTCTGATCTGTTTGTTTCCTCCAGGTCTGGATTAACACGTCAGACATCATCCTGGTGGGACTGAGAGATTACCAGGTGTGTATTTCCCTCACACACAACACAGATACGAATAAATACAATATACATGTATATAATGCTTGGATAACTCTCACTATGAAGACACCACACGTCTTATGGCTGTCTTTTAGGATAACAGTTGAATATCATTTTGATAACGTGAAAAGTACAAGACATTTTTTTTGTCTTTTTTTTAACGAGTTCATTTTAAAGGAATATAAAATCCAGTTACTCCCTGTATATAGTACTTAGTAAAAAAACAAACACCAAATGTAAATTAAACTCAGACAAAAGAGTATTCTACCAAGCGTTAATATCGTAGTAATGTACTTACTGCCTTTCTGTTGCTCATTTCAAGCACTTGGTTTTTATGTTTAACCTAAACATCAGTCATCGTTTTGTGTTTCAGGACAACAAAGCTGACGTCATTCTGAAGTACAACGCAGACGAGGCTCGCAGTTTGAAAGCGTACGGAGAGCTGCCCGAGCATGGTGAGTTAAACCAAAACCACAGCTGTTGGTTATTTATCTGTTGTTGTGCCTATAACCTGAGGTTAACTGCCTAAAGCTGACCAGACTGCTGCGATTTTAAAGAACAGCTATATTGGTGAAACACTTTTTCGAGTTTCTGACTTTAAACAGCAGAGGTTCTCACTGTCTGCACCTTTTATTTCAACTTATGTTTGTTTTTTTACAAATCATGTTCAGTGTTCAATCTGCTCTGTTAACATGTATTGTATTTGCTTTCTAACTCTTTCCCTCCATCTTCCTTCTCGCAGCCAAAATCAACGAGACGGACACCTTCGGGCCCGGAGACGATGATGAGATCCAGTTTGATGACATTGGCGACGATGAAGATGACATTGATGATGTAAGCTTATCTCATTTTACAATGAACTACTCTGCGGTGTTTAATAGTGACACTATTCGTTTTTTTTATATACCTTAAGTCAAATGCTTGTCAAGCAGCCGTGAAGAAGAACTTTGTCAAAAGTCAAAGGAAATAATTATCAATTGATTGACTATTGAGAACCTTGACTTGTATTAAAGTAGCAATAGCACACTGTAAATAGACTGTCTATATTATAGATCTGTGTTCATTGCAGAACAAGTTTTATGGCTAACGGCACAAGAAAGAAAATACTTGAAAGACCATAATAAAAATGAAATATTTCTGTTTTCTCTCTTCAGATCTAAAGACTGCTACTGGAGGGGGAAGTTGGGATTTTACAAGAGATGCTCCAATTGGTATATTTTGAGCCGATACACCGAACCTACAGTTCTTATTTTTCATTAAGATCAGCCTATGCCAATCCAATACAGTTTATTAAAATGTTTCAATTGATTCCATTTTGTTAATCTTCAATAAACATCTTTGTTGTTTTTAAGAACTTAAAGTGCTTTTCACGTAGAGGGAAAATCATTCTTGAAAAACGGACTTGAGTTTATTGTTGAATGAATGAGAAGCTGCTAGTACTTCATGCAGTTGGATTGGAGAATCAAGAGTAGGCTGATCACCAGCGTTATATTTAGGGTGAATGTCTGGATACATGGATAGATTTTCACCTTTTTAATTTGTTCTTCTAACATCAACGGCAAATTAGCCATCTTCTTTTTTTTTTTTAATTGTATTGTCTTTGAATCACTTACTCTCTCGACGATACCACGACTGCAAAATGTCTCACACCAGATGCACCATCTTTTAAAAATGTATTTATATTGATTTCACACTATGTGGAATTTAGCAAGAAGTACCGAATCTCAGGATTCGTCAATAAAAAGATAAACCATGTTTGTTGTTTTCTCTGGCAGTCTGTATTAATGTAGTTGTAGCCTGTGAGGCAGTTTTAGACGGTTTGAAAGCTGTTTATTAATGACAGAAGAAACAATAACACTTTGAGTACGGCTCTGCATCTTTTCGTAAGCGTTTTCCACTGACATCGTTTAAGATTGAAATCAAAAGAAGAAACAATGTATTTTTCTATCGTTTCCCTTATTTGTCTTTTCTGTTTGTTATCATGTTCTGTTTTGAACTCTACGCTGCTTGCTCTGCGGCTTCAACACACAAACACACAACTAGAGCAGCGGTTCCAAAACCTTTCCATCAGTAACCTCAGATCACAGCTCTCACAATAAGCTCTAAAGTGTATAGTCGTTTATTTTCCTCCCTCAGTTTGGGAACCGCTGCTGTAGTTTACATGGAGTCTGTCCCTGTTGTTGCTGTAACAATGAATGACTGAAAAGATGTTTGAAAGCTGGGTTTCCAATAAAGATCTTAACTCCATTAACCGGGTGTTTTTTGGACACACTTCCTGCAGGTGGCGACCTTGAGCTAAAGTAGAGATGAAGGCCCTCACGTTTTACAGAGCTGGATGTTGAAAGGGAACAATATGTACACCCAGGTTCTATTTCAGTCATTAGAGAAATCACTTTATTAGCTGATGTGTCCTTGAGCAAAGAGCTGAGTCCCATGCAGCTCCTGAGCCATCAGGTGTGTGTTTATTTCTGTGCTTCCCAGGGGCGTTTCCTGGACCTGGAAACATTAGTGGCTTAGCCCACAGTGGCGGCGCCAGAGATTTTCTTTTGGGGGTGCTGTGGGGTAGCTTGACATTTCATAGAGGGTGCTCAAACATGTAGGGTTTCCCATTAAGGTACCGGGCGCTACAGTGGAATGTTCTACTGCAACACTCCCCACACGCACATACTGTACAGTGTACCCGCGACTGTTACAATGAAGGCTCGATAATCAGCTCACGGCATATAGGTGTAAGCAGGGGTGAAGTAATATTTTTGAGTGGGGAGTGGACCTAATATCCTCTTGGGGGGGTCCGGGGGCATGCAATATTAAAATATTGAAGTTAAAAGCATCAATCTGGTGCACTTTGAGAGCAAAATTGAGAGATCTATGGATACATCTCTCAATACCCATTTGAAACAGAACTGTAAACAGATTTTCTTTTTCTTTATGGATATTTTACAAATCACTCCCCTTTCAAACTGTATTCTTGTTTTACTGTCATATAGTATTTCATAACAGTTTTTCCTTTATTCTCTTATTTTTTACTATACTAACTATAATGATCATATGAAGGTGTGCCTTGGAAAGAATCTTTTACATAATAATTGCATTCACTGAACACGGGAAATTACAATCCTGCCGTCCTCTCTAGTGTCATGATGAGGTTCAGGTAAAGCACGGTTAATTATATGATTGAGGGAGAATTGAATTGTCCGGGGGCTACAGAAAGGTGACGCCACTGGTGCTTCCACTTTATAAACTTTATAATCATGTCATTGTACATTTGTTCAGGTTAATTTTTTTTAAATGTAAATATTTAATATATTTTCTTTCACAGAAAAGCAAGAAATGCTGAGATATTGTCTAATTGAATAGTTACACAATTTAAATGAAAAAGGCCTTATCTGGCTTTGGCGACCCCTAGTGGGGATTGGGAGCCAGTGTTTTGTGCCCAATGTTTCAGAGATATCTTGTATAATTTTATTTTTTTCACAAAATGTGCACGTTTTACAGGATCCTCCCAAAAATTAAAATAAAACATGGGCTAAAAATATATAGTTTTAAGTACAGTTTTAGATATTTTATCTTAAGTATTTAAATGTTCTGCTACTATAATACAAATATAATAAATCTGCCTTATTCTACACATTGTTTACACACTAATGCACCAATACTTTTATACTAGTTATATTATATACTAAACGTGATTCTAAAATGGGTCATTGTAAAAGTAACCTATATTTAAGCGCTTTGAGCACCAGGAAAAGCGCTATATAAATCAAATATATTATTATTATTATTATTATATTTGATGCTAGTTCCTAATAATGCATGACTTTCTTGTAACAGTATTTCTACATTATGATAGCTACTTTCACTCGACATTTAAGACCTAAAAGTGATTCAACTAAAGCTTCTGAATACTTCTTCCATTACTGCTTGCAATTGTTGCCATTTCTAATGCATTTGAATACATTTTTAATGAACAGATTTGTTTCTTTGTTAACACAGCACATATCTTTTTATGCAATATACACTCAACCATGTGGGTGCATTTGTATTTAGCAGTATGCACATGCTAAAATAAGCGGTCATGATTGTGTTCATGCTGGTTTCCAATAAAATAGGCCTACTTAGTGTAGTTATTAATAGTATTGTGGCAGTATGAGCATGAGTGACCCATATAGTGGCCTGCCCCAGAATTACGTCACTGCGCCGCTGGGGCTTGCTTGTGCCTGGCACGTGTGCTCTGGCACGGGCCAAAGAAGCGGCGCCAAATCAAGGCACGTGAGAGTGCATAAACATACAATTATTAATATGTTTTGTTATTGAAATGTATTATTGACATTCTATTTGCTTAAAAGGTGCCATTATAGGATGAGCAATCAACAAAGTATACATACAAATACAATATGAACATTTATAGAGTTAATAAAAAGGTTTGAATTGTATTTTACTACTTTGACTGACTATTATTTATTATTCCGACAGGCAACACAAGTCTAACGCCGAAGGTTGCTAAGCAACATGTGAACAGCGTCAGCAGTGTTTTTTTGTTCTTATTCTTTTGACGCATTCAATTGTAAATTGGCCAATTTTTTGTGATGCGGTTTGCAGGTTCGTTCTGACAGACTGGTGATCCGACCAAACAACAAGTATATTTATTTTAAATGTATACGAAATAAACAATTTTTTGTGTTGTTAAAAGAAAGAGAGACATTTTACCTCCAGTTATTAATAATATTTCTTTTTTTTGTCGAAGGTCATTTGTTGAAGGTAGGAAGAAAGTAGACCCCACGGTTTCTTTTCCGCCATTGATCCAATCTTTATGTTGGCCACAGTATTGACACTTAAACGTGTTTAAACGACCTTAACCGTAGCTACACTATGACAAGTGCCATTTAAGCTAGCTCGGAGGCATACGGTTCTCCCCCTCCCCTCTCCGTCTCTCTTACCCGCTCCCCATCATATTTTCCTCCGTATTCTTTTCCCTGAGTCATTGTGTTTCTCCGGCGGTCTCCTGTGAGTGTTTCTCCGGCTCTCTGTCTCCTATCAGGTCCCTCTGATGAAAACACTCGACGACATTTGACATGACTGAAGTGGCTTCTAGCTGCCCTGAGATGACAGGTGAGGGATAACATTCTGTAATTGATATTTTATATTTATTTCATTTACATAGACTGTCAAGGGATGGGTGCAAAATGTACTTGTGCACACATTCACACCCTAGCAGTTCTTGATAGGGCTGAATTCATGTCGATTTATAGGCTATGCAGCAATGTTCACCACAGTTTGAGGCTCCTTAAAGAATAACGTCATCACTCAAATTAGATTTTTTTGTGCTATGCATCAAGATATGTATTTATTATTTTATGGAGATCATTATATTTGCATCCTAGATGTTTAAATATTAGCATTAATCAGTCACTGGTACTGCAGTGAAACATTGTATTTGCAGTATTTGACATGCCAACATATATACCCAATAGCTGCATTTGATACAGTGTAAAGTATCATTTCTGACTAATATCAGAATAAGTGATGTTGATCCACGTTTTACAATATACAGTTTATTTTTAATTATACTTTCTGATTCAAACAACTGACTGACTGCTAAATGTTCTTTCGGATGTTCCTTAAATCAGCCATGTTCCTTCAATAATGCAGCAGCTCATTTCCAGCCTCATATCGTCTTCAAAAACATGTGATGAAGCTGATTTATTTTGCATGTGATGTAATTTTGAGTGAAGATCAAACAATAAGAATTTAGCTTTAGATGTGAACGTATTTGCATATCTATAAATAACAGCTTGTGTGTTGGGAGGTCGTCCCTTGGGTGTTTGTGTACGTTTGCACAGATGCATTTATGACAGCTTTAGGAATAAAAACATAACAGGGAGAAGGCTGAGGGTGAGTCACAGGGGTCCTGCACGGTCAGCAGACATGAGATTTATTACATTTAGAGGCTATTGACAGATGCAGGAGTCACGTTCACTGCCCCAGCTTTACATTTTTAGCAGCATTTAGCTCTCGGGCAGCATAGCATGAATCATGTGTGACTGTTTTCTCTTAAAAACACAGCGCTGGCCCCTCCTCCTGCACCGCTGACCACCAGCAGGAATGCATCTCCTGCTCGGTCCCCATCCAGTCACAGCCCTACAGGTAAACTTATCATCAAACCTCTAATCACATTAAATCGTTTTGTGGGGGAAACTTCTGAAGCTATTGGAAACAGGACTCAGAGAGGCACGAGGAGAGCTGGAGCTTTGATGGCAAACACTGACAATTGACAAAACAGGTGGTGTGTCACGAGTTGACACAGCGGTTGCCAAACCAATTCTGAAGAACTCTTCTGCAGCTCGAGGTTTTAACTAGTTCGGAGTGTAATAATATAATCAACATTCTTTATCAGTGAGACTAAACAATTATGGACCCTGAATCTAGCTAGAGCTCTCGTCCATAGAAAAGAATGTGCCTCCAGGGAACCTACGTCCCTGAACAGTAAACTACCTCATGGCGGCTTGTGCTCTGTCATAGACTGGCAACAACAATGCGCCCAAGCTGCTCCTCCTTAAGAGAGATAGCACCAATACCCAAGGCCGTAGAACTATGCCGTGGGAAAGGAGACAGTGAGAGGAGAAAATTATGAACTGTGTCGAAGGTTGAATACCTAAGCAAATTATTTCATAACACGTTTGATATACGTCTTCATAACCCAGGACAGGACACATCTTAAAATAGTACAGAATCAAGATGGAAAAAAAACACAGTAGACACAAGTAGAAATGCTGCAAGTGCTCTGGATCCACCTCTAATTATCTTATTTAATAGTTATAATCTCATGATGTGGGTTTTATCACACTAATATAATTACTTTAATGAATAATGTTAATGTACTTAATTATGTTTAAAATGAGCAATGAACTTGAACCTATACCAGTTGTCTGACAGAACAATGATACACTATGAAACACCTGGTATAAGATTTAAGATACTTGCACTTTACATTACATTTAGCTGACACTTTTATCCAAAGCGACTTACAATAAGTGCATTCGACCAAGAAGATACAAACTTGAAGAAAACAGAATCATATAAGTACATCAGGTTTCATAGAGCCAAAACATTTCAAGTGCTACTCAACTAGCTTTAGATAAGCCTTTTAAATTGTCTATTGTTTTTACTTGTACTTGTTTTATGGTGTGTGAGCTGAGCTGTGTTACTTTTTGTATGTTTTTGTTTTGTTTATTTGCCTGTACAGCACTTTGGTCTGGAGGTTTAAAGTGCTATATAAATAAAGCTGTATTGTATTGTATAAGCCAGTCCTTTATTAGTATATAAGTGCTTTGTTAGTATATAAGTCCTTTGTTAGTATATAAGTGCTTAGTTAGTATATAAGTGCTTTGTTAGTATAAAAGTCCTTTGTTAGTATATAAGTGCTTAGTTAGTATATAAGTGCTTAGTTAGTATATAAGTGCTTAGTTAGTGTATAAGTGCTTAGTAAGTATAAAAGTCCTTTGTTAGTATAAAAGTCCTTTGTTAGTATATAAGTACTTAGTAAGTATAAAAGTCCTTTGTTAGTATATAAGTGCTTAGTTAGTGTATAAGTGCTTAGTTAGTATAAAAGTCCTTTGTTAGTATAAAAGTCCTTTGTTAGTATAAAAGTCCTTTGTTAGTATATAAGTACTTAGTAAGTATAAAAGTCCTTTGTTAGTATATAAGTGCTTAGTTAGTATATAAGTGCTTAGTTAGTATATAAGTGCTTAGTTAGTGTATAAGTGCTTAGTTAGTATATAAGTGCTTAGTTAGTATATAAGTGCTTAGTTAGTATATAAGTGCTTTGTTAGTATATAAGTCCTTTGTTAGTATATAAGTGCTTTGTTAGTATATAAGTGCTTAGTTAGTATATAAGTGCTTAGTTAGTGTATAAGTGCTTAGTTAGTGTATAAGTGCTTAGTTAGTATATAAGTGCTTTGTTAGTAGTTTATTGCTCGAAGTGGAGTCGAAAGAGATGAGTTTTCAGTCTGCGCCGGAAGATGTGTAAGCTTTCTGCTGTCCTGATGTCCATGGGGAGCTCATTCCACCATTTTGGAGCCAGGATAGCAAACCGAAGTGTTTTTGCTGATGGGAACTTGGGTCCCCCTCGCAGTGAGGGTGCAGCGAGCCGCTTGGCTGATGCAGAGCGGAGTGCACGTGCTGGGGTGTATGGTTTAACCATGTCCTGGATGTAGGAAGGGCCAGATCCATTTACATGATTATTTACACTAATATTATACTTTTTTTACTCAACTTCATTAGTCAGACAGCTTAAGTTACTTTTCAGATTACAGTTTTTTACCACCTTCCGTCCAGTGAACATCATGTCTTTCCAGATGTGTTGAATATTTGTCATAACGTGCGACCATCCAAAGAATAGCTCAGTGGAAATATTACATTTCAAGTCCTACAGGTAAATATGTGCTTAAGAAAAACTAAATTAGTATCAGCACTGAATTGCACTCATGGTCAGCATGGTCCCTAGGCATGTCTTAAAAAGTCCAAAATATTTGTACTCAAGACCATTCATATTCATTTAATGTTGAAGCTGCAACAGTGCCCGTAGCTAACTGTGTCAACTGGTGTGTGCTAATTTAATAGAATATTTGGTCAAGAATATGCACCAGTAAATCACAATACTGACATAATAAAAGCCTTAAGGCGTGTCCTGATTCAGCACATAATCATTTTCTTTCATGACTTGTGATTTATATTCTTCAGAATGCAAAATATGCATATATGTATCAGTGTCAAATATATTTCTGACTGTTTACATCCCCACACTGTTTAACCCAGGGAACAAGAGAAATAATAAGTGAAAAAAATGCTCTTTATAATTTGTATTTCAACTATATTCAAACTGAAGTATTTCCCATTGAGATCCAGAATCTCTTTTACAAGGGAGTCTTTGCCAAGACTGCAGCAATACACAAAGAACATGAAATCCACCTCACCTTGTAATTAAGTTGCCCTTACATTATTTCTACTTCAATTTTTCGTTCTTTTATAAAAGCAATACTTTTTCACTTAAACCCCATATTTTCCTGCCTTATTACAATGTCTATATGACCTATAATCTTTCATGTGCAGCAACCTTTCACATTTCAATAATCAAATCCTAAAAAGTAGGTGTTCCGAAACCTTTCTTCATAACTTAATACCTTCAATCTTTGTCAACATCTACCTTTAATATCTTTTATATTTTACTTTGTGGTGCACCATCTTATTTATTGGTTGAGTGGCCATGTAGTGGAGCAACTTGTTAAATATTTCCCTCTGAAATTGAGATTAAAAACCAGTAGAACATCTCCCCAAACAACCTAATATTCACCAGTGCCTACAACATAATGCTGATGTGTGAGTAAATGTTCTACCCCCCCTCTGGTTCCTGTGCGTTCAGAGGGGTCCGAGGGGCTGCCGGATAAGAGCCGGCGTGCTCAGCAGCAGCTGGAGCGCAGCACCGAGGAGCGAGGGAGGAAGATGGAGGTGCAGAAGAGGAAGGAGCAGCAGCGCCGGGCCGCAGCCGGGGAGAAGAGACGGCAGCAGCAAGAGGCAGAGAAGGTCAGAGGTCACCGCACACTAATGATGCGTGATGCCCTAAAGGAACATAGCTTAAAATACTGTCATTAAAATACTGCTCCGGGAATTAATAAACTCGATCAGAAAGCAGAAGCATTTTAAAACGCAGTGTGTATGAAGTAAACAAGACAGAAAACTAGGATCTGATTGGTTGCTAGATTTGGTACTTTTCCATTTTCAGTGACTAACATCAAAGCAGTCACAATACATTGAGACCAAGCACCAAAATCCAATATAACTCTTTATTTTACATGTTTACTTGCTAAATTTGTAATTTAAATGAATTAAATCCAACTAATAATTAATATTTGTTTTATCTCATATTTCTAAAATGTGTTTATATCATGTCTTAAACACCTTTTGTTCATTTTAATCCCAAAAGGTATGAATTTATGGTAAAATAAATATTATACTCCTCCAATAACTTTATGATATCTCATACATGATATAAAAAGACACACATGCAGCTAAAGCCACCTCTACATTGCTATGCTTTACTTCTCATCTTACTCTCATCACTCTGTTGTTCACACGTTTTCATCACATGATCAAAAAAGCGTGTTTTCTTTTTCTCTCTCTGAGCTCTGACGTTAAATTAATCGTGTCGATCCATAACCCAGTCGGTGTGTTTCCAGCTGTTGTTGGGCTGAACAGGACTTTAAAGGAATAGCAAGTAATTAATGCAGCCGCTCTAATGGCTTTCTGTCAGCTGACCAATTGTGTGCATTCAACTGAAACATGAAAAGTTAGGCTGGTTTTCTGCTCAGACTTAAAGCCACAGAGGACAGACACTGGATTAAACACCCTTTACATTCACAACCAATACAGGCAAGATGTACTATCTGTAGTTATGTGCATAAAATGGATGTTTAATGTTTAATCTTTACGTCATGTATTGAACAAAATAGAATATATCTTTACTGTCCACAAGGTTGACAATTGTTCTGCTGCTCATAAAAACCGGAAACAGCAACACAAAAAGCTGAAAAACATTTAGTAAAACAAGAACAGAAAGACTTATATTACACATTAAAATAGTTCATGTTAATGTCTGTGGCTTGAATCTAAAATATTCTAAAATATGTTGTCTTAATTGTGTTAAATATGTGTTAATTGTCAGAGGATTTCTATAACAGCTCCCTGGCTGAATGGAGGATGGAAGCTATATCTTATGATACCTCTAGCTTCTGAATTTCTTCTGTAAAAAACACAGGTGAAGGAATTTTGGCAAGCTATTTTAATTGCTATTCACATAATGCTAGAAAGTGTATCCTTACATCTACATGTAACTTGACCACAAAGCGTATAGGGGTGAGGAAAACGTGAGAAAATTGCGATAAGAGATGATTTTTCAGCTCATGTTTAGGGATTTTTCTAATAGAATAGTGAAGAAGCCTGAAACATGAATTATCTCACCAACATGAGTCATCATGAGTGGGCATCACTTGGCTGAGAACCATTGACATGTTGTTATTATAATCCTTTTCAGGGTTAAACATATATCCTCTGCTGTGTTTTCTGTTATAATCCTTTAGAATATGAATTATGAATGGCTTTTGAAATGCAGCACATCAAGGGTTAACAAGCCCCCCGCTGAGTGACAGGCTGATCCACAGAGAGTTCACCATCCACTGCTCAGAGAGAGGCGGGGTCGCAGCCTCTAATGATTTAAAAAGCTCTGTTTGCATGCTAACAGCCCCCCTCCCCCTTCACTCATATGCATACATTAATGACATAATGATTGGTCAGCCTCATGGGGAAATGACATCACCGGCAGCGTATCATGTGCCGGTTACTGGAAGAGATATTCGATGCTCGCTGTGCTGTGACAAGCACATATTTCACACCGGAAAGGGAAGTAAATCTCACCATCAGGCTGGTTCAATGAGGAAAACATAGATTTCAGAAAATGGCAGGGCGGAAAATATGAGAAGATTTGTACCTGTATGTGCCATGTTTTGAAGAGGACTCTAAAACAAAGAAACACACATAGGAATGAAGATGTTAGTTTGCTCTAAAATGACAAAGAAAGCAGTAGATACTCACCTTTGAGAAGCTGGACTGAACAAATGCTGGACATTTCTTTATGTTAAATTACTAAAACAATTTCTGTTATCAAAATAGTTGCTAATCAATCTTTTCTTAGATGAATTTACTAATCATTCGAGCTCTAGATTGTAGTTTTGTGATAATTATTGCCCAAAATAGATTGACCTTTTTTATAATTTTTTCTTTTTATATTGGAGTTTAGAAATGTCAACTTGTGCCTCAGCGGAGGATCATGTTTCAAACAGTCAGCTCCTTTAAGTTGTTCATATTCAGGTTTTCGGAAATGTAGATGATATTTGCTGTTAGGATTATTTGATTGATTGATAGCTTTTTGGCTAAATCTTAACGCGTGAAGGTCCGAAAGCTCTCCGTTTGTACCTGTAATTCATGTGCTAGTGTGTCAGGCTTTCAATCTTTGCACGTAGGGTTATAAAACAGTCTGATAGGTCACCTCTGTGACCACATAAGGATTTCACTTTGCCACATTTTAATAAATGAATATTAACTTGATGCTGCAGTGCCCTTTATAAATAAGATAGCTAACAAGTAAATACTTCAAAGTCTGCATTGAAATGTATCATTTTCTGCAGAGAGATTGTAAATGCTTTAGTCTGCGTTGTTCTTTCATTTCAAACCTTTATTTAACCAGGTGAATCCCATTGAGATCATCGATCTCTTTTTCAAGGGAGACCTGCTGCAAGTAGGTTCCACATGAAGACAGGAAAACATGAGACAACAGAAAAACTAAAAGGACATCATACAACATAGATACAGGGATTTACAATGTACATACCTAAGGACATTTACAGGTACCAACAGTATCACATTGCATAGCAACTATATCTAAGGTATATCTCTTTTCCACTTCCATCCCCCTTCATCTCTCATCTGCTGTCTCTTTTTAATTCCTCCTTCTCGCCTCTGCCCCCCCCCCACTCCCCCCCCCCCTCCCGTCGTCCTCCTGCAGTTTGTGCGTGACTCTGCATGCACCTTCAGCAAACCCCTTTGTGCTGCTGAGGTGGGGCATTTCCATCCTTAAATATACACATGGCATGTTTCAGCTTTAAACTCTGCAGTTCAAGTTCTTTATATAAAACGGCTGTCTGCTTTCTTCTGACATTATTCTTATTGGGCTTTTTGTTCAATGTGCATACACAGAACATTATCCACAAACTCCCATCCTCGATGACAAATCATTTTCCTTATAAAGAGACACTTAGCCAAGATAATTGTATAAAATATAAATTAGCAAGTATCTATAGATAAGAGGACATTTAAAGAAAGCAAATACTGATAAACCTTGTGTGCACAAAATCCATTATATATAGGAATATTTAAATGAGAATCTGCTTTCTGACGCTGCCACATTTATGGCAATAAAAAATTGTAAATAGAAAAAGCAGGAAGCGAAAGAGAGAAAAATAAAATATATTAGTCAAAGAGCCGTTTATTAAACAATTAAACCCTGAATTATATTATATTCTACATTCAAGCCACACCCTACTCATTTCCTCTTTAATATTAATCTGCCAACAGGAAAAAGAACAGATTAGTGCAGTGTACACAAACAAATATGTAAAAATCTACAGGGAAACATTTATTATTTCTCACTTAGATGGAAAAGAACAATTCGTTTGCACAATATCCTATGTTGTTTTGAATATAATGTGTTGTTGTTTTGCTATGTGTTTTATCAATTACCTGTACATTTAAAACAATATATACTGCGTATAGAGACAAGCAGGTGAAGGTAGAGAGAGTGATGGAGATAAAAACCAATGCAACCAGTATACCCATTGTGCATGTGTGTGTGTGGAGGCATTGTCCCCTCTGTGTGTGTGTATTAATGGATGTACGTGGGGGGTGGTGACGGGTTGCAATTTTCTCTCCTCCTGTCTGACTAAACTGCTCTTTGAAATAGAGGGAGGGAGATCGAGAGAGAGAGAGAGAGAGAAAGGGAGAGGGTGGGGTGAAACATTGGGAGGTAGGGAGGGAGTCAGTGTTACCTAGAGGGGGAGGCAGACAGAAAGAGAGAGAGAGAGAGAGAGAGGGAGCCGAGCTGCTGTATTATGTATCACTGAGTGTGAGGCGAGCCAGCGATCGAGCGCCGGTGACCGTCAGAGAAACGCTCGAGTGTGCAGAGGACGGAGGGGCGAGGTTCGCTGCTCTACACGGTTACCATGGCGCAGCTGTCTCCGTGCGCATCACCCGGCAACCGTCGCCGCAGTGATGGCTCAGTGAGAGAATGTCTGTTCTTCCCCATTTCTGAACGCAACGAGCAGGAGAGGCTGGAGGCCCTGGTGCGCCGGAGAGCTGGAGGCTCAGAGAGACGAGGAGGAGGAGGAGGAGGAGGAGGAGGAGGAGGAGGAGGAGGAGCGGGGGACCAACTGGATAACAGGCCTAAACGCTGGACGTGGGGAGGACCCCCTGATGGAGTGGATGGTGAGTACGATGGAGGGGTGAGGAGGGGGCTTTTGTTGACGAGTGATGATGTCAGTGTGGTTTTGGTTGGTTTGCGATGTAGAACAGGAGAGAGCGGGCGGATACTGATGGGGGCCGGGGGGGAGAGGTGTTTAAGGGGGGGGGGATGGTGGGATGAAAGGGTGGGGACGACAAAGCGGAGGCTGTGGGTGAGGTGATGGAGGTGGAGGAAGGAGAAGGCCAGTGCATGGAAAAGGGTGTGGAGGCTGCAGTGCAGGAGCTGCTCCTCGCTTTGTCTCCAAACACCATCAGGGTTAGAGAGGCGGTGTGTGTGTTTACCTTCAGACATACTGACGCTGGGGTTTTGTGCTACAGGTGTGTGTTTGTATGTGTGTGTGTTGTTTCATTTCCAAGCTAGGAGGCAGCTCCAATTCCCAGAAGAGTTACACCTCTAACCTTGAATTCACCAAGGCCGCTGACATAAAGACAGACAAAGTGCGACACAAGGCCAGCGTCCATGTCTCAGTTTATCTTCCGTATCACATCGTCCTTTTTGAGACGTCTCACTGAGGAGCCAGAGGGCCACCAGCTAGGCCTTACATCCTGCGGTGCATTCATAACGCCATTTATTATTGAGCCATCAGTCGTCCTGGCACTGACCTGGGATGAGGGTCCTGGTTTGGACGGGGCCCAGCTGACAGGCAGTGAGGCTGTTCTGGGATCAGTCGGTCTGCAGAACGCTCACTGCAGCAGAAACAGCAGCATCTCATCTTACAGCGCCACTCCATTTAAAGGACAGGGACTCACTAAAGTGTGTGTCTGTGTGTGTGTGTGCTGCATACCTTTCTCCTAACTGGTCCACTTAAAAATCTGATAAAAGCTGCATTTGCTCATTTTATGTCGATGGCGGCACTCTGAACATGGGATATCTTTCAACTGACCTATTCGTGTTCACTTTATGTTCTGGAAAATTGAAAGAAATATGGAGCCAATTGATCGGCCAATAATAAGCTATAAATCAAGCAGCTATAATAGGCTCCTTCAGCATGTTGCTAATGCACACAGGAAACATGCTGAGCAGCCAAACACTGTTCAAACCACAGAAAGGATTTTAAAATCTAGTGGAGATCCCAGAGTTTTGCAAGGGCAAAGATCTGTCGGAATGAACTTCAGAGCTCAAACACTGAAAATATGTTGTCAGGAAGTGTGAAATAATATGCAGAATACATGAATGTTTTTAGGGACTTAAGTTGGTTGGTGTTATTTAAATTGATGATCCTCTGGGTTCCCAAGTTGGGATTTATGAGGATGTTTTTAAATATGTTAAAGCCTAGATAACTCACTTCTGTATTGCTGTTACTGTTCATGTTATAATAAAATGCAGCGGTGTGTTTTATTTGCTGTCAGAGAAACAATAAGAGAGCGATAAGCTAAGCCGGTATCATTGTGCGGAAAATACGTATTGAAACGGTTAATAATATTCAGAATCAATATTTCTTGACAACACTAGATCCCAGAGGATGAATCCTAATGATTTTGGTGATCCTTTTATTTATCCTCTAGCGTCATCATGGTTTAGAGAGAATGTCTCCACAGCTGTTTGGACACAATGTGGTGCAGACATTCATGGTTTGTGCAGACATTTGAACAAACTATCTCGGTGTGTCCTGTTGACTCTCAGCTTTCTTGTTGTCTTTTAACTACTACTAATCTTTTTAACAGTTTTTGTATAACTGAATTGACCAAAACTATCTCACAGGCTCATTTTGAATGTAGCATTTGTTTTGTTTTACTCACTGCTTTATTGCCTGGTTGCATTTTGAATCTTTTTGACTTGATCATTTCGGCATTAAGAGGTATGTCAACCCCCTGCCTTAAGTCTTGTGTGGATCAAGTTTTTGTTCACTGTTTCTGTCAGTGTGTTTGTCTAGCTTGTGGACAAGAGTGTGTGTATGTGTGTAATGCTTTGCTTTCTCCGCTGTGCTTAACCTGCTGCCCAGGTAACCCTAAGACCCCGCCCTGCCATGCCATTGGCTCCACTCAGCCCAATGAGCTTCCTGCCGCATCCAACGCCAACCAATCCCGTAACGGTACAGATCACATGACTCTGTGTGTGCTACGCTCATACCGCCCCCGCCGCACCGCCACCACCGAGACCCTGCTGTCCCTCCTGCAGCTGTCCCTCTGTCTGCATGTGTGTGTGGACGTGTGTGTACCGCCGCATCGGCTGTTTACCGTCTGCAGTGTGTTTATGGCGTGTGTGTACTGTGTCTGCAGTGTTGCTTGTAAAATCTTCTTATTTCTCAATTAAGAGGCAGAGTCCCTACCCTTAAGGGAGTCCACTGTAGGACCTTATTTTGGAAAGAAAATGTATGGAAGTCAACAGCGCGAGATAAATCTTTTATCGATCCTGTTTGAATTAGGGCATGAACTACTGTACATATATGATTGCCAATTTGAAAGATAATTTCGTCACAGTTTGTTATTGTTTGACGTAGTCCAATTTAGTTTGGTGTGAAACTGCTCGTAAACATCCTCTGAGGTCTTGCACAATCTCACCAACAATCGCTAGCAAGCTAACTTATTATATTCCATGCACAAATGGGATGTTATATTACCTGATTTGTTTGGGCGAGTCTTTCTAATGAACGTATTAGTCAACAACTGCTCCTTTCTTGACTTGCAAATGTGTCTTTTAAATTGACAAACATCATATGTGTTATTCATGGAAAGATTCAAACAAGGTCAACCCATTGGTATCTCTAGAGATCGTTTCTATTTGCAGAAGTACTTGGGTTGCAGAAACATCTCTTAAATCACACAAAAATGAATCTTTTTCTGAATAAATACAGTGACACTGACATTTATTTCAAACAGACAGTCTATAGTTAGATAGGAATTTGAGACAATATTAAATATATTTACTAAACACAAGCTGAATGTGACTGTGAGTGTGTAACAGAGAGAGAAACATCATCGTTTCAGTGTATCCTTTTCATCACCGGTTCGTTCAGTATATCCACTCCACCTCTGTTGCTAATGAGTGTCTGGTTTGGAGACCCCCTACACACAAACAAGCACACAGACCCCCACCCTTATCACAACAAAGGGCTGCTCCACTTCCTGTCTTCCTGGCCCAGGGTTGTGTTTAGTGATGCATATATATCATTCTTAGCAGGGAACCCAGACTATAAAACACACACACACACACACACACACACACACACACACACACACACACACACGCACACTCACACACCGTACATCATTCCAGACATTTACCCTGCAGCAATCTGGGAAACTTATTAGACCCCACCTACCACCCACATCATATTAGAACACACACACACACACCCACCCACCCACACACATTCACACACACCCTGTTACAGAAGCAGCCCCTGCAGAAATGTATGTTTTCTCGTTTGATTTTTTGCCCTTTTGCTGAACCGCTGCAATTTTGCCGCAAACCTGCAGGGTATTTTAGAAAAATCTGCACTTTCAATCTATTTCAAACCAAACACTGCAAAATAAGATGACATCGACTCAGTGTCTGTAAACTGAAGGGAATGCAAACATGCCTTAAATCTAGAGTATTTGTAATGTAACAGCGGGCAACTCCTTTGTCTGATTGTCAGATTGTATAGAAGTCTATGAGAAAATGACCCTACCTCTTACTTGATGTATTACCTAAATGAACATGTTTCTAATGATTGTATAATCTTAATCTCTACATTCAAGTCCTCTTCAATACAGCATGATGTTCATTTAGTAAACTATGCTACTATTTATTGTAAAAAAGACAATAAAACAGCTTGTATTTAAGGGCGTGGCTCCCTTGCATCAAGATGGTGACATCATTGTTCAAGTTGGCTCGACATAAAAACGTATACTTCTTATATTTTGGAGCCCAAAGTCAACAGCTCTAACACTCGATTGTTATCTTGTTTTTTCTATTTGTGTATATATAAATTAAAACGCTCCTGCATCAAATGGTTGATTTTCTCATTAAAATCTCCACCAGAACGCACATTAAAGCAGTATCTTAAACTATTTCTGTTAATAGTAACAAACCAAGTTAATCTGAATAATATCACATCACAAAAAAGAGTATTTGGGAAATTGTAAAACTATGAACCTTCAAAAATCCTATTATAATCCTACTCTTGTGATTCACAGGATTCTGGTCACCTTGTGCATGTTGATGTCGTCATGGTGCCTTCACAAGCTTTGGAAGTATTTCATTGGACTGCAATGGCAGCCTCTGCCTCCATTTCATGATGAAGCAGGTTGCTCTGGTTCCTGCTGCTTCATTTCACATCACCAAGGTTCATTTATTCTCCTGCCTGCATGCTTTATCGATCAGCAGGATTATTTTCTGCGTGAGGCAGCAGTTTTGTGTTTGTCGTGTGATGGGTGTTAGTTTTTCGGGACCTTTTATTGAACGTGACATCTACATCCTCCTTCGATACAGCCCCAGCAGGCAGTGCTTTGATTCTCTCTCACGTGTGTCTGTGAGTAATTTGTGTGTTTTCTTTTTTTTAATCAGTCGGTGACTTCCTTTCTCCACCAGGGATGGATCAGATCATCAACAAACAGCTCTCCAACTCTTCAGCTGCCCTCCATTCACCAGAGAGAGGTAAGAAAGAGCATTACAAAAACATGCAATAAAAACATATCCTAGTGATTATCTGATCAGAGTTGTATTTTGAATATTTTTGCTCAAGTGTGTCATCTTCACTCAATTGGAGTTCCTGATTTTCTGTATTTATCGTCATGGTCTGTATGCATTTGTGCGTTTTTGTGTTTTGCATGTGTGTTGGTTTGTGATGCGTTAGTGTCTTTTGTGTCTCATCGACTAGCTTCCCCAAACAACCACAGACCGCACAGAAGTTCCTCCAACCGCAGGAGCATCGCTGGACTGCCTGAAGATACCAAAGCCAAAACACCCACGGTCAGCCATCACACACACTCACACACTCACACACACACACAAATAGAACTAGACACACACAGCATCATTAACAGTGAGCAGTTCAAGACTCAAAGGCCACATTAGCAAGTCTTATGACATTTTGTTTTGTTGTGGTCATGCTTGCATCTTGCAGATAAATGCACACACACACACACACACACACACACACACACCACACACACACACACACACACACACACACACACACACACACACGCTTAATCTGTAGATTCAGGTTCCTACTATGTGTACATTAATGTCAATATCTGTAGAATGACTGTAAAGACATGTATGTGAAGGTGACTTGTTGGAAGGGTTGCTATTGTTTCTTCAAAATAAGATTACATTTCCCACAAACCTTGCTGGTTTTTGAAAGAAGATACTACGGATGTGGTCAAATGTTTTCTTGTATATATCTAGATAGATTCTGTAACCGTCTACCGTTATCAAATACAATCAATTGTTCAGCTTCCCTCATCAAGTTTTGTGTCGCATAAGCAATGCAGCAGAATTCTGTCCTGATTTGACCGAGTGGCTCTTAACGTGAAATGCAAAGTAAAGAGCTGAATCTCTGAATCAAGCCTCAGAAGTGCACGAAAGTCAGAATAATTGACATGCTATTGTTGCAGCTCAGTATTTTACACACAGATTTTTCAAGTGTCCAAAACAGGTGAACAGTTGATTTATAAAAACAACAACAGAAAACATTGTGACCATTGTTGCATTATAAGATAACCTTTTGCAGATTTTTACATTTTTTTAATTTGAGGGACTCAATTGAATACCTGTTTATAATGTAATTGTACTTTTTGTGACTTGCAGGGGGATAACTCAAACATTCCCAACCGCAGTTCTTCTTTCAGGGCCAACAGCAAGGGCCCCGCTACACCGAAACGGTAAGACACACACACACACACACACACACACACACACACACACACACACACACACACAGAGATCACAGTCCAGGTGACCTAACGTGGTTGTGCTGGTTTTCAGGGTGAGGTCCAACAGGAGTCGCGCCCAGTCTCCCTGCTCCCCCGGCCAGTACCCCCCCTCCCCGCTCCGGCAGAGGGCCACCACCCCCGGCACGGATGACAGGGGTCACATTGAGGGGAAGGGTCACACCACCCTGGAGAGGAAATCGAACAAATCTGAAACCTCTGAGAAAAGGATTCCCAAATCCACCAGCAAAGAACTGAACGCAGGTAACGTGTTTGTGAATGTTTGGAAATGAGTTCACCCACCTGGAAGAAATTCAGCTGCATTGTTTCAAGGGACTTACATTACCAATATATGAACGCAAAAAGAGGTCAATTAGAAAAGAAAAGGGCTCAAATCAAAAATTATAAACTGAAGAAGACTCCTAGAGTATACAAATTGTTTTCATAAAGTTACAAAGTTTCTATGATTCCATTAAAAATCAAACCGTTTTGAATTGACAAATGTGTTCCTATAACAAAAGGAGAATTTGTGGACAGAATGAGACACAGAAGAGTTGATTATAAATTGAATATGTTTGTCTTTTTTTGTTCTCTTGGTAAAAACTACTACTTAATATTTAATAAATATTCGCTCTGGTTTAAACGTCTGTCCACTGATCGATCCCAAAACAAAGGCTCTGTGTTTTGTGGGGAGCTAGATAAATACACCACTGTATCCCTGCACAACCTGCCTGTATTTAACACGTTAGGTCTGATTTGCATCTTTTCCTGACTCCTGAAGGATTTGTCCAGCCCTGTTTTTTTATGTTAAGTCATGCTGCACCATCTTTGCCTCCACACAGAGTCTCCGAGCACGCCCACGGGGCGGAGCATTGGAGGGACGACAGACGCTGAGGAGGCGTCCCGGCTGCTGGCAGAGAGACGCCGTCTGGCCCGGATACAGAAGGAGCACGAGGAGAAGCAGCGGCAGGAGGATGAGAGGTGGGGGTGCATTACAGCTGACACACTTGGTTTCACAAATACATTAATCAATATATGTCTTTTTTTCAATAACAAAGTAATTCCTTTCTTTGTGATTGGAAACTTAATATCTTTGGATTTTGGGGTATAAATCACCTTTTGATATAGGGAATGTGAAACTTTATAGATCAATCAAGAAAATAATTGGGAGATAATCAACAATTATTAGCCTAATATGCATGTATGAATGTGCACTTTGCATGTATCTTAATGGATCATATTAGTTGGGCTGAGCTGAAAAATCTAAATTTGATGAGTACATTTTGTATGAAAATAGCCTGTTTAAGTAACCAACTCTTTATTATTAAATTATGAGCAGTTACATTTTTACATATTTAAACATAATACATATATCAAAACGATTAACATATTACATATTCCTTTTATGATTCTTGACTTTTGTATAATTTACACAATAGAATCATGTGTAGTTTCGATATCTGGATATCTTTTGCAATCACTTTTTCCCGAAATAAAATCAATCCCAGGTCTATTTCTAAGAGGCTCACGTAAAGAAATAGACCCCACGACGCCAAATGATGTGTTTTAAAGCATAGCTACGTCGGGAAACTACGCTGACACAGAATGAAAAGGTATGTAGTAATTTGAATTGCTTTGTTCCTGCAGGCTGAGGGCGGAGGAGGAGCAGAGGAGGCAGCAGGAGGAGAGAGAGAGGCAGGAGCGAGCTGCAGTGCAGGCGGAGGAGGACAGAGTGAAGCGGGAGGAGGAGAAGAGGAACAGGGAGGATGAGGAGAGACGGCAGAAGGAGCAGAGATGGAAGGACATGCAGGATCAGCTGGACAAAGAGGTCAGGGCACAATGTATTTGTTTGTGTCAATGTTATGTTCTTTTAAAAGCACCATTACTCCGTCGTGGTTTGTTGAGTGTATATTGTACTCGTACAAATAAATCGACCAGGAAACAACTAATTGAGTTTGAAACCACTCACACTGATACACCCCTGTACTGTACATTGACAACATACATAAGAGATGCCAGATTATTTTGTGTAATTCAAAAATAATGCAACATAATACAACAATGACATACAAATAAAGAACACATTGTAATTAACCTTAGTTAGAAAAAAAACTGTTAAAACTATATTCATAATAAATAAATGTGTTCATTTTCATTTAGTTTTTTAACTGTTGTGTTTTATTTTTATATACTTTTAATTGACATGTTTTTATATATATATCGACTCTTGGTAATTATTATTCCTTGTGATGAATAGAGATAAAAAATTAAGGACATATCCATTGTTTATTTTGTACCATTAATCAACAACAGGCTTTGTAGTCCCTTCCATGACAAAGACCACAGAGCACAAATTAAACCTGAGAGGAATCTCTAATTGAAATTCCTCTCAATAAAGACCGAAAACAAGATCATTGAGCCACTTGGTAAACCATGATAGGTCTTCATTTGGATGTTCACCTTTCTTGATTAAAGCCTTTATTTAAGGTGGAAATACTTTGAATGAATGTGTAATGTGCAACTGTAACTCAGCTTTACTCTTAACTGTGAAGTAAAGACAGCAAATGTGAATGATGGGATGTTTTTCAGAGGGAGGAGGCCTGCCTGCGAGCACAGAAGGAGGCAGAGAGGAAGAGGCAGGAGAGAGAGCTGCTGCACCTGCAGGAGGAGCAGGAGAGGCTGCAGAGGAAGAAGGTAGCACACATCTACACATACGATCAGTTTCATTGCAAGTAAAAAGTAAAAAAACATTAAAATAATACAAAATAAAATGTTCCATCACAGAGAATTGAGGAGATCATGAAGAGGACGAGGAAGAGTGAAGTGGAGCCTCTGTCTGGTGCTGCAGGTGAAAGAAACACAAATTACCCTCCTTTAATACAACGTTGTCCTTTAACAATGTTACAAAACTTTAGCTGTTCCTCCAGCTTAATTAGTTTCTGTATAATTAGATAAGGTGAGTCGCTGCAGTGTGACTCAGCAGTGTTATACAGGCAGGAGAGCAGCGCCACCTGCTGGTTAAAACACCAACACAACACCAAGTATACCGCAGCATTTACTGACCTCTCTGAACTCAAAGTGTCTTCTCATGCTGTGATATCAGCACACTAAGTTACACTTTATAGTTACTGCTCATAATCTTAAAGTGTACATAATGGACAGCTTTTTATTCCCACCGAATTAGTCATTATCAACCATCTGGTTTTCTGTCAGTATAGATTTTTTAGTGATGCTGAGCATTTTGAAAGCAACTGACCATTGTATTGTGTGATGGCAGTGACTGACCTGAGGCCCGAGGTTGGGGTCCCCTCAGAGGAGGACGCCCCAACTCCAGCTGAGGCCCCCCTCATCATGCTGGGACCCCTGGAGAACAAGAGCTTTGTGGACGAGCTGTCTGATGGAGTCCAGTCCATGGACGTCAGGTGAGACGCCTTTGTCTCTGTCAGAGTCTTCCACCTGTCTGTGTGTCTCTCAGGTGTTTTCTCAAAACTTCATGCTCAATTACATTTTTCACAATTTCAGTAACCGTTCTAGCATCTTAAAAAGCGCTTTGAGTCGCTATATATTCACCAGGTCTGTCTCACCCATTCTTCATCTCATTGTCGACCCATAAACTCATCCAAACAGACAAAAGTTTCTGTTGGACGTTTGAGGTGAAGGTAGAAAGATTTCACAAGATGCATTAACACGGCAACTGCTAACTGATCTCATGTTGTCAACGAAACCTCAAAATGTCTACTGACTTTTAAAGCTCAAATAATTATAGACTATCCTGTCTCTGTCACCATCGTGTCTTGAAGTTCTCCATCTGTCTCCATCAGTCCGGTGTCTAGGGACGAGCAGCCGAGTGTTCATGAGTTCTCCCCACTCACAGAGGGGGGGGACCTGATGATGGACCTGGAGGCTCAAGGCCGAGCCCAGCGGCAGGGAGCGGAGACAGCCCCCTACCCTAAACTGCAGGTGGGCAGCGGGGTGGGGGACCTGAACAAGAACCTGCTGATCCAGGCGTACAGCGCCTCCTCCGAGTCCTCGCAGCTCATCCACAGCCTCGGCCCCAGCAAGCTGGACGTCCAGTAGCCAGGTACAGACCCCCCTTCAAAATCAGATACACAACCTCAACACTCTTTTTACATTCAGGTTATTATCACACCTGTAACACCTGTTACAGGTGTTTAACATAACAATCTGTCTTACAATGAGAGGGCCTCTCACGAAGGTAACATTGGAATTGTAGAAATCAGAAATGTTTAAAATATATATTTTTATATTGTTACAAATGATACTAATAATAAGTAGAATAGAATGTTCATTATTCTCTCTTTTTATTTTGGTTTTACTCATTAAACTTTTCTACCTTGCCACACTTTTATTGATCTAATTTCTTACATGCACCTTTATTGATAATTCTCACTTCTCTTTCTTAATATGTCCCGCCTCAGGACCTTCTCAGGAGCTGGCATGTTGGACAGAAACAGGAGGAACAGACCAAAAGAGCGTCGCTTCTGTCTGCAACATCACCAACAATCAACATTTCCACAAAGAACAAATGCTGAACAACTAATTTCACATCTGTATTACCAAACAACGCATAACAGTGGAGCTTCTGGCAAAACATTTGAGGCAGTGCAAATGGGCAATTCTGACTCTTAAAAACACAACACAGTTTGACGAAATCATGCAAATAAAGTGAAGTATATCAAGAAACGAATACGATTATGTAACAGAGAAGGAAATGGGATCAGCATTCTTGCATGTCAAATAAAAAAGGTTGAGTTAAGGAAAGTAAAAAGACTGTTAACGATGGAAACTCGCTACACACTCTGTTATAAAACCTACTGTAAAGGCATGAGTCTGGGAATGTTTTAGTTCAAAGTCAGCTCTAATCTGCAGACCTCAATTAACCTTTAGTTTACATCTCCTGAAATTCCCAGACATTCCACATCATCTTGCCATCATTTCATCTGTTGAGCCAGTATTGCCCAGCTGCACTGCCACAAAATAACACTCGAGTATCACCTGCTTTAATATCTCATCCTTGCTTTTGTAAAACTGTAAATAGACCCAGCTGGGTGGACGAGCGGCTCTATAGCAGCAGTTTATCTGGAGGGGAAGCTGTAAAAAAATCCTGTGAATTCTGTGTAGCATCTTCAGTGAGGACTAGCTAGTTGAGCTGTTACTGGTTGTAGCCGTGTTGAACAGTGTGTGGGAATTTATGTCCGATGGTTTCTGTGTGTTTATCTCACCTCTGCTCACAGCGACTTCTATACAATCCTAGTCTGCTGTAGATTTCCTGTCACCCCGACACAGGATAAAAAACATTATAACCCCCGCTGTTGACCCTTAATCACACTTAGCCTGTCGCTTTGGTTTCTCTGCTGCTCGTGGACGTTTTGCGGACAATCCACAGCAAAAACACGAAGAAGCGGAAAAAAAAATTAAAAAGTCCTGTATTTTTATCTGCAGTTCGGGAAAACGTTGACAGTGTGTTGTGTATTTGTCTGGCACTGACTGTAACCACGCTAGCTGCAGTTAATAGTTGCACTTACAGTAGTTGTGTGTTCCACTGCTCTGAAGACGCTTGTATCTACACCTCAGCTCACCTCCCACCCCCGAAACTTAAATATACCTCACCAATTCAGAAGTCTGGTGTCTCATCACCTCTGAGGCCTTACACCTCTGTGTAGTAAAACCACCCCGCCCTCTGCGCTCTGCCTTCAGGCTGTGTTTCATTCAGCATGTGCATTATTGCCCTTTTTTACTTAAACATCTTGAAAGAAGAGAAACAAGAACTACACATTTCCCTTGAGTCTGTGTATGAGTTTCAGCTGCACCTTATAACGCAGATCTGCAGGGCAAAGCATGCAACTTTCCAGGGGCCACAGAATCTCAAGGGCCACATAAGGTTTCATGTGTACATGATCAGGTCCACAGTCATGATTGATTGTAGAAAGACTGAGGTAATAATTTCAAATTCCCCTCTGTAGAACTTTAAAAATGGCCAACAAAACTCTGTGCAATTGTTTGTGTATGTAAGGAAAATCACATTGTATTTCTTTTTCTGTACATTTGTTCTCACTACATTATTTCCAGATGCCAGGTATGTCATTCTGGAGAAGAACACGAAATTCCCTTGGTTGTTTTTTTAAAAGGCACCAATCAAATTGTACAATTTCTGCATATTAAGGAAAAATAACGTTCAATTTTATCTATTCAAATATTTTGTTTTTCTTCCTCCATTATGGACTGACTTAATTTTTATATTTTGTTGAACAATACTTCAACATGCCACCAAAAACGCTGTTCAATTATTGAAGTATTTAGGCAAAATCACATTCTTTTTCTAATTTTGTAAACTTTTCATGCCATTAAATCTACGTCACTTCCAGACATATTAGAGAACATCACTTTTTTTATTTACATTTATAATGTGACCCATTTATGCATATTTTTTGATAGATCTTTTACATTGAAGGGAAAGAGTAAGCTGATGTTTAGCTGAGTCTCTTTTTTGCCTCTGTAGGTTAATTCAACCATGGCTAAAAATAATGATCACTGTCACAGGAACTTTTTGTTGGGTGGCAAAAGTAAAATAGAGAAAACTTTTGATCCAGATGCAAAGAATGTTGTTAAAAATACCCTTTGTTGCAGAAAAACGTCTTTACTGCTCCTATAAGGTGCCACATTGTAAAGCTGTCACTGCTGCAACCTTCAGCACTTTGTTTTATGTTTTCTCTTCTGCTGGCTTCCCTCTCTCCACTTTAACTCTTTATTCCTCCAGATTCTGCTGAAGCTCATTGTAAGAGGGTCTCCGGGGTCCCTGTGTATATGAAGTAAAGGACATAATGTTTATCCTAATATTACTTAACTCTGTGACACTGCAGCTTGGTGGAATATATCATTGTAGATGTGGTGCATGGAAAACTGCTGAAATGAACAATAAACTTCATCAAGCCTATTGTGTCATTAAGTTGGTATGAATAAACAAACGTATTGTAATGCAAACACACACTTTTATTGAGAAATTAAACAAAATATACATTCGTATCAAGTGACATAAGAGACGATAAATGTAGTCCATTATATTTTGCCGCACTGAAATTAAAATCTTATCTCTTTATTTTAATAGTTTCTGTACAGGAGTATAGCTCTGATATCAGATAATGTATTACTTTTTCATTATCAAAAACAACTAAACTTCCGGTTTGGCCTTGCAGATTTCAAAATAAAACACGTTTGTTCACATTAAGTAACCAACAATATAAATGTTGCAAATATTTAACTGAAGGTAATTTTACTGTGTGTAAACCTTTAGATCTATAGAAAGGTTTAATTTAGAGGAGTTGCGCAGTTTTTTACGTTAGAATTAAAGGTCAATATAAATATGACCTGAGTGTTGGTTTGAGGTCACTGCATTTTGGTGAGTTCCCAAGAGTTCAGATGCATATGTGTCAATGTGATCTCCCTCCAGCAGTCGATGACAAACATTGGTTTTTGCACCAGTTCTTTGTGAGATATTTCATCCAAGATTTCTGGGAGACTAGCAGCAGTGACCCTCTTCTACATTCACAGCTGTTAAGCAAGTCAAGAAGTTCATCAGCATCAACAGAAGAAAAATCTGCCCTGAGGAGATCCTGCTCCTGGCGGCTCACAAATTGAAGGAAGCTTGTCTGCAGGTTACTGTGCGCTGCCCCAAACAGCATTTCCTCTAGAAAAGGTGGAGCTAGCTTGATTGGCATGTACTGGCAATCTTGAAATCCTTTCACAAAAATTCTCCCCATAGCTTTCCATGTAGCAGTAGAGAAATCATGCCTGAGAAAAGGCACTTTTACAGTTGTTCCAAGGGTGCATCGTTCATAAAACTCTTCCCAGAAGCTACTGTAGACATCTCTGACAACTCCAGACCCACTACCCTTTTCGACTGAGTGGTCAGGAAGTAGACGTTTCACTTTCAAAGTTTTGTACATAATGTCAGGGTCAGAAAATGCTGCTATCACTTCATTGAAGCTGTTTGAATGGTGTAAAACCAAAGTAATGTCTGGCAAAATCTGAAGAGGGCTTTGGGGGAGCTCATCAGGTTGATATATCAGTGTGTCACTAAGATTGTCATCAGCCCCTGTTTGCGCTGGACCAAAAGTGATCTCAGGGTCAGAGGTGTCTGCTTCGAAAACAGTATAGTTGGTTTCCGCAGACAAAGTGATAGGATCAGTGTTAATGTTGGCAAATGGGCTTGCAGGGTTCTCTCTGTTTACTGAAGACTCTGTGAAGCTTTCTTCTGTGACGCTTTCTTCAGAAATAATGAACACCTCTGGAAGGTAGTCATGAGATTCATCCGTCATCAACTGATTATTTGTCTCTATTGTGAACTCCAGTGTGGACTGTTTATTCTGTGGCAGTAAATCAGGCTCAGACACAAAAGTATCACAGTCAGAGTCATCATGAGCCTCTTCATGCAGCACTGATTTTGGTTGAGTTGCTATGTAGAAGCGTAAAAGTGGGAGTTTGACCGTGTCATATATCATTTCGATAGAAACATCATTCGGGAAAGGATTTTGCTTGAAGTCCCAAACGTCAAATTTGAAATCAGATTCTTTCTTAGTTTGAGCTTCTGCCTTAGTTTGTCAAACAGACCCTCTTTTCGCTTTGATGTGTTAGTGTGATGCTTGCAAAAATTAAACAGAGCAATCCTGTCTCCATAAGATGGAAGATAATTGGCCAGCTGAGCATCTTCCATCAGGAGGATGACATCTCTGTCAATCTGTAAATAGAGAATATGAGCATGTCTGTTACTTAAGATGTAGGATGAGACACGTACCTTATATATTTAAAAGTAATATTAAGCCTAACATGAAAGTTATCTAAACAGGCCAGTTCAGATGACCAGCACACCTCTGCTTCTCTAAAGATTTAGTTAGTAATACAACAAAATATCTTATTCCTACACAACTTCAGTTAATAAGTTGTTTTTTTGGTAACACTTTCTTTACTACTACATGTGAATTACAACAAGTTCCTAAATGACATTGATGTTGAATGTTTGAAAAATATAAATTCATTGAGGAATGTTCAAAACTCATAGTATTTTAGAAATGACTTAATTCCAGAATAACAATAATAATGACCCTTCCAATAAAGTCAGGACTTTTGTATTTAGAAGTTATGTCTTATAAACAAAACATATCAATTAGATAATAATAGTTGACCCCCATCTCAATGATCAGTTATTTAATTGGAAAAAGGTTAATTTGAAGTATCATGTACATATAATCCAAAAATAGTTATTACATGTGGATTCCCAACGTGGCTGCCAATAATCATATGTTCGGTTTTTGAGCCAGCCCAGCACTTTATTTGAAGGGCCACAATCATGAAGTAATGTAGAGGTAAATATATTGATTACTAATAATGGACAAAAAAAGAAAACGTTCAAGATCCTACTCTGAGTAACACAATGTGAGTGGTCCATCTTATATTCAGAAAAATACCTTTTGCTCTTCAATGAAATTGACCGTGTCCTCCGGGACACCTCGACCTCTCAAGAAAGTCACAATATCTGACAGTTTCTCCGCCATCATGGACCTGTATAGTAAAATACACAAGAGGAAATGCAAACGGAGAATGCGAAGGAGTTGCAGACGAGAGGAATGAGCAGGATGTGAGCAGAACTGCAACTGTACAGTAGAAACAAGTCAATTCTGTAACACAAAATTAAAGTGTTTGTATGAATCTTTTCTCATTATTGTTTGTATATGTGTATAAGTGGATCATTTTTTTAACTCTCATATCAAGTCAAGCTCAGTTAAAGACCACAATGTTGTTGACTTACTCAACTATGCCTTCATTACAGGAAGACTAAAGTAGCTATGTTCTAAGTTTGATTTTACAAAAAAAACTTGCAAATGTGTAGGCCTATATGGAAGAAGAACGGGATGCACGGGATACATGGGATCAAAACATGCTGTTAGAATTTCTGTATCTGACAATGTAAACTAAAGCAATATGTTTTATGGCAGCATACGGCTCTGACTCAAAAGCCTGTATTGCTTTGGTAACATTGTTATACTAATATGTTATGTTTATCTGAGTATTTAATTAATGTACAGTAGGAATATTCTTGCAATTACTTCAGATGCCTGTGCCTCTCCAAACTGCTCAAATATCATCATAGCTTGTCTCTGACAGTAGTATGTCACACAATTACAAATACAAGAACCTGTCTCAGGCTTTGAACTCTAGTTGTGTTCCCATTGTGACAAAAGCAATATCAGTAATGTGTTTTCAACTATTTATTTGTTTGGTGTATAGTATATCAACAAAACATGATTGCTGCTATACTTCCAGTCAACATACAGTAAACCAGACATACACAGATCATTTGGAAACTAATGCCAGTTTATCTTAGACCAGTATACCTCACCTAATGCATACCTGTTATTTTGCAGGCTTCTGTTGACCCTTTTGAGTAGAGGCCATGTAGCTCAGGGTACCTACTGCCAACACTGAAAACATGATACAGCAATTCATTTGATAGATAGAAGTTTGCATTCTGCTGTCCTAACAGGCATCTTATGATCACACTGGCCATGAAACACAAAGGTGACAACTAACATGCAGTGTCAACCAGAAACGAACTGTACTGGGTCTACCATACCTGTTCCCAGGGTCGTCTGTTTACGCCTACTTGGGCTGCTGCTGTAAACAAACAGATCTGCCTCTGAAGTTTACTGACCAGGCCTGAGAGAGACAAGTAGAGACCAGCTAAACATTATGTGCACTGCAGCTCAGCCTGTGTAAGAGTGTGTCTGTCGCACTACAACGCCAGTAAACAATATATTGAGTGGATGAAGGCGTTCATGATGAATGACCGAAAAACAACTGGGGAAACTCGCACAGGACAGGCTAACGTTATAGGCAGGGCTGCACATAACTGGTGCGCAGGTGCGCATGCGCACTCCCCGCCAAAAAAGAGCACCGGATGATTTGAAAAAAGGCGCATTTGCGCACCAACATTGAGAGAGAGAGAGAAAAGAGAGAGAGAGAGTGTGATGCCCCTGTGGGTTCATCTAGGTAGGGTGTGGCTGTGCTGTCTTGATTACCTTGATTGCAGTAACTCAGGGCACCTGGGTCTGGTGCCCTGCAGCTATTTAAAGCCTCTGCTCGACTGTCTGGTCTGTGCTTTCTCATACAGGCACCCGGTTCGGTTGAGTATGTGCTTGGTTATTTCAGTTGTTTTACTTTGTGCACTTCAACACACCCTCACACATACATGTTCATGCAATCCTCACCCTGCAGTTACATTACTGATACCACTGACGTTCACACCTCATGCTTTACTTGTTTTGCACTTGATTAATTTGGCTAATTTGAACCACTTGCTTTAATAAACATCTTTTGTTAAACCGTTGATATGGTGTGTCTCCTCTTTGTTGTGGCCTTTTGAGCCAGGTCATAACAGACAGAGAGAGACAGACAGAGAGAGAGACAGAGACAGACAGACAGTCAGACAGAGAGACACACAGAGAGACACACAGAGAGAGAGACAGAGACAGACAGACAGACAGACAGACAGAGAGAGAGACAGACGGGGGGAGAGAGAGGGGGAGAGAGAGAGACAGACGGGGGGAGAGAGGGGGGGAGAGGGGGAGAGAGAGAGGGAGAGAGAGAGACTTTATTCTCGTAATGTTACGACTTTATTCTCGTAATTATGACTTTATTCTCGTATTATTACGACTTTATTCTCGAAATCTCTCTGTTTTTTTTGTCTTAGTGTGGCCCTAATACTCCGTCGTATTCATGTTATGTGTTCATCTGTAGATTTAACATCAAATCCTTTTATTCTGAAAAGACCTTGGCGGAAGTGTTGAATCGGGTAGTTACCATAGGTAGTTTCACCCAGAGCCACAACATTTACCGCAGTGAGGAGAGGTGGACAGCCATTTTCCTGAAGACTTTAATTAAAAACACAACACATTTAGCCAGCTTTTGTTTATATCTGATGATAAATAGGGTTTTAATCTAAAATTACAAATTATTTTATTTCAGGGTTTTGCGTGTTTGTCATCGCTTTAGCTAACGTAGTCGCGTGAGCCCATCGCGTGTCGCCGACCAAGGTAAGAGAGCTAGGTTAGCTGCTAACTGCTCATTAGCTTTATCGTCAGCCAGCTAAAAGTAAGCTTAATTTATTTCACATTTTCATGTTTTGGAAGGTTAAGGGAATAATCAAAAAATATCTACTAGGGGCTATCATGCTCACCAATGTACCCCAACAAGAGTGTTTGACGTCAACTAAAGTTAGCTTGTTTTGCAACTGTCAAATTAAGTGTAACAGTTTTTTTTTTGGATTAACGTAATGATTAACATGCCATTTAATTATCTCAAGGCTTTTATTGTCATTCGTACATAGCTACAGTGTAGTTATGTCGTTGAAAATCTTAGGTCACAGGCTCCTCCAACAGTGCAACACAATAAAACAGATAAAATAGTGCAAGTAAATACAAATTAATCTTGTTGTATTATTACGTTGGCTTAATAATAATAATGTTAATTTGTTTGTCTCCTTGACAATACCAATACTTCATGTAGTTCAGTAATAAGTGCTTCTATAGTAGTGCTGTGTTTGTCTGCAACCTCTATTTTGTAACTAAAAATGTATTTCCCTAAAGGTTGAAAAAATGTCACGACCACGGTCCAGATCACCGCATTACAGGTAAATGCGTTAGATTTTATTTAATTTACTCTTAAAACTCAGAAATGAATATGCATGTTTGTTGTTGTAAGGAATCCCAATATTAATGGTTTATTTATTGTTTGCTGTATTACAAGTGGTGACACAGGTTTTCTTTTTACATTTTCTTTTTCAGGAGGTTCCCATGGGATGAACCCGACTTTGATAATCACAAAGTTGTTGCAGACCTGGACACTAATCCGTCAGATAGGAGCCCCTTCCCTGAGGAACACTGGGGTTACTTTAGGGAGGACATGCACCCTGAAGCCCAGAGAAGATCCTCTCCTTTCCAAGATGACCGTCAGTTTGGGCATCAACGTCATCCAACCAAGGAGGACTTCCACCCCAGAAGACTACTATCGCCGCATCGTGATGCTGTTGGCTTTGAAGATGACCGGAGGCTTTCCCCGCTGCAAGATGGAGCAGGAGATAGACACAGAGGAGGCTTCAAAGAAATATTCCAGAGTTTTGAAAACAGGCAGAGGTTGCCACAGTCGCCTCCAAGGTTCGAGAGGGAAACATTGCCGCCAAGGCCTCACTCAGACCACAAACAAAGAGAGCCAGTAGGAGGCTGGAGGAGAGAGGAGCAGGGCAGAGGTCAAGGGGGGTTCAGGGACCTCAGTCCCAGTGTGAGATCGGATGACCAGAGAGGAGGACCAGGTAGGGAGAGAGAAAAGAGGAACACACAGGGTCCTTTTAGAGACAGACGGAGAGAGGATTCACCGCAGGAGAGGAACCACTCCTTTAAAAAGCAAAGAAGAGAAATGGATGACGCCACTCACCTTGGGTAAATTTAAAGCAAAATGCTTTGCAGCACTGTCTCAAGGAAACGAAGAATGCAGAAGATTCTCATCTTTCTAATTTTCCATAGAGCAAAATTCCTTACTGTTTGTCATCACACCCTATTTTGGCATGACATAAATTACTTGTATTCTGCATGGCCTAAAACTTTCTTGCATTGCAACTCTTTCTGATTCCTTAAAAATCTGCATGTATTTTACTGAACCAATAGTTTTTAATGAAAAAGGCAGCATTGTTGGCAAAATCTGTTGAAAGATCTCTTGTTATAGGTTTAACAGATATTTGATATAGACTGTGAGATAAATCCAAGGCTAATTAAAGTGTACATTCAAGTTGAATTTTAAGCATGAATAATTGTTGAACCATGTCACCTCCTCTTATGCTGTCACACAGGAATGAGGAGGACTTTGGGGAACAGCGTTACTCGGTGAACTCTCCCAGAGATAGGTTTGGAGGAGACGCTCACGTGGGCCTCCCCCGTGGAGACATTCGGCACTCGGGAGCACTCGTCATTGAACATGATCACGGCATCGCAAACAGCAGACAACCGCCACAATGGGAAAAATGTAGCAGTCGTGGAGAGCCTGACTTTGATCGACCTAGGAGTCCCCGTCCCATGAGCTCCTCCCAGGAGCGTTTCAGGGCGCCGGACAGCAGGGTGGATGATGGTGAAAACACAAGGGGACGCCATTTTCAAGATAACTGGAAAGAATCCAACTATAATGAAACGAGGAGGATCCCCACGCCCCAAGATATACCAAACCCTGTGAAATATGGTAATCGAGGTCATGTGAACCACAGGGGGAGGGGCGGTCCTCGCCAAGCGAAAGGGCAATTTAATCGCGGTCAAGGAGGACGGACCCCACTTCCAAGGAATCAACCTCGCGTACAGCAGTCCTCCCAGGGATACCAAGATCTTGAAGAGCAAAGACCAGCTTTCCGACCCTTAAGGGATGATTCCTACGAGGATCCCATTGAAGAGGAGCCTGAGTGGGCAGAAGAAGACAGAATTCAGCAGTGGGAACCTCAGAGGCCTGTAAGCGTGGACCATCGCCTACAGAGGAATGACTTGGACCCGAAAATGCCCCGTCAGAGGGCACGAGGATTGAACGAACAGAAAACCAACAACCATACGAGCGTCGCAACGGAGGAAACGCTAACCATCAAAGTGGACATGAGCAGACCCGCAAAAACAAACAGGTAGAGTAATTATTTTATAAATCATCCAGGGTGAGAGGGGAAAGTTCACACTTCTCTTTCTAAGATCATTGAAAGCTGCTTAAGAAGGAAGGAAAACCATAGGAAAAGTGAAGGCTTGTTGAAAATCTCAGAAAGACTACATTTGAACTGGATTGTGTTGCAGCTTGTACCTCTGCTTATACCCCCATTGGTACTGTAAAGCACTTTTGCTACAAGCATCTACCAGATTTGCTGTTGAATCAAACTACCAGGATGCTTAGCAGAAGTTTCATCTGAAGGGGTAGTCCCCCTCAAAGAAAATCAGGAAGAGACACACAGCGTGTTTGCTGTAGAAGCCCAGGAAACCCGCACCCCTCCAGAAGAAATCAAACCCAAGATTAAGAACTGAAGAGAGGGAGTGTTATTGGGAAAGTGGCCACAAAAGCTGCAAATCACTCCTTTTTATATTCTACACAAATAGGAACACTCACCAGCTTGCTGTTGTGCCATGATAAGATTGGGAGGATTTTGCCTAATGCAAGATGCAGGAGAGCAAAACACCTCCAAAAAACTGAAGACAACTCTGTCAAGGCATATAGTTTAAAAAAAAAAAAAGGAAACACTGCATTACCTTACTGATTTGTGGCAGAGAAGCATCATAATGACAACATTTATCTCAAATGTACTATATTTTTGACTTATATTCAAAGTCTCATCAAGTTTGCACTCAGATGCAGAAGACAACAATAGAGAGGCCAAAGACTGCACACCACCAGGCAGACCACAAAAGGAGCAAGCGTTGTGAGTCAATAGGCTGCAGAAGTGGATCGCATCACAATCAGAATTCCTTTATTAGTCTCGCGGTGGGAAATGTACAATGTGGACTTAGAAACCAGAACCATTACGAAGAGCATATTGAAAGCACATGAACCAGGAGAAAGGACAAACCCTGCAAACATTACATGTGCTTTGGTATGTCATTACATTTTTTCTATCCTTTTTTTTTTGGACTGAAATGGACGGACATCATTCGTTGAAGCTCTCCATCGATGTGACAATCTATTTGATGCACATTTTCAGGTTAAACCAAATCCTCAGAGTCCACACACCTCTGGTTGAGCTGATTTCAACATTATCTGTTAGGAATTCTTGGCCTCATTTGAAGAAACTTCCGTTACGATGTGAAGCTAGATTTGGAAACCCGACACCACTGAAACTGAAGGAGGAAATATCTGTTTCCTGAAGAAATGTCGCTCAAGGGAAGGAAGTGAAAGAAAGGCAATATACTACGTTGTGATGTATCGCAATTTCAACTGAGCACACATAAGAAAGGAATCGGCTGTTAAAGGAAGATCTGATAGCTCTGACATTGAGAAAGAAAACATCTGGTATATTTTAACGGGATAAATCAAGATGTGTGACAGGATGAGGGCTTTTTCCAGCTTGACCAAAGCTGTTGGTCCACATGCCACATCAGATTTATTGAAATGGAAAAAACCTGCATACGTTGATCAGTGGGAGGAAAGGGGGAAAAAAGAGCATGGTCAAAATAGGTTTCTACACTATCTGGATGAGCAGTGAGAAGAAGATCTGCATTGGCCAGATACTGAAACACTTTTGCAGCTTGGCAAATCTATTTCAGGAAGAGGATTCAAAGCATGTCCAGTATTCAAAGGCTGAGACGCATCCAAGTTAAGGCAAACATTTATAACTCTGGAATATTGTTTTTGTCCAGCTTGGTAGGAGACTGATGGATGAACATATACCTCACCTACAGCTGATATCGGAAAATATGAGCTGTGAATCTCAGTTATCACAAAAGCAGCAAAATAGGACACCTGGCAGAATTCATACACGTTGTTGAAAGAAATTGAAGCCATGCAAGTAAACATCAACACTTTCAATGGGAAGCTGTTGCAAAGAAGATATGAAGACAAGAACATAAACATCCTCAACAGAGAAATGGAAACCCTGTACAGGATCATCATCATCATCAGATGGATTGCAGACTCCTAATCAAAGCCTTGAGGATAAATATCAATGCTTTTAGAAGGGGAAATTGAAGCCTGAACAAAAGCAACTGGAGCAACATTGGGTTAACAAAAGTGCAAACCTTGAAAATACATATTGGTGTTGCTAAAGGAGACATGTGCAGCATTCAACTTAAAGCTATTAACATCTACATATCTGGATAATTGAGGAAGTCATCCATGCTTTAAGCCGTACATGCAAATATCGTCATCCTGAAAAGAAGAACATTCAAGCCTGAAAATAAACATCTCTGCTTATGAAAGAAGAAAGTTCAAATTGCTGGTAAGCTACAAATATAATCCATGGCAATCAATGGAAAAAAAGAAGTTTCATCAGCGCTTTTAAGAGAAAAGAGAAGACCAGTATCCTAAATTCTGCAAGAATGTAAATCAATGGCAAGTGGATCCAAAAGCTGAAGGAGGATCATCCCGGAGGAACTGGGAGGCAAGTTTGAACAGATTATTGATCAAGACACCATATTTGATGAAGCCAAGTTCCCCATAGCGGAGTCACAAACATTACTGGAGTCGTCAACATATCAGAAGAACCAAAACTGCTGACGGGATATTGAACATTTAATGGAGGAATCAAGAAGAGAAGTGTGAACTTTCTCCCGACGTTTTAAACTCCCCTGTCTCTATAAAGAGAGATATCTTGATTTCCCTCTGAAAAAAAACATCCATAAAATATAATGAATTTGTACGATGCTCTGTACTTTCAAGGGTGAACATCGACCTTTTGTTATGCTACGTGTAGGGTGTAATTATTGTACACATTAGTTATCAATTGTGGGACTCAGGGAAGGTAAGTTTGCTGGGTAAGGTAAACTTTGCTTTTATTTAAATGTAATATTATTTACCTACATGTGATTTAGAAAGAAACATTATTTTTCAAAAGAAATAAGCATTTTGTCTAAAATGTTATAAAAAGTACATTAACATTTGGTCTTTCAGGACACAACACATTTTTATTTTACTGTCACCTTGATATTCATGTTCAAAATGACTTATATAAATGGTAGTAATTTCCAATGTGTTCTACACAGTTATACATTTGGTTAGATTTGATTCTTCCTCTCTCCTCCTGCAGCTTGCTGTTTTACTCCTCCGACCGGCAGCTCTCGTTAGACCTGGTCAACGTCGGCCGGCAGCGTCTGGACTTCCTGCCGATGCTCGAGCACTCGGGCACGTACCGGGAGAGTGCCACGCACACCGGGACCTTCGCCCAGGAAATCATCACACTGGTGCACCAGGTCAAAGGTCAGCACTGCATACACATCTATCTGTTATGGCTTTGGTTTAATACTATAGCAGTAAAACATACACGAGGACAGAAATGGTTTATTTTGTTAGCATAATGTGTTGTGTGGACATAATGTAAAAAAGAAGGTGTAAAGGGGATTGAGGTGGATTATATAAATGATTAAGTCAAACGGGATGTAAGTGAATACGGAATACCCGACATATTTAGGTTAGATAAAACTCTTTCTCATCTGCTTTTACAGAGCAGTATTTCAGATCTGATGGGGCCAGCCTGAATGAGAGATTCTCAACGCCTCAGAAAGGGGTCTTCTCTGAGGAGGAAGAGACCGAGGAGCTGACGCTGGACGAGAGGTTCAGCGAAAACCGGTTCGTAGAATGCTCACAGATGTGCATACTGCTTCTCGTAAACTTGGTGTACAGATGTAAAGAAATCACTAATTACATTTGCATAATTTATACAGAACTCTTTATATTCATTATTTGCTATATTGTTGTCGTGGTTTTAAAATATTTAAATCCCTTCCTTGTAAAATTGTATTTAAGCTCCATGTGCTCCACATGTCTTACTGTCACTTTATTCCTGTCTTTTATACCGGTTTGATTCTATATATCTAGATATGTTTGTATTCTCTCGGGTCTGAAACGACTGCTTTGTCTCTTGCAGAGGCTTCAGCTTAAATATGAACTCGCTGCTTGATGAAGAAGAGCCTCTGTTCTCCAGACTGGGACCCTTACCGGTAAATAAACATCTTTTAACTTGGTATCCTAAAACCACTAGAGGATGTCCTTTTCTTGCACTTCCTCACGACAGTAAAGTCATGTTATTTTCCAATGTTCCTTTATGAAAGCAACACTAGTCAACCCGACAGTATCATAGCAGTATTGATCTTGAGGTATCGTGTAAAAGATATTGCAACATTTAATAAAATCCATATTGCCCAGCCCTTATTGGCTTCGTGGATACATTTCTACTTGAAAACATGTTTTTTGATTGACGTTACAGCCGGTGCGGGGCCCGGGGGACCTGAGGCACGACCTGGAGCGGAGGAGGCAAGAGAGACTGGAGGGAGTCAAAGTCACGATATCAGGGAGCAATATGTCACAGCGCCCCCTCGGGCCCATCAGGTGACATTACACTCCTTCTTCCTGCTGTCATTACTTTTCTATTGACCCTAACATCTCTTTAGTGCTGTGAGGTGCAGTTGTTTCGACCTTAAAAAGAGCACTATGCATTAAGCCAATAATCATACAAAACTTAAGTTGCATGGAAGTTACCAAACTTACTTTTTCTTTTGTTTTAAATAACTTTATTTTAATTTAATGTGCTTGATTAAGTTTCCATTTAATAAGGGGAGGAAAGTAACATAGAATATTTACACAAATATCTTATTAGGTACTTTTACTTTACCCGAGTATTTCTATTTTCTTCTTCTCAGAGAGTAATATTGTATAAATAAAATAAGAAAATCTACAAACTTACATCTTGTGGACATTGTGTCCATGTTTCTCTCAGCGAGCCGAGTTTAGAGTACGAAGACAAAATGTCTCCGATGGAGGAGGAAGGCTTCTCCAACTGGCCGGAGGAGCAGAGCAGGAGGCGAGAAGGAAACATGGTGAGGGTTAAAGAGCTAGAGTTTGACCTCTGACCTTTCTACAATGTGCTCCATCTGATTAATGGAGACTGCATGTCAGATTTCAACGTGAATCTTAAACCTTTCTTTCCTTCTTTAGGGACCAAGGAGAGGCGCTCCATTCGCCTCCCAGCGCAGAAACACTCGCCCCGTTAACCGGCTCGGACCAATGAGACGACCAAACAACCGAAACCCCCCCGCAGGTACTGAACACACAGCTTCAATGGGGGTCACTTAATGCAGATAGAATTCATATTCCTGTAATATCAGACTTACTGCTTTGTAGTGAGTGTCACCTCTTTGGTTTCCTTTACAGATCCATAAACAATAGAAACATTTATTAAGGATGTTTTCCCACGTTAGCAAGATCTAACATAAAAATATATATTACTCAAACTGATGGTTTTCAATCCAGTGTGCTTCTCACCATCAATTTGGGCGACATATCATTTTGTTTGGTTGTATCTTTGCAAAATAATGTTGCCAGCAGTCGATATTAAACTATTTAAAATCAATAATAATACATCAATATTTGACTAAACATTTTAATGATTGCCAAGTCGTACCATTTCTATTAACATTTGTATTTAAATCTACTAATTAGAAATCTGTCAGAAGTCATGTTTTATTTATGTAACCTCAAACCAAGGTCATCACCTCCTCACCTCCTCACCTCCTCTCTTTCCATTCGGTCTGAATCTCCCTCATATTGTTCTTCCTGACCTCAACTCTTTCTCTCTCTGTATTCACCTCTCTTAGGTCCTAACTGGTGATCGGAAACTGGACATGTATCCTGTTACGGATGACTTTAAAACCTTACCTTCAAAAAAAGCCAATCAAGTGTATATTGTTTCCATTTCAGGACGAAGAAATGGTGTTGGTTTTTCCCTTGCATCAAATTGTGAAGAAGTCTCAGAAGAAAAAGCTATTTGATTAAGATGAATGTTGAAACCTACACCTTTCCATCTTTGTTTAAATGTGTCTTTGTGTTTTTCATCTATACACTTCGTCTTTATAGAGTCTTGATTTAAAGCAATGTTTTTTTTTTACTCAAACGGTCGCTGTTGATCAGAATTCATTTCATTGTCGAACATCTACAGGTTTATTGTTGGAGATAAATACATTTAGTTTATGGCGCTCGTGTGAATCAACGGTACTTAAAAACGCTCTTTGTTCACTAAGTCGTTATTTCTGTCTTTGTCTCAGATTGATCACGTCTGTACCGTTTAGTTTAACGTCACAGTTATTGCTGAATAAATAAAATATTTCTCATTTTGCTTTTGTGTCATTTGTTGTTGCCAAGCCAACTGTCCTTATTGGGTAACTAGTGAAGCTCACGACCAGGCCACTTTAAAAAAGAATAGCTATCAAATATTTGAAAGACCTTTTTCACAGAAGACATTTTGACTAGTTTCACTAATGACACATTCTTTTTTCAACCTCTTTCTTAATTGTCAAATTGTGTTGTGTGAAAAGATCAGATACATGTACGGCACGTATTCTATCATGAGGTTTTGTTCTAGTTTGAGTTTCTCAATTTCAAGTTATTCACTTTGCTGTAAATATTCTGTGGCCACTTTCACGCAAGTAATGTGTTTTCGCCTGATTTGAATGATACAAACCTTTATTGAGTATGAGTAATAGAAAGCTATTTAAAATCAAGATATAAAAAAACCAATAAGTTTGCGTTTAATGTTTTTTGTCAAATTATTATTTATTTCAAACCACGGTGAAAAGACATAATAAAAAAAAAGACAACAGTTAAGGTTTACAACACTTTTTCACGAGTTATTTGTCTTTGTATAGGCTGAAACATTTACTGACACTTGAGTCAACCATTTTAACAGCTTAAAGTCGCTCATATTCACAAAACGTCTTAGCTACCTTTTAGATAGTAAACCTCACAGTTTACAACTTCACACATTAATACAAAACGACATTTAGCTGTGGACAAACATAGCAGCGTCACTGTTAAAGCAGCAGCACATTTTTTGCATTGATTGATTCTTTTAAGTTGAGAACTTTGGTTAGAAGGCACACAGAAGAAAAAAAGCTGCATTGATGTGTCTTGGTAGCTGCACTGAAACTGAGCTAAAGTGTAGAATACATATTTTTGTGAGACAAATTCCTACAACAATTTCTATTGTGTAATGTTCACGTAAACAAATACAGTTGACATAGATTAACCTTATAGCTCCAAATACAATATCACCAGTTTATTAATTCCACAGAAAAAGGAGTATTTTCTTAACCAGTAAAGGAAAAATAAGTGTTTCTGATCATCAAAAAAACGTGTGTGTTTCCTAACCTCTGAGATTAATACTTGTATCAGCTTTCCAAAAACCCCTCAGCAGTGACAGCAGAGACAGGCAGGCTTCATGAGTGTTCCTCGGCTCCTCATTATCCAGTAAGGAGGCGGCAGCTCCTCCTGTGGGACCCCTGGAGGTCCTCCTGGGGCCCGGAGACCCTGTAGCACCAGGAGGACGTCTGGTGGGTGAGTTAAATGTGTTTCCATAGAAGAAGAAGAAAAAGTGTGTGTGGTTGGGGGAGTCAGAGGCCTGAGCCGCAGGGTAACGGTCGGAACGCCACCTCCATGTTCTCCTCCAGGATGATGTCGAAACGGCACATTAGAGGCCTGACGGAGGAGAAAGACAAAACGCAGGTGTTTCTTTTATTATATAGAAAATAATGAAATGCTTTAAAGAGATACAGCAGTTCCGTTAAACACAATGGGATTTAAAGGGGTACACTTCTGAAATCTTGAAGTAGCCCCTTCCAAAAAATGAAAATATTCTTATAAATAATACCATTTCGTTTTGCTCGTTTCAAAAAGGTATTTTATCCTTCTTCCAACATTTGACTTTATTTTGGAAATGCACAAAAATCTTCCTCTTTTTTATATGTTGGTATGCCTGTCACTAATACTCGAAGTACGATCTTGTTGTGGTCGCACGACTTGATAAACAAAATAAAACTAAAACAATTTTCTTTCGTTATATCTTGTGTGAAAAAAATTAATATACAGACTGAAAACACTTCATGTTTTAGACTGTAATTAGTAATGGCAACCATAACATATTAACATTTTATATAAATACATTTTAGGGATAAATCAGCTTTTGACTACTAAGAAAATAAAAATCTGTCTAAGCTTAATTTCATGACTTCTATGCTGAACTCAATATTTGGTCTTGTAAAACAATTATCTCAATCCTATCATCCCTCATCTAAATCAATAAATCATCGAAATGTCCAAACTTCGCTAAACGTGTCTCTGACCTCTCTGGGCGCTCCAGCGGTGTGAAGCGTATCCTCAGAAGTCTGATTTTGTACCGGGGGCCGATCACGTTCCCGGTGTTGATTCTCATCGAGATCTTGTGCACCTGATGCAGATCCTCATCGAACTGAGCCAGTAGCCGTGAGGAAGTGTACTGCTCGAACCTGAGCGGCTTACTGTGAATAGAGAGGGAAGGAATTGAGTATAACGTTATTTTGTGCAGATGTTCCTACAGGTTAAACTGGCATCCAGATGTTTCCCTGACTCACTGATCTATCCGGGCCTCAGTGAAGTTTCTTCCGCTGTGCAGACGGATGTAGACGACACCCCAGCGCAGGTACTGGTTCCAGGTCACCATGTCCACTCTGTAGCTCATCTCTGACACACAGAAAACATTTATTAAGTTGAAATAAAAGCAAAAAAGTACGAAAAGGTACCAGATACATTTAAACCGTAAATAGCATGAAAAGACAGTTTATTGTTACATTCCTTCAATCATAAAAGTATGATTCTTCTGTATGTCGGTTAAAGCTATAACAATGTTGGTGCATGATGTTTTTAAGACTCACTCCTGTAGGGCAGCGTGCTGGTGGTGCTGAAGAAGGCTCTGGTCTGCCCCAGCTTCAGCAGCGTGTCTCTCCACTGACTCATATCATACCCTGCAGGTAGAAACAGAAAGAAACACAAACACAAGCTCCATTTAATCACAGTAAGAGCTTAGATTAGCATTAAATGTTACATTAGTGCACATTTGGTGAGCTATTTGTCATACTTTTTCTATATTTTTTGCACATTTTTGCACAATGAAACTCACTTTCAAATTCTGATATACTGCACATATTCCATTTTTCTACAGTTTATATAAATAAATAGTATTTTTCTGAGTTTTTAAAGGCTCACATGAGAGAATAAGGCAGATGGGGCCTTTTTTTTTTTTAGTGCCTAAAGGAAACAAAATCTCATCATTATTCAAAGTAAATTAATTAATAAAAGTAAAAGCTATTATTACAAAATATGTATTCGTTTTTAGAGTTAAAAGTTTGTTAGTATAATTAGGAATATGCACTTAAATTATTAAAAGTAAAATGACTCAATTCAGATAAACCTCAAAATTATTCAAAATAGATTAAATAAAAAAATATTTCTTTTTATTTGTTAATTACATAATCGTTTTTAAAATAGTTCTATAGTTTCCCCTTTTTTACACCTTCATAATTATTTTTGTTTGACACCAAAGCAAATTCCTTTGATGTGTAAACGTAGTTTGTGATTAACCTGGTTCTGGTTCTGGTTTCAGCACGTACCGAGCACGGGGCAGGGTGCGGGTTTGAAGGCCTCACACTGCAGGCAGCGGCCCTCCAGGAAGTCGCTGTAGGACGAGCAGGGGTAACCGGTGAGGCGACAGGTCCGATTCAGAGCGCACAGGAAGAGGAACATGGAGCGCTGGTGGTCACACACAAAGTACGCTTTACCTGAGGGAGACACACAACTGCAGTGTGAGTGTGTGCGGTGATGAATGGGTGTGTGTTGGATTGCTTAGTGTGTGTGTTTACCTGAAAATATGGTTTTGGGACACCCTGGTTGGTCTGCTCCACCGTTGGCGTAGAAGTCAATATGACCGTGAGTTCCTCTCAGTCCAAACGCTGCACAGGAAAAATACATGTTGAAAATAAGACATCATTTTTGTGCTGGTTATTTAGTTTCTTTAAAGGTCCCATGTCATGCTTTTCCGGTTACTACCCGTCCCCTTGTGTGTTATGTAGCTTTTTATGCATGTAAACGGTCTGCAGAGTCACAAACCCTCAAAGTACACCCTGTAGCGAGTAAAACTCTTAACACAGAAAAGACCTGTCTATGCTGCCCCAGAACGCCGCGGAGCCGTTACGTTAAGACTTCCTCACACACACACACTCAATCTTTTCTCAGCTGCAGCTCCGCCGATTTCTCCTCCTGAGACGGCGGGACGCGGCGAGGCTGTGGGTGTGTGTGTGCTCGGGCTGGTTTCGGGCTGGGTTTCGCTGTGTCTCGCTGTCTCGCAGACGGCCACTGGGCTCACAGGAAGGGGGGGGCAGGAGCTCCAACAAGCCGTTTAGGACAGAGAGTGAATACACATACTATACAGAGATGCTGTATGAGAAACCAATGTGAGTTTGGAAAATTGCACAATATAAATCTATTTTAGTAGACCTCAACAATGGAATTATGATCAGTAGAAATGGCCATGACATGGGACCTTTAAATATACTGTAAACTAACAGGTTTGCTTTCCAAACTTCCAAGCACATGTCAAGTACTTACCTGTTAAGTACCAGGCTTTTCTAAAGCACTAATGTCCCAGAGACAATCCTATGTGTTTAGTTATAGTCAGTAAATATAATTCAGAATCTTACAATCCATGTCGGTGTGAAGCACGTCCACAAACATGGCATCTGTCCGGTCCAGTCTCTCCTCTGGTATGGCGCTGGTGAACATTGGACCGGCCGGATCCAGACCTGGAGGGGAGGGCGACAGAAAGATCTCTTGGCACTCGTGTAACGGAATACTGCTCTGCTGCTTCTCTGTTGGCAGGTCATATATTGATTTAATTATATTTAACTCACCTGTGATTCGTCCGATCTTCCCATGTAGGTTTGCGCCTACGAATCCGGCCAGGTGAGCTCCCAGACTGACGCCGAGCAGGTGGACAGAGCTCAGAGACGCTCCTTCCTCCTGCAGACACAAGATTTATTAAAGTGTTGTGAATATTGTTCACTTTTCACAGCTGCCTGGAAACATTAGGACTGAGATAAATAGTAAATTAAAGTTTCAAAAAAGAGGCTAAAAGAGCTGCTGACATCCTCCCCACACAGGTCGTCTCACCTGCATGGTCTTGATGAATCCTGTCAGGTTGTGCGCTGCGTCCCGGGTGTATGTGACGGCGGTGAAGTAGTTGAGGTTTGCCGCTCCTTTGTTCCAGTCCACCACGATGACGTTCATGTCCTCCTGCTCCGCCAGCAGTTGCACCAGGTGGTCGATCCAGATGGGGGGTGCTCCGGTGGGTCTGTAGCCATGGATGACGAAGGCGGTGGGGCGGGACACGTTGAAGAGCGGCTGGGAGGAGGGGTGGTGGTGGTCCAGCTCGCGGCCGCAGTCCAGGTTGGAGCGGGTGTAGAGCAGCAGGCGCACGTACAGGGCGGTTCCCATGAAGCAGTGCGACAGGTTCAGGTCTGTGAAGTTATCGCAGGACTCGCCCCCCCCACTCTCCTCCTGACCTGGACACACAGCAGGTCAGACATTAAAGGTCCCATGTCATGCTTTTCTGGTTATTACCCGTCCCCTTGTGTGTTATGTAGCTTTTTATGCATGTAAACGGTCTGCAGAGTCACAAACCCTCAAAGTACACCCTGTAGCGATAAAACTCTAACACAGAAAAGACCTGTCTATGCTGCCCCAGAACGCCTCGTTGGAGATTTCTCTTTTTCCATTGTTTTCTTCTTGGGTATAGTGACGTTACGTTACGTCCGCGGAGCCGTTACGTTTGGACCAATCCGTGGACTTCCTCACACACACACACTTGGCGGGACGTTGCGAGGCTCGCTGCTGCGAGGAGCGGACAGTGTGAGCTGCTCACTGGTGTGGGGTCGGCGAGACAGCGAGACACCGCGGAACTCAGCCTGAGCACACACACAAACTCCTAGCCAGGCTGCGGGTGTGTCTGTTTTTCGGGCTGGGTTTCGCTGTGTCTCGCTGTCTCGCAGACGGCCACTGGGCTCACAGGGAGGGGGGGCAGGAGCTCCAACAAGCCGTTTAGGACAGAGAGTGAATACACATACTATACAGAGATGCTGTATGAGAAACCAATGTGAGTTTGGAAAATTGCACAATATAAATCTATTTTAGTATACCTCAACAATGGAATTATGATCAGTAGAAATGGCCATGACATGGGACCTTTAATGATGCTCCAGAGATCCAGAGATTTATATTTTAGTCAATATTTTTACTTTGGCTTAATTCTATTTTATTTTATATTTGTATTGCATATTCTTACTTTAACTTATCATGTTTATTCAATTATTATTATTCAAATGTTTATATATATTTTATTTAGTTTCACTCTAAAATGTCACAAAACGAATTTCCCCTTAGTAAAAATAAAGTCTTCTGATCATAATCTAGTGTAATATCATATCAGCAAAAACTGGAATATTATTGATATTGAGGTATTGATTAGAAATACATTTGAATGTACTCTTAAGAAGCCAAGCCCTTATGTGACGAACATTCAAAGACGTATTAAAAACAACCTAATTAGAAGCTTCAAATGTAAAAAAACAACTAAAACATTCAGCACAGCCCTAGTAGTTTCAAACACACTTAGGTAGCATTTAGCATCACAGTTAATGGTATTTTCCCTGCTGTTTCCCGCTCACACACAGAGCTCATCACTGCCCTCAATAGGATCATGCTGCTATAAAAAAACACCTCATCCCCTACCCAACCCGCCCCACCCTGAGCAAGAGTAACCTATGAATAGCTGGCTGAGAGACCGTGTGTGTGTGAGTGCGACCCGGTGTATATTTACTTTAAAACCATCAGACAGAAACAGCACGCTTCAACCTAAACAAAGAGCAGCAGGAAAGGGATACTTATCTGTTCCTTAAGCTGTCTATGTCTGCAGCCACACTTTACTTCAGCTTTCACTGTTTTTTAAGAAGTTCACATTTTCTTTAATGAATAAGCAGCATTGTTGGTGTTTTCCTTACCTTTGCAGAGCAGGAGGAGACCCAGCAGAAGCAGGAGTCTGCAGGAGAGCATCCTTCCTACAACAGCAGAGACAGAGAGGGGACTGATGGAGGTAAAGACGGAGAGGGAAAGAAGTGTGAATGAAGAGGGATGCAGGGAGAGAGTAAGTGAAGGAGGGAGGGATTGTTGTGAGAGGGAGGGAGGGGGGAGAGGAGGTGCCGTCACTTACAGTAAGGATCAGTTTCTAGAAGGATGGAGAGCTAATGAGGAAGGGAATGGAGAGGAATACAAAAATAAATGGAGGAGATAAGAGACAAGAGGTGTCAGAGTTTGGAAACAAATGTGATACGTTTTTGCTTATTTTTTTTCAGAGTTTGAAGTGCTGCAAAGTAAAACGTAGTTCAAGCGTGCAAGAAAAGGATTTTCAAATATAAAAACCCAAGGTTTGGGAATTCAAAATCAGCAAAAAACGTTATTTTTGATGAAAGAATATCCATTGTAAGTCATTATATTGAGAAAACCTTTCCAAAAAATGTACTTAGTATCTTTAAATAATAAACTTTCAATGAAATTCCTGAATGAATGTAGTCCAACTACTCTAAACATATATATACAAAATACAATAAAAAGACCTTATTGCTGAATAAATATATACTAAAGAGGAAAATGTGTAAACCTGGTACAGTAGATGGCCTTCGTATAGCTGCTCCTCTCCTCTGATGATTAGTGAGGTTGGAGTATGATTGTTTGTAATATGTAACTTTAAAAAGATGGGGCCACTCCAGTTCTGGTTATTAATAGCTCCCTGGGCTCTAACCACACGGCACCCAGCCCTTGCTGCCCTGTACTCACTGAATTCATCGTGTAATTTAACATCCAAGACTCTGAAAACACTTCAAAAGCAGCGAAACTGAACCGAGGGTTTCAGTAATGTAAGAGTGCACGCTGAAAACGTACAATCAGCAGTCGTAACGCAGAGAAACCGACATGAAAACTCGAACTGGCCTCTACAAAATGTGTTTATCACAAAGAATACTGCTACCTTCTGTATGCAATCTTGTTGTTTTACCACTTTGGTTTTCGTCCAGAATAATTAAACAAGAACCAGCGTCTTAATGATTACGATTTTAATGTTCACGGGATGAAATGATTTCAAATTCTAATAAATGTTTTTGACAAAATGCATCCGTACATCTGATAAGAGAACAATAAGAAAAGTATTGTTTTTTGTCTAAATACTAATAGGATCTGTGAGTTTTGTGTCTCTGCAGACTGAGCAGCTATTGTCAGGGAGCAGCCAGGTAAAAGGTGAGTGTGAGGTCACGATGTCCCGGCCTGTAAAGAGCTTACCTTTGAGGCCACGCCCTCTTTTTAGTCACTTGCCTGGCAAATAACAGAGCTGCCGGTACGAGATTATAAAACCAGCAACGTGTGTCAGGCTGCACTTCTTTGGTTCACACAGAAAACTGCGTGACGTTTGTGTTTAAGCATCTACTGTCTCCTGTGGAGGTTTTGTCATTATTCAGTTCATGTTATCTCTATGCTAAAAAAGCTGATCTGACAGTGTTAAAAAAAACTGTACTTACTGTAGAAAACATTTTGAGCTACTTCAGTAGTTTCATTTTTCTGCTACTATACTTCAATTAATAATGTGACTTAATTTGCTAGTTACGTTCCTGATTCAGAATTATACCTTCTCTCGGTTTTGCTAGCCCAACATTACATATTGATAAAATGGCCAAATCCTAAACTTAAATTCAGACATTTTTTTAAATGGACATATTTGGATATCAGCTTACATATTACACATGTTAGTCCAGGTTTGGTGTGCATTAGATCAGTATAAAAATTGTGCAAAAATGTAATAAGCTATCTGATAAGGAATATTTCCCTCTGTGAACGGTGATGTAAAGATCTGGAGGTCAGGCTGTTCTATTAGAGGAGTCTTCAGCTAAAGCTTGGAGATAATCACAGCTAAACCTCTGAACTTGAACATATTCATGTCTCAGTAAACTGCAGTATTAGGTAATTGTAATGGGATGCTCCATAATTATATCCCTTCTGCATTCTCTGCCTCCGTGAGCTGCATTATCAGGAATGAGGGGGAAAAGATCAACAATTATTTCATGTATTGGAGTGAACTTTTATAAAAAAAACACAATAATATTCAACAGAGGATTAGTGATATTTAAAAGAAGCACTAACAATGGAGATACCCATAGCAAAGGTAGAACTTAAATAAATATATTGCAACCACTTACACAAGTTTATAATACACAAATGTTGCTGTTCCACATATCCATCTTTAAATATTATTACAGTACTCAGTATTAATTCTACTGAACAGTATTTTATCTTACATTTCATTGTTATTCGATTTTATATGTTTCTTTGTTTTCTTTTTTGCTTTTAATTATAGTATGTTGCTTTATTGGAGGAGTCTTCAGGACTTCAGATCTAAAATGAAGGCTTCTCTCTGCCTTATATGTTATCATTATGTTAGAAGATCAAATAACAAAAGCTGATTTCAAACACATAAAAATAAAACGATATTTTATTAACAGAGGTACTGATATGTGATCAGAACATGTGGAGGAGCTATGTGGGGAGGGGGCAGACCACGATGTGGGCGCTGCTCTGCACGGAGGATAAAGACTGCAGGTATCTGAGGTGGGAGGCCACCGGGGGGGTCACCGTTAAAGGAGGACGCCGCCTCCTTTAACGCTCGGGACGCCTTCACTTCTCCTTCAGCAACAATCATCTTACAAAGAAAGAGAGAAAGGTAAGATCAGATCAAAATCATCATAACCATCATGTTTATCTTCTGAAATATACAAATATATATTGGAGTCAAAAGTACATTTCCCTAAATAAAATATTGCACGACTAAAAAGAGATTTTTTAAAGAAAGTTTACATTACGAAAAGGGGGGAAAAACATGACCAGAGCCTATAGGGAGGATAGTCTACATTCTATATAGCTAGCATCACTATTTATGTTATTTTTTAGTCTTTCCAAATAATCCTACTTTATTACCTAAATGCGAAATTCTCCATCACTAGAATATTGTCTATAATTGTGCCAAGATGTATATACACATATACATTCATTTCACTGAGCGGTGGCGATACCTGGTCTTAACAGCAACTTGCAGTGATTAATTAACCAGATGGAGGAGCTTTGTGTGTTTTATAACAGGAGTGTGTGTGAGATAGCCGGTGTGTGTGTGTATGCGTGTGTGTGTTTGTGTGTGTACCATGGCCCTGGCCTTCCTGATGGCCTCGGCCTCTGAAGCCATGCAGCGCTGTAGGGTGAAGGGAAGTGTCACATTTTTCCGTTCCACCCGCTGCACCTGAACGCCCCACAGTCTGGATGCAGAGTAGAGCACCTCCTGCAGGACAAACAAAATATATAATTTATTTATATCAAAAATACAAACAAGATGTTTATTATCAGGTACATATCCCAATATTATGTGGCACCATTTAACAATTTTTTTATTTAAAAAAAGTGTCCCATATATTTTTAACACTGGATTCTACGGTGGTCCTGAAGTGCAAGACACCACAGCATTTCAGAAAACACAACAGCATTTTAAAAAACACTGCAACATTTCAGAAAACGCCGCAGCATTTCAGAAAACACCGCAGCATTTCAGAAAACACTACAGCATTTCAGAAAACACCGCAGCATTTCACAAAACGCTACAGCATTTCACAAAACGCCACAGCATTTCAGAAAACGCCACAGCATTTCAGAAAACGCTACAGCATTTCACATTGGATGGAAAGGGTATTCCTTTAGGGAGAACACTTCTTGTTTGTGATTGGACAGAGCCAGCCAGAGAAGCACTGCTGTGATTGGTTGTTTTTGCTGCCAGTCAGGAAATGACGCTTCGTGATTGGTCAGCACCCGACTGCGCAACATGTCCCAACACATCAGCCGTTAGCTGTTAGCACACACTCAGAGCTCACAGCTCCTCATTCAGAAACTGGAAAAAAGTTAAACATATACAAAACACAGACTGTCTATGTCATGGCGAATACAGTCGCTGCTTTATTTATGTCTGTATGACGTTGTTGTGAGTGTGGACGGAGCAGCTACAGGTTAGTTTAGCCTGATCGATCCGATTCCATTCAGAAAACACGCATTTTAAAAGCTTTTCGCCTGCAGTCTTGTCTGCACACTTGTCAAAGCATTAATTCATGATTTTTACTAACCAGTATCAGTATGTAGTTGCTTCAGCATCCTCCCATAGGATTTACATGGAGATACGCCCCGCCCCCTCTCCGGTAGTGATGTGTCGGTCGCGAACGAGCCGATTCTTTTGAACGGCTCTTTGGTACGAACGAGGGGAACCGAGTCGTACTTGGTGAGAGCCGTTCTTTTTATCGTTCAATCGTTGGTCCGCACTCACTGCCTGCCAAAATCCACTCGCCTTTTAAAAAGCTTGATTTTGTTCCCCAAACGTATTCTGTGAAGACCCGCCCCTACTCGGATTGGTAGGTTTCAGCACGAGGAGTGAGATGGGGTGGGTCTTAACGGAATACGCGAGAGAGAGAGAAGTCATAACAAGTGGTACAGGACAGGTAGAGTAGACGACGTGTTTTTCGGATGTAAAATGAGCCAAACGCGAAAACGCAGCAGCATTTGGATGCACTTCAACCAAAACCCAGGCAGTGATAAAGCGCACCATTTGTAAAGGCAAAATATCCTTTAAAGCAGGGTTAACAAATATCTCCATTGCCACTTAATTATCATTATGATTATTTCGCAGATAAACCTAGTAACCCCGCCCCATCACTACTCTCCAGCGCGTCTTGTTTGAATGACAGGAGTAAACACAGCTGACAGCCGCGGTGAAACTCGAGCGATTAGAGCGATGCGAAAAAATCATGAATTAATGCTTTATTAATTCTGTTGGGTTTAAGCACCCTTCAGTTGTTGAAGGTTCGAGCCCGCTCCGCGCTGTTCGTTTGATGAGTGGTCTGCTATAAAAAGGAAGGACTCAGACAGAGATATGAGATTAAACAATAAGCTGATTTAATGGTAGAAACAACAGTACAATATAACGAAGTACTTATATAACGAAGTACTTCGGGCCTCAGCTCTTCCACCGTGCGATGTACGTATCAGACAGTCAGACCGAACAGAGGCCGCGAGTGAACAGAATTCACAATATTTATTCCCACAAACGGAGAGGAGTTGTGTGGGAGGAGTTGTGTCGGTTGATCCTCCCTAGGTGTTCATCCATTAGTGGACTCACTCCTGGGCGAGCCCTAGGCAGTGAATCAGAGTGAGTCAGCCATTGACGAGGTCTAAACAGCGAATCAGAGTGAGTCAGCCATAGGTGTGGGAAGTTTGGATCTCCTGCGCCGCCGATCAGTCCCAGGTCATCTTTTATGCCAGCCATAAAATAAACAATTCTGGGTTGAACGGGGGTGAGGTACCAATCCTTATCTTCGTTTATCCTCAGCACCTGGCCGTACCACTCCGCATCCCAATCTTTCTCTCAGTACAATCTCTGCATAGACTCAATGGTGTCAGTTTTATTACCTTTCTCCTGCAACCCCCCCATGCTCCTATCCGGCCCATTAAAAACCCGGGGGGGCGACTGGATCCTCTACATTCCTAAGTCAACGCACACAAAATTGACCACAGCAAACAAAGGAAAAATAAGAACACTTGGTCTAGTTTCATAAGTATACATTTTACACAGACAAAGTTATAATTATTAAAACAGGTTATATAGGATATACAGGTTACTTTAATTCATGGTTTTTAAGGGGCTTATCTCCATGTAAAGAGAACCGCAGTGACGCGTCCTAAAACCCGGAAGTAAACTTCTTCCGGTTTCTTCGACAAAAATGCAATGCAATTTCTCCATAGGATTTTGGAAAATAGCTCGAAATAAGGTCTGTGGTTGACACACATTTAAAGGTGGGGTAGGTAAGTTTGAGAAACCGGCTCGAATACACTTTTTGTTATATTCCATGGAAGGCTCTTAACATCCCGATAGCAATGAATAGTGAAAGCAATGAAAGTGCTTTGACAAAAAATCCATAAAAAAATGTCATCTGTGGAAGCCGTTGTACTGTAAAAAGCACGACCAATCATTTTAGCCGGCCCGGCTAAAATAACTGGATGGCCTACCTGCCTGTCAGCCTTCCATCTGTGTACAAACTTATCTCGTGCCCTCATTGGTCATGTGCACGTTCGTGTGTGTTGGAGGAGGGGCTCTGTAAGGAAGTGGCAGATTTTTTCCGGCTGTGTATTTTCAAATTCTAGCGCACTCGAGCCGGTTTCTCCAAAATTACCTACCCCACCTTTAAATAAACTCACTAATGAATGAAACCAGTTCAATACGCATTATTCTTATTCTTATCATTCTTTATGAGCGCAGTAACGGTAAGGTATCTAATTACTTATTTATTTAGTATTCCATAACTTAATAACAGAGATGGTCAAATTAAAGTGGAGACATGGCAGAAATCCTACAATGAAGCGGGACAGTTCTTTATTGAGAAAAATCTAACAAAATATTGCTTGAGTTGTAATCTATATATAAATAGAAAAATAGCATATAATAATAATAATTTTGAATTTAAATAAATTAATAAAAAAATGTAAATAAAAGTAGACAATAAAACAGAATAAATATTTTTTTATACAGTGAACATAAGAATTACCAGTATCAACAAAAATGTGCTCATTTGACTACACATATTTAACAACATTAAATATGTAAACTTGTGTAAATTAAACGATATCCAGAGTTTGATTCGTATAATTAGAAGATAATAAAGCTGAAGCTCATTATTGCTCAAAAAGTACAGTGTAAGTTAATATAGTCAGTTTCACCCCTTGCTCTATTACTCACATGCTCTCTGTCTTTCACATACACATCACACTTCCTGTGAAACTGTCAGGCCACTACTTCTGTCTTTTTAGCTCCCACGATTCACTCTCCTGCACACCTCCATGTGTGAAGCTCTCTCTTTCCTGTAATAAGTCAAAGGTCCTTTTTTTGGAAATGAATCTGTTCTGAGGCGTGTTTGTGGATGTCTGACAGTTTCTCTTCACCATGGCAGCAGCTGTGCCGGTGAGTTATCACGGCGCCATCACCAAAGCCGAGTGTGAGGAAATGCTGGGGAAGAAGAACAAGAATGGAGCATACCTGATCCGAGAAAGCGAGACCATCCAGGGAGCCATGTGTCTCTGTGTTTAGTGAGTAAACTGCAGTGGAGAAAGTCTCTTAATGGATTTAAGTCATGTAGGTTGGCACATGCAAGGATTTGGCATTGATTGTTGGTGCATAACATAAACAAAGTAAGATAAAATTGCAAAAATCAAGAAGCCTGGAAGAAAAATACAATAAGAATGTGAAAAATCTATGTTATGTTATGTTACTTGTCTACTTCTACCTAACTACATTTCAGAGGCAACTGTTATTGTACTGTACTTCCACATGCAAGGACTTTGCTTCGGTGTTCGATGCATAAAATTAACAAAGATAGAGAATGTTATGAATGTATTTCAAAAATCAAGACACATACGATAAGATAACGTAAGAAAATCTATATTACACTGTTGAAGTAATTTTATTTATACCTAATTAAAAGAACAAATACTCGAAGAAGTTTTAAAGAGACTTAATAAAGATAAAGAATGTTAACAAATAATTCTTGCTACATTAAAAATGAATTAAATGACTGTTGTGTATGCAGTCGATAAGTATATACTGCATATCAAAAATAGCTTTATTTAAGTTAAGTTGGTTTAAGAAAGGAAGTATAGTTGTATTTATGTGCATTTATGTGCATTACTGTACGTGGACCAACAATTGCACCTTTTTATATTTAAATGCGAACATGCAGTAAAATGCTTCTAAATGAAAGAACAATACCATCTCCTTTACGTGTTTTTTGCAGCTTTTATCAATAATTAATTAATTTAACATTTAACGTTTATCTTCACAGCAAACAGAAGGTGGTGTATACCTACAGAGTGCTTAAGACACACAGTGGACACTATACTCTCATGGTAAACACACACACACACACACACACACACACACACACACACACACACACACACACACACACACACATATATATTGTAAGTATAGTAAAGAGAAAGGTGGTCAAAACAAGTTAATGTCCCACAAAGTAATGGATGGTACATTTATGTATATTTTGACGGCCTAGAAAGTACTTAGTACACACCTTCTCATTCAACATTTCTACCACATCAAGCCAAAGATCGATACTTTAAATAATGTAAAATACAGAAAATATTTGGCTTTGTTTACACTTTCTGCATAATTCCATACATTTCATTTATTTGTTTGGATGTGTTAAGTACGTTTTACTGGTTCTGAGTGTAATTGTTAAATGCAAAGTAGGTTGTGCATTAACACTGAGGAAATGACCACAGTGGCAGACACTTCAAAATGAAACCAAACTAAAATGCCCACATCCACACTGAGATGTACAAAGACAGAAACGGCAGCAGAAACACCTCCTAAGTGTCATTTTTCTACATTTTGAAATAATTAATGAATTCACCACAGATCAGGAGGATTGATAAAGGTTTTGATTCCTTACTGGAAACTCATGCCCATGTCACAGGAACTTCTCTGACGTGTGATTAGACACAAACACACATTTCCAGAACTCTGAATGGCCGCCCACACACACGTGATGGAAATACCAACTGTTATCAGGCTGCTCAAGTTTGAAACTCACAGGGCTATTCAATATTTTTAGGGCTCTTTGATTTTCTTTCTTTTTTTCATTATTTACAATCTAGTTTATTCTTCGTTGGATTGTTGTTTTTGGGTGATTCATATATTTTTTTCAAAGTCATTATTTTATACTCCTTTTCTCATCATTTTCCCCTTCTTACATGATGTATTTTATTCCCCTTCTTATATGTTGTTGTCAGATTTAGTACTGAAACAATTAGTTCAACATTGCTTGACAACTCTTATTATCTTGACTCATCCAGTAAAACTGCCCAAAACATGTGCTTGTTTAATCTGAGGATTTGACATTATGCTCAGATAATGGATATTTAAATGTCTTGTTTGACTTTTTCTTTTTTACAAATTGACAAATGTATAGACAACCCTTAGTTGCTTTAACATGCAATGTTTTTCTCCTCTTGTATTGTGTTTTCCTCCTCCATTATTTACTGGATGCTGTTTTCTCCCTTCAGACTGCAGGAGGTATTGAAGAAACACATTTTAAGAATTTGGACGATCTGATCCGGCACTATAAGAAGAAGAACCAGGGCCTCGCCATGCACCTCGGCACTCTGTCAAAAGAAAGACAGCCATGTTGATCAAGCAGCCAGCAGAACCACAGAGCATGGCAGAACCACAGAGCATGGCAGAACCACAGAGGATGCCTGAACCACAGAGCATGGCAGAACCACAGAGGATGGCTGAACCACAGAGGATGGCTGAACCTCAGAGGATGGCTGAACCTCAGAGGATGGCTGAACCTCAGAGGATGGCTGAACCTGAGGAACCTGACTATGAGGAACCTGACTATGAGGAATCTGACTATGAGAGTACGTCACATATTTTATATCTTAAAATTGGTTTCTGTCCAGAGAGTAAAGCAGAAAAATGCACAAAACACAACATTTGTATAATAATCAACCTAAGATCTCCTTACAGTGAGTAACATGCAGCTTTTTCATGAGCATATACAAAATAAAACAATATAAAACACTAAAAAAATAACACTGAGGGGATTTCTGCAGAAAATGTGCCCTGATAACCCGAGGACAATTTAAAAAATAATAGTATTCTTCATATAGGTTTAAAAAAACATTCAAAACACAATTTCCATTAAACATCATCAGCATCTTCGTTTATTTGTTGTATCGATTGACCTGATATTGTCTTTATTTTACTCTAGATGTTCCTGACACTGAATACGTTGAGGTCCTGCCTGAATGAACAACTCTGACGTTTAGCTTAAACAACATGAGCAGAGTGGGAAATACATTTGGTATCAAAAGCTTACAGACTGGATCAAACTAAGAAATATAAATAAGGTTGGACAAATGCTGAAGAAAAAGGCTCGCCTCCAGTGGATGGACTTTTATGCAATTTGTCTCATTCATGACACCCAGAGGATGAATTGTTTTTGTGAATTGCAAAAATGTGACTTGGAGTTGAGTGCTATTATAACATGCTAAGCTAAGATGTTAAATATTAGCATGTTGTCAATATTCATAGTTGGCATCAGTGTTGGAAGAAGTACTCAGATAGTTTACAAATACTGCCCTCAAAATCAAGCTTACATTAAATTACAAAGTAAAAGCACACCTCATCACCCAATTCAGAACAAATTCATATATATTATTAGCTAAATTATAATTATTGATGGATTACTGTCTTCATCATTTAAATGATGCAGCTGGTTAAGGACGAGCCAATTTTAATAACTTAACATACTGTACAGTCTCTAAAGGTCCAATTTAGTTTACTTTTTAAGTAAAAAAATACAATATTATATCATACTTTAAATCACTTGTTAGCATTTAATTCCTTGTTAATGCCGCTGTAATGTGTAGAATATAGAACTGTTCATCTGCAGAGACATAACATGATACTTTTTACTCCTGCTGTGAGACACTGGCTGTCAACTCAAGTTTCCATTTGAAAGCAATCTGAAATGTGATGCAAGTGCATTTATCAACATTTGCATCTGAATGTTCATGACGCATGTGGAAACATATCCTTTATCTCAAAGTTACCATACTGTGAACTAGTTTCCAGTTCCAAGAATATTGACTCTTTGGCCTCTGAGCATCTGGAAATTGCATTTACATGAATCCAGCAAAACAGTGTTTGTTTATGAGTTACACTGCAGTATTCCTTATGTCATGGCTTTTATTTCTATCATTTTATACAGTAAAGAACATTTTGGCATTTGTTTCCATTCCTACAGACATGTAGAATGACAGGGTGGCTGGTATTTGTTATACATTTACGCTTTGTAAATACTAATCTATTCCATTTTCTTTTGTACCCGTATAATCTTTTGTGTTTTATGTGCAATTACAGTAAAAATATCCCTCTTGCAGACACAACATACCTGAAACTCATAGACTTTAGAGAACTTCCTCATTTGCAGAATTATGTTAAACTATGACTTGAGAACCTTATTTCAGTGCAGATCAGTGTACATTGTCTGTTGGACAAAAACATCACTTCACATCCTGTTGCTTTCACACCTGCAATACCAACTCATGACCGATTTAAAGATAGTTTTCATTTGGCATTTTCATGCGTTACTGTATTCTATATATATATGTATATGTGATTATTTTTGTAATTATGGGCGATTTGTGCATATTTTAAGCAGATGCATGCTTCTGTTTATGTGCAATTTTTGCAAACAAGGGCAGAAGAAAACAGCAAAGAGACGAGGTAAAAAGCAAAACAAATTCAGTGGGGGCTTCAAGAGTATACATGCATGGTCTAACCACATTTTCGCCACACCGACATAACATCTTCAACACTCACATATACGTCTATAGCAGAACATCTTTATCTACTCATGATATTTTTATTTTGAAGTTTGATGATTTTGTTTATGGTTGTATAACTGATAACAGGCCGATATTATTAGCTAATAGCATTTTATGTGGGAAATATGTCAGCTGCTTAATAAGAAGAAATGATGTTAATGGCATACCATAACAGCAACACACCCTTTCAGCATGAACCGCTTTATTTACTGTCTCTGTTTAAAAATGGCAAAAATATATCAATATATATATTTATATATATTATTTTTTTACCACAAATATATATAAATTACTTGAGAAATCTGGTAAAAAATAAATAATTAAAAAATGTTGAATTCTGACTGATCTTGCTCTGAACAAGTAAACTGGTGATGATTTTGTTATATTTTGTTCATTATTTATTTTCTTACATGATATTATATTTTTATTTCACTCTTTGTATTTTACTTTAAATGCGTCTGGTAGTTGTTCCGCCCCCTTACGTTACGTGTCCTCGCCTGTACCCGCCCAATACATACAAAAGGGGGGAATTTATATTTAGTCAACTTAATTTTTAAAACAAAAAACACATTCAACTTTCAGACTCATCATATTTTATATTACATATTCAAATAATATGATTGATTCATTTATATAATTCACAAATCATACAAGCTTTTATAATGTCGAGTTAACATTGCCCCCCCCCCTTTTTGACATGGTCCGTCCCTTTCCCGTTCGAAGCTCAGCGCGGGAGGAAGTAGCTGTGTTGCCGTGGTTGTTGATGTTTCTTGGGGAAGAAGAAGCACCACAGGTAGTCTGATATACACAAAAAGCACATCCATAACTCATGTAATAGTTAGAAATATGTATCCAGCAGTCCAAAAATGTTGAGCCAGTTTTGTATTAGTGTAATTTCTATTGTTATAAAGCTCTTAGGTGGGCTGGTTAGCTAACGTTAGTGTTAGCGTTAGCATCTTGGAGGTTCAAGATGGAGGTGTAAAACGTCAGTTACTTCTCTTTGAAAGCGAGCTAATGTGTTGTGTCACTGTTATAACCCTATAGATAATACTTTTGCTCAACAGGATGGACATGACGACGTGTTTAAAGTCTCTGTTGCTGGCTATCCAGCAGTACAGAGGTGGCAGGACTGCTCAAAATGCAGCGCAGCTACACAAACAAGTGGAGGTGAGCCTGAATTAATTTAAATATACTCGGATTTAATTTCACTTTATGACAGACATATAACATCACAACAATACCAAGGGAGCATGGTTGGCTTTCGGATGTGTATTGTTTATTTTGTGTTAAAAGCCTATTTTCGGTGGTGTAAAGTAGCTCAATACATTTACTCAAGTACTGTACGTTAGTACAATTTTACTTGAGTATCTCCATTTTATGCTACTTTATACATCTACTCCTCTACAATTCAGAGGTAAATCGTGAACTTTTACTCCACTACATTTATTTTCTACCTTTAGTTACTTTTCAGATTTGGATTAATGATGTGAAATATAATCAACACTTAAATCCGATTTAGCTAACCTGGAGTCCAATTCAGAAGCTACCCTGCAGTCAATAAAGTCATTAAAACAGCTACACCTTTACCAGCTTTATTAAACACATCAATACCTTAATAATTATAATCAAAACAGATGGTAATATATGATTGAGAAATGGGCCAATCTGCATAATGAGTGCTTTTACTTTTTGTGCTTTAAGTATATTTAGATGCTAGTACTTTTGTACTTTTACTTGGGTAACATATTGATTGCAGGACTTTTACTTGTAACAGAGTTACGTAAGATCTGAGTACTTTTCCACCTCTGCCTCTTTTGTATTTTGTTAACCCACTCTTGGATATTATAAATTAAAGTAAGAATAAAGGAATTGTGGAAATGGCTTTAAGTTCCATGACAAAGTCCCTGGATTCACAAAAGAGTATAAACTATCATAATAACATTATACTCTGTTTTAAAGCCCCGGCCACACGAGGACGATAACGGTCGTATCTGCTACAGTTCACTATCAGATAGACAGTTCGGCCACACAAGGCCGACATGGAAATGCAGAAAACGATAACGGGTCCCAAGGTGGGTAGATCTGCAAACGAAACTCTCTGGGGGGCAAACGGCTCCGTGTTTACGCCTATACGATCATTTCCTGATAACGTTGAAGCAATAGCCCCGCCTCTCCCCACCTCTCTTGCTCAGAGATCAGCTGCTGGGCTGTCAGAAGAGGGGGAGGAAAAGAGAGGCTCCGTTTTTTATTCTTATATTATTATATAGAGTCGTTATTCAAATAACAAAGAAGACCTTTGACCGGCACTTTTCTAATTTTGTCCGGAAGATTTAAACTTTAACGGACATGTTGACCGGCGAAAAAAAATCTAACTGAAACTCTGCCGCACGGTCCCCCTCGTCCCTTGGAAGAGGCGGAGAGGTGGGTGTTTTTCATCTGCTGGTGGACTACCGGAGAGATTTACAGCAGGAGCAAACGCTTGCCTCGGGGAGGGAGAAAAAGAGCCAGAGCGTCCACAGCGGAGAATAAACAGAAGGGCAACCATGGCAACCATGCGCGGGAAGTCTTCTTCGCTGCTTTTGTGGCAGGACTACAGCGCCACTTACAGGCCTGGCATATGTACTACAGCGTCTCCAGCGCTTTCGAGCGGTCTCGTGTGAACGGACACGTTTCTGGTGCCTGTTGCGTGTGGACGGAAGACTTTTTTGATAACGATTGCGGTCCGTTTGCGTTATCGTCCTCGTGTGGCTCCAGCCTAGCCTTTCCTTTGTGATTACAAGCTAAACTGAGATGCTGTGGCTTTACTAAATGTTGGTTGAAATGTTGCATGTGTACATAACAAGTTGCAGGTCCCTATGAGTGCATGCTGTGTTTGTGGTTGTTTGCAGGAGGTGTCAGGCCTCAAGTGTGACCAGCTGCTGTCCTCGGGTCAGGCTCTGCCCCGGGAGTGTGTGAGCGGGCTGGTGGAGCTGGCTGGAAACCCAAACACCAGCCCCAACATGACGAGCTCCATCATCTCCCTGCTGGCACAACTAGGTACATACCAGACACATTTATCAACATCCACATGCGCGATGAGCTAAGTAAGTGTTTTCATGGTGGCATCAGAGAAACAGGAGCCAGGGTATTTATTTTGCCGATTTGCTGGCGTTTCACCCACGTTTGTAAAATCTTTCTGACACAGATGATAGGTGTCATATATATGCAAATAGGATCCCACACGTTTCTCTGCTGCTGGTTTAAATCTCACATGTTACTAATAAAATGTCATATATGTTGCCTTGTAAAAGCAATGACTCTTCACTTTAATTTGACGTCTATGATTCTTATAACGTTAGCAGTTCAGCGAGGAAAAGAAGAATACAATAGAATTTGAAGAGATTAAATACACATAATCAAAACATAAATACAAAAATGAAAAACACAAGATGCAATGAAATGCATACTGAAAAACATAAAAGGATGGAGATTATAATAAGTGTGATTCATGAGGCAGAAACTGAACATCCAGCCCTTTTCTAAAAAAATCTTTGTCCTTCTTCCCACCTGCTGCTCCAGCCTGTGATGATGACAGTCGGGAGATTCTTCACAGCAGCTACAGCCTCACCAGCACCCTGGCGTCTGTCATCCACTGCGCCACACCTGGGGAGCCCCTGGTACTGCAGGTAAGAACATCACTGCATTTGGTGGTCAAATGTTTCGCTCATGGGTCCACACACAGCTGCTTTCTCTTCTGTGTACAGCATATTTTCAGTACACAGAATACATTGTTTTAATCAGTTGTTAAAAAAGTACCTAATAGCCGCGTTCACACCGCAGTACTTTTCCCACTTTAGTTCCGATATAGTTCCGAAATGTCGCGTTCACACCAAAAAGAGCCGGAACTAAAATTAGTTCATCAGAACCTTTTTTACCCCCTTTTCCGTCCCTGCTAGAGAGCAGGTACTTTCGTGGGAGAAAAAGGTTCCTATGTCTGATTGGCTGGGCGGATTGCAAACCACGCCCTGTAAAACTCCCAAAAAGTTTTGTGAAGCCGCCATTGTATTATCCTCGCATTAGCATTATTAGCATTAGCATTAGCCCAGCGCACAAACGCAGAGAGACTTATGGCAACACAAAAGAAAACATGGGAGCGGTGGAGATGAGGAGGTGTCGGCGTTCTGGCGATTTACTCGGAAGGCTTCAGTAGAAGTTCCTGGGAGTCCCAGCAGCTTCTACTAAGCCAGTCCCCAACTCCGGGGACTTCCGGCCGGGGACTTCGCGTGGCAGTATACACCGTGAAGTTGTTTGCGGCCTGCCAGTAAACCCAAAGCAGAAGAAGAAGTGACGTCAACGGCTTCATTTGCCTAATCCTTCCCCAGGAACTTATTCCGGTGTGAACGCGATCTGTACTTAGTTCACGAGAACTAAAGAGTTCTCATGAACCAAGTTCTCATGAACCTTTGGGGGAAAAGTACTGCGGTGTGAATGCGTCTATTGTTTATTTGATTAATATTCTTTGTAAAAAATAAGGTAGAGTAGGCTGAGTCTGAGACACATTTTTCCTGAAATAAGCTCCAGTTGGTCATTGTTGGGCTTGCACATTGAATCGTTATTATATCAAAATCGTGATATGGGCTAGTGTAATGTCTGAAATCAAAGCAAAATATGTGAAAATATCCTAATGAAGTTTTTTTTTCTATGATAATGTGAATAAAGTTTCAAAAGGATAATTTCCTCTATTAAAGTCAATCAATCAATCAATCAATCAATCAATCAATCAATCAATGTTTATTTATATAGCCCAATATCACAAATGTTACATTTGTCTCAGTGGACTTTACAGTTTGTACAGAATATCAGTATGAGAGTTTCCCAATTGCAATATTTCTCCAAGTAATCGCAAAAAGTAATTTTTTCCATATCGAACAGCCCTAGAGTACAGCATGTCTTCAGTATACAGCGTATATTGTATTTCTACCTTGTTAATACTTCCTTATTGGTTATTTTTATATATTATTTATCAAAGTTAGGCAGATAGTGAGGCACATATTTATATGAATTCTCTTTTTCTAAAATACGACAAATCGATTTACAGTTGGTCATGGTTGAGATACAATCTTTGAATCATTTTGAGTGTTATTCATGGTAAATTCAGTAAACAATAATTGATTGTAATGTTGTCTTTTGTGTCCTTCAGTGTTTGCAGGTGCTGCTGAAACTGACTTACAACACTCGCATCTTCCAGTCGACAAACTACATTCACGAGCTCATCGCTTTTTTAATGACCAACATGTAAGAACCACCATCTCCAAGTATGATTCATTGAAGGATGTGTTTTTGACATTTCACCAACCGTTTGACTTTGGGTCCCTTAGCCAGTCTCACAATGAGGACATCATCTTGCCGTGCCTCGGCCTTATGGCTAACCTCTGTCGCGATAACCACTCGGTGCAGAGCCACATCAAGTCTCTGGTGAGTGACTGCACACAGGAAATAAACTATGGGGTCAGAACAGTCTCATAATACACACATGCACACAGAAGGATTCACACTTGTATTTCATGATCCGCAAAGGGATTCACACCTGTTTTCCCGGATCCACACTTGTGTTTTTCAATGCACACACAAATGTGATCCGTTTCATATACATGTAAATAAAATCCAAATACAGAAAAAAAGTTTTACATGTGTATTTTTGATCCTCACATATTTGTTTTCCGTTTAAAACCTCTGAACCTGCAAACACAAACCGCTTTCTGTGCACGGATCGCTGTGCATTCGTGTGTGGGTTTTTGAGACTCCCCTGACGGTCACCCGATTCGTACTTGTAATTTATTTTATCTATAGCCAATCAGATGTCTCCTCCAGTCTAAGCCAAGTCCTGACAACCCTGACAAAAGTTTCACAAAACATAAAGATCGTCAGTTTGTGGCTAGTGTTAGATATCTTGTAAATATGTGTTTGTGTGTATTCTTGCAGGACAACGTGAAGACATTCTACCGCACTTTGATCAACTTCCTGGCTCACAACAGTCTGACGGTGGTCGTCTTCACGCTGTCCATCCTGGCCAGCCTCACTCTGAATGAGAAGGTTGGAGAGAAGGTAGGCGTGAAATACAAAATACTGAGAGCTCACATGTATCTTTTCAAATGTATCCTATCCTTTCACTCAGCTGAAGCAAAATCTTGATAAACAGAAATACTTAATTAGTCCTAGAATGAACGTTGTTACAGCAAAGTGCAGATAAAAGGCAACATAGAATGAGTAGATTTGAATAATACAACAACAACATAAACATAAATAAAGAGGTAAGTACACATGAATTACATAATCCATTTAAGACAAAGCCAAGGTTAAAACACAAGTTGCAGCAGTAAGTAAGTGAACATTTAAAAGTATTGAAGTAGCAGCAAGTAATAACATTACTAAATTAAAACAAATTATATATTGTAAATAAGTAGTGTGTTATTGTTTCTGAATTCTTATTTCATTGTGGAAATGACTGCCTTTCGCCTGTATCTTCTTGTCCTTTCGCCTGTATCTACTTGTCCTTTCGCCTGTATCTACTTGTCCTTTCGCCTGTATCTACTTGTCCTTTCGCCTGTATCTTCTTGTCCTTTCGCCTGTATCTTCTTGTCCTTTCGCCTGTATCTACTTGACCTTTCGCCTGTATCTTCTTGTCCTTTCGCCTGTATCTACTTGTCCTTTCGCCTGTATCTACTTGTCCTTTCGCCTGTATCTTCTTGTCCTTTCGCCTGTATCTTCTTGTCCTTTCGCCTGTATCTACTTGTCCTTTCGCCTGTATCTACTTGTCCTTTCGCCTGTATCTACTTGTCCTTTCGCCTGTATCTTCTTGTCCTTTCGCCTGTATCTTCTTGTCCTTTCGCCTGTATCTACTTGTCCTTTCGCCTGTATCTTCTTGTCCTTTCGCCTGTATCTTCTTGTCCTTTCGCCTGTATCTTCTTGTCCTTTCGCCTGTATCTTCTTGTCCTTTCGCCTGTATCTACTTGTCCTTTCGCCTGTATCTACTTGTCCTTTCGCCTGTATCTTCTTGTCCTTTCGCCTGTATCTTCTTGTCCTTTCGCCTGTATCTTCTTGTCCTTTCGCCTGTATCTACTTGTCCTTTCGCCTGTATCTACTTGTCCTTTCGCCTGTATCTTCTTGTCCTTTCGCCTGTATCTTCTTGTCCTTTCGCCTGTATCTTCTTGTCCATTCGCCTGTATCTACTTGTCAATTCGCCTGTATCTTCTTGTCCATTCGCCTGTATCTACTTGTCCTTTCGCCTGTATCTTCTTGTCCATTCGCCTGTATCTTCTTGTCCATTCGCCTGTATCTTCTTGTCCATTCGCCTGTATCTTCTTGTCCATTCGCCTGTATCTACTTGTCCTTTCGCCTGTATCTTCTTGTCCATTCGCCTGTATCTACTTGTCTTTCATCCTTTTTATTTTATATTTTTTACAACTAATGCTGTTGATATATTGTGATTGGTGTCTATTACCATCTGGCCGGGGGCAACAGCTGGAAATTAGCCATGTCGCTAAAGCTGCTCCATTTACTGTTTTTGTGACAGTTCATCGATGGGGACTGTCCTCGACACTCTAAATAGATAAACTAAAACCATTTTTTTTTTGCAGTTATATATTTTGTCAGTTTGCATTCAATCCTGTTGGCCTATCAGCACTTAGCAACCCTTTTTATTGTAGTAACAAACAATAATAACTATTATGTTGTGCTATGTGCTTAATAATGTGTCTTTTTCCCGCAGCTCTTTGATGCAAAAAACATCCACCAGACTTTCCAGCTCGTGTTCAACATCATCGTGAACGGTGACGGCACTCTGACCAGAAAATACTCTGTGGACCTTTTGGTGGACTTGTTGAGAAACCCTAAGATCGCAGATCACCTTTCCCGGTACGAGCACACGCCGTTTTAATAATAATAATAATAATAAATGGAATTTATAAAGCGCCTTTCAAGGAACCCAAGGTCGCTGTACAAGGTGGACAGACAAATAAAACAGACAATGAGGAGCAAACAAAACAAAAACAAAAAAATAAAATAAAATAAAGGAAGCTGGGGCACCAGGAAAGGCCTAGGGTCCGAAGGCCGTGGTGAACACGTGTGTTTTCAGAGAGGATTTGAATTTGTCATGTTCAGCGATTCACCACAGTGTTTGCTTCATCCTCCGTTGACCACCCGACTGTGAACTGAAACCATTTGTTTTCCATTTGAAGGTATCAGCACTTCTCAGCATGTGTGTCCCAAGTGTTAGGACTGCTGCAATCGAAGGACCCTGACTCTGCAGCAAAGGTGCATTTGACACATTATTCTGTATATCTGTATTTAATCACTGCACACATAGACACTAAAAGCGTCCTCGGTGGCTAAAATGTGTCAGTTGTGTTTGATGGTTAACTTTTATGTGGTGCAACTAATCATATGTGAAACTATGCAGTAACCACTGTCTTTTAGTAAAAATAGAGTGAGCCTTTTCTAAATAGAGCACAGTACAGCAGTGACAGGAAATAACAGTGACAGTAAGTGACGGTACATTTTGAAGCGTAGTTTAAAAAAACTAAGCCCTCCCCATTTTCTTATTGTGTGTCTGATTCTGTGTTTTCAAAAAAAAAAGCGCTATACAAATTATAAAAACATTATAAAACAAGAGTCAGCAATGTAGGCCAGTGCCAAATTATGAAGAGCTTTAAAAACAAGTAGAATAACCCCAGCATCTCTATAAAAAAGATGTTATCATGATGGATGAATGATTGTTTTTTTTAAAAAGGCAGTAGGAGGATTATAAAAAAGGATAACAAAACCAGAGTGAGAAACGTAGGCAATCCCCAACCGATTGGGAGCTTTAAAAACAAGTAAATAACCTTAAATATATATGAAAAGATGATGATAGAGGAATAGATGATATTGAAAGCCTTGAGCCGTTGGTGTTGTTTCTGTAATGAGAATGCTAAAATGGCTTCTTATGTTTAACTGCACATTTAACTTCAATTTCTTTATTTATCTTAATATATTAATACCCAATTAATCGAGGATAACTAAAGTTTTCTGCATCTGATAAAAAAAATTATATACAATAGTTAATTATTTAATTATAATTTGTCAGTATTATCGCTAGAACTAACATTTAGTTTACATTTGATCTTGTGTTGTTTGCATTGTCTGCAGGTGCTGGAGCTCCTCCTGGCCATGTGCAGCGTCTCGGGGCTGCGTTCTCTGCTGTGTGAGGTGGTTTTCAAACCCGCCGCGCCCAAACTCAGGACAGCAGGCTGCAGGCAGGCAGACGGGCTGGACAGGGGACGCAAAACAGAGACGGGACTGGCCCTGGTGCAGTGGCTGAGCCTGCCTGTGGAGGGCGCCGAGTCCTGCTCCCTGCAGGCCCTGCAGCTGCTGAACGAGCTGCTGGAGGTACGGCAACTCTACAGGGACACATTTAATACTGAGAGGTTTGAGCCGGCAGCATGTTGTAGTGGTTTGACCAAAATCTAAAAAGATAGTTAGAGGAGTAGTACAGTGAAATTAAACCATTTAAAACAGTTCCTTAGCCATAATACTCCTTTCTACAGCAAAGCACTGAATTACGGTCAAACCAGTCAGATTAAAGCACAAGCAAGAACTCAAATTATCATTAAATAAATTGCACAATTAAATGTATACATTTGGTATATTATGCATAATATGTTTTTTGTGTTATCTTTTATACACTCTATTATATATATATATATATATGCTGATGAAATAAACTCAGTTTTTGAAAAATAAAAGCAAATATAGAAGTATTTAAAGGTCCCATGTCATGCTTTTCCGGTTATTACCCGTCCCTTGTGTGTTATGAAGGTTTGTCTGCATGTAAACGGTCTGCAGAGTCTAAAACCCTCAAAGTACACCCTGTAGCGAGTAAAACTCTAACACAGAAAAGACCTCCCCAAAACGCCTCGTTGGAGATTTCTCATTTTCCATTGTTTACTTCCTGGGTACTCTGGCGTGGGGATACCCAGAGGCCACACCCTCTGCCAGCCTTTCACGAAACAAAGCTTCCCAAACCTTTCAGCGATTCATGCCGGATATGTACAGCGTAGGGCACTGAAGAACGATGCTGTTCCTACTTTGTTTGGACCAGCGGGAGATTCGGGTACACAACCTGTAAGTATTCATTGTTGTTTTTGTGTATTTAGGATGTTTAAAACAAACAAGGTATCTACCACGACTGTTTAAATGGGTAAAGGTTTTTTGGGCTACTAAGTTGGGATCGCGGAGAAATGCTCTCCGCAGACCCATTCTCACAGCGTTATAAACCTTTTTCTTACTCAATATCAAGCCGCACTTATTGTTTTTACTTCGGCTGTGAGTGTTTGTGTGTGCTCAGGATGAATTTAGCTTGTTCTTGCTGTTTCGCGGAGAGGCTCGTTGCTGCGATCTGCTGCGGCTCCTCGCAGCAACGAGCCGCTCAACATCCCGGCCAATCAGAGCACACTGGGCTCACAGGGAGGGGGGGGCAGGAGCTCCAACAATCCGTTTTAGGACAGAGAGTGAATACCGGTGAATACACATACTTTACAGAGATGCTTTATGAGAAACCAATGTGAGTTTGGAAAATTGCACAGTATAAATCTATTTTAGTATACCTCAACAATGGAATTATGATCAGTGGAAATGGCTATGACATGGGACCTTTAAAAGAAAATGTATACAAAATTGTAGAAACTAATATATAATGTAGTACATATGTATAAGAGACATACATATACAAAAAAGACAAATATGTACATTTGAAAAATACATTTATCTGAATTAAAGTTCCCCTATTATACTGTTTTTCATCAATATATTATAGGTCTCAGATATATACAAAACATGTCTCTGAAGTGTTTGGCTCCAAACAACAGATCATTGCAGCATCCCATAATCCCCTCTGTTTCAGCCCTGTTTCAAAAGTGCTGATTCTCTGTCTGTTACTTTAGATGAAAATAAGGAGCCACTCCCCACGCCCCTCTGAGAGATATTTGGTTAAAAAGAACACAATGGTGCTCTAGGAGGAGATTCAGGTGATAAGGTGGGGGGGGGGGGGGGTTACCTTGGTTGGTGATTGGCTAATGGTTACACAAGCCAAAAAATCGTTATGACATCATAAAGTGGCCAAAATCTGATCAGCTCATTTTCAGACAGGTTTTTATAGAAATGGATCAGGTCAAAAAGTGAGCGAATCTTTTTTCCTGAAACTTTCAGAATCTCTTTACACAGAAGGGACACATGTTTATGTATAAAAGACGTGAACAAGTGGATTTTGCATAATAGGTGACCTTTAAGAAAATAAGGCTGTTAATAACAGCTTAACATTTGATAATGGTTTCTCTTCCTCTCCATGTTATCTCCTCTCTCTGCGTGCAGGAGGCGTTGGGAGCGGAGAGTGTGTCTGAGTGTGTGCTGAGCTTCGTAGAAATGTTGCTACCCGTCCTGTTGGGTCTCCTGAGGGGCCTCGAAGCTGCGCAGGGGGACGCTCACCTCAGGAAACAGTGCCACCGCATCACACACGTCACCAGCCTGCTGCTCAATATCCTTCACATGACAGTCTGCTCTGTATTTCTTTGTTGCTCTGTGTTGTGTTTGTTTTTAAAGCCTTAACTCCTGCACTCCTGTGTGCCGAGGACTCCACCAGGTGTGTGGTGTCCCGACAGGTGAGCGCTCAGCTCTGCTTCACGCAGGTCGAGTCCCTCCTCTCCTGTTGTCACAGCAACAGCTCCCTCAACTGCCACCCCCCCGGCTCTGACAATGATCTCAGGTTAGTGGCAGCTGCCGTTTTGAATCAAAATTTTAAAATGCTTTATTTCGTGTTCATGTCATAAACAAAAAATGAGATTCATAATTGCAGTTTTGGTAGAAGGAGTTAAAGTTGTGTGTTCCAGTCAGGTGTATGCAGACGCTCTGCTGAAGACTCTGGAGTTAATGAGCAAACTGAGACAGCAGGTGAAGGACATGGAGACCAGCTTCTACCGGATGTTACAGGTAAACACACACACACACACACACACACACACACACACACACGTACATTCAGTTTCCCTGAATCCAAGGTGACATTTAGAAAACTGTAGATATGTATTAATTTAGTCGGAACGTGCGGTGGTTGACTGAGTGCAGGTTTCTGTGTTTTCTCTTTTCCCTCTCATTCTCTGTGTTTATCCTCCAGGACCAGAGGATCGTGACCCCCCTCTCTCTGGCGCTGACGTCCCACCACAGAGAGCGAGTCCTGACGGGACTCTCTCTGCTGTTTGAGGCCACTCCTCTTCCAGACTTCCCCTCTCTAGTGTGAGTCCCTTGCTGGAAAAAAACATATTTATTTTACGAATATTAAATATTAAAAACATTTCATTAATCACCAAACAACAGTCTGCAAAAATAAACTGAAAATAAGATCTTTCATTTATGATTTAATGCCGGGTTTTGGTTTTCAGCTTGTTGTAGCATCTTGTTGTTATGCGTAGATGCCAGTTACCTGTACTAATCCACCCCTATTTCTCAAGTCTGGGAGAAAGTATGGCTGCCAACAACGCCTATCGCCAGCGGGAGTCTGAGCTGTCCGTCAAACGTGTCGCTGTGCAGGAAGGCCCGCCCTCCAGCATCCTTGACTCTTCCTGTGGATCGAGCAGGAGCGTCTACTGTCTGGCTGACAGGATACAGAACGGCTTAGAGGTGAAGTGTGTGTGTGTGCATGTGTTAGGAGAACACCCATACTATATATCTGATTTTGGTGTTAAACTTAACTTGATTTTCTTAAAAGTCGTTGTAGGACAAAATAATAAAAAAAGGGTCTTAAAGAACATGTTTTCATGACTTCGACATTTTTGCATTTATTTATGTCCTTTTTATAAACAACATATAATTAATACCGTAGCCAGCAGTTGCAACCTATAACTGTTTCAGTATAAAAATAAAGTGATGCCTCCAGAGTGAAAAGCATTATTCACTGACGTCCGGTTGTTGTTTGTAGCTGCAGGAACAGGTGAAGGACTCCCATGTGTCGGACATCATAGATGTTTATGAACAGAAGCTCTCAGCGTTCGCGGTCAGTATGTTTTATAATATTAAATTATATTTTTGTATTAACATTTATTGTTTGGCTCAGTTTTTCCAACAGTTCTATCTCTCTGTGTCAGTCTAAGGAGAGTCGTCTGCAGGACTTGTTGGAGGCGAAGGCCCTTGCTCTGTCTCAGGCCGACCGTCTCATCGCTCAGTATCGCTTCCAACGAGCTCAGGCTGAGGCAGAGGTAAAACAAACACACACACACCAGGGTTCGTACGGGTGCTGGAAATCCTTGAAAATGCTTGAAATTGTACGAGGTGTTTTCAAGGTTTGAAAAGTGCTTGCATTTTGGGAATGGTGCTTGAATTTGGGATAAAGTGCTTGAAATTGTAAATGCTTTACTTCGCTTTTTAGATTAAAAGAAAATAAAGAAGTCGGAGCGAGCTTAATTGCTTCGCTTTTACATAAAACAGCTCCGCTCCGGCCTTCCCGCGCTATGCGCGTGACCGGCAAGTGTTTTTGTTACGTGTGACCTGGGCATTCTGATGAGTGATAGATGACAGTATGCCAGGAGGTTGCAGTTTCAACGAGCGTTGGCTAGCAGAAGACAAATACAAGCCATGGCTAAGACGAGGGTCAAGCCCACGAGTAGCCTCCTGCAAAGTTTGCAAAAAATAAAGATGGGAGAGTATGCGCTGACGAGCCACATGAAAGGTACGCCGTAGTAGAGCATTTTAGATTAGGCTAACGTTGCATGTTACGTTTGTTTAAGCTAACGTTAGCAAGCTGAATAGCGAACTCGATGAGGGATAATAATAATTGCAGGGGACAATCATTTCAGAGGAGCGTACCTATGTTATGTGCGTTACAGTCGCCATCCTGTGGTGTTCAGAGGATGAAGCACTCACTGTTGTAATTCAACCCAGTCTCACGGCATTTCGTGTTATAGTCACGAAATATAATCTATTGATTCGACACAGAGCGATTTTAAAAGCAATGTATTTCTACTGGTAGTATTTTTCGTGCCTAAACCAAATGTGACTTGCTCTATCGAAATCTGTCACATTGACCCGAAGACACATTTTCGTTTGTATTACTGGTCTGGGGGAAACTCGCGATTGTGTTTGTGTATTTTTGCATTTGTGTGTATTGTGTTTGTGTACCGGGGAAACACTCACAAGAAACACCGGCTGTTGTTATGCTTGCTGTGACGTTAAATTACTCCGTTCTCCGCTTGTAATTATGCCGTTACAAGCTTCAAAGTTGTATTTATCATCTGAATTTGCCGAAACAAGTTTAATATTCTGAAAGCCAAGACTTTGTTTATTTGAAAACAGATGAAAAACAAACTGTCCCGGACCCTGCCGTGTTATCTATGATTACTATACGCCTTTACTTCATAATTTCAGCGGAGGGAGGGGGAGCGGCGCTGCGGAAGAGCAGGGTGCGAATTGAGAGGTGCCTCTTCTTCCCTTTACAAGCTTCAAAAATGTATTTATCATGAGATTTTGGCAATAACAGTTTCATATTCTGAAAGCCAAGACTTTGTTTATTTAAAATCAAACAAAACACCCGAACCCTGAAAAACTAGTTTTTTTACACAAATCCACGTTTATTTTTTAAATGAGCCGTTGCGACTTTTGACTGATTTCGATAGAGCGGGTCACAAATAATAACAAATTAGAAGGAAAAATATATATACAGATTTCAGTATTCTGAGGCTCTGAGCCCAATTTTTTTCCTCACAGACGGCAAAAAAAGCCCGACATTATACGATTTAAAATAAAAACAATAATCGTGGCTTGATATTGAGTAAGAACATGTTTTTATGAACCCCACAGCTTCCGGTCTTCCAAGACCCGACCGGACAAAAAGACGCAGGCACGAAACATACTACCAATAGAAATACATTGCTTTTAAAATCGTTCTGTGTGACACGAAAAAAAAGGGGAAAATCGTGTTGGTGAACACAAATCAATAGATTACATTTATTTCGTGACTATAACACGAAATGCCTTGAGACTTGGTTGCGTAATTAGACCTTAGCTTGTTAGTATGTTGTTATAAATTATAAACTGAGGATTTGACCGCGTCGCTATGGTTGATACTTTTAGAAACAGGCTTTTATATAAAATCTTGAAGTATACAAGTAAAACTACATTTTGCTTTAATCCCATGTAATTGTAGAATGAACACAGTCTTCCTTTGAAGATGTGTAAGTCAGGTGTCTTGAGTAGTCAAAATGACCTACAAATCATTGTACACATTTGTAAATATTATTTTCCACTTGTTACCATTGTGAGTCTATTTTGATGCAGCTCTGCGGGATTTTGTGGCTACAATTCAGGCTAATACGCTACCAGAGGTGGAATAAGTACTCAGATATTGTACTTGAGTAAAAGTAGAAGTACTCAGATCTTGTACTTGAGTAAAAGTAGAAGTACCAGAGTGTAGGAATACTCTGTTACAGTAAAAGCCATGCATTCAAAATGTTCCTCAAGTAAAAGTAGAAAAGTGTTATCATCAAAATATAGTAAAAGTAGAAAAGTATTATCTTCAAAATATAGTTAAAGTAGCGACAGTAAAAGTAGTCATTGTGCAGATTGGTCCATTCCAGAATAATATATATGATATGTTTTATAATGATTGATCATTAAAGTGTTCTCAAAGCTGGTAAAGGTGCAGCTAGTTTGAATGACTTTGTATACTGCAGGGTAGCTTGTGAATTTACTCCAGGTGGAACTAAAGTCTGATTTAACACTTGATTATATTTCACATCATTCATCCACATCTGTAAAGTAACTAAAGGTATTAAATACATATAGTGGAGTACAAGTACACCATTTACCTCTGACTTATGTTTACTGCCAACCTAAAAGTACCTCAAAAATAGTAATCAATAATGTATTGAAAAGTTATTTGGCTGATTGTTTTATATTGGCTCAGCCAGGTTATATGGGATGCCCAGTCTACGTACAGATGGGTCACTCATTTTGAAATATTAAACTTGGTTTTCTTTTCTTTAATTTTTCATCCTCATGTAGAATGCTATTATGAAACACACATTTGGTTGTTTATAGCATAAAGAACATCTGATTTAATGTGAGGTAGGGAAATAATCATTTGAGTATAAGTATGTACATAAATATGTAATTTACAACAGCTGTAAGATGCTTGAAAAGCTTGAAAATGCTCCTTGAAAATGCTTGAAAAGTGCTTGAATTTGACTTTGGAAAAGGTGTAAGAACCCTGCAAACACACACGTACACACACACACGTACACGTATGTACACACACACACACACACACACACACACACACACACACACACACACACACACTGGTACTCATGTTAAACAAGCCTTGCCCTTACGTTCCTCAGTTAAACCTGCAACTTTTTTGTAAGTAGAGCTGAAAGAATAAGTTGATTTATCAAAAAGTTAATCAACAGAAAATACATTTGCAACTATTTAGATGATTAATAAATCATTTCCCATACTTATAAAGCTAAAAAAGGCAAACATTTACTCTCTTCCAGTCTCTTAATTGTGAGAATATTGCTGCTTTTTTACTGGTTTATGTGATTTCCACCTAGGTTTCACAATGCTCAGAATGATCTTTATATATACTTACTTCGAATGTGACATGCAACACCACAGAACTGGTCAGTTTCCACATTAACAGCCTAAATGTTCTCATCATGGTTCTCTATGTGTTTCTGTGTGCAGGCCTGTAAGCTGGGCTGCCTGCTGAAGGAGGCGGAGCGTAGGCGGGAGGATCTGCAGTCGGAGCTGAGCGGCCAGGTGCTGGAGGTGGAGCGCTGCAAGGCCGACATGGAGGAGCTGCTGCAGCACAACGCCCGGCTGCAGAAGGAGTCAGAGGAGCACCAGAGCCTCAAAGGAGCTTACAACGCCCTGCTCAACAGGTACGAGGCAGGACAAACACAACAGATTCATACAGATTCAGAATATCTGCAGGGCTTGACAAGTCTTTCAAAAAACAAGACCTTTTCTTGTAACTTCTACAAGTATTTTGATTTTAGCAAAGGCTTAAATAAACTTAAAGCTTAAATTGATTACATTTTTAGTTATAACTAGGGATTACTTTGACTTTACTTTGATTTTTGGAAGTTCTGACAATACATCTGATACAGATATCAATAAACTCATATTAAATAATTGTAAGCCTTTGTGTCTCTACTGGGGCGGAGTGGCGCAGTGGGCTGTGCGTTGATCATCAGATCAAGGGGGCGTTGGGGAATCCGCCTGTTACGGCCCGCCCTCTACTCAGTGGTAGTGGCTCGTGGGGAGACCCGCAACATAAAAGAAAACACACCAAAACATCCAGCACTTAACGGCGACCATTTATTTGTGGGTTACAGCCGTTATTCACATGGGCCAACCGGCAAAAGACCGAGGCCTGGAGGTCTGGTAAAAACAAACAAAAGAAGAAGGGGGCCTTGGGCTAGCCACACCGGGGCCGTAGGACCCAGAAGTCCCTCCCCTACCCAGAAATCTAACACGACACTACGGGTGAAACAAAGCCGCGATAAAACTATACCCCCAAGTCCTCCAGAATACACATGTTAACACAATTAGACACAGAAGCTACAGATCCGAAATTGCAGAGAGATTGTTCCCAAACAGAGTCTTCCGGCATCGGGATCGGGAATCATCCTTTTCCTCCAGTCTCTCCTTATAGCTCGGCTGAGTGGCAACTAGAAACACCTGCGCAGAGGCGGAGCCAGGGGCAGACCAGGTGCACCTGGTCTGCCCCTGGTCTGCCGCAGCAGGGAGACAGAAAGCACAACAAGGAGGGGAGCACGTAACACCGCCGCCACTGCGTCAGGCCGTTGTGTCCTTGGGCAAGACAATTCACACGAATTTGCTCCTGTGGGTATTGTCCACAGTACATGACTGTTACATGTATGATATGTGTGTAATGTGTATTTGTAAAGCGCCTTGAGGACTTCGAGGTGTGAAGATGGGCGAAGTGGCGCAGTGGGCTGTGCGCTGATCATCAGATCAAGGGGGCGTTGGGGAACACCAGTTCGAAACTCGCCGCTGCGTCTGTAAAGCCGTTGTGTCCTTGGGCAAGACACTTCACCTGAATTTGCTCCTGTGGGTATTGTCCACAGTACATGACCGTTACATGTATGATATGTGTGTAATGTGTATTTGTAAAGCGCCTTGAGGACTTCGAGGTGTGAAGATGGGCGAAGTGGCGCAGTGGGCTGTGCGTTGATCATCAGATCAAGGGGGCGTTGGGGAACACCAGTTCGAAACCCGCCGCTGCGTCTGTAAAGCCGTTGTGTCCTTGGGCAAGACACTTCACCTGAATTTGCTCCTGTGGGTATTGTCCACAGTACATGACCGTTACATGTATGATATGTGTGTAATGTGTATTTGTGAAGCGCTTTGAGCTCTAGAAAAGCGCTATAATAAATATAAGGAATTATTATTATTATTACTGGGTTTTTTTTCAGGTTCATTTTCGAGCAGTACAACTGTAAACAAATATTTAAATGATATGTGGTTTCGAAGTCAGGTCTTTAATTGATTTCATTACTTTCTTATAAATTAGTGAAATCAATCTATCAATTTTTAGCCACTTATCTGATTTGAGATTCATTATATTTCTAGGAATTACTGTATTATGCACTTGGGAAGTACTAACAAAATACAAGTTATAAGTATCAATAATTCACTTAAATATATTTGGAATCATCATTGTATTGTATTCATAAATATTTTTGAAGTTTTATTGTTTTATGTCTTATGTTGCAGTGTTGGAGGAGCTCGGGACATAAGATTAGCCATTTCTGCACTGTAGCTTATGTGCATATGACATTAAAACCTTTGAATCTTTGATTGTATTCAATGTGGTTTTATAATCTTACATTGAATTTGGTTTAAACAGAAACCCTGTTTTAGCCTCATTTGTTTTTCTGGAATGTTCAGTTTCTTTAAGTACCTAACAGGTGGATCTGTGCAGGTTTAACGAGAGCGAGCGTCTGCTGAAGGAGCTGCAGGCCGCTCACATCTCCCTCACCAAACAGAGCGACACTCTGAGGAAGAACCAGGAAGCTCTGACACTGCAGCAGGAAAAGTAAGACACACACACACATCTTTCTTCTCTCTCAAAGTTACTCCTAGATGTTACCTTGTGTTCAAAGGTTCAGGTATTAGCACCCTCTCTAAATTCTGCGTGTGTCTCTCAGGATGGCGTCAGCGTTGGAGGAGAGAGAGCAGGAGATCAGATCTCTCCGTGCAGATCTACAGCAGAAGAACAGCGACATCACAGGTGGGTCTAATATTAACATCAGACAGCGTGTAAACACTGCATGGGCAAAAAAAGTGTGTTTTTGTATCTCCTGCTGTGGAAATTGCATGAATAAATATAATTAATTTTATATAATTGTCTTTAAATATTTTATAAAACTGAAATAAATTAAAAAACAATTTCCTAGGAATCTTTTTTAATTGTGGTATTAACTATTTATCCTATATATTCTTTTTTTTTTCTCCAGGATTTCTCACCATAAACATACCTTACATTTATTTTTAACAACAGAGCTGCAGAATGTATTAATTGTATAAAGCAGATTTGCTCCTGTCTTTATTCCATATGCATTTGTATAACAGCAGGCAGTGGATGAACGTTTGGGTGTAAAAAACTGTAAACGATGCTACATAAAATCGGCATTGTTTCAAGTTGTGTGCACAAATCGAAAAGAAAAATATAATGTACGTAGTGGCAAAACAGTCTAATCTACTGGTTAGATTTGTTTATAAATAAATGCAAAATGTGAAAAAATAGGGCTTCTGTTGATCTAATGAAGTTAGCATAAAATGTAGGTTTTTAAGGTTTAGACCAGGGCTATTCAATTGGCGGCCCGCGGGCCAAATCCGGCCCCGGGGTGATATTTACTGGCCCTTTGAGTATTTTTTTTTGTGGGCCAGAGTGCCTTTATTCCAGAGAGGGTGTTACATTGAGAGATAAGGGGGAAGACATTGCCTGAAAACTTCTGCGGGCTCGGGTTTAGAACCCACCTACTAGCTACTGTAGTGACAACTCCTGTCATTTATTGCATCTCTGCGTGAATGATTAGATCATTTCACCTAAATTAAATCAAATCAAATGATGTTGATGGTTAAATTAGCTTCACATGTAGGATTACTGAGTTCTGAACTTGCCGTTTAGATCTATAAAGGCCTTGGGGCTACGTTGTTTGATTTAATTAAACATAATATATGCACTCCACTATGCTGTTGTAGTATTTACTGTATCTGAAGCTCTTAATATGATTGCTCATATTTCAAGCCATCTTTTTCCCGGCCCCTTGCTTTGGATCATTTTCATCAACCGGCCCCCATTCCAAACTAATTGAATAGCCCTGGTTTAGACTATATCTTTTACAGTGAGGTTTTTTGTTAATGATGTTTGCAGAAAACGACTTTGTGTCAGTACAGGCAAATAGAAAAGCACACAGATCCTCCTCCAGGTGTTATTACTATGTAACCAGAGCAGATTTGAGGAAAGCCTGGTAAACGCGGGATCTCAACTCCCAGCATTCATCTCTAATGCTTCACTGAATGTTGGTTCCTGTCAGGTCTGCGAGGTGAACTGCGGGCCGAGGAGGAGAAGATGAAGGAGAAGGATCAAGAGAGGAGAGATCTGGAGGAGACGGTGGACGTTTTGAGGAAAGAGCTGAACAAGACGGAGCAGGCCAGGAAGGACGCCAGCATCAAGGTGATTTTGATAAATCTGTTAGAAAGAGATATTCACCACGTCAGACTCAAATGTTGAGATGGATCTGTGTACACACACAGCTGTAGAGATTTGACGCTCCTCTCTGAACCTTTCCTGTCTCTCAGGTGTCGTCTCTGGAGATGCAGAAGAGCACTTTGGCGACGAAGCTGAAGCAGAAGGAGGACGAGTTGAACAAACACTCCTCCATGATCGCCATGATCCACAGCCTGAGCAGCGGCAAGCAGAAGAACGACGTCAACCTGTAGCTCTGACCGCAAACAGCAAGCAGATGAGTGATATAGGAACATGATGGACTTTTTAAAACGTTATGGACTATGATTTAACATTTTTAAAACAAACACACTTAATCAAATATACTAAACTAAGTGATATTAAATATTTGTATGTCTGTTTTTAATGTCTGGTAAATAAATGATGGATCTGTATTCTTGTTGGCCTCCTATCCCAGTAAAATATGTGTTTGTGTGAGCTTATATTATAAAAATGTTTGAAGGCTACATGCTTACTAGAGCCAAATATCTGGGATTTGTTTGGTGCATGTTATGACCTGGCTCAAAAGGCCACAACAAAGAGGAGACACACCATATCAACGGTTTAACAAAAGATGTTTATTAAAGCAAGTGGTTCAAATTAGCCAAATTAATCAAGTGCAAAACCAAATGAAGCATGAGGTGTGGATGTCAGTGGTATCAGTATGTATGAGTGTGAGAGTGTTGAAGTGCACAAAGCGAAGCAACTGTACATACTCAACCAAAACCGGGTGCCTGTAGGAGAAAGCAGAGAGGAGCAGAGGCTTTAAATAACTGCAGGGCACCAGACCCAGGTGCCCTGAGTTACTGCAATCAAGGAGGCTGGATGCAGCACAGCCACACCCTCTCCAGATGAACCCACAGGGGCATCACAGTGCATTTTTATTTTTTTTATCTCCTGTTGAGGAAATTACATAAATTATTTCACGTTTGCTCGAAGATAACTTCCACATCAAGTCCACATTTTTACAGGTAAAATGCTAACTGTAGCCAAAATATATGTATGCTTATGGGTGTTTCTCAATGTCGAGGACGCTTCCTTGTTAGAACATGTCTTCCGAGTCACTTCCTTCAGAAGCTAAGCAAGAATCCTTCCTGGCATTCGGAAAACGAAGAGTGGAACAGGCGAGCAAGTGTGCGTCATATGAGAGGCCCCGCCTTAAAGTTTCCGCCACAGATTTTGGGAAATTGGTCCGTGCATTGTGGGGATTTTAAGACCGCGGAGGATACACATGTGCAGCCTCGAAATTTCTCGCTACGAAGGACGCCGGGCTCGGTAGAATTCCAAGAAGCCTGGACATTGGAACAGTCCTTCGGCGGGACTCGATGACGTAGCATCCTTGAAATAGTGGCTCTGGAGCATCCTTCAAATAGTGGCTCTGGAGCATCCTTCCTTGACATTGAGAAACACCCAGTGTCCCCTACCCCTTAATATAATCAGATGTAATCCCATATGTTATCTTTATTTTTCCAGTAAGGATGACAAATAATAGTTAATAACTTTTAAACTAGAGCACTCTTACATTTGAGAATTTATATTAAAGGGGACCTATCATGCAAAATGCACTTTGTGATGTCTTTTATACATAAATATGTGTCCCCGGTGCGTCGGGGAACTCACGCAGCGTCAGAAAATAAAACCCTCTCTTTTCCTCCGCACCCAAATCTTTTAAAAACGGGTGTACAAACGGAACAGATCCTGATACAATATTTTGACCATCTTGACGTCAAATCGGCAGCGGACCCACAGAAAGTTGCTATCACAAACAATGCCTGACGTGTTTTGGATCTTATCTCGTCTTTGTTTACATTAGCAAGCCTCGCTAACACTCAGAGCTAACCTGTACTGAGCTTTTTAGAGCACATGTGTTTAAAAAGCAGGAAATAAAAAAAGGAACTCGCCTTGTGATAAACCTGCAAGAGAAAAAGCATTTGAGCTCCATACTGTTTCAGAAATAATCTTTGATGTGGTTTAGAACAGGATGGCGTTTTATCACAGCAGAATTTAACTTTATCTCCGGTAGAATTCTGAACAGGCATTAGCTCCGCCTCCTCTTATTTTTTTTTTTCAAGCTAAGGACCCAAAATCTGCATTTCTCTAACAGGGCTGCAAAAGAGGGGTATGAGCAGTATGAGGCATGGCTACAATGGGTGAACTGTTTGGTATTTTAAGCAAAAAACTTCACAGACATGTTTTGTATAGGTATGGCCCTACAATATATTTTTCCAATATAGCATAATAGGTCCACTTTAAGTTAACTTCATATTAGAGTTTATTTGTCTGACACATTCAGGGGTTTGGGTGGGTTTGGGTAGGTGTGTGAACAGTTTACCCTTTTAAAGAGGCGTGTTCAGGTTCAAACCCCACTGCAGTCAGCATGTCGTTGTGTCCCTGGGCAAGACACTTCACCCCCAAATTGCTCCTGTGGGGATTGCCCACAGTATTGAGTATGCAAGTCGCTTTGGATAAAAGCGTCTAACAAGTAACATGTAATGTAAAAGTTACAATTTAATAAGACAACAATGTAAATAATAATGTTCCACAAATTCTGAGGTAAGTACGAACATGCATGCTTTTGACTTTGTCTTGAGTCTGTCTCCAACAGGTTTCTGTGTGTGCAAAAAGCGAATGAAAGAAACAACGAGACCAAAACTGTCCTGTGGACTTTTACTTTTAAAACAAGAAAACTATATAATTCAGTTAATGTTATTTTTATGTTTGTTGTGACAGTATTTGACATTCCTCGAATGTCACATGCAAGTATACAACTATAAAGCAGTTTAAAAACAGTAAAAAAACAAGACAAAATGAAAAATATAACGACAAACAATTTAAAACCATATAAAGTTATACAACACTGAGCAAAAAAGCTGCATATGAGAAAAAGTTAGATACATATAGAATAACTAATACATAAAAGGTTGGGCTCTGTATATCGATAAATAGGTTTGAGAATTGAAGTAACAACAAATATGAATGATATATTATATCAGAGTAATTATATGATTGATTTATAATTCAGGCTACAAATCCCTATGGAAATAGTAGGAAATTAACTTGAATGTAATAATAATAATAATAATAGATTACATTTGTATAGCGATCAGAAGCTCTGCTCTTTGTTTTGTAACTATATCTGACCTCCCCCCTGTTTCCCGTACAGTCTCTTCCTCCCCCCCCCTCTGTTTTCTATTTTCTCTCCCCTGTGTTCCTTCAGCTGCTGCCTGTCCGTCACTCTGCAGGCTGGGTTTCGGGGGGTAACATCTCTGCGAGCTTCTTCTCTGCAGCAGTCGGCCATGAAGTTCCAGCCTGCCGCTCTGATCTCCGTCTTCCTCCTCGCTCTGCTCTCAGCTGGTGAGTTTGAAATCTCACCCTCACATTTTTATAGTAAAACTGCTTTTATCCAAAGGTTGAGTGAGCTAAAGTTTCATTGATGTGAGTTTTTGAAGGCCCATACTGACTATCGTAGTATTAAAGCAGCATATACGCAGTCGAAAATATTTATTTGATTTAATTTCTAATCTAAACCACCATTTTCTTCGATCCCCCCCCCCCCTAATTATTTGCTCAACGGTTAGAACAAGTTGAAATGTTTTAAAATGTATACATACACAATTTTTATTTTTTTCTTCCCTTTATTAAATGCTTTCAAGGTAAGAAAACACTGCTTTATACATTGTAACGCAGGACAAACTAACTCTCCTCTAAAATGTTGTTATTTCAGCTCTTTTCAGGGAAATTATAAACACTTAAGGAGTCATTAGTTGATTATATAAATAAGTCAATCAACAAAATGAATCGTCAACAAATCTGATAATTGAGTATTTGATTTAAGTCATTTTTAAAAAGCAAAAATGCCAGAAATTCACTTGTTTTAGCATCTCAAAGGTAGATATTTGATAGTTTTCTTAGACTGTTTTTATAGTTGAATTAAACATCTTTCAAGTAAAACATTTCTCTTGTAAATGTATGAGTTTGAAATACACCATTTATATCTGAAAGAATGTTTTATATTTTAACCCTAGAGCCTTTTTTTCAATGACTTTATACTCTCAGAGAAGATATACCAGTTCGATCTCTATTGAGTTTTATTATGTAAATGTAGGCTTAAGGAACCTTTAAAATGCATTAAAAAAACGATATTATATAGATTTATTCATCATCCGATTGACCAACATTTTTAATAATCATTTCTTTTCAGAGACAAATAAATGCAAGACTTGATGTAAACGACAGCTGTTTTCTTTATTGAAGCTGTGAGGATCCTTTATGTTATCAAATCAGTGGAGGACCCTGACTGGGCTTTCATCTCTTAATATTCAATATATATAAAGAGGGGAAGTGTCTGCCAGCTCTCGCAGTGTGTACACTCGGTGGTGTTACAGCAGCAGTGTAGTATTCTGAACACAGAGCAGCTGCCATCACGAAATATGACCGGCGTGAAAGTATTCACACACTCCCCGACCCCGTTTGTTTTCTTGAGGTGGAATGTAACTAAGTACATTTACTCAAACACATTCAATGTCCTTGAATATTTCCCTTTTACACAGCGTTATACTTCTGCTCCTTTACTTCTTGTTCTTGTTCTCCTTAAGCTAAATATAGTTTACAAAAAGATCAGCTGGAAAATGCATTGTCACAAAGCTGAAAACAGGGCTGTTTTTCTGAGACACTTTGTAAAGATAAGTGTTTCTCCTAGCACAAAGCCACAAACATATTTACAGAATATGATGCATTTAAAAGTTTAAAAGGATTTAAAATATATTCAGCAGTAAAATGCTAAGAAGCATGTGAATAAAGTCTGAAGATGTATGAACACATTTCTGAATAATTATCTTCAAAAGTTCATTGAAAAATGTCAGAGAATTGAATAAAAAATGATACGTAAAGGACCTGAAGATTAAACTAGGCCACAGTATATAAATGAGTTAAAAACAACAAAATGAAACCTACATATTGATGCAGCATTAATATCAATCCAAGAACATTATATGTATTTTTCTTTTAATACAAAATCTATATTTTCCTAAACTACATTTTGCTGCTAATATCGCATGTTCCTAAAGATGAGGGTGGAGTCTTTTGGATTCATGACTCTAGTAGTTACTGGTGTTTTTCTGACTTTAATGTGAATTATGAGTGTTAAACTGTGTGTGTGTGTGTGTGTGTGTGTGTGTGTGTGTGTGTGTGTGTGTGTGTGTGTGTGTGTGTGTGTGTGTGTGTGTGTGTGTGTGTGTGTGTGTGTGTGTGTGTGTGTGTGTGTGTGTGTGTGTGTGTGTGTGTGTGTGTGTGTGTGTGTGTGTCAGAGTGCTGGTGCAGGAACGAGGAGGAGCGTCTGATCAACTTCCTGATTACAGAGCAAGGATACAACAAAGAGCTGCGACCCGTAAAGAGGCAGCAGGATGTCGTCGATGTTTACCTCGCCCTCACACTCTCCAACCTCATCTCTCTGGTACACACCGTGTGTGTGTGTGTGTGTGTGTGTGTGTGTGTGTATATTTGGTGCTAGTCACATGCTGGATTTGAGCGTGCATTATAGGTTTATTTAACTCAAACAATAAAGGCATAATCTCAATAGAGACACTCAAATCCCACATAAGGATTTGGAACTGGAGCTGCCAATGAATTATCAATAGACAGAATACATATTTGACATCTATTTTTATAATCGATTAATCGTAAACTCAATGCAAAATTGCTTGAAAATACTGTTTTCATCCTCTAGTGTGAATATTTCCAGATTTTCCTTGTTTTCATATCATATTAAAGTGAATATATTTTGGTCGGTTTCAAAAAATAATTATTTTAAAGACAAAACTGGAGTTGGGGATTGCACGCATTTCTTATCCAAAACGTAATTCATATTATCAAATATAGTTACTATGAAGCCTATTTGAAAAAATATATTTTGTTTTTGATATTCCAGTTTATCTTTAACAGAGTAGAAGTTTGAAAAATGTCAGAGAAGAAAAGTTTGTTCTGTTCTAATATTATTAAATGTTTCTATTTGTAGAAAGAGTGGACGAGACTCTGCTGTCAAACGTATGGATAGATCATGTAAGAAATGATATTCTGTCACTTTATGTTGAATCCCTGCATCTCTGTCTCTACTTTATCTGATGTCTTTTGGTCTCATAACTATGGATGTGTGTGCGCTGACAGACGTGGGTTGACTTCCGCCTTGCATGGAATGTGACGGAGTTTGACGGCATCAAGGAGCTGCGTCTGCCTTCCAAAATGTTGTGGCTGCCGGAGATCGTGCTGGAAAACAAGTGAGATTTTTCCCTTTTTTTTGTAATATAAATGAAAAAAATCACAAATTTAAAAGAATAATAAATAAAAATATTCAATGAGATTATAAGGTAATTAATTTGCGAGAGAAAAGTTGTTATTTCTAGTGTTAAAGTGGTAGTTTAATGAGAAAAAAACTATTCTCTAGGATGAAAGTGGTACATTTCCTAGAAAAACTGGATTTTCTGACATCATGAAATCATGGATCTGTCTCTAAGTGGTTTGGTTTCGGATTTTTTGTGTGCAAATTATGACTTTATTCATTAACAATTTTCATTTTCATAAATGTACCACTTTGTAGGTTGCAAAGTCTGGTTTTGTCTTGAAAATGGGCGAATGTCAAACGTTAGATGCACTTCTAAAAGAGAGCCCACATGCTATAGTTTTGACAGAGCTTTAATGAGACATAACCATCTCGACTCATACATGCTTTCGAACATATCAAATGAGTTGCCGTTGACTTGTACATTTTTTAATTTGGTTTCTCAGGACTTAAAGAGCTTGCTGTCTCTGTAAACTCCACGATATGACTGAAACCTCCAGAATAGCTACTTAATGGACGTTGAGTTTAAATTGGTAAACTACAAATTGTTCAATTTCCATACATTACATTCAGCCAACCTCGTTTTGATTTTTCTTTCTCCTCCAGTAACGACGCCCAGTTCGAGGTGGCGTACTACAGTAACGTGGTGGTGTATTCCGATGGTCTCTGCTACTGGTTACCGCCCGCCATCTTCCGCTCCTCCTGCTCCATCAACGTCAACTACTTCCCCTTCGACTGGCAGAACTGCACGCTCAAATTTGTGTAAGACGCCTAAACCGCACAGTGTCACGGTAACAGCTTTACAGGAATCCTGGTATATCGAGACAACTTGTCGCAAATGTCGCTTTTGCAAGTTTAATCTGCATTTGTTAAGGAAAGAATTAAGGAAAAACTGCTAGGTTCGCATGTTTAACATCAGGTTATCTGATTTTCAGAATATTGTCTAGACTAGACAATAAGGTGTGAGCTTTCTAAATAAGTGAACATCAGGATTTAGATCTCATTGTTGGATTCTAAAGGTGCACACATTCACCAAACTATCTCAGAAAGCTCAGCCTCTAAACCTCAAATCATAATCTTACACCAAGATACTGAGGATCTCTTAACAAATATATTTAAACCAAATATTAACATGTTGACCAGACATTTGTGCATCGAAAATGCTTTGTGTCTTTCTTTTAGTCGATAAATCTAATACATGTTTTCTTTATTGCTTATCACATTGTATCTTACACTGTCATTACCCATGTTGCTTTGCAGCTCTCTGACCTACAATGCCAAAGAGATCAAGATGCTTCTTAAGGAAGAGCCGGACGATGACGAAGTCTTATGGTTGGTGGAGTGGATCATCATCGACCCTGCCAGCTTTACAGGTGAGTGTCCTTCACATCTGAATCTCATCATTTCATAAATAATAAACCAGCGAGAGATTTCACCTAAATATCTTTCGTATATTTTATTTGTAAGTATATCTGATGTTTTTTATAAATATAAATAGTGATAATAGTGGTTTGAATAATAAAAGAAACAAATATTTAAAAAAAACACGACTTGTTATAGAACAACTGAAAATTATGAAATAGCACAATATCCTCTCTTTTTCAATTGATTTGAATGTTGTTAATTATGTGCAAGAGATCCTGATGTTCATTTAAAATATGTTGATGTAAATGATATTAAAAAAACAAAAACGTTTTTGTTCACAAAGTCCCCCTCAGGTTTTAAAAATATCCCACTTCCAATCTCTCTCATGTGAACCTTATTCAATGTCTGCTTCACGTCCTTTATGCTTTTTGCTGTTTTCGGACAGAGAACGGCGAGTGGGAGATTAACCACCGCCCGGCCAAGAAAAACACGTACGAACACATCCCCATGGAGAGCAACAAGCACCAGGACATCACCTTCTACCTGATCATCAAACGCAAGCCGCTATTCTACATCGTCAACATCATCATCCCCTGCGTGCTCATCTCCTTCCTCGCATCCCTGGTCTACTACCTGCCGGCTGACAGTCAGTCGTATTATAATACGTTTAAATGAATCAAACTCACTGTTGAATTCTAACATTTGATCGGAACATGCATACAAAATGCTTCTTTGTTTTCCCTTGGCAGCAAGTTTTATATTGAGATACATATTCTTCTTTTTTGTTATTTCTAGGTTCTGATCTTTTAAGAATGTAGAAATCTATATTGTTTATGAATTAATTCAAATGCTGTAATGTACATTTGTATTGATTGATGAATTAACATCATCATCATCCCCTGGCTTCACTCTTCCTCTTGACATTCAGTAATAACAATAATAATACATCTAATTATACAGAGCTTTTCTAAGCAGTCAACCCCACTTAACAATTCTCACCTCCTGCAGGAAGTTCTAGTTTTATATGGAGATTATTGGAAAGTAGATGGAGAAGTTTGTTGGATTCTGAGGAACCTATTTACATTTTTTGTTATTTCACTGAACTGACCGTGTGTGTGTGTGTGTGTGTGTGTGTAGGTGGTGAGAAGATGACCTTGTCTATCTCCGTGCTGCTGGCTCAGTCTGTCTTCCTGCTGCTGATCTCTCAGAGACTGCCAGAGACTTCTATGTCTGTTCCACTTATTGTCAAGTAAGCAACACTCACTTTGTTTTCTTCCTTTTTTGAAATTATCTTTATTTTATTTTAATTGAATTTCAACAAACCTAGAAAGTAAGGCATTCACAGTTACAAGTCATTACTTGTAAATGATGCCCATCCAACCATGCAAATTGAAGCCATGTAGTTCCTGCAACAAAAATACATTCTGAGTTTTCGCATATATTTGTGATTTTAAATGTCAGAAATTCGATTTCTAAGCGTTGTCTAGTCTCAGAATAGGTCCATGTTTTTCTTATTGCATATGTATGAGTTTAAACTAAATATTCAAGTTTTTCTTTTTCATACTTGTGACTTTAATCATCAGTTTTTTCCTCTAAAAATGATCCCCTACCTAGTTTATGATAATTATTTATAACCCAAACTACCATACTTGTTCTATCTGTGTGTGTGTCAGATACTTGATGTTCATCATGGTGTTAGTGACGGTGGTGGTGTTGAACTGTGTGGTCGTCCTCAACCTGCACTTCAGGACCCCGAGCACACACGTCATGTCGGATTGGACCAAGAAGGTAACACACTCACACACACACACACACACACACACACACACACACACACACACACACACACACACACACACTCAATTGTGTGGATTAAAGAGTGATGCAGTAATGACGTATTTTTCAGCATCACCCTGGTTCTCCCGACAAAAGGCACTGGGATCTTTATATTTCATTTTGGATTATTATTACTTGTTTTGTTCAGCAGGATAGCAGCTTGTTAGCAACCAGCGCTTTTCAATTTACCAGCTTGGTTTTTACTGACTTACTTTTTTGTTGAACAAAACATTAAAATCTCAACAGCTTGTGTTAACCACAGACCTTATTTCAGTCTTCTAAACCAAAATGCTAAAAAACGATTGAATTTCAGATGTGGAAACAGGAAGTGCTAAAATGCTAACTCATTCCCGGGTTTAGGACTCATTCCTGCACCCCTCTACAGTATGCACATTACCTTGACTTTAAAATGTTGATTTTTTTTTCCTGCAGATGTTCCTCGACCGACTGCCTCGCATCCTTCGCATGTCCCACCAGGCGGCGGCGGAGCCATACTGGGATGGAGCGTTGCCACGGCGAACCAGCTCTGTGGGCTACATCGCCTCGGCGGATGAGTACTACAGTGTTAAGTCTCGCAGCGAGCTGATGTTCGAGAAACAGTCAGTGAGGCACGGACTGATAACCCGCGCCACACACTCATCAGGTACCGGCTAAAGTGTCAATGAATTTCAACGGTGGAATATTTTATTCATTTTATTCGCAAACAGTTGAAAAAACAATCGTTCTACAGAATTGAAATATTTAAAGAGGGAACTCCGATCAACTGTCTTGATCAGGATGCTTCTTAAGAATTGAGAATAAAAAAGAGCAAAAATGTTATAAATATTCATGTATTATACAGACACATTTACAAGCTTAAAACACCTGACACTAACCCAATGCCTAAAACTATTCGTTTCATCAGTCTTAAACATTGTTTAAAACCAGGTAAAATATAGTAAACAGATATCAAATCGAACAGATGAAACAAAAAATGTATTTCAACTTGTTTAGACATGTAGTGTATTTAAGCTCTGACATAACTTAATAACAACTGCCACCTTAAGCTGTTTTAAAAGACTGAAATACATATATTGTGAAATATAAAAAAAGATTTGTACACTGTGAAAAGCGCTATAATGTGTGCAATATGTTCTCTCTAAGTTCACCCCATGGTTAACCAAAGGATGCTACGTTCTCACCCCTTTATTAATCTGTGTGTGTGTGTGTGTGTGTGTTGTGTGTGTTGTGTGTGTGTGTGTTGTGGTGTGTGTGTGGTGTGTGTGTGTGTGTGGTGTGTGTGTGTGTGTGTGTGTGTGTGTTGTGTGTGTGTGTGTGTGTGTGTGTGTGTATAGTTGTGAAGCCTCAGGGTGATGACGGGGTGACGGATCAGCTGTATGCGGAGATCAAGCCGGCGGTGGACGGAGCGAACTACATCATCAAACAAATGAGGAACAAGAACGACTTCAACGAGGTGAGACGGTGGGGACGAAAAACTCCTCTCTCTTTCTGCCCTGTTCTCTCCATCCCTCTGCCCCCCCCTCGCTCATACTCCCTCTTTCTTGCTCCGTCTCCTTCTGACCCTCCCTCGGCCTCTTTTTATCTCTCCCTCTTTCCTTTTTCTCTGTCTCCTAGCCCCCTCTTTCCTTTTCTCTCCATCTCTCTCCCTTTCCTCAGTTACTCTCCAACTTTCTTTTGTTCCGTTCCCTCCCTCCTTCTCTCCATTTCTCCCACTCTCTCTTTTTCCCCTACTCTCCCCCCTTTTCTTTTCTCACACTCCCTCTGTCTTCTGCACCCCCACGTACCTTCCTCCCTCTCCCCTTTCTCTCTCCCTCGCTCTTCTTCTCTCACTCTACCTCCTTCTGTCTCTCTCTTGGTCTCCCAGCTCTCCTTTAGGCTATATATAAATCCAGCATGAGATTTTCTCTCTTTATCTTGCCCCCCCCATCTCTCTCTACTTGTATGTAGAACCAGCACCTGACTCTCCCTCTCTCCCCCTCTCCCCCTCTCTCTCCACTTGTATATGAACCCACCCCCTGATTCTCCCCCTCCTCCCCTCAGGAGAAGGATAACTGGAGCGGTGTCGCCCGAACGGTGGACCGTCTGTGTCTCTTCTTGGTTACCCCGGTGATGACCATCGGCACCGTCATCATCTTCCTCATGGGCGTCTACAACATCCCACCCCCCCTGCCCTTCCAGGGAGACCCCCACGACTACAGCGATAAAAACCCTCGCCTGGCGTGACACGCGCGCACACACGCATGTTCACACACACACACACACACACACACACACACACACACACACACTCTCGTTTTTATCCAGAATGTGTTGCTACTTAATTATTTCTGTAGAACGCCTAAATAGCTGTGTGACTTAAATATGGAGTGAATAACTTAATTAGTATATTACTATTTAAATAATTTTGTTTGTGTGATTTGAATAAAAATGTTAACTAAAATCTTTTAATATTATTTTTGTCTTTTAATGAAGTCCGGCATGTTTTATAATCCGGTTTAAAATGTGGTTTTACAGTTTCAAGAGAAAACAAGAGATTAGTATTTTTCAGTCATAATGTAGGAAAAGATGGAGGCTACAACATGTCATAAGAAGATCTAATAACCCTTATACACCCGGTGAATAGGGTAAAAAAGATAACTAATAGATATCACCGTGAAACTTCCTACCTGGTTACTTACATAACATTACGTTTTCTGAAATTTGCAAACGAGGCATTTTCTCATGAATTTGTGCTAATATGTAGTGATGGCAAAATGAAGCTTTGAATGAAGCATCGAACCACTTGGACAATTGTGTTGGAAATAGGTTCATTTCTCGAAGCTTCAGTTACAGCGACCTCTCCTGGCGAAGTGCAAGGCTGCAGTGGGTTTAACGTATCTTTGCCTTGAAAAATATTCGATGCACACACACACTAAGACTGAATATCATGTTCTATTTGCAATTAAAGATGGATAATTGTGTGTATTGGGTTATTGAGAAGAGACTAGAGAGTGCTGGACATTTTTTTGGGCGGAGACGGCCTTTTATCAGTTATTAAAGTATTAAAGTTGAAAAGCAATGATTAAAAGTTCATCCGTTCCAAGCTTTGAACCAGCTGCGCGGAGGACATCGCAGCATTCAGGCCGCCGGCTGTATCCACTGGGCTATCTATTCCTTAAACAATTAAACTGTTTTTATATTACTCATATTTGTCTTTTTGTTCACAACTTCACATTTTGAAGTGTTTCCCGAGCCAGAACGACCTATCTTTCTTCCTGGCTTGCTCTATAATGATCCAATTCAAATGCAATACCAACAACAACTCAACAGCAACAACGCAAACTACGACAACAACCCACACACATTGCGCATTGTTTAGAGCGGTTATAAAGTGTTGAAGCGCTCAAATTCCAAACTGTTTCAACCTGTCACCTGTCAGAATAGAGACGAGGCAGTGCATTGAATCGCGTGATTGGACCGCGAACCAGTGAGTTGATTCATTCAGGAAATGAAGCAGTTGCTGGTTCGGACGTCACATGTCACGTGATTTGAAGCAGTTGCTGCTTCTGACGTCATATGTCACGTGATTTGAAGCAAGCTTCGAATCACTGCTTCTATGGAAAAGGAAGTCCAGGGTTGAAGCTCCGTTCGAAGCTTCAGTGTCAAACTGCCATCACTACTAATATGCACACATTACCGTAACCGAAATGTGAACATTGGATAAATTCAGGTTCAAAATTCTTGTTTTATTTTGTTGACACATTATAGTCAAAGGTTTTTGCAGAGGGGGATTCTGGATTTTCCTTCATATCACTCCATAAATGTTAAATGTATTGTTTCTTATTTATTAAATAGTTGCCATAAATGAGGTTTGAACCCATCACACACAACATTACTTTACCAATAAATTCAACGGAGACAAGAGGGAATAATTCCAAGCAAATATTATTTAACAAGTTGAAACAAAAAAAACAATAATGAAATACTAAAATGTAGAAAAACTTCACAGGCAGTACCACAGTTTAACACTTCAACAAACCACCCAAATGAATACATATCTCATGGAGGTTGGAATATTATCAAAAAAAGCATATACAAGTTTAACCCCATCGCTAACAGAGAGAAGATAATTGAAACATCACAATCTCTGGGCCTTTTATGTCATTTTAAAGCCCTTTTTAGCTGCTAAAGTGTATACAGTCACAATGCCTTCATTTCAATGTATTAGCACCATAGTTAACTACTTCCTGCATATATTAAAAATGTGTCTGATAACTTTAACACCTTCTTATCTGACTTTTTACAGACCAGACATACTTCTATTGTAGTCCGACATCCTCTGTGAGTCTATTTTTACAACTTCTTCTTCACCGTTTAGTCTGAGGACATAAGTAAGAGTAACTTGCTCTACTTCATAACACGGAGTCCTTCAAGAAAAGCATATTGTAGTGCAGAGCTTTGAAAACATATTGGATAGAAACTGGAGGACAAAAAGGTGGTGTTCACAAAACCAGAGCACATCCAAGTTCATCCTTTTTGGAGAGGATCGTTTGTCTTGAGCTCTTTTAGTTTTTCTGCTCGTCTTCTTTGTATTCATCGGCTCCAGTTCGTGTGATTCTCCTGATTTTACAGGTTCTTTTCTGCTCCAGAAACATACGGAAAAACAAGTATCGTATTTAGAAAAAGCAAATAGCCTTTATTTTTGTGAATTGAAGTCAAATTGATGCAATTGATAACAATAGTGTATTCATTATCATTTGTTTTGTTTATCTCTCTTCATGTATTGAGGTATTTACCCATGTACATTTACCTGCCAGGAAATGGGGTTTGAAGCCTAAACTAAATTGCTGATTTATACAACTAATCTTAATCAAAATTAAAAGGACACGAAACAAAACTGAAGGCAGAATGTGATTTTACCTTTTTTTCCTTTACAGTATACCAGCATACCAACAGCTACTGCAATGGGTATAATCAGCAAGCTTATGTATATTAGATTGGATACATTCCCTGAAAGAGAAAAAGAGTATGTTATGCTTCAAATTTGCAAGAAAATTTCAAATGTACTATTCTGTCTTATTTCTAATTTGTTCACTATCTTAAGTTGATTGCAACTTCTTTCTATTCCTTATTTAAGAACATTTGATAAGTATGTTTCCTGCAGTCCTGATATTCCACCATTTTGGAGCTAGAAATTCAAACAGGTGTGTTTTTGTTATTCCTCACACACTAAGACTTCCTGACTTGCGATATCTCACCTTGACTCTGCTCTATCCTCAGGAAGGTGTTGGTCACGTGTGTCCCCTCAGCATTACGGAGCTCACAGCTGTAGATCCCATCGTGATCTGTCGATAAATCCTTCAGTGTGAGGTCTCCGGACTTAGACACACTCTTCACCTGCTGCCTCCACTCCTCCATCACTGACCCATCACTCACGATGATCTGACTGTGGTTGAACCTCCAGATGAGGCCTGTTGGAGGATCTTTGAAGAGGTGCAGGGCATTGTTGTTTCTGTGCTGGAACCACTAAGAGAAGCTGAAAAGAGACAACATTATACAATAAAAAATGTTTTTTTCCTTATCTAACTTTGTTTTCCCAATGTAGTCTCTTTACACTTACTTAGTTTAAACAAAGTGGCTGCCATCTTGTTTCTGCCCTGGCTGACGGTGCAGATGTAGTTCACATCAGTAACTGTGACGTTCAGAGAACTGCTGATGTTATACAGCTTCTGCTCAGTCTGATGGACCGTGGTTTTGTTGTGGAGGGTCTCGTTGGGCGGGGGGTGAATGGACCAGGTGAGCTGAGGCTCAGGGTAGATCCCCTCTGAGCTGCAGGTGGTCTTTTTTCTGCTTGCTGAATGTCCACTTTAAGAACTGGAGCTGGAAGAAAAAAAAAAAGACGGCAAAAAGGATTTTCTTTATGTGTAATTTCTTTAGAGGTTGAAGTCACTTTAAAGGGGGGACATACGCTTATTTATTTCCAAAAAAAAATCACATTTAAAACGTTTCTCTTTCTCATATCAATATGGATTTTCAAGCAGGTCCATTTGTATTTAACAGCAGTTAAACAAGAGGACTGACATTTAAAAAAAAAAAAATTGCTAAAAACGTGGTAAAAAATGGAATGGATAAAGGAATTAACAGGCCTTTTATTTCACTTTTTTCTATATCATTTTTAAATATATATTCATGGCTGATTTGCAATGAACATTGTAAGTTTCCCATAAGATTGTAAGACAAGAGACAAATGAAGGCTGTGACAACACAGTCAAAATGTTACTTCATTTCTTTCTAAAATGGAGTGACTAAAACAAATGGGAAAAATTGCCTAAATAATGTTTCTCATACCGTCCACTTTTAGTTAGATGTGTGGCGCATAAGACCTGCCTCCTTCGATGGCGGTGTAGCATTTGTATCTGCCTTCATCTGGAATCTCCACTCTTTCCAGTTTCAGCGAAGCGTTTCCTCTAAAAATCTGATCCCCGAACAGTGCCATCCTGCCTTTGAAGCGTGGGTCCTGGTGCTCAAGATGGTCCTGGTTGCGGTAAAAAGAGTGGACTGAAGCGTCCTGTTGAAACCTGAAGCCAGTGGATGACCACATCATCCCTGGGATTAACCTCAAAGATGCACGGTAAGATGCAGCTCTCATTGAAAACACAGGATACCTCCTCCTCTGCAGCAACTGGTGAAGAGACATGCATCAAATGTTAGTTCAGCCAAAATGTCATCGTATTATTCATGTTTTTGTTTAATTAGGTTCACTAACATAACTGAATATTGCCTGTAGAAACATTTTGTCAGACCTGTAGGGAACCTCTAAGGTGACCTGCATTAAAAACAACATAAAAGTAACATTGCTAAGAATACTAAATAAAAGAAGCTTTTAGCGAAGATAGAGGATGAAAGTAAAAGCCGTTTCACAAGATATTAATGCATTTATAATTATATTCCTTTATTAGTAGTAATCTACAGTAGTAATAATTAATGTCACACACACACACACACACACACACACACACACACACACACACACACACACACACACACACACACACACACACACACACACACACACACACACGTTGCAGGTTGAAATACAGACTCTACTTGCTGCACTTTGTTTAACCCAGGAATGTGCTTAGCTCGTGGGTGTGTGTGTAGAGTTATTTGATTGAGTAAAACTAAATCATGACTAGGCTTTTTATGTCTGAATTGCAAACTGCTTCTCCAGAGGATATGTTGAAATGTATTTGACTCATATGACAAAACTATCTGAATTACTAGATGTTTATTTGTAAAGTTTTACTTGACTGTTTTAACTCGAAATGAACTTCGATTCATTTTCTGGTATTCCTTCTTCCTCATGTTTTAATTTAGTTTAATTAATTTACATTTGACCAGTCAGTGTACAGCAGCAGATACACTGATTATCACACTGAATGTTAATACTGAAATGTTTAGTTCATGCAGCAATAGCAACAAGTTAGCAGCATAAATAGGTCATTTACTCAACATATTTAGTATGGTGAGCTAAGAAAGGTCATCATAAATTCCTGTGCCGAAGGTAACATGGCAATGTATTCAACGGAGTTCAAACATGCCTTTTATTTCTGTTTCAGAATCAGAATCAGAATACCTTTATTCGTCCCACAGAGGGGAAATTTGCATCGTTACAGCAGGAAAGAGCCACAGACAGCTTAATGTTACATATGTTAAAAAAAAGTACTAAGTTACTGGAATAAGACAAGCAGTAAACACTTCACTCACCTCCTCTGGCAAGACTCTGCAGAAAGGTCAGAACCCCCAGAAACACGACACATTTCATCCTCGTCCACTCATGTTATACTCCCTCAGAGGAAAGTGTATACTGTCCTGCAACGACAATGATTTCAGCTCTAAATGAGGCTCCTTTAAGACCGTGAAACTGTCCTGACCGGTCTTATGAAAAAATGTAGGCAGCTTTTATTCCACTGAGAATACAAAGTAAAATAAACAAAACATTAAGTTGATTTAAATATTAACAGCAAAGGCCTACTGTGAAGAAAAGCCATGAGGTAATAACTTACCTTAAGACCTTTAAACTTTTTCATGAAGGGTGCGGTCACTCAAAGATACTCCAAGATAGACAAGTTAAGGAAGCAGAATAAGAGGATGTCAAGCAGCGATCAGGCTCACAGTTGGTAGATTCCAAATAAATAGGCTTTAAAAGGCAGTAATCTGTTAATATAATTTCTAAAACTCACAGGTATCGAGGGAAAAGCAGCAAGGTGTGGCGTTGTTTACTCTTTTGTGAGTGTGACTCAGTTTTTGTTTTGCCAGCTGACAGCAGAGTGTTGCAATAGTTGGTTCTTATCCAGATCTGAAAAAACTATTGTAAATGTACAACTAGTCACCTGAGCATCAGACACAACTCTGAGGGAAAAGAGTCTCTCTACCGTTGACAGAGGCAGAAGTAAGCTTTCCATCTAGACTCTTCATGTACCCTTGTTATTGCCCCATTTCTTTGATTTATTAAAAAATTACTCAATTATATTTATGACTACTGTTAATATTTTCAATATTTGTTCTCAAGTTTGGTTGAGGCTGATGGGAGTGTGATCAGTTATGCAGTTATTTTGAGATAAACAAACTATTGAACAATATTTTTTAGGAGAGATACGGAATAGATATTTCTGCTTTCATTTGTTTCCTTATGAAGAAAACCCAGATTGTGCTGACCATGAATGGACCGACACATTTCCACCCTGAGAGCGGTGACTCACTGACTCACCTGATGATGACGAGTAAACTGAAACAGATCCATTTATTGGAAATAAACCCGTCCTTCCTGTAATGGGCGGTAACAGGTGGTGATACTAAACAATATTATCTTTTTAAACTCCAGTGAACAAAAAAATTCACTGCCATCAACCTTAAACATTTTGTAAGTTAAATAAAAGACAGATATTCCCCCAGATTTTAATAAATATCTTTTTATAAAACAAAGCTTTACAACACAAAGCATTTTACAGAGTCATTAATAATCCCATTGGACACACACAAACAATTATTGGTATTAAATATATTATTTAAAACAGCAATCAAAACACAATGTATTAAAACTTGGTTAACCCAGCAATTCTTTTGAGATGATAAGAAACATCGTAGTTCTGTTTCTGTGCTTGTTTTTATAAACAGATGACTTCTTCATTATCGTTTTGTTCAAGTGTGGACGTGAGATAGAGGCAGCATGCATGTCTTTAAAAGACAAAGTCTCACAAACTAATAGCTGCAGTGAAAGTGAAAGTGTAGCAGAGTGTCAGTGTCGATAAAGATGTTGGCTCCAAATCAAAGATCCAAGGTCTTAGTTATTGGAAGACATCTTAGTCCATCGTAGTGCTCTTAAGTCCTTCAATTCGCAGTGTAGTTTTCTCCAGCTCTGTTTATGTGTAACTTATAAAGTGCAAACATGTTGTTCAGTCTCTCTTCATGGTGAGCTAGTTTCTTCATTTTCACCAGCGCAGTGGTTTGTAGTGCTGCTTTCCTTTCCAAGTATTTCTTTTAAATCACTTGACTTGGTGCTCCCTGCAAACAAAATGGAACAGAATTGAGTCCTGAAAACACATCAAGCTCCCATGTATTCTTTTATTATAAATAACTTCTGCAGGGGGCAAACACTATCTAAAACACAAGGTCCATTTGATTGAGTCACTATCATTCCTTTATTAGTAGTAATCTGCAGTAGTAATAATTAATGACACACACACACACACACACACACACACACACACACACACACACACACACACACACACACACACACACACACACACACACACACACACACACACACACACACACACACACACACACACACACACACACACACACACACACACACACACACACACACACACACACACACACACACACACACTGCAGGTTGAAATACAGGCTCTACTGCTGCACTTTGTTTAACCCAGGAATGTGCTTAGCTCGTGGGTGTGTGTGTAGAGTTATTCGATTGAGTAAAACTAAATCATGACTAGGCTTTTTATGTCTGAATTGCAAACTGCTTCTCCAGAGGATATGTTGAAATGTATTTGACTCATATGACCAAACTATCTGAATTACTAGATGTTTATTTGTAAAGTTTTACTTGACTGTTTTAACTCGAAATGAACTTCGATTCATTTTCTGGTATTCCTTCTTCCTCATGTTTTAATTTAGTTTAATTAATTTACATTTGACCAGTCAGTGTACAGCAGCAGATACACTGATTATCACACTGAATGTTAATACTGTTTAGTTCATGCAGCAATAGCAACAAGTTAGCTCAATTCTTCTTCAGAGAGTGCTGAAGTGCTGCAGTTTGTTTTATATTGATATAATACAGAATATACAGTTACTTACTTTACGTGGTATTTCTACTTTTGGTGTTTTGCCCTTTCCATTACTTTAATTTTCTGCTTTCTAAGTTAAATAAAACAAAAGAGCAGATAAGATAAGCTCACAATGGAACTATTGAATTTCAAATAGATTTCACCTTTACTTGACCATGTTATTCCATCATTTCCCTTTTCTCTCTCTCTCTTAATCCAAAATAAATGACAATTAGAACAAACTACACAAACACACAAGGTACATTTGTGGAGGCAGAACTAATATTTACCTTTGGTTCTTTTGGCAGTTTTACGTAGAGAACCAGCAGGACTGCAGCCAAAACAACTAAAACAGCAACTACTATGCCTGCAATCCCTCCAGCGCTCAGAGCTGAAACTGAATACAAAAACAATTCTTAGATTTTTATCAAAGTGCAATGCCTCATGTCAAAATGTATGGATTGGAAAAAGGCAGATTGATGTATTGTATGTATTGTTGTATGTATTCAAATGTATTTAAAAATCATTTTTAACAATCACCAAGTATAATAATAAAGCCCCACCTACAGTTATTCAAATGTAGAAACTTCAACTAAATACAATTATTAAAACTGCATCAATGACAACCCATGTCTTACCAGGAAGCAATTGAATTATCTCAAATGCAAATGTTGAAATGGACCTAACAGCATTTTTCTCAACTTCCCTCACCATAATAACTTATTTATCTTTTCTATATTTGATTTGTTTTGCAGATGCAGCAGGAGTGTTAACTCTTTCTGGGATTGATGGTTCATGATTTCATGACTCAACAGAGTGAGTCATTTCATTTTCATAATCTCCAAACAACACCCACTATTTACACTTACTGTACATGTGATAACAGTTTTTGGTTATCAAATACACCTCGTGCATCCTTACCTTGACTGTGCTCTATCCTCAGGAAGGTGTTGGTCACGTATGTCCCCTCAGCATTACGGAGCTCACAGCTGTAGATCCCATCGTGATCTGTCGATAAATCCTTCAGTGTGAGGTCTCCGGACATAGACACACTCTTCACCTGCTGCCTCCACTCCTCCGTCACTGACTCATCACTCACGATGATCTGACTGTGGTTGAACCTCCAGATGAGGCCTGTTGGAGGACTCTTTGAAGAGGTGCAGGGCATTGTTGTTTCTGTGCTGGAACCACTAAGAGAAGCTGAAACGAGACAACATTATAATGTTAATAAAAAATGTTGTATTCTTATCTCACTTTGTTTTCCCAATTAGTTTCTATAGCAACACTTACTTTGTTTAAACAAAGTGGCTGTCATCTTGTTTTGCCCGTGCTGACGGTGCACTTGAACTCCACATCAGGAACTGAGGTAAGAGAACTGAGGATGTTATAAAGCTGACCAATCTGCTGCACTTTGATTTTTTCCCACAGGTTCTGGTTGGACGGGGGTTCCGTGGACCAGCTGATCTCCGGCTTAGGGTAGATCCCCTCTGAGCTGCAGGTGAGGTTTTTTCCATCCTGATGAAGTTCCACTTTACGGACCGGAGCTGGAAAAGAATTGGTGTTGTAGGAAACCTGATTATCTTTAATGTTAACTGAGTGTTGCTGTGATATTCCTGCAAGTCAAACTACTTCCATATAAAACCACTCCTTCCATTTGTGTCTCCTATTACGAAGGTTGAATCTAGGATTTTATGATCAACTGTAATTTGCAATATCAACAAGCTATTAAAACTATATATCATTCCTTACAATATTTAACTAATTAATTTGAGGGAATTAAATAGCTATATTAACCAAGTGCCTTTATCTAGTATTCACCCTTGAGCCTCTACTGACAAGCCGACCGATCAATACAGATCACACACAGATATTTGTATTGCCTTATACTGGGTACAAAGAGTAGTTTTATGGTTTATAAAAAGTCATTCAAAAAGCCTGAGGTGTCACTGCTCATGCCAATAACCAACTTTCTTCAAAACGAATCTTAAATGCATTGCATCATGATTTATTTTTTTAAACGCTATAATATATAGATATATATTTTAACAAAATGTTTATTTCGGTTATTTGCACATGCATTCATTTAGGATAAACTAGTGTGGTGGATACATGGGGGTAAACTACCAAGATTTGATAACTATTTGAATACATTTCTCTCTCAAATGTCCCTTTATTTTGCTTTCATTGTGTTTTTTGCATATCGGCGCCGTGCTTTTCTTACAAAACTGTTGCACTAGTTTGATTTTCATTATCTGCTGGATGACCTTATTCTCACAGCCTTGAATGAATCTGTTCTTGTGGGATTGAAACTCAATCAGCCAGGTGTTTGTATGCTGTAGCTGAGAGCATGAGGAAAAACTAACTTTACCACACACAGCCTGCATTTACTCTGTAAAGCATGTTAAGCCTCGTTATCTATATATATTTATAGGTGTACATGCTGCTTTAAAAGTGTGTTCTCAGCTCAGCAGTTTCTGTCAAACTCAAATGACTGAACTGAAGACAAAGTGTCCTTCACAGTATAACTTGAGCTTTTATGCTCTAGTGCGCTGTGTTTGTATTGTGCTTCTATCTCTGACCTAGACTAACTTTAAGTAACAGTACTCATTCTGCTGAAAAAAGGCCCCCATAAATGATATATTATTATAATAACTACCTAAAAACATGTATTTAGTTCCCCATTAAGGGTCATACACTATAATCTAAAAAATATAAAAATTACCAACCACATGCAAGCTGATTTTATTTGACTCACAAACATTGATTAGGAGAAACTTCTGTTATGTTTCTCCAATTCTGAACAGTTCTGTATTGATAATTTGATGTTTTATGTTAACATTCTGATATTTGTAGTTTTTTCTCATACCGTATACATTTAGGCGGATGAAGATCTCTTTATTGTGATCGACGGTGCTGGTGTAACACTTATATCTGCCTTCATCATCAACCTTCACCCCTGAGAGTAGGAGCGAGGCGTTTCCTCTGGAGATCTGGTTCTTGAACAGCGAGGTTCTGCCGCTGAAACGAGGCTTCTGGTGGCCGAGCTGGTCCTGGTCGTGGTAGTAGGAGTGGGCTGGAGAGTCAGCTAACTGAATCCAGTGGACGATTACTTCGGCACCAGGCTGAAAACTGCACGGTAAGATGCAGCTCTCCTCCAAAAGACAGTCCAAAGCATCTGTAAAAACATCCAGGGCAGAAACATCTATCAGGGTCCAGTTCAGGGAAAAATAGGCCTTTTTAAAGCCTCAATATTCACTTGTTTAACCATATAAATTAAAAACACTTATCTCTAGTAGCAAAGATGAGGACATTTGAGATTGATGAGTCCTTGCTTTTAACTTATATGTATAACTGTGTGTTATCTGCGAGCAATATATAACATGTTAATGAATTTAAAACATTTTTTATTTACTTGAAACACTGTAAAACGTATTAATGCGGTTTTGATAAGAAAATATATTAAAAGAAACAAAATATTAAAAGTTAGAAAAATAAAAGGAAATTAAAACTGAAAGCATTCAGTGTGTGTGTGTGTGTGTAGGTGTGTGTGCATAGCTGTGTAGGTGTGTATGTGTGTGTAGGATTGTGTTCTGTCAGGTTGGACAGGATTCCAGTAAGGCAACATGAATATTGAATGGTTTCACTTCCTTACATTTTGATTGTAAGAGTTGTTTTTCTTTTTAAAACCTTTATTCAAATAGAAAAACACCATCTATCTAGACCACAAGTCTAAAGGTCAGAGTATGATAGGTCAGCCTATCGTTCATAAAAACTAAAGCAAATGATTGGCTTGGTGACCAGTGACACCCGACAGCACTTACTGAAACTTATTTTTAGACTTTGACAGATAACATTGAAACTATCTGAATGCCACTGGGGCAAAGAACGTGCTATAATGTTTGTGTGATTTTAGTTGGACAATGCTTCTAGATTTGATCATAATTAATACGGTCTCATGTTTTTCTTTTTCTTTGACAAGACAAACCAAATCTTAAACATATGTGTGATTTGGATTGTTCGGGAAGTGCCTAAACGCCTCACTCACCTGCTCTGTTTGTCGTCATCAGAAAGGTCAAGACCCCAAAAAACACAAAACACTCCATAGACATACTCCTGGTGAATATCCACTGTATGCAGTCTGTCTGAGCGGCAGGCGAACATCCGAGCCAAGTTGAGGGTGTTGCTAAATTGGGCGTGTTTACGCAGGGTAAGGTTCATGTTCGACATAACACAGTAACTGATAAAGAGCTTTCATATCTTCTCAGTCCTTGAGTTGTTTTATTTTGACTGTGGAGGACACTGCTTCTTCCTCCACTCTCCTGCCTTCAGGTAGAAGGTTCTGCAGCCTGAGGTCCAGCACCACCCGACTAAAGAACAGTTTTTTCCACCAGGCTGTCAGGAGGCTGAACTCTCTCCCCTTCTCGTTTTGCGCCGTCCCGTTCAAATGAAATCGCCGTCAATCACTTTTCCATGCTCGCGCCAGGGCCGGGGGAGGGGTTACAAGGCTCGCGTCTTGTGCTGCATTCCCTTGCACTCGGACATTAGGGATTTTCTCTCATAAATGTCCGATGAGCCAAAACGTTTCTTTCAAAACAAAGCTGCCAACTGGGGTGGCAGCTGGGATGGCAGCATATGCACCGCCACCCCTGGCCCTCCATGATCAAGCGGCTTCTCCGATTTTGTTGTCAATGTTTTGATATCCTAAGTAAACATTACGTTCTATTTCGTATAGGGCTTCGCCCTCTAAGGCTATCGCTATTGGGTAATCCCCTGCGCGCCCGCGCAGCACTGAAACACTTGTAGTCCACGCCCACCCGCAAGGTGGGCCCCACCCTCGGGCTCCCTTCCGGTATAAATAGGAAGGAGGCCCGACAATCTGCTCCCTCTTTTTCTTCAGCACCCCGTAAAATACTGAAGCACAAGAGACACTTCGATTAGCAAACATGAGTACCAACTGTGTGAGAGATTGTCCCTCATGTGGCTTTGGTATATCATGAGCTACGACCAGCACACGTCATACGAATCCTGCCTGGGGTCAGAGCACGCGTACGAGGCTCTCAGCCAGCAGGTCGCATGCACCCACTGTGCCCGTCTCCCCTGCTGCGGCCGAGGAGGACGATTGGCCCGTCCAGGCTTTCGAGCCTGTGGGCGGCAGCCTCATGTCCCTGGAGCCGAGTGCCGGGCAGGAGTCGGACGACTCCTACCCCACCTCCCTCCACGGTTCACCGTGCGGTTCTCCCCTCCCTCTTCTCCCCCAGACAGGGGAGACAGAGTCGGAGCAGGGTGCCGGCTTGACGGCCGAGCACGCGGCCCCCTTCTCCGTCATCACGCTGCCGGCAATAGGTGGCATCCTGGGGGAACTGCCGGAGATCATATGCAAGGCGGCCGCCTGCAGAGGTCTCCCCGTTCCCCTAGCTCAGGGGGTGCAGACGGTCAGGAGTGATCCGATCTGGCCACGCTTTCCCGCCATCAGGAGGTAAGTATGTGGCCCGCCAGGCCGACCGGGTGCACCAGTGTGCCTTTCAGGTGTCGGCGCTGGCGAACAACATCGCGCTGCTCTCCAACTCGGTGGTGACGCTGGTGGAGCGGTCCACCACCTTGGCCGCGGTGGAGATCAGCAAGGCGGCCAGCACGGCACTCACACTGTGCGCGTCCGTTGCTGTCTCCCAGGCAAGGATCGCCGCGTGGGTGACGCAGATTCAGCGCCACCTCTGGCTGCAACAGGCGTCTGTTACGGAGACGGCCAGGAAGGTGCTACTGGACGCTCCAATCAGCCCGGACGGGCTGTTCGGAACCCAGTTCCACGCCATGGTGGAGTCCATGAAGGCGGCTGCAGAACAGGCGGACGACATCCGCCAGCACGTTAGCTGGCTCCAGCCTGCGGGCAGTGGCGGTTCTAGACCAATTTGACTGGGGGGGCCAGGCTGGGGCCAGTTATTTTCTGAGGGGGGCACAATAAATGCAGGACGAAAAAGACAAAGACAGTATGAAGTAATTGCGCATAAGAAAACAAAGCAATATAGTTATTGGTATTTGTTTCATTACACATTATTATATGCTTACCTTTAACCTTTGTGTGCTGTTTGGGTCTGTGGGACCCGTTTTCAGTGTTTACTAAAATAAATTGTATGCAATTAAATTATTTGAACCTGCTGTATTTGGGGTTGGACCTCACATCCTCTAGGCGGGAAGATTTTTTTTTAAATGTTGAAGTTAAATGCATCAATCGGGTGCACTTTGAGCACAAAATGAATTTATGGATACAGCTCTCAATACTCAGATGAAAGGGAGCTGTATACTTTTCAATAATCCAAATATCTTTAGAATATGATCACAACCAATAACAAATCATTTAAACTTGGTTATTCTTATCTTATGTTACCTAGTTAGCATTCTTTCTTTTTATTTATGCATATTTGACTAATCACTCCCCTTTTAAACTGTTTTTTTTTTTTTTTACTGTCCTATAGTACACATTGGAATGATTCTTACTTAATTTTTTACAACTATATTAAATAGATAAAGGTGTGCTCGCTCACAGAGGCTGTGTGCTCCTCCGTGGCGATGACGGCTTGCTAAAAAAAAAAAAAAAAACATATTTGTAAAGTGGGGGCTATTGAGGGCTTGCGAGCTACCGGTGGCTTGCGATCGACGTGTTGGAGACCCCTGCTCTAATGGGTCCGACTACAATGACAAATATCGTTAGTTTCGCCTATTCCGTCAGCCAAGAAATCGTTTAATCATAAACTATTTCTTTTTTTTTTTCATTTTCAGGGGGGCCACAGGGGGGTCCAAAGTCAGTGTTAGGGGGGCACTGGCCCCCCCTTAGAACCGCCCCTGCCTGCGGGGCGGCCACAGCGGCACCAACGCCCGCAGCAGCCGCAGCAGCCGCAGCAGCCGCAGCGTCCAACCCGGCCACAGCGGCAGGCGGAGAGACGCACACAGCAACCGCAGCCGCGGCGTCAGGCTCGCCCGTCGGCGGCGGCAGGGGCTCTGCCCCGCGTCTCTGCTCCCCCGCCACCCCAGAGACAGAGGGGTCTTCCGGCGGTGAGTCAACGGGGAGTGAGGCACTCCTGCTCCTGGTCTGCTCCGCGAGAGCCTCCGAGGAAGCAAAGCCGCTTCTGACGTGTTGGGGGGGTTGTGAGATAAATGAAATGGGTTCATTTTCCAACTTGTTGTCTGAGGCATCAGTATCAAGTGTTTCTCGCATATCCCCCACTCTACCAGCTGCCTATAACCTATCGGTTAGTAGCCAGCAGGGCTCGTTGAAAAAACCTGCAGTTTTTAATCTATCGGTTAATAAACTGCAGAGTTCGCTAACTAAGCCAGCTGCCACCAATCTGTTGATTAGTAGGCAGCAGGGCTCGCTGCAGAAGTCTGCTGGTTTTAACCTATCGGTTAATAAACCGCAGAGCTCGCGGCATTCCTCTGTCCGAGATACGCCTCCTACACACGGTCATAATAAGCCCATGAGAGCAGTTATGACGCCTCATGTGGACGTCACTGCACACACCTCCACTCATCCCCTGAGTGTGTACACACCTCATGATGAGAGCCGGAGTGAAACGCAGCGTGTGGAGGCTCCCTCACAGCCCTTTCGCTCTAGGCCCACCTTGGGTTGCCTCACGGGCAGCGGCGGCGAGGGCTCTGACGTGGCTCGTCGCCATGACGACCACAACACATCTCGAGCATGTGCGCCCGCTCTCAGAGTGTTTCTCAGAGTGGCAGCGCGTGTGTCTGATGGACAGACGGATGAGCAGGCTGATCAGCAGAGGGTGCACCCTGCAGTTCGCCTCTCCCCCCCACAGTTCAAGGGGATACAGGAAACACTCCTGTCATCCCAGGAACAGTGTCTTGCGCTCCAGTCAGAGCTGCGGGAACTCCTGTTGAAAGAGACTATTTCCAGGGTTCCTCAAGGGGAAGAAAATCAGGGGTATTACTCCCGCTATTTTCTTATCCCGAAAAAGACAGGGGGAGTGAGACCCATCCTCGATCGGTCAGTTTTCAACAAGGCAATAATGTGGCCCCTGAACGTGAACATTTAGAGGGGCTGGGCCTCTCTCAAGATGTTGTACGTACCATTTAGGGAGCCAGGGCAGCGTCTACCAGAGCGTCCTATACACAGCCAAGTGGACAGCTTTCCAGCGTTGGTGTGTGGCGAAAAGCCTGGACCCCATTACGTGCCCCCTGCCTCACGTGCTGTCATTCCTCCAGCTGTTGCTGGACAGGAATTTGGCCTTCAACACAATCAAGGTATATGCCGCTGCCATATCATCTTGTCACGTAGGTTTCGGGGTCGGGACGGTGTTTAGTCACCCCCTGACGAAACGTTTTCTGCGAGGAGTACGGAGACTCAGACCTGTGTCACGCGCACTGGCGCCTCAGTGGGATTTGGCTTTAGTGTTACGCGCACTAAGCAAAGCCCCATTTGAACCGTTAGCTCAGGTTCCCCTTAAACTGTTATCAGCCAAAGTAGTACTACTTTTGGCTCTAACATCAGCGAAAAGGGTGAGTGATTTGTCTGCTCTCTCTGTGGCTCCGTCATGCCTCCGGATCCAAGGAGATGGCAGTTCAGCTGTTTTACGCCCTAACCCGGCTTTTATGCCAAAGGTCATCACAAGCTCTTTTAAGTCAAGAGTGATCACCCTGGATGGCTTCTTTCCCCCTCCTCACAAGTCGGAGGAAGAAGCCACGTCTCATCTCCTCTGTCCGGTGCGCGCGCTGGCCTGCTATGTGGCGCGCACGGCTGCCTTGCGCCGTTCTCAGCGCCTGTTTGTGCATTACAGAGAGCGCTCGATCGGGCAGCCTCTGTCTGCACAACGGCTGTCACACTGGCTGTGTGAGGCTGTGTCACAGGCATATGTCTCCTCTGGGGCGGATCCCCCGGAGAACATCAGTGCGCACTCCACCAGAGGAATTTCCTCCTCCACGGCTTTGCACGGAGGAATGTCAGTGGAAGACATTTGCACTGCTGCATCTTGGTCTTCCCCCTGTTCATTTATTCAATTTATTTGAGGGATGTCTCCCATTCCTCTCTGACACACCCTGTGCTGAGTGTCCTGTCAGAGTGAGTGACGTCAGGGATCCAGCTGTGCGCCTCTCTCCTGCCTCTCGGCACACGAAGAGCGGCCCTTTTCCCCTCTTATGAGAGGGATGTTTCCTTGTTTCCTCTGACACATTTTGTACGGAGTGTCTTGTCAGAGTGAGTGATGTCAGGGATCCAGCTGTGCGCTCTCCTGCCTGTCTACACGCAGAGAGCTGCCCGTGTTCCCCCTCTTTTTGTCGCTGGGCAAAGTGTGACCTTCGTCTCTACTTATCACAGCGGCGGGTATGTATTGTTCCCAGCCTGCGTCCCCTCATGGTAAATATTCATGTTATGCTATATTCCAGGGACTGTGATGCGCCATTCGCATGGCGCAATAGGCATGGGTTATTATCTGAGCAGGTGTGTCTGTGCTTCCAGTACCGGGGGGACCCAGTGGGGCGCAGACTACATCTTGCTTCGCCATTAACCCAATAGCGATAGCCTTAGAGGGCGAAGCCATATACGAAATAGAACTGAAGTTACCTACTGTAACTCCAGCTTCTATGAGTATTGGCGTAGCCCTCTAAGTTCTGGGCCCCACTGGCTCCACGAATAGCTGAAGAAAAGTTTTTTGTGTGGGAGCAGATTGTCGGGCCTCCTTCCTATTTATACCGGAAGGGAGCCCGAGGGTGGGGCCCACCTTGCGGGTGGGCGTGGACTACAAGTGTTTCAGTGCTGCGCGGGCGCGCAGGGGATTACCCAATAGCGATAGCCTTAGAGGGCTACGCCAATACTCATAGAAGCTGGAGTTACAGTAGGTAACTTCAGTTTGAATGATTTAGTGAGCTGGTGTTATTTTTTTCAAACCACACACCGCATGTTGGCTATTTCAGCACCACGCGCTGTCCACCTACTTATTGATCCACTATCAGCGTCAGTGCACCCCGCTGCCAGATTGTGCCTGTGCTGTGTGTCATTCACTCTCAACATGGATACAAGTACAATAAGCATTATTCAGGTGTAGGTAGATTCTCTATTCGGACATTATAGTCTGTATGTGCGACTGTCGGTCCAAAATTGTAAACACAAATACAAAAAAAAATATTTTATTTTTATTCTCAAAATAATTTTCCTATTTTTTTAACGTGTGTTCTGTTCGGTTTGTGTGTTGAAAGATCTTTGCAATTTAGTCTTTTCATTCTATAGCTTATATGTATTTTTATTTATTAATGTATGTTTCCTACTACTTTTATATTCATGTTTATTTTGTGATATTGTTATTTAATTTGTGTAGTTATTTTGATTATACATATTGTTCTATCTGTGTGTTGTGTTGGAGAAATGTGTGCAATATAGTTATATCATTCTGAATTGGATGCGTCTTTTTATCTATTCATATAACCTATCATTTTTATACTGTTTATATAATTTTTTATATAAACAGTTTTTTCCACCAAGCTGTCAGGAGGCTGAACTCTATCCCCTCCCTCCCCTTATAATATATTTCATAACATACTCTACAGAGTTTTTTTTCATATTTTTCAAAACATTATACTTTAACTATTTTTTAATTTTCGTCTTACTCTACAACCATTTTTTCCACACTGTACTACGAAGAAATCTTTTCATGATATTTTTGACATAATATACGATGACTACTTTCAGGTTTTTCTACCTGCAATACCGTTATTTTATTTTATATAGTATAACTTTATTATACTGACTTTTTATCATATTTTTCACTAACTATATATTTCTTTTAATACATGATATTTATTCTACACACTTTACTATAACCTTTTTCATATTTTACAAAAAAATAATATGACTTTTTATATTTCTCAACATGCTACACTATTTTATTTTTAAATGTTCCACATCATTCATTATTACTTAATTTCCATAATCTTTTAATTCATTAATATTTACTAATTTTTACTTTTTTTTACACTTACTACTACAACTTTTTTCATGTTCTTCAAATCAATATTTTCAAAATATATGTTATGAGTCATTATGTTTTTTTTTTACAAATACTACAATTACTTGTTTTCATAGATTTGGACCTACTATATTTGAATATGTTTTGACTTATTCAACTGTGAATCTTTTCATAAATGTGAACACACTGTTGCGTTTTATGACTTTTTGTGACATACTTTACAATGACATTTGTTTGTGACATTTTTTGTTACACAATATTTAATGATATTTAAAATAAAAATATTTGAAGCACACTAAATTCATGGAATGAGCAGCAAATGCAAAAATCAATCAATTAAATGATCCACACTGTGTGGATCATTTAATTGATTGATTTTGCATTTGTGGACCACACAGATGACACAAAGGAAAAGCATCACGCACACAAACATCAGAAAATGTACTTCTGCTCAAAGCCACTGTTCGGCGCAGAGTGAACCGGGTTGTAATTATAAATCAGCGCACTCCTCTCTTCCTCCTCGGATTCAAATGTGTGAAAGTTATTTCTTGCTGTAAGTAGAGAAAACAAAATCAGAGTACAGAATCAAGATGATGTAATAAAAAAAAAACCCTAATGTTCATACCTTCATTGACAAAGAATTGAGCCATGTAGAATGTGCTCATCACTGCTGATGGAGAATGGGAAATATAAGGCCTCCTCCATTCAAATGCATTCTTCTCCGGGTGCCACTGTGTCCCATAGATCGGGTAATCGTATGCTGCCGAGAGGTAAGGGATTAGAGAAAGTATTAAATACTTTTGCAGTAAACTTGCACCAATACAGTGATGCTGCATTATTACTACCTTCCACTGTTGACACAAACTCTATTTCTCCATCCGTATTTGTAGAGAGAACTTTGTAAAAGTTTTTCAGATCCTTATTTGTTTTATGAGTCTGAAAGAAACATATAGGTTAGTCACAACGTACCCAATCAAATGAATGCCTGCTATCTCTCTTTCTGCTTTCTATAATGTTAGAAAAGTGACTCAAAGGAGTCAAAAAGGCTCATATTTGACCAAAACACGGCAATACAGATGTTCTTTAGCTCTTGTATTGCACTCATTAAACATTTCTTCTCATTATAAGTGTAATACATGGCGTACCAACACTGACACACTCCATTTGTGAGAGTTCTCCGTCAGCGGCTCGGACGCCAGAGCTTCCATGAGTTCAGCCGGAAAGTTTTTAAACATCCGGCTCTGCTTTGCTTCTAGAAATGGGTATAAGAAAATGAGATTTTCAAAGATGTATAAATATTTGTATCAAATGGTTTTCCAAAAAATAGACATACTACTGCTTATACTATATCTCAAATTCATGATATTAGAGACAGGCTATACTAGAACTGTTTTCCATATTTTTCAACACATCAAAAACGATTCATTTCGTATTTATATTATTTTTATACAATTGTTTCCATGCACTGTATTTTGAATTCATATGTTTTCATCACAGTACAGTAGACTTCAAAATGTTTTCCAGCATACCATTCTATGCTTTTTATGTATAAAATATGATTTCAGTTTATTTGACATACTATACCATTTTTTATTTATTTTGGCATACTGTACCTTTTTTCATGAATTTGGACATACAGAAAAATATGTATTTTCACCAAATGTTTAAAGAGGTGAAACTAAAGAATGGCAGAAAAGGTTAAATTAAATAAAAAGCTGAGGCTAGACTGAATTACTGGCACTGAAAGTTGAACAGCATTAATAATGTACTGTAGTCGCCGTACCTTTAGTAAAGAGCAGGGGTAATGCCACGCCACTTGTATTGGTACGTGTCAGTAGTTTCTCTCCACTCGTCAAAACGGTCAGCTGCTCATATCCGAGACAGGTCCCCCACACCGGAAAGTAGTCGCCTCTCTTGTTTGCCTGGAAAATCACAAAGTGTGTGCAGCATAATCACACATCGACGCACTTAAACTTAGGCACTAATATTTGTGTTTTCTTTTTTTTTTTACCTCAATAGCAAGTTCATAAAAGATTTTTGAAGCTCTTTGATAACCAGATGAGGTAATGTTCGCAGATCCACCGGGGAGAAGGACCCTGTCGACAGAGGAGTCATGTACGGAAATATATGGGAAACATTTAACGTAAGCTGTGAGTCATTTAGAATTGTTGATAAAAGTTTTCATAGAGGAATACAAATGTATATATAAATGAATGGGGGAAAGCCCAAACAAATCCAAATGTGTTATAATCATATTGCTATTACTATACCCATTAATTGAGTTGAACAGTCTTTTATACTCCTCTGCTTCCCGGTTAACCCTGTAGAAATAAAAACAGGAGGTCAAATGTTTCTCTTAAAAAATATTGGTGTTGCATAAGCTCTTACGTCCTGGAGGATACACAGGTACAAAGAAAAGTACTTGTTGGGGAAATATTTTCCAAGGCCCATAACTTTGACCCAGTTTATACTGACCTCACTGAGCACAGGCACCTGTAGCCTTGGCTGCAGTGCTCTCAGTGTTTTGTCTCCCTGTTCCTGCCTGTTGGCGTCAGCTGACGCCAACAGGCAGGAACAGGGAGACAAAACACAGAGCACATAGAGGTGTTATGCTTCTATCTTGTTATGCACAATGTTGATTATTCTCTCAGAAGTAGCTAAATACATGGGTCTGGGGTAGAGATCTTCAGAATGGATTCGGTCAACTCGTGGCCCGTGACATGTCTTGTGAATTCTCCGGCCGAAGCTCCAAATAAACCGTCAGTGTTTGCCATCAAAGCTCCACTCTCCTCGTGTCTCTCCTGTTTCCAATTGCTTCAGAAGTTTCCCCCACAGTACTTACATGATAGGGACAACCCTCGCTCCCCCCGACTCCAGGAACTTTACATAGGAGGAGGCGATGTAACCTGTCGAACTTGGAGGAAGGTAACGACTGTTTTGGGCCAGTATTCCTTTTGAGGGAAAAACACAATCATTTTTAAGCAATCGGCAAACTCCATCACAGAGTTCTAGGATGATCTAAGTGCCAACACATAAATCTAACGTGGAAGTGGGAGTTGTTTAGAAATAACTATCAATGCATTTTATTCTTTCACAATAATGCATGTCTGGATAGGACCTGCTTTCCCCAATCAAAATGTAACTTATCATAATGTAACATTGCCGTAAGCAAGGCATTTATAACTTACCAATGATGGGTCTTTCATTTATCTTGGCTGAAGAATAAAAGAGAAGACATGTTAGAGAAATGTAAAAGAATGTTCTTAATGTAAACCATTTTTAGTTTTAGCATTAGCCTGAATATGTTTCTCTTAATTGATTTGCTCCTGGTGAGAAAAGACAGTTCATATATTCTTTGCTTGTATTTCTTTTTGTTCATATTTGAAATAAAATCAAATTATAACTCTTAAGCTGTTAAACCTTCATTTAATGAACAGAATGATTGTCCTCGACAATGACATGAAATATATTTATTTAAAAATACTTGCTGTTCAAAAAATGCGTCTTTACAACTTCAAAAACAAACTTCTGTGAGTTTAACCTAGGATGTAATTATGTTCTTTTTAAATCTTTTCTTTTCAAATGTTGGGATTATAAATAATATGATTTCTGAGTTTATGTTCAGGTTTAAATTGGACATGCAAACCACAGAGGTGGAACCCACAACATAACACAATATTAGAACATTATTATTACACTGAGCATTACAACTATAATACAGCAGAGGCAAAAAATGCATCCTGATTAAAGGAGAACAAAACTCCCCCAATAGCCAGTATGTACAGTATGAAGCACTTTGTTCCCCTCTCCATGGATCTTACCTTTGCTCCGCTCACATCCAGCCTGATCGCTGACTAAAAGTTTGTTTATGTTGACCCCAGCAGAAACCAACTCATCATGTAACTGGCTGACGACTTCCTTATTCAACAGCCGAGTGCGAGCCAGGATCCAAGCGAAGTCGATGTGGAACATGCCGTAGTAATCAGTACAGGAGTACACCAGAGAATACGACTGGTAGTCGGTGGAGAGCACCCAGTAGGGGCTGTCTGGAACTCCTAACACAGACACAATGAAGGTTATGTAAGGTATCTTCCTGTACAGTGGGACAGGGATGACGCATTTTTGTAACCTGGAAGTTGGCCCCACAAGGCTCCATTGACAAAAAAAAACAACTATTGCATTTTGAAATACTGATGCAGAAAATAAAATCTGTACCAAACGCACATCAAACTTACATGTGATGACGATTAGTAGTTTCATTTAGAAATTTGTTAGCAACCGCCATTTTAAAATTCAACAGTAAGGCATTTACTGACCTTTCTTATGTCACAGAACAAAATCCACCTTAACTCCTTTTTTCAGGCTTCTAAACGAAAACACATTCAAAAACAGTCGAGGGAACCGGATCGTCAAATGCTAACTCATTTCTGGGTTTTAGTTTCGACATGCTATACTTTTAGTTTTTTCCCTGTAATTCACACGAACTGGCTCCTTTAAAAACTAAAACATATCCACAGTATATTAACCTTTGAAGAAGCTCACATCCAGAATAGCAGGTTGAGTTAAGTTTTTAACTTTGGCAACGCCCTCAATTGAATTCATCTTCCCGTTAGACCTGAGGAGAGAGGGAGATAGAGAGAGTAAAAGACATGCATTACACCCATACTTGTTCTTATGCAAAAGGCAACTTTTAGCTAAAAAACAATGTTGGAAATATAGTTTTTAACTCCATCCTTACAGCAGCTCTGCGTTGTGAACTTTGACGGTCCCATCGCTCAGCAGACTGTATGTGGCTTGGTTACATTTTCCTTTTTCAAACAGAGCGGGGAGCTTCTCTATCTCATACCAGGTTCCCATGTACTAAGGAGAAGCATCCAAACACATTGTTATTAATGAATGACCCATTAACAAACTGGTTAATCTTGCTAGTGGAAAGAAAGGAAACATAGTGAATATTAGACTAACTTTGTCTATTTGAGCACGTAGATTTTTCCTAAATTCATCAGAAGTAACATAATAAAATAGGATGAAATGATTTTCCAAAGGAAGAAGCTTAAGTAAAGAAGCACATTTTAATTCAATACATAACATGTACAAAACAACATGTACAGTGGTGTATTAGTATTATATATGATGTATTGTATCAATGCAGGATTGAACAGTTTTAAGGGTTTGGCTGCTGATGGTGAAGTAAGTCCTATTGCCGGATATTATATTAAATAATCCCTCCTTTGCACATTTACAGATAACATTTCACATTCTCTTATATATCAACTAAATGAAACAAGAATCTTGAACTGAGCTTTATCCAATGTTCACATTTCTAACCCAGAAATAAATGCAAATGAGCACATATTTAAAAAAGGCATGCATATTATACGCATCTTAAAACATAACATTTCGGCATACTTGTAATACAAAAAACACTTTCTAAGTGTACAACTGGGCAAGTTTCATAATATCAAACATTTAAAAATGTACATTGGCAGCTGTAGTGAATCCCATTATTGACTCAATAGGACACTAAAACTATGATATAATAATAATAATACTGTAAATACTCTACATGTCAAAAAAGCAAGAATGTGGACTCTGCACAAATTGACCAGTTTAAACACGTCATAAAAGCAGAAATTTACATCATTTTATTTGACTTTACCTTGGCAACGTTGAAGTCCTGTTGAACCGGAGGACGGGGGCACTTTCCGAAGTGCAGCGACTGGCCCTCGGCTGCAGCAGCCAGGAGGAGCACAGACAGCATCTTCACAGCAAAATAACATGACATGGTTAAACTAGGTCAAATATTTGGTTATAAACCAAACAAAGGAAAACAATAAAGGTTACAGTACCTGGAATGCCTTCATGTCAACCTGAAGAAATCACCTTCCACTGCTGCTGTATCTACACAAACCTACTTTTGGAGGTTTTCCATTCCATGCGAGACCTTTGGAACGAAAACATGTTTGAAGAGCTCATTATGTTTTGTTTACACAACCTTTAACTTTTGATGCAAAACTAAGCTCACATGCAGCTACTGAGCCTTTACCATATTCATTTGAACAAACAGAAAACTAAAAGAACAACGTTTTTTGGCCTCAGTCTCTGATCTTTGTCCAATTGCTTATTAGGGGACAAGGATATACAAATCCTGGGCTATTGGCACCTATTTGGCAAAGTCCTTTGTTTTAAAAGAACACCTGCAACATGAAAGACATACTAAACTTCTCATAAAATGTAATGCTGCTAAACTGGGTTCTTTCTTTTGGTAAAAACACAGAATGAAAGAGATAAAACTATTACAGTACCTGGGATCCCTTCATGTGAAATGGCCAAACGCTCCCTCTTCTTATTCCTACTTCTCTCACACAGAATATCCCGTTCAACATACATTTCCTGTTTTTCTTGACAGCTCGTACAACCGGTTAAACTAGTCCCCATCTTAGATTCTTTCCAGGGTTTAGCTCCTTTTGTCACCAGCTGAAATTCACCAGCTTGTAGGAATAGTTTGGTTGTGTACAGGAAGTCTTACCTTCTAAAAAGGTTTTGTTTTTAAAACACATTTTCTAGCTAGTGGACACACAATCTTTCCAGTGTCTGTCGGACCTTAACCCAATATGCATCTTCTTGACTTCTGTGAGTTTATTTTCTATATTAAGAAAACGACAGCGTTTTTCTTTATAGGGCTAGGGAAATGAATACTTATTTCCACAACATTTCAGACACACCTTGCAGATATTTGCACTTTTCAATTTTGACTGAATTGAGAATAAAAGAAGACCAGATTATGAAAAGAAAACTTTATTTAACAAAGAACCAATATTTATACAAACACATGTGATTTTCTCCCTTAAAAAATATTTTGTTAGTCTTCTTTTTTTTAGTATGGAATTATTAAACTCGTTTCAATTGTATCCCTACACTAGATGGAGTTTGTTTGACATTGTGCAGAAAACTAAAAACATAAAAAAATGTACAAAAAATAGAAAAAAAGGCAAAGAGTTAGAAGATACAGTCATTTGACAAACAACAAACGATAAATTACATTCTTAAATTGACTCATCTGATTTCATGTTATGTGACAGCATAAATAAATCATTGATTTTAAATTAAATAGCCTATTGAGAGGAAAAGCTGCTAAGGTGTGAGATGTATGAAAAGCTACGACACAAACAAAACGTTCAAAGATGAAAATGTTAAACTAAATAAAGTACAGTGCATCAAAACAGGACTTTGGTGGCAACACTGCTGTGTGCTCTAAGTAATGGAACCAGTCAAAGAAGCCATTCATGCTTCCATCACAAAAGTCTTTGGAAATCGATCATTTGTACAAACGCTTTTTTCCCGGACAGGTGCAGAATCCTGCGGCCGCTGCACGTCTTCAGTCTCTTGCTGAACAAAGAGACTAGAAACTAGAAAGAGACATCTTCTCCTCGACACACCTCAGTGACTATGGGGGGGAATTCTGCTTATGTTACTTTATGTCTGATTCACAAGTCGTAAAGTGACGTTGAAGTTAAAGGTGCCGTGTGAATCAGTTCAACATAAATAAAGCTTTACCGTGCTTCTCGGGATGTTAGCAGTATTCCTTTTTGAATAAGTACAGGTACTGCTGCTGTTTTACATTATGTGCCACCGGGTTGAAAATAAGGAGATATCATGTGGGGATGTTTTTTTAAAACAGGCACAAATTTGGATCTTTCCACAAAAGGAGTTTGTTTAAAGGGTTTTGTGAGTCTCGATGCACAGAACGATGTATTGGTTGGAGCAGCTCCTGGTCTGCTGGCCCAGGAGCAGACCTGAGGTCAGGCTGGAGGACTGCCCCATGACGGACATGTGGTCCGCCCGCCACGTCTCGCAGTGTTTGTCCACCACCCGGACACCCCTGCTGCTGGAGCCGTGCCACATGCTCTTCTGAGGCCTGGAGGAGGGGCGACAGAATATCAGAATATATTGAAAACGTACTGCCTATGAACAGATTGGTTAATTATTTGTTAAGCTCTTAATAGAGTGCCACAGTGACGCGTCCTAAAAACCAGAAGTAAACTCCTTCCGGTTCCTTCGACAAAACCAATGCAATTTCTCCATAGGATTTTGGAAAATAGCTGGAAATAAGGTCTGTGGTTGCCACAAATTGAAGAGACAGATCACGTTTTGTTCAGCCGGATAATATCCACATGTCTACCCTACTTTTATAATTTTCGAATCATAAATCTATCGATTAGATTTGAGCTATTTTCCAAAATCCTATGGAGAAATTGCATTGGTTTTTGTCGAAGGAACCGGAAGTGGTAAAATGCTAACTTACTTCCGGGTTTTAGGACGCGTCACTGTGGCACTCTATGGTCCTGGTCCTATCTATTTTGAAAATGTGCTGTTAATCATTTACCTTTAATGTGCAATTCAGCATTAATATCTAATTAATACTAATATTCATACGTGTTGCACCCAGCTTTTGTGTATGAAAAGTGCTATATTAACAAAGCTTAAATGATTGACTGAATGAACAGAAAACCATTAGCTTACCAGAAAGGATCAGCTATAACGTCCCGACCGTCGAAGGAGTAGAGGGGTATTCTGGCATCCAGCGGCCCCCGTCGCCTGTGAAGATTTCTCGCCAGTTCCTAAACATCACATCTCCCTGAAAAGAAGACGCAGAGTGAGTTAGATGCAGCCACTTGTCTGTGGAGGGATACGGCATGATACAACTTTAATGCAAATAAGTCCCATTTCTGTTGTTTAATTCTGTACAAAGTGTGGAGATGCCATAATATCCCTATCTAGAAAGTGCCATTAAAAGTTGCTTCTTACTAAGTAATTCTCAGAAATTTGATATACATCTTACACATTTTCTAATTCCAACCCACACCATTTTGACTATGTGCAATGCCTTGTTAACAAGCTGCTCCAACAACAAAATGTCCCAGTTTGGGATCAATCATTTACATCTAATCTAAAAATCAGAAGGAGTAAAAAGAAACAGAGCATGGTGGCCGACTCACCCTGAGGTTGGTCACTGGCAGATTCTCCCTGAAGCCGGGATAGACCACGTGAACCAGGTCCTGCCTGTTGGAGGAAATGAAGGCGCGGTAGTTTGGAGCAAGACCCATGGCCTTGGCCTGCTCGTAGCACAGGCGGTCGGCCGTATCCAGCCCCGTCATGTGACCCGAGTGAGGCTGGTTCAGAGCCACCAGGGTCAGCTGCAGGGGGAGAAGATGGTTATTGATACCGAATATCTGTTATTTAGGCTGTCAGGTAATTGTAGCGGAGTAAAAAGCAAGCAGCTCATTTGAATTCCACCACTCATGGCACTCACCCTTTCATTAACGGAACGTATTCTTTCCATCGTCTCTCCTCTTATCTGATATGCAATGCGAGGCTAAATGAATATGAAAAATACATGTTAATTGAATAAATACTGCATACAAATATATATATTTTTTACTGAGCAAAAAACCATACAAATCAACAAGTACCTCGTCTTGAGGGATAATGTTATTGGAGAGGTAGATCAGACTGCCAAGCTGTAGAGATACAACACAGACAAATTAAGCATTAAATATAATTTGTGTAATTTGAGCTCATGCTGTCTTAATATTAAATGTGCTGGAAGTACAACTAATAGCCCAAAATGTCCACTTGGACCTTTACAACGTTTTCAGTACCTAGGGTTAAAAAGGACCTTTTTCTGACAGTAATGTGCATATGGTGCTTCTAAATTCACTTTGGTATTGAGATCATTGCTTATCTTAAGCACAGAGTGATTAGATGTCAGATGTCTAAATACCTGGATCTCTTTCCAGCCCTGAGAGACTTTGATGAAGAGACTTCCTGTTGACGTGACGTAGGCCATGGTTCCCTCTGCGTCTCTGACCGTGTGCTGCATCATGCTCTCACGGGACGTAAATGTCTTCATCTGAAGAAAAAAGAGGAGAAAAACTCAAACCATCTCTGGAAACTTGTTATTCTAATGACATTGTGAAATCACTCACATGTTAAGAGCATGCTGGTGTGTCATTGTTGTTTCAACATAATGAAATGGCCTTGGTTGTTCTCCAGGGCTTGTTGATCAGATCTATTTTTTGCATATATTATATTTTCTGAACCATTAGAAGAAACAAGTTCACTTACAGATGAAGAGCTACCCGAAGGTCCCGAAGGTCCAGGAGGTCCGGGGGGGCCGGCAATAGTCAAAGCTACCGGAACAAATCTACATTTTAGCCCAGCACATTATAACTGTTTGAATCTCATCAGCTACTAGAATGATATGTGAACCTGGAAGATTTCTGTACGATATAACAAGCAGGTACAACTTGAACAAATGTATTAACAGTAAATGACAGTTTCATGGCAGATGGTTTCCCCCCCGGATTACATCTCGCCCAGTTGCCCCTTAGTCTTAAATAGCAAATGCTTTAACACATTAACACATTTAATACCTAAAACATAGTTATAGCATCAAAAACGTGTTGCAATCCAAACTTTCAGAATTCCAGCATCTTACAAGAATAATACTGTAGTAAATAATGAAATATATGACCTTATACCAGAACCCTAACAAACAGAATCATAAGCTTGGTCAACCTATGTCAATATATAAAAATGATACAAAAACAGTGGTATTAATTTGATTGATACTCAAGACTGTTATCTTTCATGCCGACATAATCATTTTTTACTCTATTTTTTAAATATGTTCTTAAGTGGCTCTTACAATGAATTGTACCTGAGCCGTATCTTAAGGGGGTCCCAGAGGGTCCCGGGGGCCCTGGGGGTCCAGCAGGGCCCACCGGTCCTGGTCTGCCATAGCCGGGGAACCCCGGTGAACCCGGCACCCCGGGGGGGCCCTGGGGTCCGATCACAGACTCTCCTTTGGGGCCCTGAAATGCGTCAGGGAAAGTGAGTCTTGGAAAACTCGATTAACAAAAATATCGGCAATTCAATTAATTGAACAAAACTCACCACAGGTCCGCTTCTCCCGGGGGTGCCTGGTGTTCCGGAGAACCCTTCCTCCCCCCTTTCTCCCTTCTCTCCCTTAAGGCCCTGGTCACCACTTGACCCCTGTCATAACACACACAGGTGAAACACATGAGCTGATACACCTGATGGCACATGAGGCAAGCTCGTCTCCGATCTAAATCAAATCAATAAACACATCCATGAGACTTACCCAGCCTCCCCTTGAAAGAAATGAGCCTGGAAACAAAGAGCAGGAAGTTAAAGCTAATAATAACAACATAGTAATAATTAATATAATGCAAAATCAGTTTTACAGGAAGCTGGAAACATTGGGGAAGTAAAGAGAAAATAAAAAGTCAGGCCTTGAAATCCAATCATTAAAACACACATCATATGTTTGTATTTCTGTAATCCATTACTCCTTTTTATTGTGGATTTTTCTTTCTGGTTGGTGTTATCTAAAGGCATTTCCATTTGCAGCTGTTCGATGTTCACTTACTTTGTGGTGCCGGCAGCCCAGGAAGACCTCTCTCTCCCCTTTCCCCTTTCCATCCCGTCTGACAGTTACCTGTGAGACAACAAGAGCACAACTTAAAGTGTTCATTTTAAACTTTGTTGATTCAGAGGTTAATTGAAGTAAAAAAAAACGATATATATATATATATTTATATTGCAGGTCCTGAGACTGAAATGAGTATTTCGGTTATCTTGATATAAATCAGACTTTATTATTTATGGGAAACATAAGAGATGACACCACCTACCTACTGCAACAGTTCCATCGGGATTAAGCTGAAATATTTGAGCAGAAACACATTAACAAAAGTCAATGAATTCAGAAATCTTAGATAATTACCAGTATAATTCCAGAGAGGCAAATGTGAAAATAATAATAATTGGCAATCCATTTTGAATGTTTGGGCTAAATGATATTGTCCCTTTTTTTTAGGTCTACATTTCTCCATGCTTTCTTACACAATGCACGTACAGTATACCTGCAAGAAAACAAACGGTAGTACGGTGGTAGTGCACTTGAGCCTCTCGTCTTCAAAATTGGTATTTCAAGAAGAAATAACAACGGCCATATTACTTTTTTGCACCTGGCAAAACTGTTTTCTTACATTTTCGCAGATAAAACAATAATAATAGTGAATTCAGAAAATTATCCTGGTTTAAAAAAAAAGAAACTCATCACCAGATTTTGTTTTCTCACTTGCCTCTCAGGTTATCTGAACAACATAACTTTGCAAAACAGTTCTACATTGCATTATCAAATAATAAAATGACTTATTTTCTATTAATATTATAATCAACATGCTCATTTTCTTTAGATGTGATTCAAATACTACCTCCTGTATGTATTTGCACTGAGCCTTCACTTTCCCAGAGTGGACATGCAGCATGCAGGAAAGATTCAGAGCCATCCTGGCACCTCTCTGAGTGATAAAAGGTGAGGGGGGGTACCAGTACCAGTTACACAGAGAAACATGCACTTTATTAGGATATATGTGTGAATGGGCTCAGCAGGCTGTTAATGTGATACTTAAATTATGAGACTAAGAATGCAGATTAGATTTCAATCTAAAAGGAAATTAAACATGCATAGTAGCTTCTTTAATCGACTACAATTAATGTTTTTTAAACCCTTAGTCCACCAGGAATGTATGATTTGGGATATAGAGAAAGCGGGAAGTTCCTGAGCGCATGCTGCAAAGAAACCCATTTATGAAGACGTGCTTTACATGTCGTTTGGTTACAGAGACAGAAACTTACAGTCTGTTTGCAGTGGGGTCTTGGGGGGAGGGGGAACACGGTCTTCAGAAACCAGAGGAGAGGGAGAGGACGGTGAGTAAATATTATGTACGATATGACTGAGGAGAATTAAGTCAGAACTGTGTTTAAGAGCTTCACTTTGGATGAACAATATGGCGCAACCCCACACCTACCTGCAGAGGAACAAAATGTTTTGAGCTATAGTCCGACTGAAATCCTGAATATCCTTCCGTCTAGCTCTCAATTCTTTTTTTAAATATATATATTCAAAGAAGTTTTACAACCTTAAGTCTACAAAAGTCTCTGCATTGTGATAACAGACAATGTGGCACTATCTCTGACATGCGCTTTCCTGTAGGCTACCGAGTGATCATCCAGTTAGCTCGTATCTTTTTAACTGAAGTGTTTTTATGATAGATTGTGTGAATTGTATATACTGTAATATTTCATTTCCATGATTTAAATCTTCTTAAACAATGTGCCATTCTTCAAATGTTATCAAAGTCATCTCGTATTCATGCGTTTACTTGCTTTTTGGTACACCGGCTGCTAATCGTTATTGAATTATTCAAATGTGTTCATCTGGTATTATTACTTGCCTATACATAATTCATGTCAAAGCCTCCAAAAAAAATCACAACCTGATAATCCGGGCAAGCCACACCAGATTCAGGCCCGGGGGAGAACTTCAGAATAATTCAGCGCAATCAGGTTTGGGTGGAGAATCAAAGCTCTACAATTTGTTAAGGAATGTGGTGTGTGTGTGTGTGTGTGTGTGTGTGTGTGTTGGCGTGCATGTGTGTGTGTGTGCACTTACTCCTTTGGGGCAGTTGAATATACCTGGGCGGCCCGGCAGCCCTGCAGGGCCCGGAAGTCCCTAAAAAAACAATTAAAGAAGACAAAAACCTCACAAAATTGGAGAAAGAAAGAGACATTTCAACAATCTAAAGTATTGATTTAAAGCGACAAAGTCATATTAAGTACACATTCCATCACATATCAATCACTACAGGTTTCCTTTCCATATTCTGATCCAGTATTTTAGTTTGATTCTACTCACCGGCAGGCCTGCAGCGTCCCCTCTCTCTCCTTTAAGCCCCATCCTGCCCGGACGACCCTACAACACATATCTTTTTTTAATCTGGATTTCCTGATCAAAGAACCAACCGGTGATATCAGAAAGTGTCAGTGCTCATTTTAACCAAATTAAATATCTTTGGTGAGTTCATGGTGCTTACAGATCTTCCAGGAAAACCAAACTCTCCCTTTGGTCCTGAAGGTCCGGTCGGGCCCTGTTGGGAACACAACGAGGTGACTGACAGTACTTTTAATGCATTCAAAGAACCTTTATCTATAGCAGTGGAAATGAAAGGAACGCTATAGAACATCAAAAGGTGACATTTTTGCTGCTAATACTTACTTGAATTCCAACAGGTCCAGGTAAACCATGATCACCCTGCAAACAAATAAACATTTTTAAAGGGACTTTACAGAAATACATTACGAGCAACCAACAAACATCATTTCAGATGTGAAAAAACACAAGGTCCAATGAAAAATGAATGCTTTTGACTAATTTTACAAAAAGTGTGAACTGATTTATCCTGACAACATGCATACATAGATACATACCATTAGAATATCTAAAGTAAAAAACGAAATATAACCTTGACTCCTGGTGCAGCAGCCAGGCCCGACGACATCGATCCGTCGGCTGCGAGGAACAACCCTGGCTCCCCTCTTTCACCCTGCACACACACACAAATAAACAAACAAAGGAAAATTAGTAAATGACAACAATGCTAAAACAAACAATGAAATATGAAAGACATTGATTTGACTGTTGGGAGAGTATAAATATCTGTTTAGATATGTATATTAGCAGAGCTAGGCGTGCATGTGTCACTTACTTTAATTCCTGAAGGTCCCTGAACTCCTGGCAACCCTCCGTCCCCCTTTGGACCCTGAGGACCCTGCAAACAACAAGGAAATAAGGAAATATACAATAACTCATCCAACTGCTGGACTCTCAATACAGTTATAAGGTTGAACACACTTTCTATACATGTTTTCATATATCTGCAAATACAACACAATCATTTATTTTCTGATACTCACAGCGGGTCCTTGAGCTTCAAAAATCCCTGAGAAGTTGAAGGTGCCATCCGTATCGTTTAATTGAAGCTGTGTTAGGGGCAGGAAGAGCACGTTGTCAATGTAATCAAACTCACTCACTCACTGGTGAGACACTGCAGGCAAAAACCGTCAGGCTATTTGATTTAAAAATAGAAAAAATGAAGCGGGGAAGTCTGTACACAAAATAAAATAATCAACAGGGGGCGTTTCAGGTGCTACTCACATCCTGCAGGTTGATGAGGGGTCCTGGGGGTCCAGGTGGTCCTGGAGGGCCTGGAATACTGAGCCCGTCTCGTCCCACTTCACCCTGAAAAAATAAAGTTATAACCATTTAGCCTTTACATTTTTAGAAAGGTGTGTTCATGTGTGATTTGCGCCTCGTCACATATCCAATCGAGTTTTACCTTCTGTCCTGGATCTCCTTTGTCCCCCTTCAGGCCCTGAAGAGGACACAAATTCATCTTTCAGTATTAGGAGTATATTTCACACCTTACACGTGTTGTTGAAATGCATATGCTGTCAATTACTTTCTGGATTATTTTAGAAATTACAACAAGAGCTTTTAATAAACTTGCAGCTATATCTTAGAATCAGAAGTGATCCATTCAAATGCATCGAAATTGGTCAAATTTGCAAAAGCTGAATTAAATACTACATGCATCTGTATATTAGTTCACCCAGTTACTGACCTCTTCCCCTTTGAATCCATCCAGTCCTGGAAACCCTGGGGACCCTGTGGCACCTTTCTCCCCCTGCAGACACCACCAGGAAACATAAAGCACTCTCTAGGCTCCATGTTCTCAAATACAAGTGCCGTCTAAATGACTAGTTTAAAGTCCACTTCACACATGGCTTTCTGTTCAAAAATGATTATGTTAAAGTCAAGTTCTCACTACACAGGATGCGGTGAAAATAGGAAGTCACCAAGTGGTATTTCACTCTAGAGCGGCTCACTGTGACCTAAAACTTAACTTAAACAGTTTGTCCCAAAAAACTGTATTTAGAAAACGAACATAAAAGCACAACACCAATTGCCAGAAGACTTACCCTCTCCCCTGGCTTTCCTGCGGCCCCATCCAAACCATCTTTACCCTATGAATAGCAAAAGAAATCTGTTAAAGAAATACAAATCAAAATGATGACTTCTGTATAACCAGCACAACTGATTGAAATGAAAATCTCCGAATAGTTCAACCCTAATCTAAAGTTGGAGATTCCTGATCCGCAGGTAAGTGTTTTAAATGAAAAAAAAGTTTTAAAATGAACCCCTCTAAAGTCACCAAAGATAACCAAACAAAAACTCTGACATAAACACCAAAACTAAGTGTGAGCCCGTACATAATAAAAACCCAAGCTTTAACAAAGTTATCTCACCATGGGTCCTTGAATTCCAGGAACACCTGCAGGACCCTGCGTAACAAATACAAGTACATTCATCTAAAACACACTATGATGAGGGATAATATGCAAAATCATGAAATATGATGGCGCTGAATTCTCTTCACGTTGTCACGCGGTTTTACCTCTGGGCCTCTGGAAAGTGCTGATCCAAATCCACCTTGCATCCCAGAGCCTTCCAAGTCCTAATCAAATGCACAACAAAAACAAGTTCCAACTTTGCATTTGTATTGTTAATTTTAAAATGTATTTTAAATATACTGTATGTTGGACTGTAGGAGGAGAATGAGACTTCAGATTGTATTTGCGAACACATTTGCGATATGTCATGAGCATAGGACAATACAATCTTAAATACTTGATCTTGAAGACGTGATAGAGTCCTTACCTCAAAGTCCATAGAATAGCCTTTCCCTGGGGGGCCAGGAGGGCCCGGTGCCCCCCGGGGTCCAGGATGCCCCTCTGGACCCTCTGAGCCTGGCTGGCCTGGAAACCCTGCAGGACCCTGATCCCCCTGCAAGAGGAGAAAGACCCCATTTAAAATAATCCTATAGTAAGTTAAATCAAAAAAGTAGCTAAAGATTTGGATGTTGGATATTAGGAGCAGGAAAAAACGGGGGTGGGGTGAAAAGGAGAAGGGGACTTCATAGAAAACATTTGGTTTAGGAAAAAGAAGAGACATCATTTACAGGTAAATGTAATGTACTTAATATTTACAACTTTGGATAAAACAACAATACTTATTAATTAAGGAAGAAATGTTACCTTTGTTCCTGGTTGCCCGTTTACGCCAGGCTCTCCCTGGTAAACAGAAAACAACAACAACATAATCAGTAACTTTAATTACAACACTCAAAGGAAATAACCTAAGACGTAGTAAGAATACATTATGATGGTCTATTTTTTGTTGCCATCAAATATTCATTAGCCTCACCTTGTCTCCATTCTCCCCAGCAGATCCTGGATCGCCATCTTTTCCATCAACTCCCTGCAGAAGCAAGAGTGTTATCAATTCAGATTCATAGGTTTTTTTCATATATGTTTTAAAATGGTATGATTCAAATGTTTCCAAAGATTGATGCTATTTTGAATGAGAACATATTTAACAAAGCTAATGGGTTCAAAGTGAATACACATTATGCACTAAACAGTTCTGCAGTAGACCTGTGAGTAGTCCAGTCACACAGTTAGTAAAAGCATCTAATATTTGAAATACAAAAGACACATTTCCCCCAACAGATGCTGCAGCGTTGACCATGTTGTGAAGCACTAGCTTCTGCCAAAGTGTTGCTGCTGTAGCTGGAGGATAAATAAGTGTTGGTACATGGATGCTTAAATATGTAATGATCACACAGTCGTACCTCGATAAATGAATGCACACACTTCAAAATGGTCTCATTCACCGTCTCACTTACCTCACACACACACACACACACACACACACACACACACACACACACACACACACACACACACACACACACACACACACACACCACACACACACACACACACCACACACACACACACACACACACACACACACACACACACACACACACACACACACACACACACACACACACACACACACACACACACTATTCAATACTGTGCAGCAAGCAATGGCAAGGAAGCAGGAAATGAACATGGGTCTTTTAAAAGACGTTGGGGGAAATACTGTCTTTTCAGTCCCTTAGATCTAAAGGGACTAAATGTTAATACCTGACCAGACCCAGACCCAGACCCTGAATCTGGACCAGACCCAGACCCTGAACCAGACCCAGAGCCTGAATCAGAACCAGACCATGAACCAGAACCAGAGCCAGAACCAGAGGCAGAACCAGTGCCACTAAACCACTCCTCAATTACCTGAAAACACACGTCCGGTCAGAAATGTACACGCTCCCTGGAAATGTGTGTTCTAAAGAACCTTTACATTGCTTGCTTAAGTCAAACTAACAGATGATATACATATGTATCATGTATGATATGTACGGTAAACATTATACTAGGATTATGTATTTGTGTTTTAGCCTTTTTAATAAACTGTACATGCAGAATATGAAAAAGGAAGAAGTAAGTTTAACTTACAGGAACTCCAGGTTCCCCCCTCTGTCCATCCTTCCCATCTTTCCCAGGGGCCCCAGGTGATCCAGGAAACATGTTCTCAGACTGGGCTCCTGGAGGCCCCGGCTGCCCTGGGACGCCTGGTGGCCCTGGAGGCCCCTGATGGTCGCGCAAAGGGGAATGTTAATGGTCAAACTTTAGTAAGTGTTAAAGTGCAACAAGGTGACAACGTTTTCTCTGAATAGAGCTGTAGCACACCAAAGAAAACAGACTGAAAAGGAAACTAGTCCTCAAACACTCAAGAGATCAATAGGGGATTAACTAAATGGGCCAAAAATGTCAATTATACATAAAAAGCTATTTGCAGCACATCAAATCAGTCTTAACCAAATAATTTTATAATGCACCTAGCCATATTTATAAGGTGTCCCAATATACACACGCTGTTATAATTAATAAAAAAAAGAAAAATAAACCTTATTTATTAGACGCACCAAACAAAGAGAGAAAAAACAAAGTTAACTTACCCTCAGAATCTCTGCATCACTGTCAAAGTCTTCTAACCCTCCTGACCCCTCCTGGTGATCACACAACATCATCACTCATTAGGAGGAGGTTTCCTGGGCTCATAGACTTCTATACAATTAGCCTCCTTGATATTCATTTCAGAATCAACTGCCATTAACAACTGCAGTTCACCAGATGTTTAAGGATTAACAGAAGGTACAAATGTGTTTTTTAATAACCTACCAGGAACATGGAAGACTTGCTGGTTGGACCTGGAGGTCCAGGTGGGCCCGGAGGACCTGGGTGTCCCAGACCAGGATCACCCTGAAGGAGACAGCAGAGGGATTTTTATATCCTACATTTAGTGATTCACTAGTGACAAAACAATGGCTTTCTGCAAGATACAAAACACATTTCAACAGCTGCAAGGTAGAGCACTGAAATATATTATTTATTCTAAATAAAGTGCATACCTATACTGATATAGATTTGTACATGGGTAAAATCCATTTAGCTGCTGCATTAGACTTAATGGCAGAAACAGTAATAGCTCCTTTCTGGCACTGTATCTACCGTTCATAACGCGGATACTATAAGTACCTCATACAGCTCAACTTCAATAAACCAAACTATCCATTTAAAACAGGAGCATTCTTTACCTTCTCTCCAATAGGACCAGAGTCGCCCTGCAGTCCTGGGAATCCTGGAACCCCAGTGGCTCCCTGGGAAAAAAGACAGGTACAGCTGTGCTCAATGCTTCATGAGATATCCCCCCATGACAGACAGTGATATCATAATGGGGCAAAGGAGATAACTTAATCTGTGACACTCATTTATTGTCACCTTAGTCTATAAATGTTAGTATTAGCTTAATCTTATTTCTGCACCACTGTTCCCAAGAGATACCTACATATTGAACCTATAAATCGACTAATAAAGATTGCACTTACTTGGTCACCAGTTTCACCTTTGCTTCCCTGGAGAAAAGACAAAAGTATAACACCAATCAATCATTTATCGAAACTGAATTTTGTAAATAATGCTCTTGAATGTTCTGTAAATAGAAAGAAAAGATAAGAGCAGCAGCTCAAGAGTTAATAGGAACAATAAAAAAGAAAAAGAAAACATAGCCTTACACACTCTACACCTCTATACATGTAATAAACAGCAACAAATACATGTAATATTGGAAATAAAGCAACCAAACAAACAGATGAACTCACAGCCTGTCCATCTTTCCCAGAAGCCCCTGGTTTGCCTGAGGACCCCGCTGGTCCCTGTGGCCCCCGGGGTCCCGGTTCCCCTCCCTCGCCCCCTCCTGAGGCTGTTCCTGGAGGGCCGGGGGGCCCAGATGGACCTGGCTCACCTTGCTCTCCTTTCTGTCCTGAAGACACCTGCAGGGACTGGATGATGAATAAACAGTCATTAAAGCTCACTGGAATATAGCAAGTCATCATATAGTTCACATTTTTGAATTCAAACCACACAGATACATGTATTGCATCAAATCTTCAAAATATAATGTGCTTTACATCATAATCATCCAATTCACTCTAAGAAAATGAACTTACAGTGTCACGTATGGAGGCTGGAGTAACTGTTGGAGATGACTTAACTGTAAAAAAGACAAAAAGTGAGGACATACACAAATAAAATCCGCTTACTTTCTGGCAGACCTAATGGTATGGTAGTATGGATATTGGAGTATATTTAGTGCAGGTCAAAGGAAAGATAAGAGAAAACAGAGAACGTTTTTTATGTGTCTTTAGCACCATCTTCTGGATAATTTGGGAATTACACCACCAGAGAATTTCAGCATTACTTCCATGTTGGGCTGGGTGATATGGAGATATTTAAATATAGGATTATGTTTGATTAAAACCCTTGTTATTGTATAATAATCAGTAAAGAAGATATAATGATTAATTAACAAGTTTAGAATAATGACATGACATTGTAATGCAGCATTTAAAAACCAGAAAAAGACAACACTCATGCCATGTTACATTCTCCAAGATCTGAGACAATATCTAGTCTCACACCAGTATACACACTACACTTATATATCAGTCCATATCTGTGCAGAACAAAAAGTCATTTTGATTAAAAATTATACTTTGTTGTAAATGACATCAAATACAAAGGTAATTGTTATACCTGTTACTGTGGTCTTCTCCACTTCCTGTCCAGAAATCTCCTCTATGTCTTCATCATCTACGAAGCCCCGGGACATCTCTGTGGGGGGGGCTTGGACAGGGGCGCTGTAGGAGGGGTCCAGCTCTGGGAGGGGCTGGGAAGAGAAAAGAAGAGTTCAAATAGGGCTCTGCATGTTTTTATGTGGAGTGTCGCACACCCATGCAGGAAGTTACAAGATTTACCAGGATGCAATGTCTACTCTTAAGATTCAATAGTAAAGAAGCTCATAAAGAAAAGGTGAGTATGCACACACACCATGGTGTTCACAATCTTCTTCACTTCGTCTCTTCCCTCAAAGTCGTCATAAGCATCGTCACCGCTCCCATACCCAGAGGCCTACGGAGACAATTACAAAGAAAACATCCTTTGTTTCCCAGTTTCTGTCATGACTTTAATTCGACCGTATACAGCTCAACTTTTACTTAAAACAAATTGTTGATTTTTCTCATAACAATGAAACAAAGAAAAAAGCAATACAGATATGTGTAAACATTTTTTTTTCACAGTCTACACTTTTTGGGTCTTAAATTCAGCTCATCCTTCATCTGAGAAGCATTTGGAACAGCATTTACACAGAAGTATATGGACGCTGCTGCATACAAACTGTTGTTCATATAGTTCACCAGTAGAGGGAGGAATAGCGACATGTTAAGAATGTCTGTGTGTGCGTGTGTGTGTGTGTGTGGTGTGTGTGTGTGTGTGTGTGTGTGTGGTGTGTGTGTGTGTGTGTGTGTGTGTGTGTGTGTGTGTTAATGCACACTCACATAGGGATCGTCCTCCTCACACTGGTCATCCGGGGCCGTGGGATCTGACTTCAGCACCAGCTGCTGGATGGAGCCCTGCAGTAAAAGTCATTATATTTAATTAAATCTTAATAACATTTCACACACAGCAGCATGCCTCTGTCTGTCGGCGTTTCAGTTGATCTATCTCTCTTCCTCGTTATCCCACACATTATCATAGTGTAACACACACCAACATCTGGAAATTAAACAGATCTCAAAAGACATTTACATCATTGTAGTGGACACATTTGATCAACAGCTTTTTTTGTTTAAGAAGTCAAACAAAAGGCTTAAAATGTAACAGCTATAGGTCATTAAAATATATTTTATTATATTTCTATCAAATGTACCAGCGGAACCATGGAAAGTCTGCCAGGTCGATTCTTGCTGTCACTATTCTGACTAGTTATTACAAAGAGTTTGAATCCCTTTAACCTGCATGCGTGGGTGTATTTGATGTAAGGCAATGAAAAAGGGACCACATTAAGGAAAGTAGGAACGCTTGCTTTTCCATTATTTAGTGTGCAAATGGTGCTTTAGATGAGTGAGTCAGCAGGCGCTTTATTAGATCAGTAAAGACTTGCTAAAGGCAATTTCAGTCCAGTTTATTGATACTGAATTCGAGCCAGAGGACAAACACCTGTTTCTCATGGAGTGAAGCACGGCCGATGAAATGTAATGGTGGTGAAGTATTGAGAAAGAGAGAGGAAGAGAAAGAAAGCAACTCAATTAGAAACATCTGTTTGTGCAGTAAACAACACATCTGCATTAAACAAAGCAGGTGCCATGCAAGTGGGTGTGAATTTAACGTCAGTTTTTGGTACTGATCTGAAAGGCAACTTTAAGTGAAATGAATCCAAACACTTGAAGGCAGTGCCAGGCTGTGTGATTGATGCATTTAAAGTTGCATGCTGGAAAACTTGCACAAATAAGACTACTGTATAAAACAGAACACTGCTTACACACCTGCTCCTATAAGTGTCTACATGTTCAAAAAACAGACACACAAACATGAATCCATCAGATCTATAGTTCATTTAGCTGTGCATTGTCAACGTTTTAGGTTGACAAGTAGCTCAGGGAGACGTAGAAAAAGATTTGCACACACACTTTTTCTATTTCACACAACATGTAAAGATGTTTCCAGCAACACACAAACCCTTTCCAACACCCAGCATGGGATGTGTTTCAGAGAAACTAAGGAAAGGTGTGAATGTGTTTCTGCAGAGAGCTACTGTTGTTGCTTTCCAATAAGATGGAATATTTCTAAGGAAGCTGCCAGGTCAAACACTGAACAGCTGGAAACAGAGAGTCACTACGGAGTTCTTTGTCTGAGAGGGGAGGACTGTGTGAATAGAGAAGGAGGGAGTAGTGAAAGAGATAGAGCTTATTGAGAGGAGATAGAAGAGAAACAGCTGCAGGTCAACTTGATCAAAGCATTATCTCTCAAGGCGTTGCTGTAGGTCCACATGTTCGGATTAAATACAAATTATAAGAGTATTTGAACTCAAACCATGATTTTTTATTAACCTAACCAAGTAGTTTTGTTGGCTGAACCTAAGTAGATTTCTGGCAGAAAGACTTGAAAGCTCTCCCATGTGGCAGAAAGTGGATAACACTGTGATGCTTTCTTCTCAACATCGATAAAAATCTATTTCACATCTCTATGTATCTAAATGTGAAGCTAGACTTTGATGCTAGTGCTGGTCTGACAATAAAGTATTTCTGCATAATGAAAGAACCTTTTCATGCTTTCCCTTATATGTGCACCTGGGAGGTTTATCTTAGCTGGGCATAGAGAAAGGAAAAGACTAGCCTGGCTCTTTACAAATTAAAAGATCCTGCCTGCTGTTGCACAGTAGGTTTTATATTGGATGTATTTTAGTAAAGATGCAACTGAAAATGATTTCCTTCCCACAAGGCTTGTCAAAATGTCAAAGGCTCGTGGGATGAAATAACAAGTTAATTAGAACTATACTAAATTGAATCACAACACTAGGGAGCAATAACTTCCTGTTGTCCTTATTATGTTCCCGTAAAGACACAATATCAAGTCTATAAAGTCTAGTGGTCACTTTCCCTCTATAGGTCAAGACTGAATGTGAACAGAATATTGGATAATGGACTCCCCTGTGAGACCCCATCAAATCAGAATACACATCATTTCTCCTTTCCTGGCTCATTGGATTTCTTTAAAACTCTCCTCGGATTTTCTAATAAATTCTTAATAAGTGGAAAAAATAACTTCTTTCCACTGTCCTGGAAACAAAAGACCAAGAAGAGGAGGACAAATGTCCCAGGGCAGCATGAAAAGAGTCTGGTCCATCAAAAGTCAGTTATTTTTCTACTCTAAAAAAAAAAAAACATTTCAGATTTTACATCTTGATAATATTGAAAACTCTGAAACCTTTTTTAATGGCTCAGATAAATATAATCTCTCCTTGTGTATCCTTAGCATAGAGCTTTTCCCTTATCACTACACTATTTTCTCCTCATCATCCCTCCTGTTACACTGGGACAAACACAGCTCTGTGATTGGAAGGAAAGTGCTGCAGCATTTACAGGTTTATTTATTTTTTCCAAGAGCACTGAGAGCAGAACACAGCATCGCATCATTACTACCTCTTCTTCTCAATCTGCATGCTCAACAATTCTCTTATGATTCCTTTGCATCCTAGGTACTGTTTGATTATTTCTAATTAAGCATTTGGCATATGCACTGACACTTTGTAAGTTATTCAAGATGACAGACTCAGATGAGAGATCGGCGATGTTCCAGAAAGCAAATCACATCCAGCTTGCATTTATGAGCTCTCACAGGATAAGGCAGTCATAAAATCATGCTGCCATTCATTCCTCTGTTCCTGTGGTGGTCGTAAAGCTGCCAGGAAAGCCCATTGTGTTCATGTCTCAACTGTAAAATAGGTCACCGCCCAAACGCCACGTTTAGTTTCAGCAACTAGCAATGGTTCCGACATCAATTCACTACTCACTGACATCGAGAGCAGGGAAATGTGTGTCAGATTCAGAGACACACAACAGATAATCCGGACTCACCACAAACCTCTGCAGACCCGTCCCCCCAGCGTTCCCGATGAACATCCCCGAGCTGGGCTCAAAGGTGAGAGGCTGGGGGCTCCTGCTGAAGGCCACTCGATGATACTCCTCACAGTCCATGTAGAGACGCACCTGAGTCACAAGAGCACACGCACAAAGTCAGCGAATCAGTCAAAGGAGCTCACTTTTGGAACCTGTTTTGCCTTAAGACTATTACTTTAAACAAAGAGCGGTGATTCAAAAGTTCAAAATGGGTTGTTTATGCTAATGCTGCAAGCAGTGTAACCCAGCCGATTGCACGCATTGTCTCTACTGTCTGCCAATGTTAGTGCAGGAATCAGCAGATCCAGCTAATCTTACTGATGTCAAAATGCCCCATATAGCATTTACCCATTTGAAGTAGACACTGACCTCTGCCCCCTGTACGGTGAGGGAAAACCTCGCCCATCGTCCCGTCATGTCTCCCATTTTGAAGGAAGCCGCTTCCTGCGTCCCCCCTGTTCCGGGGTCCGTGTAGTACAGTACGACTCTTGGGAACCATCCTCCACCTCCGACAACGCGATACCTAAGTGTACAATCTATAAAAAAATCAAGAGATGTTGAAAAATGAGTTGCTCTTTATTTACATGTAGGAGAAAAGTAGACTTAGGAGAGTATCCAAATGATGTACTTTTTGGTAGGCGTCTGTGATGGCGAACAGCATCCCCCCTTGCGTGTGGTGGGTTTAGCGGTGACTGTGACGGCGAAGTCGTAGTAGAAGGGGTCGGGGATGAAGGACTTGGTGAGGCGGCCCACGTTGGCATCGGGGCCGAAGCTGTAGGCGGGGTAACCCTCAAAGCCCGTGACGAAGGAGACAGAGGGAGGCAGGGGGACGCCGATCAACTCTGTCAGGTCTAACGCTCCCGGAGAACCACGATCTGAAGGAAACAGACGTTACAATCATTAGGGGGACAGAGACAATTGCCAAACCTCATTTGATCCAAAGCAAATCTTTGGGCCGCTCTAGTTGATATCTGTGGTTAGACAATACATAATGAAGTGTGTGATGTGTTTAATGGATACTCGAAGGTGACAGGTATACTCTCCTATAGAGCCCATGGTCGACCTACAGATAATCTTCCTCCCTGCACCCCCCCCGCTGGGTTAATCCAGCTCTGGGTCAGAGGACTGATCTGTTATCCTAGAACTGTCCTCAGCAGACAGTGTGGGAGGTGAATCATCTTTTCATTTCCTAGACTTAAAGGAAAAGTTATTACATTTAATAGAATATATATATATATATCTTTTTTGTGATCCTTAACAATTATATTATTAGAAGTCCCCTGCTTTTAGTGTATTCAAGCTGTGACATATCTTCAAAACAAAGACATTTGTATAGTTTTACTAATGAATCTCTTTCCATACATTTGGACCTCCACAATGCTAAAGCTTGGACATTGATGTTTACATTCTTTACCTTTTATAAAATGGCATTCCGGTATTCCTCAGTTTCTGTTCACAATAACAGCCGTTCCTTAAAACCCTCTTGAGTTCTAGGATATCCTTGCTTTAGTCTTTATGACAACATGTCAGATACACCCCATAAAGTTTGCCAAGAGGGTGAGAAGGGGCTTCCATCTGTCTGAAGCTTCCATCCATGTCATCTCAACAATACTGTAAGCACGGCTCAGTGCACACACACCTTCTCCCTGTCTGTCTGTCATGCATGCACTCATGGTTACACACACATGCATACATACACAGCCTGCCAGACAGCATGCGCTCCAAGCTTCTCTCAGACAGACACGGAGGCACTGTGCATGCCCACCTACATCTAATTCTCCTCCTCTTGCCCTTTTGTCTGGCACACGCCAGGAAAGCACATGCACTCTTGCACACATACACACGGTTCTATATACACCTGGTTCTCTTTAGCGGGAAGACCCCAGGAACAATTGTGTGTTCTTTCAGAGCGAGTGGGCAGCAGGGTGCAGAGGCTGGGCATCTGGAAGGCATTAGGTTAGACTAATACACACGTGCGCAGTGGCAGCTCCTGTAAATTAGGCTAACAGTGCAGCCTGTGTGAGTGTGTGTGTTTGTGAGAAAGGGTGAGAAAGAAAAAAAGAGGGGGGAAAAGGGAGAGTTGAAACAGCAAGCCTTAAATGGGCGTTTTGTGCGTGTGTGTGTGTGTGTGTGGTCAGTCAGGCTCCAAACGGAAGAGAGGCACACTTTTCCCCGTGCATTAATTGGATAAACCCTACAGACTGTGGCAATGAAATAAAACAAAGACGTGCAACCTATACTTCCCTGCTGTGCAAACATCACTGAAGCTGGACTCACTAAATTGTCACTGATATGCTTAGAAAACATTGCTCATATTTGATTTTGGCATATTTTTTCCAGCTAATTGCTGAGAAAATCCAGTCTCTCCTGTGTTGGAATCAACATATTGTTACAGCTTCTCTAATAAAGTACTTTCACTTCACAAACGGTTGTTTAAAATCACTGATACATATGAACTGAATTATTATTAACAAATAGGAGGCCATTACTGTATGTGGCTATACAACCCGCAAAATTGCAAAACATAACATAAAACTAGGCTCAATCTAAACAGTCAGGTGATGTGCAAGCAAACTGTGCCCAAATGCACCATATATAAGCAGCGGTCTTTAGCACAAATGTGGAACTGATTTCTTCATGTTTTCCAGGTTCAGTGTGGTCTCACAGTAGCCTGATTTACAAATGATTAAAGCAAAAATCGGGAAGTGATTGTGATTAAAAGGACATACTATAAGTCATAAATACTGGAGGTAAAAAAAACAACTCCAAGGAAGTTCCGCAGGTTTCAGCAAAAGCATTGAGTTTGTATTGCTCTCTTAAGAGGAATATAATAGACCACCAGGCACTGATTTAATTAAGAGGATACAGTGACATCTCAGCTAAAACAAGCAGTAAGGAATATTTTCCAAATACTCTTTGACCCATTTCTGAATCCAGAGAATATCTGAATCAGACATTGATGGTTCCCTGGCTGCCTGTCCTCTAGACGCTATACTTTCTGTGTCGTCAGAGGGAAAGACCTGCCAAACATTCCCACAGCTCAGCCTGTCACTTCCCTCCGTCTGTGCCCGAAAGTGACTTCACTGCAGATGTTCCTCCTCTGGGTCAGAGACTAACAGCTGGACACATCGCCATGGAAACTAAGATACATTCAAGTTCTCAAGTAGCAGGGAACCTCGAGAGCTTCGCAAAATCAGTGCTCGTCTCGCATCATGACAACGACAACAATCATCTGATCGTGCTGTGGAAATGTGGCTGGATTGATGATTTATGAAAGAATAAAAGCAGTGAAAATCTAAAACAAAGAAGACATTTCACTCGATTGCTGCTGCGAAAGATGCAGCGTCATGCATCTGTGAGTAAAAAGCTAATCCTGTTAAAGAAATGGGGCCGAATGCATTGTCGCATGTTAAGAATACTGTGAATAATGAAAGCAGAGCAGTGGAAATGTAAAACATCCCGGTGTGAGAGCTGTGAGAAACTTGTGAGTAATTTGGGTGAGGGTGTGACTGCTCAGTGAAATCAGGCTTGGCTGAGTCCGAGGGCCACCTGCACTGGAACAAGGAGAGATAGAAGAGCAGAGGAGTAGAATGAAACAGTCCTGAAGCTCACAGAGTAATAACTTCAAGGTGTATGAAGGAGGTGAAGACGATGCCAAGTGATCAAGTCTATGAGTCATTGAGGAATAACTCTGGCTTTAGTGAAGGAGGAACTCCCTTTTCCTGGGAAGAGCGCGATGCGTTGGCCATTAAGAAACATGGAGATTAAAAAAAAGTTACAAAAACTCATGAAGTTGAAAAACTCAAAAGACATTTTTATGAGGAAATAAAATAAAAAAGTCTGGTTTGAATTAAAAATGTTAATTACTACACTAATGATGGATGAATGTGTTTCCCTGTGTGCAAAATGCAGACTGCCTGTTTTACATAGCAGAAAGTGCAGTGCCATGTTCAGCAGCATTTAAAAGTAACAAAGATTTCCGTTTACGGCCTCTTCCCTTTTTTTAGAAAAATACTTTGTTAGCAAAAATGACTGAAGGCACAACATCTGTGTACGGATGGAACTCATATGAACCCCAAGCTGATGCTTCTACTGAGTGAATACTGCAAGGGCTGATCTGCATCACTGTTTCTTTAAATATGTGGATATGACATTGTGGGTGGTAAACACAAAGCTAAATGATACAAAGCACATTCATTCAATCTTTAACTGGAACTCAAATTGGATGATTTAAAAAAAAAAATCTAACTGCCACAAGAACAAAAGTAGTACTACTGAAGTGAAAACTGATGAAACCAACACCACAGCACTCAGTGCACATATAGAGAAAATGATTTGTTTGTGCACCACTATCATATTTTTACTTGGGGAGGTAAATGAAGCACACACACGTGCACAATACACACACACCTTGCTCAACAGACGGACAGCGTCCTCTCGTACACCCACTGCAGAATGTGCACTTTTGCTGAAACTGCAGTTGCAATGGAACAGGTGATTTTAAGCTCAGCTTGACTGATATCATCTGCAGGAGTTTTCCACGTCTAGGACACATTACAGGGAGCATGGGGGTGCAGCTTTGGCTATGCTGTATTCCATATAACAGTTACAGTTTTGGGCTATAGGGTGCTTTTTACTTGGACATGCAAAGATTCAGTATTAAGGCCTAATCAGAAAAAAGAAAAAAGGTCATAATAATGCTATGATGAAGGACACTGTCAGTGAGTCCTGGAGTTTGTAATGACCTGTTAAACCTAAAGAGAGGCTGAGTAAAGGGAAGCTTATCAAACATCAATCATCCATAACGACGCATTACAACATGTGCCATACAGAAAACTCTGTTTCAGCCCAACAATGCAGAACCAACAGCTCATAAACGTTATCCAGGTTTAAGAGCTGCAAACCCTCAGGGTTACACAGCAAACCCTCTGCGGCTGTGGTCACGCCACATCGCACACACACACACACACACACACACACACACACACACACACACACACACACACACACACACACACACACACACACACACACACACACACACACACACACACACACACACACACACACACACACACACACACACACACACACACACACACACACACACACACACACACACACACACACACACACACACACACTCCCATCTCAGCATCATCATGTTAACCCTTCGAAATGCCATGTGATCCTGTTTTGACAGCTGTGAATAAAAGATTGTTTTAATGAACTATGGAGAGAATATTAAAACAAGATGGCAATAAAATGGAAAGAATGGATTTCTTGCATAAAACGGTTACTTCTTGCCAGCCTCTTTCAAACATGCACTGCAACCTTGAAACTATTTAGACATTATCAGAAGGAGCTTGATGGGAGAATGCAAATAGAGCATTTTAAGTATGTGTTTCAGTCCTGTTGTATGATACATGTGTGAAAGGAAAACTCCTGACATGTGTGGACCCGATTCTACTACAATTATCTGGAGATTGTTTGAGAAAATGGAGTGTCCCTGAATGCAACAGGGGGAAAGCTGCAACATTAAACATACTTTACCCTGTGTTCGCAAAAAGTCTGTGTAATGTACGATTGAGCCCACGTCAACCTCCTGTTGTGTGCTCTATAAGTGCTTTTATAATATACATGTCCGACTGTCCCTGAATGCAACAGCAAGGAAAGCTGCAGCTAACATTTGCATGACAGGAAACAAAACTTGGCAAAAACAACAAGCCTACAAATAATTACATTTGATTAAAAACAAACTGCTGCTTTGATGTTACTGAATCATAAACATATGTCATTTGGGAAATGAGTATTGCAATAGTTAAGCACGATTGTTTTTGCATTAAAAGGTTTAAACATAAAATGCCACGCCTGCAGTTTGGTAAGATTGAATGCAACACACCAGTCACTTCACACCTGTGAGGTTTTAAAGAGGCTTACAGCAGACAACCAGATGTTCCCGTCAGATCTGCGTTTGAGAACATTTAAATAAATAACCCCTTTAGATAAATAATCACTTAAAAAAGGGATTTCCTTTCTATTCTGCCCTGTTTTGCAAATAGGGATTAACTCTTTCAAAATGTTTCCTCAGGTAGACAAAACAAGCGTCCTCACATCCTTTCCTTCAGAGGCTCCTGGTGTTTGATTGACAGCACAGAGGTGATGTCAGCCATGTGTTGCAGTGAAACGCAGGAAGCTGGAGGTAAATTACTGAGACCACACAGTGTGTGTGTTTAACTCGAGAGCGTACACAGGTGTGTGTGTGTGTGTGTGTGTGTGTGACCAGGTGAGGTTAGAGGCCTCCCGTTAACACAAAGCTGCTCTGTTAGTGTCGAGCTAAAGAGCAAAGAGCGTGCAGTCATTAAGAAGAGCAGAGGAGTGTTAGCGCTCTCACTGTGAGCAAAGACTCAGACGTTAAGGGATTTGTTCAGTGGGATGCCAGAAACAAAAGGCTTTTTTCCATTATGTCTACTGGTAGAGATGTATCTTGACTGTGTTAGCATAGCACCGTTGCAGTAATGTGTTTATTGACTTTAGGACACTTTGCTAGGAAAGCTAAATATTATTATTAAGATAATGTAATGCATTGTAAGTATGTTTTTAGCCATGACAAAACATCTCCAGTATATCCTAAGAGGGCAAGATTATACTGCTGATGCTCGTGATTTAAAATGTCCACCCTCGAAATGTATATTTATATAATCTTTGTGAACACCATGAATTTGTAAAGCCGTTAGTGTGGCAGAGTATATTTTCATTATGCATTCAAAAAAGCAGAAAGGGAAGTAAACCCCATTTTCTCCCATGAATGATATACGTGTCCCAATGTCTTTATTTATAGTCTTATAAATGGGAAAAAAAGGTGTGTGTGTTAACTGTATTATGGGACTTATTAGAAGGAGAAAAAAGAGAGAATCATATATCTTAGGAATGAGGTAGCACCTGCATATGTGCCTCCTGTATGTTAGGAATGTGAGGCTCATAAAGAGGCCTGTGTTCCTACCACAGAAAGACACTATTGCATAAATAATGCGTTAAAGTCAGCAAGCTACCAGATTTGTTCAATTTGATGCAGCTTTTAAGATCCAAAACAGACAGTTTTGGCTGATATTGCACCCTTTTATTGTTTTTTTAATGGTAACAGATTCCATGGTGTTGCAAGCACCTTACTGAAGCAACTGAAGCATATCAGCAACACATGGGCACAATACTGTGAAGATGCAATAAGGATGATTTGTATGGGAACATCTATCCTAGGGTTTTAAAGGGGCGGGTTCACAATGAAAAAGGGAAGAGTGTTGTGATGAAGAGGAATGAGAAAGTCAGCAGTTCTCTTTTAATGCAAGACATACAATAACACAATACAGTCCCATTCATAGAATTAGAAACCTTAACCAAGAGAACCGAGGGATACAAGTAAATACAAAATACCTCAAATGTATTAAAAGAGCCCTCATCACAGCCAACAAATATACCAATGAATTAGGTATTCTACAAAAACCCTAACCTAAGGCAAAGCATAGCTGAAATCTGAAGTCAACAACATAGTTCTCCTTTAATATTCACTTAAGGATTGATTTTCATTTTCATCTGTGAGCAGGACATGTTTTTTATTTAGTTGTTGCTGTTTTTTCCTTTTGAGTCTCTCTTTTTGAGTTGGTGAGGAGGAAGGGATGGTTAGATTTGCAGGAGAAAAGGCCAGATTCATTACTTCCAGACAGTGTTGTTAATCATTTTATGTGTCAAGTTTTGAGGCGTGTCCGTGTGGCCTGAATCAGCAGTTAGGGCAGCAAAATATTACTATAAATACAGCCTAGAAATATACATGTAGTATTTGGGAAGCACAGTTACAAAGGAGTCCTTCATATGCTCAGAAATGCAAATAGATATCTGGAGCTAACATGAGTGGGGGGTTTCCAAAGAGGGAAGTAACCTGGTGCAGATTTTGTATGTACAGCAGATAGACTGTATATATGGTACAGCAGAAGCATAAAAGAGGCTTGTTCTGAGAAAAAAGTTCACTTAATGTAAAGAGACGTAAGGCTCCTTTGAACCAAGTTAGCCGTGAAATCACAAAAACCTTTAGAAAAGAGTACAGTTTTTACAAGAGATTAGAACTTCTATAAAAAAGTACAATGTTGAATAATTGTGGTTCTTTTGGAGTGCAAACATGTGGTTTCAGCATAAAATAGAAGGACATGTTTCTCAATAAAGCCAACATGAGTGCAAGCGTCAATAGCCTTGCAACAGAACGTCAACACCAAGCATCTGATTATCCCATTAAATGGAAACAGCTTTTACAGCAAATTCAATTTAAAATGCTTATGAAATGAACCAGATGGTTTACGGGAGTATGAATGAGCAGTTTCAAACCTCGCCATCCTCACAGCTGGGACACAGCCAGGCATATTTCCACAGGTAATTTAATTCATATTTGGATGAATCTCTCTCCACCCCTCTTGTTCTCTTTCTAAGCTATCAACAGATTGTGTTTGACCTTGCCTATCGGTGCATGGCAGTTATACAAACATGCAGGACTCATTTAAGGAGCCAATCAGTCCCCAGCGGACTGGCCGTGGGGAAGTTTTTGGGGTATTTCCTGCAAATAGGTTATGAGATCACTACATTTGGGAACTTTGAAAATTATCGTTTAAAATAAGATTTCGCAAGAGCGTGTTTCCGTTGTTGCAGGACGCATTAATCAGAGGATGCTGAGTAGGTGTTCTTCACATTCATTCTTGTTGGTTGGTTATATAAACAAAGTAGTCCAGATGCTGCTGCTGAACCACAGAAATGTGCAAGTGTTACAGTCTGGAGGAGAAAATGTTGTCTGCGTTACCAACAACATCACCACCAATCAAATGTAAATTCTATCTGCAGGATTTCATAACCAATTATTTTCCCCTGACGCATTATGCTGCTGGTTCAGTAATGCCGCTGTACAAAGAGCCAACACTGACTCAACTAAACTCTGCCCATGTCCCCGGCTAACCCCAGTGCAGAGCTCTGATCCCCAGAGAAGAGGACTCATTCAGCATTGGGCTAGGGGTCTGATTATTCAGACACAAGTCATTAGTTCCATGGGAAGAAAAAATAGCAAACAAAGACAAAACGCAATAACCTCCTAGGGTAAAGGGAAACGAGTCCTAAACTTTTATTGCTTTTGGGGAAATGCCACAGTAGCCAAACCAGTATAAATAATACAAGGAGTGCTGATTTGCAGGGGCTGTGGTCACAGACTAAGTCATGCAAATCTCTATGGTTACATTGCAAGACAAAAACAATGCTTTGCTGACAGTTTCCAAACATGTTTTATTGCAATTGTCCAATTACAAAGCTTTGTTTTTTCTTGCCCATACACTTGTTACAGCCAGAATATTTCACTTGCAGTTTGTGAGATTCTGCTTTGAGATGAAGTGGGAGCAACACATCACACTTGTGGCCCAAACAGACACACGTCTTGGTGAACAAGTGTCTTATATCCAGCTCCAATCTGCCAATTTCTGCTCCAAGAAATGACTCGCTGTACCCACCGCAGCAACATGAGGTAGTGTGTGCCGTCTCATCTTATTGGTGCCAGCTGGAGAATTTAAACCACAAAAAGAGACTCCCAGATGTGAGGAGATGAGATGCATCATGCGCAGATTATGGGTCTTGTCATCGATTTAGTTTGTGATATTCATGGCCAGAATTTTAAGCGCAGTTGAGAACCGTCCAGTCCGCAGTGTTCTGTCTACTTTTTTGCAAATGATTTATTGAACCTCCAACATTGAGTCAATTGCAGGTTGGGATGAAGTTGGTGCCAAAAGAGGTGGTTTAAGATATTTTCCAGTAACTACAACAGTTGTATGCACCTGCTTCACTGTTGTCATGGTGGCGAGGAAGCTGCTCCTAAAGATGAAGCTCAAAATGTATGAGCCAAGCTACAATAAAAGTATGGTAGTTTTAGCGGCTAAACTTCCAATTAAAAGTTGCCAAAAGGTAACTTAAGATCTTAATTCAAAAAGAGTGCTGCAGCTGTTGTTTTTTAAGAAAATAATACAAGCAATCACATAAGCAGGAGTTGACTTTAACAGATCTTAAGTACTTGGCACGTCCATAAATGATGAAGGGATCCCAAGTGAGGATTGTATATCCTATATGACCTGGAAATACCTCAGTATCACCCATGAAGAGCAATAACAATATCAAGACTATAGCAGTGTAGATGCAGAATGAACATTGTGACGGCAACTCCCATTGTTGAGTAATCTCATGGCCAAAGCATGAAAGATTTACTGCTTTGCTTCAACAGGATTAAGTCGTTTGTTACAAAGTTGGACTTGTCTTTTCCTCTTAATGATTGGTGGTATTTCAAGCATAATTTTAAGAGTCTAGCTTGGATAGAGTGCTTAGAATTTTCCTCTTGAGGCTCTATTGTTTAATTTGTTGTGCCAAAGGATTTTTTGCCAGTGGCTAAACCCAATACCAAAATGGTAATTTACAAGGGGACACAGAGAGAGCCATATACGTTCTAAGCTATACTGTACAGGTCAAAATTAACATCTGTATCAATTTATCTCCACCATGTTATGGCCTTGCATTAAATAGGCTTTCCTCATACTTTCAGAAAACAGATCATGCAAGTAACATTTTAAGTACAGCTTAAAACATTTTGGTCTGATGTGAAAAGCTAAAAACAGATACCAGCAGTCTTAAGTTCCAAAATGTGTCATGCCAGAGGGCTTTGCTTATTCAATAACCTGAAATGTACAAGAAATCTTCAAAAATGGGATGAGTCTTTATGCAGCTAACACAAAACTGCTGGTGAAGACGTTTTTCACAATACAAGAGGACCAAATGCAACAGAACCTGGTCTTTGTATAGAATCAGATAGGAAAGACATTTTTTAAGGAAATAGTCAGTGGCTTGAATAAGGATATTCTAGTGGCCAAACGTTTACCAAAATGGTAGTTTGTATGTGGATAAATAGCCAAAAGAGACCATAGAATTTTGAAGCTGCAACACTGAGTTGACTACATAGAAATCTTGCTTAATGCAGCTTTTAAAAAGTCTCTTTCTATAGCTCCCTGACACTGTACTACACACACACACACACACACACCGCACACACAACGGGAGCATTATGGGTGACAGGTAAAAGTGAGGTCTGGACCGGATAAAGGGGGCTGAGCAGTAAGCAGAGCGCATTCTTGTGTTTCATCCAAAGTCCATGTTGGGAAGCAAGGCGGACCGTCTCTCAGTGAGCGGAGCAGCTTCTCAGCCGGTGGTCTCTCAGACTACTGTGCATTTAATGTACCATAATGTACGCAGAGGAAATCTGCTCTTTGATCGCTTGCAGTTTGGTGCAAATGCAAACAGTTGTCAGATGGTGTGCAGTATACATATACACAAATCATATATACACTTAGAATAAACAGATCTAAGTCCTAAGTCGATTTCAGAATTGAACTGTAAATCTTTTGTTGTTAATTCCCAAAAGCAGCCGTGATTTTCTCTTTCCTACAACTGACACACGCATCCACTTTAATAAACACACTTTTCTATCTCCATGTTATTACTTAGTGGCCTCTAGTGGTAGACATGTGTGCCTTTCCCTGGTTCGAAAGATCTTGTGAGTTAGCTTTCCGCTTCTGGTTGCCTTTTTGTAGGAGAGCCACAGGGGAGTAACCTCCTGCTTTTATCCACCCCATCCTTTTGTTTGTGTCCTTTCAAATCTGTGAGTAATCTTAGATACATTTGAAAAGGTATGCAACTTGTATGTATCACAGCATGTGATATTCTATTAGCGTCAGCTCCTGTGTAGGTCACTTCGAACACTGGACACTCTGAATATGTCTTAGAAAAACAGCAGGCTGACGCTACACTGGGCTTTAATGGCAGCGCTGCTGTAGGTTTCACAGAGGTCAAAGGTCTCAGTGCGACTCCAACAGACCGAGGAAGACGAGCATTTAATGACTTCCTAATGACAACAGTGGAAGTGTAGCATCCAGCAGGAGAGGGGGGGGGGGGGGGTCAGGACAGGATAAGCTTGAAGTGATTTATGTCCATGATGGTAAACTATTTCAAACCGATTTATTTCTAAACATGAATGGGCTGACAATTTAGAATGTATTCGATGCATAGCGTGCATTTCATGTTACGAGTAAGAAGAAGATGACCCTTTATTAATCCCCAGGGAGATGTTTAGTTTTTCTCATGAACAGTCTTACATTTAAACTGTTACTTTCCAAAACCGGGCAGCAAGATAACACAACACACACTACTGGAAACCTTTTGACTGAGTAATAAAATAATTCAAGCTTTTCCTGCAGATATGAAGTTGTTTTGCCGTGAGTCTGGACAAAAGCTCTTGATTGTGCCCATATAAGCCGAAATGGACAGGACTTGGGTCACTGATAAGGGTCTTTTATTTCTGTGTCCGTACAAGCTTGCACTTCAAGGCTGCAGAGAACCAAAGGCCAAATATCTCAGACGGTTATGTCGATGGAGCCAAGTATTACTCCTGTCTGTCTAACCATAAAAACACACACACACACACACACAACACACACACACACACACACACACACACACACACACACACACACAAACACAACAAACACACACACACACACAACCACACACACACACAACACACACACACACACACACACACACACACACACACACACACACACACACACACACACACACACACACACACACACACACACACACAATTCTTATCTTCCATCTAAATATGGGGCACCAACTTGGCAACCGAACACTATTACCTTTGTAGAGTGGAATATTTGCCGTTTTTTTTTCTAAATGTGTTTAAAGTTTAAACTTAAAGCCCCTCTGGTCCCTTTTAAGCACAACATCTGAGTTACATGCAGTTTTGGAGGTGCATGTTTTTGCTATTAAAAAACAAAAAAAAAGAGTTAAAAAACATGAGGAAAACTGCATTCTTCACTGCCTGTCGAAAAAAGATATCTGCATCAATGTAGATCCACCATGTTCTAGCCCCCGCATTGAGTATGTTTCCAAAAGCAGAGCCAAACACATATTGGTCTTATTAAACATGAGCCAAAAACAAAAAGGCTATGAACAATCTAACGTTCACAAAAAGTGTCATGCCAAATTTGGGGTTTGCTTTCTGAAGAAAACCTCAAATTCACAAGAAGTCTTCAAGAGTTGGATGAGTCTTTATGCAGCTTCCAGAAAACTGCTGGGTAGGAATTCTTCACGATATTATAAATAACAGGAGAGGACCAAATACAACAGAACCACGTCTTTCTAGAGAGGATCGGAGAGGAAAGAGATTCCTAAGGAAACAAACTGAGACGATGATGAGAGTCTAGGTATTTGAACTCACAGGTAGCATTCACATATCACTTTCTTTTTACCATTTGGATCAGTTAATATATATACACACTGTAAGTGATGCCTAATATTGTTTTTGAAGTGAGTGTCCTTTATCCCGCCTTCAAGTTAATTAAAGCAGTTACAGGCTGGTGTAGAGCCATATGAAATCCGCATTCACGGAATCGCGGACGGAATCGCGGAATTGACCAATAAAAATGGAATCAACTGTAAAACGTGGAATATTGCAGAATTTGCCATAATTTGGACTGAAATTCCGTTTTCGGGAGAACGATGGAACGTTTGGTGCAAAGCAAACATGACCGGGACGCTAAAGCGTGTTACAACGCACACGTCACTTCCACACTGCTTCACAACAACACAGCAATTTCCAAGCGTGTAGCTGCTTCGGTATTAACATCATCTAAAAAGCTACGAAATTCCACACTAAACCCTCAATTCAGAGCACAGCAGTATCCGAATGATTTTTATGCCTCCGGCGATAAGTTGTTTTGTAAATATTGTCAACATACCGTGGATTGGACCCGCAAAAATACGTGCGATGATCATTTAGTTAGGCCTGTCACGATAATCAATAAATTGACTTATCGTACGATAAATAAAAATGGACTCGATAACTTTTCTGAGCTCGATAAATTGCCGTTTACATGCGAGTTTGTTTATATAAGGATGTGACCAGCTTTTTAGCCCGGCGGCTGTGGCTGCCAGCCCGGCGCGCTGTGAGGGGCGGGGCTCACACACAGCCCATGACACAGCCAGGTCAGGACACTCCGCGTGCAGCAGTGTAGCAACCAAAATAATAATATAGAGACAAGCAGGAGACAACGTGTGACTTACTCGAGGGGAATTTGAAGTTAAATGGAAGTGGTTGCAAAACCTAAAACCACATCTCCGGTGTGGGAATATTTTGGATTTAAGCCAAATCAACGAGGCGAACCTACGGACTTGAATGAGCCGGGCGGTGTGTCGCATTTGTTTTAAAAAGGTAGCAACAAAAGCTAGCAATACGACCAACCTTAAACTGCACCTGAAACACAACCACCCCATTCCGTTTTCCCAGCTGGGAGCAAACACGGCAGCTGGAGATGGAGAGCCCCCACCTTCCCTACAGTTTGCAATCAAAGATGCATTTGCCCGACAATGCAAACATGTTGGTGTTCCTTGCTCGAAATCTTTGAAATACAGATTTGGATATGGCCTGTTGAGGCATCTGGGTGTTTTTATGTATTGTTTTTTTTTGCTTGTGAGACAATGTGTGCTCATATTTATTTATATATATATATATATATATATATATATATATATATATATATATATATATATATATATATATATATAGAATATATATATATATGAGAGACAGAGCTCTGTTTTCCAGCCTGAGTCTATTGATTGTTTTGGTTGTGTGTGATTTTAATTAATTTGTTATAATTAAATGTATTTGTTTTATTTATTATATATAATTTATATATTTGAATATTATTTCACATTTCATTTGCAATGTTGAATGTTCAATAAAAAGTTCTGTTTGAAAGGATGTACTTGAATTATTATTATATATTATCATTATGTCAGTGGTCTAAAATGGTCTTACAGCGGTGCGACAATATTATCGTTTATCGCAATAATTTCCAGGAAAATTTTCTTCCAACAAAATTAATTATCGTGACAGGCCTACATTTAGTCTCGAAAAGCCATGTCAGAAACAAGGGAAAACACCGTGCTTCCCAAAACACACCAGCACTTCAAACAACAATTACAGCAAGTACCTCGTCAGCAGATTCAAGACGAGAGTTTGTGCAGGACTTTGTAGCTGTTTGCGCCGAGTCAGACATCCCTTTACTTGAAGCTTATAAGCACTTTAAAACATTAAAAAAGACTTTTATATCTTATTAAATTGTGGCCATTTATTCATTCCCACTTATTAGACACTATTTCTGATGGTAAAATGAGCGTAAAAAGCAAAATACAGAATTCTGAAATATTAAAACGGAAAAAACGGAATTTGGGAAAAAATAAAATGGAATTTGGAAAATAATAAAACGGATTTCATATGGCTCTAGGCTGGTGGTAAAAGCGGATGTCCACAGAGGTCAGAAGTCATGCGGCTTCGTGTAAACGGCACGTTGTTCGGCTTACCCCAAGCTGTGTTTAACCAGCTGTAGAAACTGCACTCTGACCAAAGTGTCAGAAGAATGATGGGCTGACTATAAAAAACTGTTTTTGGCAGCTTGCCGCCACCGTGTCCAGACTTCAACGCATAACTTCTGGAGGGAAGGTGCAAGGCTTCTTTTGTGAAAAAGGTGGCGAGAAGATGAATTGGTGATTTATCAACTGAAGTTGAATGAGCAATAGGGTGCAAGAGAGAAAAGAAGAGAATGGGGAAAGGTGATAATGTGAGAAGGTCAGATGCGATCAATCATCGATTTAAAAGAAGCAAAAGAGGAATGTTACAAGAGTCGTTCACACTTTATCAACTGAACAACTGGGGCCCTTTCACATGGATAAGGATCATCATGGCTGCTGTCAGAGGAGAGGAAACATTGAAAAAAGCTGAGTCAGAACAAACCAGAAAAGCTCTAACCGCAGCAAATGTGCTAAGGTGCGACTGAAGGATAAACATCTGCATCTGAACATCACCCTGTGACCTCTTCATCTTCATCTTCATCAACTCCTCCAGCTACAGAGGAGTCCCTTAAGATCCCCTTTCCTTACTTTCCACAGATGAATGCCAAGGCTTTGCTGTCAGGTTTGGCATGTTTGTATTCATCACATAGGAGATACTTGTGTAGCTTATCCAAACTGTTCCTATAAAAGGAGGGTGGGGGGTGGGGGGTGAGTGATACCATCTGCTTTAGCTCTGCAGTGGGAGTTACTCACTACAGTCGGAGCAGAGGGCCCTCGGCCGGCTTATGCTTTCATTGAGTAAAGTGTGGACACTTTCACGGCGCCGGTTGACGGTCACTGTTTAAAGAGTCTGACCCAGATGAGAACATGATAAATGACTTAAGATTATAGTGCTCATTCAAGTTCAAAATGATGTTTATACTGCAGAAATATATGTACTATTTTCATAGAGCATTCTTAAAAGAGATCTCTACCAAACTGAATAATTCAATTTGGTTATTGCTATGGTCCACATTGCAATTTCAATAAAACTAGCACCCTTAAATGACTGAATGGTATATAGTGTGCTAGTCCATATATTGGTTAAACTTCTCCACAATAAAACGTTTTAAGGGTACACAAAAAGTCAGTTTATGGCTACTTCACAAATGACTTCACAAATATTTGCTGGTGGTAAACGCAGGTGGGTTTCCAGGAACAAACATATTGGGGCCAAAGACCTACTTAGCATTTCAAGAACCAAGGGCAAACATTTCTTGGAATAAATAAAGGAAAAACTACAACCTGCTTCCCAGATGGAGCATTTGAGTCAGATAGTATACTGTTGCTTTTATGCTACTCGACTGCCAAGTGATCTCCTGAGGAGTACGGTGAAAAAAAAACCCTGTAGCAATTACTCCTTTTCCCCAAACGTACAGAATGGTGCAGATTACAACTGTAAAACGCAATGCTCCATCAAACCTCTGAGCAAATCATGGAAAAGTCCTCTTGCATACCAGCTGTCTTTACATGCATTAATTAGTTGTAGAATTAGGTCAAAATCAATGACCCTGATCCTTGACCCCGGTGTTGTACAGCAACTGGGAACACTCAGCAGCTGTTAGTATCAGAGTCAGGCCAAAGCCAGTCAAGCTCATTGGCTTGTCTTTCTAAACTTCAAATTCCTCTGGTCTCTTTAAGTATTGTGGTCAAAACTTAGGCTTCTTAGGAATTCTCATATGGAAGAAGAATGACATTTATTGAATATGTTATTTACAGAGTTGCTGAATGTTTCTTGTCAGAGGAGTTGGACAAGGGGTGATGGTTTTTTAAGTTGTCTGGGGTTTTAAGAAAGGATGCAAATATACAATCTGCAGGATTCAGACTGTGCTTAGTGTATGAGTTGAACTTGGCCTGAATTTGACAAGCAAGGCGAAGGTAGAAGGAGAGAAAAGAGAAAGCACTGTGGGTGTAAATCAATTAGAGCTAGATATTCACGAAAGAGAGGTGGTAAAATATGAACAACCCTTATTAAAGGCATTTAGAAACACTCTGAATGGGTAAACACTTCGATCTGCCAGCTTTTACTCACCTTGTAAAAGATTTTGAACGGATGACTATACCACATGTTCATCTTTACTTTAACTTCAATCACATTCAAACATCAATTCGAAGAGGAGAAATAAAGGGTTTTGGTTTATAAAAACACACGTAAAAATAGCCACGGTCTCTGCTCCATCTGCTGCGCCGCGTGATGGAAACATCAGCACTGTTTTTAACGTCAAGGTTAGTAGCTTCAAACATGATTTTATCTGAAGTATTCAGACTGTTTCTCCACAGAGAACATCTTTAACTTGTGTATCAGAGACGCTCGGAGTTCTCTTCTCTTCACTTCAGCCGTTTGACATTTTTACAGCAAATGTGAAACAAATGGAGTAAAAGCTATAATATTTTGTTATTACAGGCACACTTCATCGTGTTGGGTATAGAGTTCAGAGTGAGTGGCAGACTTGGAAAGAAGCCAGCGAGGTCTGCCTTTCCAGAGATGTCTCCACTTTATTTGATGTTGTAGAGAAAAGGCAGATGATAAAGCAGAGCATTAAGGCAGACTGGGATTCACCTCCTTTCTCATTCCAAAGGCGAATTGTATTGAGATGTTTGACTATAGATCCAACAGCTTCAAGTGCTGAGGCCTATCAAGCAAGAAAGTCAATGCTACATTACAGTATGAAAAATGTTTGTATTGGTTCCAACTCCGACAAACTGGTCTATAACTTCTACATGTGCATGAAATTAAACTGTAATTCTTAACCTTGGGAAACACCCTCAGCCTCTTTCTTCTCTGTGATGATAAATAGTCTTTCCCAAATGAGCAGCTTGATTTACTTCCATCGTTAAGGTAACCCAATCCAGAGGAAAATGTTACGATTCCACCTTAAAGCCCGTCTAAAGATTTAAGTCTGCAGGCGCGTGTGTGTATGAGTGTGTGATTTGTTGCATGGGTGTAAAGCTTTCCAGATTTAGACGCTGGCCTCCGTCATCCTATGATGAGGAGGTTGCACCTAGCTGTTAGCCTCCGTAAAAAGCTTCACCAAGTACGTGCTGGCAGCCTGACAGCCTCTTTGATCCTGAACATCTGACCTGCAGCTCATTTCCTCATCCGGGGGATAAAGAACAGCATGATCTCACTCCCTAAACATACAAATCTGATAATCAGGATGTCCTTAATCAATCTCTCTCATTTGATTCATTATGACATCAGCTAGCGCTTTAGCTTTGGAGATGTTAGAAGACACAGAGGTTTTGTTTGTTTTGTCGTTAGCCATTTCTGCTTCAATTAAAACCATTTCCAAAAACTCTTCCAAACTAAATCGATTCCATCCCTTTTTCTTTTTACGGACAATGAAAAGGAGTGGCTAATGCAGTTAAACCAAAACACCTGGGATATTTTGGGATGTCCTTAACGTTAAGAAATACTCAAGACGCTGAGAGTTCAGTGGAATTGAGTGAACATTTTAGTTGCATACATACAATTCACATCTTCTTAATTTCTTCAGTTATAGTTGACGGTTGCTGCTCAACGAACATATAAGAATCATGTTTCTGAAACCACAGTTTCCCATGATCAATTAGTGAAGACCTCAGTCATAATCCTGACAGAAAACATGTTCACTCCAGAGCTCCAGGGTTACAAGACAATCCAAGGCTGTAATAATAGTAATAACCGTATTACAGCCTGTCCCCCTCTTCTTGTTCCAGACCATTACGTCTACATTGCATCATCTGTTGGAAACTTTACTGAAGGTCTTGAAGCCCTCAGCGGACTTCATATCAGAGCAGGGGTGAGCTGTTTAAAAAGCTTGCCATCAAAAACGTCTTCTTTGGGAGTGAGATCAACGCTGCTGAGTTTACCACTAAAGTACATGCAATGTCTTGTCAAATTAATAATACAGCCTGCTAGTTTTATGTGCAAACATTTGGCTGAATCCTGCATTTACAGTCAATCTTACAAATCTATAAATTATCCTATCTTTAAACCGCAAATCCCCAGCAACCACCGAGATAAAACTGCTTCCTCTCAGTAGCTCTTCCTCATACAAAGTGTCTAAAATTGCTGCAATGATTACAGTCTCGAAATATATCAGCTTGAGTATTGCTTTGCTGTGTTAATGTGTGTTGAAATTGGACCACAGTTTATGTTACGTAGACACGTTGTGCCTCTCCACCTCTGTTCCTTACTTCTTACTTGCTACCCCTTTCCTTCAACCTATCCTAAGGGAGTCCATGTACGTAGACACGTTAGTTTAGCTGCTATAGGCTTAGACTGTCGGGGGACACCTTACTTCTTCCTTCTCTCTGTCTGTACCTGTGTACTCATGTTCCGAATACACCAGCTTCCCCCAAATTTCTTTTTGGTGTCTATCTACGCCGGGATCCTGAGTCGTGGCTGATCCTGTTGCTGTGGTCCTGAGTCCTGGATCCTCTATCCTGAGTTCTGGATTTGAGTCCTGGACTTCGAGTCGTGGCTGAACCTGTCACTGTGGTCCTGCCTGACCTTCATCATACTACTTCCCTGATGGCTCCCACAGGATTGTTGACATCCTCGTGGATTCATCTTCTTATTATAGACACATGCATTTCCAAACATTTGGTCTACCTATGTTGTAAATGTATTATCTTTTCGATTTACACACGGCATCTATTGCACGTCTGTCCGTCCTGGGAGAGGGATCCCTCCTCTGTTGCATTCCCTGAGGTTTCTCCCATGTTCCCCTTTAAACTGTGGTTTTTCCTCTGGAAGTGTTTCCCTTGTACGATGTGAGGGTCTAAGGACAGAGGGTGTCGTATTGTCATACTGATATTCTGTACAAACTGTGAAGTCCACTGAGACAAATGTAACATTTGTGATATTGGGCTATATGAATAAACATTGATTGATGATTGATGTTTCATACAGTATACTAAACATCTTCTTTGGGAGTGAGAAGTGGAAAAACAAGTATAAATGCTTCTGATTTAACATCTAAAATACATGCAAAATCAGGCCTATTTAATATTGCGTTCGCAATCAGTAGAAGGTTGTTCATGCCTCAAAAGCGATTGTCCAGTGTGTGTTATTTGTAGAGAGGAAATTGAACCAGAGTTTATATTTCATATCTGCTGCCAGTGGAGAGTTATCAAATCCAGGGTTTCCTGCAGAACACAGAGATTCTCCTCAGGCAAAAACTAAATCACATCAAACTGATTCGAGGCCAGGTTGCCAGGTTTGAATAAGCTGTGGAACTTTGCTGAGGATGCCAGGGTTCAAATGCAATTAGACAAGACTGCAAGCTGATTTAGAAGGTCGTTAGTAAGCAGAGGCTTCGGAAAAGTGTGTTTTTTTATCTAAATGTATCGTAGAGTAGACCATACATTTATACATACAAGGACTGCTTGAAAAACACAATACAGTGCCAGAAGTTCTTTGGCAGGATTACATACATGCATCGATGGAAGAGGCCTTTGATATGTATTAGAGAGCATCAGATTATAAATATATAGGGTGCCAAAAACGAAATTGTAAATCTGTTATGGATTAAAGAATAAAGCATATTGGAGTTGACTAGTTTACAACTGTCTCCCTATAACCCTGTGCTCACCAGATAAACCACGGTCAATTCTACCAGCGTTTCATAGCAGTTCAATTCATCTGTCTATTTGCCAGATACAAGCTTCTAACCACCATGATTTCCATTAAAACCACAGCCTACAGCTCCCCCACACTGCCATGTTTCAATCACGTTTTATTGGTACGACAGAACCACGAGGGAAGTAGCAGTTATTAGCAGATTTTGGGAAAGCAAATGACTTGAAACCAGGACCACTTATGGTAAATAAACAGCTACATTCTGCTGATTATGTCAGTTCCTAAATGCCACTGTCCGATAAGAGTCACAATGACTCTGGGATGCTGGAAATAAGCCGCTGCAACAGAAAGATAAACGCATTGGAAAGCATTGACTAAATAAGGACTGAACTAAGCTCTTGTGTCTTTGGGAGGCTGGAAACAGATTTGTTTGTCTCTACACTTTGATAAAAGAGGCCCACTGTTTCCCCTAGAATGGAGTCATAGCAGCGGTGCTAAGGCACGTGGGCCCAGCATAATGTGAGCTCTCAGTCTGACAGGAGAGCTCTCCTCCACCCTGGTTGTAGAAACATCTACTTCTTATATCCGTTAGAGCAGCTAGCACCAGATTCTAATAACAACAGCGCCGGTACCGGTGCGCCCTCTCTCTCTCCCTCGCTCGCACTTTGGCTTTGAGCTGCGTGCGCCTGATAAGCCAACATCCCCCACTTTCATCACTTACAGCGCCCATCGTACAGGGCAAATGAAAAGTGTAACCGGGGTGAAAAGGGTGTTACATTTACTTAATTGTAAAAAAAAAAAAAATGTTTTTTCCCCTCCCAGAGCTACCAGCGCAGCGCCCCCCAGATCTGGCGCCCTAGGCGACCGCCTATGTCGTCTATGCCAAAAATCAGCCCTGCCAGTACATACAGTGGCAATGTCTCAAGATTTAGCAAAAATACACCTTTATTGAACATACAGTAACACAAATACTACAAATCCACATAACAAACAATCAAAAATGAAAAAGGGTCGCCACTTATTATTATGTACCTGGCTGGCGCCCCCTAGCAGCGGCGCCGCTATTTGTATATAGGGGAAACACTGACTGGCCATTAAAAAAGCACATAGGGTGGTCTTCGTCCATCTGACTCGATTTGGATGACTTAATCCTGATCCAAATGAATCTTAGTTTTGAGTCTAGTACATCTAAAAGCCTGACCAAAGTATGCTCATGAAGACCAGCCCGGTAAAGTGCAATAAAAACATCAGTGCTGTTTGCAGAGGCTGAATAGGGGTTGAACGAACTCTCACATTTGAAAGCTTTTTGGAAAAAGGATCCGGTTTTTTTTTCTACTCTTTTCAAAAGGGGCTGCTAAAAGCTTCAGGGTCTGATGGATGGACTGACGACAGCATCGTTCAACCAAGTACAAAAGAAGAAGTGGAAGAAGAAGAGCTCTTACTCACATAAAATAACATTTGAAGGACTCCATTATTTAAAGGCATGATGAAAAAGCATGAAACAGGCACAGCTACCCAGATTTACACTTGCTCTGCTCCCATTGTTTGAGAAAACAAGACCAGCCTGATCAAATCTCTTCCACATTATTTGTCAATTTCAATATTAAGAAACCAAAGTCTGTGGGAATTAAACCACAAAATAAACACATTTTTAAGATATCACTTTGTTGCTGGTCAACTTTAACATACAAACCTGGTTCTCATTTAAACAGGGCTGCTAACAAATGTGAAACTTTCCATTTTTTTATAAAGTAAGGGTGAAACAAAACTGGACCAACATGTTTTATCGCTATCATCAACATATTACAGTCTGCAATGAGAAGACACACCAATCTGAGATTTCTGTTTTAAATCACAATTTTGTTTACAAAGTGGGATATAATCAAAATCACATCTCTGGCCACTTTTGCTCATTAGAGTCTTTCAGATTCATCTCAGGCTGAAGTCCAACTTTGACAGTGATGAAAAAGAGCGGGGAAATGAAAAACACCCAAAACACTTCCTCTCATAAACATTGAAGCTGAAGGATGGATATTTAGGATCCCTTCGGGACACCATTTTAAAGAGTCTTTTTATTCCAAACATTGGACAAGTATAATTGAGACCTCAACAGCTCAGGACACGTCATTACGTCAGAACACATCCCTATTCCAACACATATTAACCAGAGCCATATCAAACTCATCCATCTACTCAATCCACCAATTCAGAGCTTAACAAAGTTAGGAAACCGTCACTAGATTGTTCACTTAATTTACGAGCAGTTGAGCTTATTTTTGCAGCCTTCTTGAATCCATGTAATAAGCTTGCAAACTAACGTCAAATCTATGTTTGAATGCAATGTGTTGCTGCAAAAATCGCAAATTGCTGTAATTTTCTGCAGCAATTTGTACGAAAAATGTTACGAAAAAATTCCACAAATGATAACCCTCCACATTGCCGGGAAGAGCGTGTACTTCGAATTAGATGCCCCACTACTAAAGAAAATCACAAAATAGCTTTCATGTTTCCACCTCTATTTGTACAAGTCTTATAGAATCAAAGATATAAATACAACTTTAAAAAAAGCAGCGTGGTAATCTGTAGCTGCACGATATATCGTGTCGTGACGATAATCGCGACATGTCAGGGGTACTTGAGTGAGTGACATGCGGCTCTGCATGCACAGCAAACCACCAATCACAATGAAATCTCCAAAGCAAACGGACCCGGTGATTAAAGGTAAAAACACTGAATAAAGCCGTTTCCTGTGTTTCTCCAGGGCAGTTCGGCGCTGCTAACCGAGCTAGCTCAGCTTGTTGCTCTGATAACTTAAGATCCAGACGTCCGTGACTAAAATCCTTCATCCGGTTAAATATAGTTAAAAAAATACCAATTGTATAGCATTAAAGTTCAAGAAGGGATGGTTTGCGGGGAAAAAAACGGTCTTTTCTTCAATTCCTGTATGTTTTCATATCGCAATATATATCGCAGGGGGAAAAAAAATCGCAATGTCAGTTTTTTCCAGTATCGTGCAGCCCTAATCTGTAGTATCAGTAACACAGTCTTATCTAATCAAAGTATACGAGTATTTTCCACCACTGAGGGATTTCTTTATGTGTTGGTGGAAAGGTGGCTTTGAAGTAATGGAAGTATATAAACGACAGCCAGACAGGTCATTACTGACACAATAAGATCAGATAAACAGCAGATACATCAATTCAGGCAATGACACATGAAGAAGGGTAACGAAAAATACGGATATCAAACAGAAACGAGAGAATGGTAAAAGGCAGATGTTTGTTGATATTGACTGAGACCATGGTGGGATTTTCAGGAAGTGGGTTGACAGTGTGTTCAAAAACAACGCAGCTGCAGACCAGCTGAGCGCACACACAAACAGGGACACACACACACACGCCACAAAAACCACAAACAACACCAACACTAATCACACCTCCCACTGGGAAACAATCTAGAGCTTTTCCGGGAATCTTTCTGTCACTTTTGGTATTGCTCTACCCCTTTATACACTTAAAGATGGGGTACATACAGCAACCATGTTTTTTCTTACATGCCATTTCCTGTATTTCAGGTTGTATGGAAACAAGAAATAAAGGAAGGTAAATTCAAAAGTGAGTCTGTGGTGCAAAGTTTGCACAAGACACTGTCTTTGAAGTATGTCTTTTGTTTGCTGATCACCAGAAGTCATCAATCAGATGGACACGGGACAAAACCAGAGCCTTTTACGGGGTCAAGGTTGGGACAACTTACCATTGTTAGAAACCTGCTGTTAGCTTTAGGCAGACGTTAGTGTTTGCACAGATACGCTATTTAAACCCAGCTTTAAGTGTTCTCAAGCCATTCAACATAAAAAATGAGGACCTAGATAAACTGGCCTGCCCTTACACGATAACGCAACCCTGTCCTACCCTTTGGTTTCCAAATGAGATGCTGCAGCTTTGCAGATGATTAGCTCACGTCTAATAAAGATAGTCCAAGTTGAAATAAGGTGTTACCTTTAGTCAATTAGCAACAGGGAGGAACACTTCCTTATCTTTGACACTAACTTCCTGGTTTAGATGCAACACACTGATCAAACACCCAGAGGTCAATAATAGTGGGCAAAATGTAAGCTTTCATTGGAGGAGCGCTATTCCTGCAGCGCAAACATGGCACACAAGTAGAAATGTGCTCCATACAAACTATGTGCAACTCCTTTATATTTATTATACGATGAACACTCTTTTTGAAATGCATTAACATTTTAGTGCCACACACAGCGGCCCTGCACTCCACCACCTCATTATAAAGTCAGATGCTGAGTTGCTGTATGACGGGGTACGTCTTCTCTCTCTGTGGTCTCCCGAACAGACACCTGCTTGTTTCTAACCCGTCTTCCCGACCTGGCGGACACTTTCCAGACTTTAAAGAATTCCATGTTTTCACCCATCGAGCTTCTGTGGTGCAGAAGCCAGGAAACCGGGCCACTCCCAGAAAAACAAACACACTAATTCATTCCACTTTAAATTACAGTAAATTGCAGTTTTGATGCACTTCTAATCCCATCTGACGACAACTTGACGGTATTACCCAAAGGAATGCAGGAAAGCTCAGTTATATCATTTTATCCAGTCAAATGCCCCCATAGTACACAGGATGCACTGTGCCATGCCCTTTACAGCTGTAACCATGTTTATGTGCTGTAATGTTCCAACACTCAGCTACAGAGAGGAATTTTCTTTTCATCCTGCGTCACACTCTCTCAAAACTTCAACGGGCACAGTGTATGATAGGCCATTAAACAGCTTTATATGAGAAACTGGTAGCCCTGCTCAGTGGGTGTTCAGGGGATAGAAAGTGTTTCAATTACACTTTTCCTTGCTGGTCTGGGGAATGTATTACAACTATTTGCCATCCTTAAAAAACAAGCCTGCTCCTCGAAGATTTGCTGTGTAAATGCACCAATTACAACATCTGCGGCAAAGTTGACCTACGGCCTGTGTGGATGCTTAACGTTGTTAAAAAAAACTTGTTGGAAGAATTAACACTTTGTTTTTTGTGCATGCTCAGTTTTGGTTAGGTATTTACGTGGGAGAAACTGCATGAGCACTTGACAATTAAAAAAGAAGATGGGGGTGATCTTTAAAAGCATCAAGGCCATTATTTTATAATCAGTCCATGTATGAAAGGCAACACAAAAGCAGAAAACCTAAATGACAGATAAACAAACCCATGCAGATACATAATCATATAAAGATGTCTCTGCTAGCGTAAGAAATGGTGGGAAGTCCTGGTCAACCAACTTTGGTATTTGGGTGGCATAACACACATTCAGTGTTGTTGGCTACAGTAAACGGTAATACATATCCATGACAAATCCCCTCAGTAGCTCTCTGTATTTACAGGAAACACAGAATCATATAGCCCTCTGCTAGATGTTCCATGAGAACTCTGCATGGAAAGACAGCATAACTCAAAACAGCAGCAGAAAGGATTCAGAGTCCTCTTCCTTCAAACATTATTTTGAAGGCTATGGAAAGAAAAAAGTCATCCACATCAAACGTGGCGTTCAGGACATTCAGTGAAAAGCTCTTTGATGGCCAACGCTTTGATTTCAATGAGGGGTGACTGATGTCAGGATAAGGTCAAAGTAGTTGACGTTTAGATAAGATGTTATTTCAAGAGACCAAAGTGTGTTGATAATGCAGGAATTCTCTTTTTGGAAAAACTATGGTGAATCTTTTCTATCATCTATTCATAAATTATTACAAATCCACTTAATGTTTTACTAAAATAGAATAGACAGCAATATACTATAAGGGTACAAAGGACGGAGGTCAAAGTGACATTTGGAGTCACACATACTCTTCCCCGCCCTGTGCATCCTACACTTTATACTTCCTGTTTTTGTTTTCTGTTGTCAGGCTTTGAAGAAACGTATTAATCTCCTCCAACTCTGTGTCCAGGACTCAAAATAGTGGCTTGTTTTGTTCAGGATAAATTTAGCGATTCCTGTTTACCCTCCAGGACATGTTTTTATTTTAGGGTTTGTTTTAGATTATCTGCAGATGTAAAACATTGAGACCCAGAAACTCTAGAGCAGCTTTTAAAGTGTTCAGTGAGCGGACTTACAGATCAAAGTTGACAGCAATATTTTAGTACTTTTACATTGTAACGCAAATCAAGTTCCACAAGATTATGACTCACTAAGAAGAAGTCACAAACAACAACAAACTGCATTACTTATAAGTGAAAGAAATGAATCAGGAGCCAAAGAGAACAGATGTTAAATTGGGCGATATTTAGAAGTTAGTGGAAGTAAACATTTTCTGCCAATCATGGTTTTGAATGTTTCAGGTTTAAAATGGCCCTAATCCAAAGATATCAGGGCTTACACTTTGGACATCTTTTAGTTAACTTTTCCGTTTTGATGGCAAGAGATGATGGGGTTTTGTCTTTGGAAACAGCAGATAAAAAAGGAAGGTTTACGCTTAGCTAAGATCCTGGCTTTTCTACCCTGATTCAAATTGTCAAGAGAGACTGTTCTTTATTTTGTAAAAGGATAGTCTGAGCCCCCAAACATGCTTATCCATTCATCTTGCTTTCTCTATGCTTCAACTCATTGTTAGGGCATATATAACAAATGTAATATGCTATAAATCACCCTTCAATCATAAGTGTGTTTGTATATTGTTTTAGTTAAAGCTATAGCGTCAATTAGGGAATTTTGAAGTAGCCCATCTGTTCACTCACCTTCAATATACCCACATTATTTTTGAGCCAAACACAGGAAATGTTCTGTCACTGTACGTGATAAAAGCATCAGCCTAATAGTCAAAAATGAGAACATAGATTTTGTGTTATGGTATTCTATCCTACAGTTAACTTTTCATGTGAGCATCTGCTAAGTGTCTTGGATTTACACATTATTTAAACCTCATAATACAGCCCACTTGCACATTGACATGCAGAGTATAAATCATACAGTCAATGGTATAAACACATCTGGCCACTTCAGTCCAATGTTAAGCGAGTTGTCATGATGTCCTTTGGTTGTTTTTAAATTGGTGACAGCTTTGGTGCTCAGTGCTCATTGTTGTGACTGTTTCCTGCTGAGTATCATGTGTGCCAAGCAAAAATAAAAAAATCGTTCCTACACTGGGTATAAGGTGACTCACTAGTGCGTTACATCATGCGCTGGATGGAAACAAACCGGACATTAGTTTATAGGAAAATGCCACACACTTTAAAAGTCTCCAATGTTTTTCTTGCTCATTCGTGAAATCATTGTTGGGGAATCTTGAGAATCTTACAGTCAAAATTTAACTTTTAATCAAAACCTTACATGCTGTCCCGATGACCTACATCCAACTAAAGCCAAGCCAGTCTGGTTAAGTCGGAATTGAGAACAAATGGAAGGTTTTACACATGACTTCTTATACTCAGGGTAATCTTTATTCTGCTAACAATCTAAAAGAAGAGCTGAAGTGTTATGCTACCTACATCAGATGGATTTTGGGTTAAAAAGAAAACAAAGATATCGGTGTAGAAAGCCAAGTTTCATGAAGAGCTCCTGACCATCTCAACATTCCTATTGTGTTTTACTGTCTCCTTTCTTTCTGTCGACTGTCAGCTATGCTTATGTCAAATTCTTCCCATATTGACCTGTGAGTTGATTTCTTAGTTGATTTAGGACTAATATTGAAGGAAACGTTGTGGAAGTTAAACGATGATCCTGCTTGCAAGTCGAGAAGGAAAAAAGCAGAGAAACTTGAGGTGGGGGAGGGGAAGTTATAAAAAGAGCAAACACACTCAGTTGACCTTCCCTGAACAAACAACTGAGATAAACAGGAAAATAATGAGTCCTTTGAAGGTAGACCAGATTTGGTTTTCCAGTCAGATACTACCCGAGTCATTTTTATTATCGATTTCAATTTGGAAGTCAATTTCCAATGAACACGAAGCCCATCTTGAATCACTTTTAAGTCAAAGTTCACCCTTTTTACTGTGTGATTACTTGTCTAGCAACACCCTTCATTCTCTTCAGTGATCTCCAAGGACATCATCACAATCATCTTCCTCATTCTCCTCGTCATCATGATTATCATCCCAATCACCACATTCTCTGAGACTCACATCAGCCGCCACATCATCACACTCATTATCCCTAATAGCCCGCTGTGCCCCCCCCGCCCCCCATCAACATAATTAAAACCATTATCATTTGTGAATAATTACCATGTGTACAGCAGATGTGGGTCTTTGTTTGGTGTGTGTGGTACAGTATACGTGTGTATACATGTGTGTGCACAGTTAGCATGTCAGGCTAAAGATGTTTTATTGAGTTCTGCTTTCAACATGTTGCTCGTTAGCAAAGATTAACAGCAGCTAATACCCAGTATGCTTTTATGATTCTTCTGTAATATAAGTTAATGAAAAACAAAAGCGAAGATTATGATGCCTTCACAGCACAAGAGGATTTAATTAAATTTATTACATGGTTGTTGTTGTTTTTCTACTGAAATATATTCGACTGTAAACTCTTATTCTTGATTAATTTACTTACTTTTTATGTATTTTTCTGGTTTACTCAGCCCTTATTTACAGATCTATTGATACGCATATCCATCACTCATTCTGCCTATGTATACTTTCTTTCTCTCATTATCATTCACACAATTAAATAAGGTAATCCACTTATATGTTAAGGTGTTTATATACAACCAAGCATAAAGGCAGATTTGGACTTTAAACTAAACATCTGTATTTTGTTTTGGCAGGTCTTAGTTCTGATGCAGTACACACACACAGTAACAGACACAGCTGAAAGTGGCTGAATACACTATTTCCCACAAAGAGAAAGGATTATATCCGCTATATTTCAACAATCGTGCACAGAAATGTGAATGTTGCCACGGCGACAGCTCTGTTTTCAAGAATATTTACAGCTGGAAATATTTGTCCCTGGTGCTCTCTTACTCTCTCTCTTTGGCAAGTAACCCAGCATACAAGCAAACACACACTCTTTTTCCCCTCCTCTTGAAAAAGTGAATCATGGCAGAGGATTATGACATGGCAAAAGCACAAAGAGCCTCTGCAGGATCAACAGAAAACTGGACCGTAAAATCACCCTTAAAAACATTTCTTTAGTCAGACTACATGAACTGAGCTCCACCTCCTCACACACATCCATCATCAAGTTGTGCTGTTCTGCAAACATTTACTTCTTCAACCACTTTGGAGTAAAAACTCATTCCTACAAGATCATATTTCCCTCTGTATCATAATTGGGGACAGGGTTTTATAGCTAAGCGGTTTCACATTCTGAGCCAAATTTGTGTTTAATTCAAGATGTCAGACTCTCACAATTAAGCTCCATGTGGCCACATTAGCTAAAGAGACCCGTAATTATTTCACCGGGCCCACACAATGCTGCTTTTGTGACATGGAGCTTCTTGTGGTGATCATAGGTCAAGATATACACATACACACACACACACACCCACACACACACCCACACACATATACATACACACAGAGTTTCAAATGCCAAACTGGATTCCAGCACACTGACGAAAGCAGTGATGGCATATTAGACTTGTCTGAAGGCCAGCATGAAAAGGAATAAAATGACGCTATGACTTAATTGACATGAACTTCTTCTCAGAAAAGCACTTTCCAACACACTCAGTAGCATTACATCATCTTTACTACCTTAATTGTGCAGTGCTACCGATTGCCTGTCTGTCAGCGTGCATGTTGTGAGGTTTTGTCTGTTTCCAATTGCAATGGAAAAGAGAAGTTCTTTTTGCTCTAATTGGGACCATGTTGAAGAATCCTGATTGATCCATTCATCATGGAGAAAATGTAGATTTAAGCTGTGAAAACAGACTGCAAAGCTCCGCAGGGACTCTGAGAAACACATCAGTCAAGATATAATTGAAAACATCATAGAGCACAGAGGCCGGCAGGTACCTTTCTTATGGGTTTTAAAGGTCATCAAGATCATCTAAAAACAATGGCTCCCAAAAATTAGAAAAGTTTGGGGGTTGCCATGTTTCAGTGTTATACTCCCAGTATAAACAGAGACTTTGACCTAGACCAATACGACATTAAGCATCCCATGGGATCAACTGATCTTATCAAATGGGGTCTAATGCATCTATACCCTCAAAATACAGACTTAAAACCCCTTAAGACTTTCCCATGATCTGGAGTATATTGGCACTTTAATTATTATCCTCATGTCAGTTGAGAGTCGAAACGTCCAAATGTTGTTATTGTTTCAATATCACACCATAGGGACTAATGTTTGTCTACTTTCTGCTACTAAATAATGAGTAAATAGAGTACTTGGTTTGCCTTTCTCAATGAATCGTAAGCAAGAACAACACTACTTTAACATTCCTCTAAATACATTGAAAAGTAACTGAACATTCATTGAGTGATGATCCTCCTGTAAAAGCACACCAGTCTTGCCGTAATGAAAGCATCTTTCTCAAAATATCATCTTGTGTAACACATTTAGTTTCCAGGAGCTGAGCGAAACAGTTTCACCATTCATTCATATTCAGCAGTCAAACTCCTGAGCCAGCAGAAAGTTCTCCAACAGCAGAAGAAGAAACACATGATCCAGCAATAAGACACAAACCAGAGAGCACATACCTTCCAACAGCTGAGCGGAGGAGCGATGGCTGCAGAACCGGAGCACTAGCAGAAATATTCCAAAGAAACAGGGAGGAATGCTGTAAAACAAAACAAAAAGAGTTAGGAAACTGACTTAAAACTACTTTTTTATTGGGAACAAAGTGCCTTTCATTTACCGTGAAGTCATCTTCAGTGACGGTAAGCTTAGATCCAAACTAAAGTTGTCCTGTTCATGTGTGATAGCCCTGGTAAGAGAGAGAGATGGAGCTCACTCTGCCTGCCCCGCTCACTCACTCCAAACTAAAAGCCTCACACTCTCCTCCTCCTCTCTCTCTGTCCTCTCTCTCTCTCTCTTTTTGGTTCACAGTCAAACAAAGGCAGCTTCAGTGATTCGGACTCAAGGGGCCCTCGCAAAACTGAAATCCGACTCCACGTGTCTCTCTGTGGACCACCGCTTTTTCTAATCCAGCCCTCCCCTCAGATATCACAACTCCAAATACAAATTAACACACTCCGGTTAAGTCCTCCTCCTCATTGGTGTGGTTTCTCTCACTGTCGCGCTTTAAAAACACTTTTCTTGTGTGGCCTTGGCCTAGATGTTTCAGAGGCTGCAGCATCAAGACAACATCGTAGAGACATCATTGGATCAAAGTAAATATTCAAACAATTACAAAGAAAAGCTTATCACTGGCATTAGAGGAATGTGATTTTCTTCATTACAGCCCAAGCCACAAAAAAAGTCTTGAGGTCAATTCCAAATGTTACGTCCAATGCATTAAAGCATTTCTGGACAATAATACTGCTTTTAAAAACATTGCATTTTTGATTCGTTTCTTTTGGAGTAATCTTGAGGAATTCTATCCCATGTCCTGAATTCTTTCACTGGGAGGCCACAGTGAGGTTAATAAACTGTGTGTTTTACCTATTATACGAGACGAATGTCACCTGTTAAGAAACAGTTTGCCACAAACCCCGAACGTCTTTACTATCAAAACGTTGGTGGTGATCACAGTCTGATGCAACAAAAGAACAACATCATCAACACAGTATGTAATCCTGAGAATACCAAAATCTGCACTTTTCAGCTGCTCTCTCATAAAGAAACAGAATTGCCACACAAATACATTTCATGAATAAGAAAGTAGACCCCACAATGGTAATGCGCTTTCCATGAACTAAGAGAATAGATTGAGCAGAAAATGTCCAGGTGTATTTAAGTCGAGGTGAGTAATCTTCTATCGTTTTCTCGGCTGGCGATGATGCCATCAGTGATTCATCTGCCTCGATGTCTGGACTCAAGAGCAAGATGAAATATCTGCCGACAAACAAGGACAAACATCCAGGAGTCTAGCTGCAGGAGCCAGTGTGGTGAGGGGAAGTCTGATAAAGATGTGTTCAGACCTTGTTTCTGACAGCTCAGACAGATAACAGCCGTCACGGCGTGTTAGTGAGGCGGCATCAGTGATAAGCCATCCTCACTTCACTGACCTTACTTCACTGACCAGTGCTGTTGTCAGGCAACACTCCTCATAAATCTGTTGCAACTGTGCCCAATCTTTAGCTAACGAGCATTCTTCATAAAACGTCATCTCATCTCAAACAACCATCATTTCAAATGTAAATTGGGATGTAAAGGAAAAACCTTGAGAGTCAGTATTGGTGACCGGGCCTCTTTTTGTGTTCCCTAAACAAGGATTTCTTGGTATTGAAATACTGACCTCCATTACCCATAAGGGGTGCAAAATTGCCTACTCATTTCTCGGGAAGGATATTCATTACACAAAAAGTTGTCTTTCTTTTGGACAAGTGATTCAGAGTCACCTATAATATCATGTTGGTATTACTAGGGGCTGTTACACCAACACTAAGATGTGTTTACAACAATCAGTCACTATAAGCCTAATTTGAAGTCTTCATCACCAGGTGTTCTCATTTCTTTACAGGTGTCAGTTTAGTCACAGTTTCTGAGTCACAGCAGGTGATGGAGTTCTGTTTTGGTCAAAACAAGCAACTCACACATAAGAGTCTGTGTTTATCTTTCAGTCTTCATTTATACTTAAAAAGACAGCTGGTTGTTTGAGGTGCATTTCGTTGAATGCAAAAAAATAGCACTTTGCTGTACTTTCATTTGCAGCACTGTCTTTGATGGTTGTTGTAGTGTTTTTGCCGTACGGTGAAGAACTGACTTGTCAAACACTGACATCATTTTGCTAACATTTTTCTTTAGCTTGACCTTCATTGAGTATTTTAGTGGCCCAAATCTAAATACACCTGCAACATGGAACGAAAACTTCAGTTTCTTTTTTCGAAGTCCAGTTCTGTGAAAGCTCAGACATCTCAAAAGGGCTCAACGTGGATTTCCCAGTGCAACTTAGTTGCATATAACAACTGAAACGATGTACTGAACAATGTTGGAAACGACAACATTTCTTCAATGGATGTTTGTTTTATGAAAAACAATCTAAAAAGTATTGTTGGTTTCCAAGTATACTCTGACCGTTGCCCCCTTTACACCCACACTCAGACTACTTTAGCGATCTCACCTAAAGTCTGTATATTTGGTTGTAAACAAAGTGGAAAGCTCCCTCCTGTGAGGAGGGAAACAAGGAGACAAAGAGCAACAGTTTCTATGCAAAGAAAACAGTAACACAGAGGAGAGGGGGGGTGAGTGAATGACTTCAGCCTGTGGGTGGCTGCAGATTAGAGAGGGGGGTCCAAGTCTGAGGTCTTTCTGCTATGAGTCAGAAAGATACCAGACAGTCATCGCTCTTCAGCTGACTTTGTGAGAAAGCAGGCTGATCTGCCCCAGCTGACATAAAAACGCACCAACGAACAAAATTAAAAACACATCTGTTGCCAGTGAAGGGTTCGGAGTCTGAAAGGAGGCTTCTTTTTTTAAAAGGGATTTTCCATGTTGTTACCCTAAGCTGTTTGTGGTTTAATAGACTGCGGTGCTGCTGAAAGACACTCCAATGCAGTGATCGACAAGAAGATACAATTCAAAGTATAAATAACAGAGTGTGACATGAAACTAAAACTATACCTTAATGATATTTGATATCTCAATCCTGGATTGATAAGATATGATAAGATATGATAAAGGTCCACCAAGAATCGCATATCTTACACATTTCGTATGTAAACCTTTGCAATAAATCCGATTCTGAAAAGTCTGGACTTGCAGAAAAAAAGAGCCATGCAGTGCTGAGAAATGAAGAATAGAGTGAGGAGGCTGTAATGGGGAACCAAACAGCCTCTCTAGATAAGAAGCGTTTTCTGCTGCTCATATTTCAAAATGCTCGTTATCAGAGGCCAGGATTCCTGGCAGAGACCCTGACTCTCAGGAAACTGTGATAAATGATGTGTGAGGAGAATAAATGCTGAGCAATCAAGTGGTTGATATGTACATCAGTTCACAGCTAGTGTTTTGATAACTTAACATTATAATATCATATCTAAATATAAGGATATGTGAAGTATACAGTTGTTTGTATTCTAAACATATGGTTGTGGTGGCATGTTTAACAGTGTTATGGAATGTGAGATAATACTATTCTCGAGTATGATGCTTTCATATTCCCAATATTAGGTCTTCTTCCATATTCTGACCAGCAAATAATGTATGAGAATGCATTTGGATAAAAGAAAATAGTCATTCCTCTGTGTTACGAGTGAGCAGAAGCTTGCTGCTTTTTGAGAAATAGCATTGCTTCATTGTGTTTTTAGCCACGTATTAGTATTATTCTTTACTTTTCACGTTCGCTGCTTTCACACTATGACTGACAAGGACTCCCCAGTCTTCAGGGTTTTTGAGTTGCAGCGTTTTGAAAGCCGGGGGCGTGTTGTGGGATCAAAGGTCACGCTTCATCTCAGAGAGGGATTGACGGTAAGGCTGCAGTATGTGCGGTCACACAGCAAACAACAAGTGCTTCTGGTGCTTTTTAAGCTGAAATTAAAACACAATGTTAACAAAGGGGGCAGCCGGGCTACTGAAAACAAGAAGGGGTCCGCTGTTCAGGGTCACAATGATTGGCAGGGACACGAGCTACAAGGTCGAGCTGCTTTTTAAAGTGAAAGATGAGCTTTAAATAACTTGATTTAGAGCCTGAATAGCCTACAGACGGAGGTAAAGAAAACAATATATTTGTTTATGATTGGGTTCAGAAAATAAGGATTAACAGACCACACATTCAAAGACAAACATAGACAATGTGCTACAAACTTTAATCTCCATAGTTGGGAGTAACTTTTTTTATGTTGTAGATAGACAGCTGTTCTAAATCTCAATCAAACAACTCCAATAATGTCGTTACATTTGTAGCTTGACAATGTGCTGTCGGTTTTTATAAGTGTGACACATTTTCTGGTCTGGAAAAAGGTGTTTTCAGCAGCCGAAATCCGATGAAAAACAAAAGATATCTGGCTTAAAATATGTATAATTAGCCCCACTTTAATATTTTGTAGGAACATGGCTGTGATTACAGGTTTTTAAGCTGCATGAGAACAGACCGTGCGTCGCAGTGAGAAATGCCAAACGGTATTTGAAATCCATTTATCTTCAGATCTACTGCTTCAGTGTTATCGTCTTCAGGTGCGATCGTGCTTACAGGTGCTCATGGCTGAATCTATGTGAGTGTAAAATGTAAAGAAGTTCACTGACTTTATGTAACTCTGGGTGATGATAGGAGTGCGTGTTTGAGAGCCTGGGCTCTGCATAGTAATTATGAAGTTAGATTATCATTCTGCGTTCGTGTTTAGCTTGGATTTCCAATGTAAGCAGCCTGGATGTAATGGAAACGTCAGTCAGGGTGGATTCAGAAGCAGCGGCCAGATATTGTTCGTTCACTCTGCGCCTGGCTGTGCAGCTGCAGCTAGGAGGGGAAAGTAAGGTGGAGAATAAGAAAAAGTCCAAAACATGATGGAGTTCCTTATAGGTTATAACATTTATGCTGCAGTCTGGTGTTTACAAAATACTAAGTTATTGGGAAAATAAATCCTAAGTGCATGTGAAACTCAATATTTCTTAAAGTAAGATTAGTATGTGAAACAAAAAGGTACTTCTTTAGAATCACTAAATGTCCTTGCATTACCTCGATGACTCATTGGTGCACCTTTTGGAGACTATTGGCATTTAAACCCAGTTGTATTTTCCGAAAGAACGAGATCGCAGATACAAGCGGCCGAGATGGGTTTTCTCCGCAGGGTGGCTGGCGTCTCCCTTAGGGATAAGGTGAGAAGTTCAGTCATCCGGGAGGGACTCGGAGTTGCCGCTCCTCCTTCGTCGAAAGGAGCCAGTTGAGGTGGTTCGGGCACCTAGTAAGGATGCCACCTGGGCGCCTCCCTAGGGAGGCGTTCCAGGCACGTCCAGCTGGGAAGAGACCAAGGGGTAGACCTAGGACCAGGTGGAGGGATTATATCTCTTCGCTGGCCTGGGAGGGCCTTGGGATCCCCCAGTCAGAGCTGGTTGATGTGGCCAGGGAAAAGAAAGTTTGGGGCTCTCTGCTGGAACTGCTACCCCCGCGACCCGACCACGGATAAGCGGGAGAAGATGGATGGATGGATAGATGTATTTTCCAGTTTCTTTCCAGACAGTGGATCATTTAAAGCCTGGTTCATCCAGAAAACCATCCACATCACTGCTGTAAAGGTCATTTCCTGTGCACAGATACAACTAAAAGTGAATGAATGCATCGAATATACAAGTTAAATAAGTCCAATCAAATCCAAGAAGACAATTAAGAAGGGTTTTGCCTCAAGCGTGGGGCACACAGAAGCATACAGATGTTTTGAGTGACAGGGGTAGACATACTGGTACTTTTTGTGTTTTGGTGATCTGTGAGATCAGACACAGATGTGCAGGGCCCAGGAGTTCAAAACTTTTAATCTCAATCAGATCAGATTTTGAAATCCAATTTTTTGTGAACCAGGATCGGACAAGTCGGCCAGATGTTGTCCCTGTAGTTCAAAGCAATTCAGGATAGGATCACCCTGATCCAGATTACGACTTTTCAAGATTACTAGATCCTGAATATCAGTGCTTTAATCCTACCGATCGCCATCTAGTGGATATGAAAAATAATACAAGGAAGACAAGAGACCACATTGCAGAGACATCTATAATGTCTAATTATATTTTAAAATTTGAAAGGTGATGACAGATGATGGACTTTTTTTTTGTTGAAGATATTTTTACTTTAATCTAAATTACATTTGTGATTGACAATCTTTGTTGTGATACTTTTATGAGCATAAACATTTATGTCATCAACATTTGGTTGAAAACTAAATAGGCCACCACAAACGTGAGCAAAAATGGAAAAATAAAATGTATTTCCCATGAAGGCTAAAAATGGTGTATTATTTCAGTTAACAAACTTTGCCATCTTATTTAAATTGAAACATTTTAAAATAAATTGTAAAGTACATTTTGCTCTGGTAATCCACTGGATGGATGGTAATTTTGGAGAAACCGGCTCGAGTGCGCTAGAATTTGAAAATCCACAGCCGGAACAAATCTGCCACTTCCTTACAGAGCCCCTCCTCCAACACACACGAACGCGCACATGACCAATGAGGGCACGAGATAAGTTTGGTGCAGAGATGGAAGGCTGACAGGCAGGTAGGCCATCCAGTTATTTTAGCCGGGCCGGCTCAGATGATTGGTCGTGCTTTTCACAGCGCTACGGCTTCCACAGATGACATTTTTTAATGGATTTTTTGTCAAAGCACTTAAGACAGGGGTCACCAACCTTTTTTAGGATGAGGGCTACTTTCAAAAAATAAAACAAGGCGGGGGCTACTTTTACTCCTCTTTTTCTGTTTTTTGCAGTGTATATATTTAGCACATTTTAACATTATGATATCCTTACCTTTAACCTTTGTGTGCTGTTTGGGTCCCGTTTTCAGTGTTTACTAAAAGAACATGTATTCAATTTAATTATTTTAACCTGCTTTATTTGGGGGTGGACCTCTCCTCCTCTGGGGGGGGTCCGGGGGCATGCACCCCCGGGAAGATGTTTTTTTAAATGTTGAAGTGAAATGCATCAATCTGGAGCACTTTGAGAGCAAAATGAATTGATGGATACAGCTCTCAACACTCAGATGAAAGGGAGCTGTATACTTTTCAATAATCCAAACATCTTTAGAATATGATCACAACCAATAACAAATCGTTTAAACTTGTTTATTCTTATCTTATGTTACCTAGTTAGCATTCTATCTTTTCATTTATGCATATTTTACTAATCACTCCCCTTTTAAACTGTTTTTTACTGTCCTATAGTACACATTGGAATGATTTCTTACTTTATCTATATTAAATAGATAAAGGTGTGCTCTCCCTAGCTCTCTCTCTGTCTCGCTCTCTCTCTCTCGCTCTCTCTCTCATTCTCTCTCTCTCTCTCTGTCTTGCTCGCTCACAGAAGCTGTGTGCTCCTCCGTGGCGATGACGGCTTGCGCTAAAAAATAATAATAAACATATTTGTAAAGTGGGGGGACACAAACGGGATTTCGAAAAGTGGGGGGGACAATTTCCCCAGTGGAAATTACGACATGCGTGTGTGTGTGCGTCAAGTGCTATGATTTAAGTTTCGTTTATGCATAGGGTAGATTCTTTTAATTACATTTCCTTTTTTGTTTTGTGTATTTTATACATTTTGGATTTGCTTGGCGAGCTATTTTTAGAACATGCCCGCTGGCACCGTGTTGGCCCGTGTTGGCCCGTGTTGGCCCGTGTTGGCTACCCCTGACTTAAGATATGCATTGCTATCGGGATATTAAGAGCATTCCATGGAATATAACAAAAAGTGCATCTCGAGCCGGTTTCTCAAACTTACCTACCCCACCTTTAAAGCCATGCACATCTAGAGTATGAAAACATACTCTACTGCTAACTTACAGATAGAAACTAATGCAGCTGGTTTCTTTTGGAATAGGAGGCTACATTAAAAAAGGAGAGTTATTTGCTCTAATAGGAAAGTGTTCCGTTATCTGCCTGCCTGACTTTTTGTTTTTCCTGCAGGATTTTTCCAGTCCACCCCACAGGAAATCAGGAAAGGATGTCTGGCATCTTTTAAGTTTTAGAGGTTTTTGTGATATTGGCTTTTCTGCTTCTTAGCATCAGTTCTAGGAGCTCGCACCTTCCAATAATGTGTGGCATCTAAAGTGCGTTCAAATAACTTGTCTGACGGAATAAAAGGATAAATCATGTCAGTTCAGTCAAAGTAAAAAAAGGTCAAGTCTTTAGTCTCTGTTCAGGCATAGCTTGTGTTTTGGCTACTTTGCTACTTTTTCAAAGCAGCACATGTGAATCCTGCTGCTTACTGCTAATGCTCGCTCTGCTAGATAAACGCTATCCAAACACAAAACTTGATCCTATGTAAAATAAGCAGTTCTCACTCAAACAGCTACAAAAGTCAGAATTGAACTCATATATGGTTGCCAGATGGCATCTGACTTGCAGACAAATTGATTCGTACTAAAATACAGTATTAACACCATAGACAACTATTTATGGTTATGTTAATACAAGAGTCAATGTATGAGCATGCATATTAATGTGTGTGTATGTACAGGTGTGACTGACACCTACACCACCCCCGGCGTTCATTCCTTTAATGTTAAAGAAAACACGGCTGGTAAACACAGACGCTAGCAGGCTGTGAGCCATGAGTCTGCCATATTTCCCTCTGTGGACAGGAGAATATGTTCACTGTGTTTTCTCACTTCTGTCATCTGCCTGCCAAGATATTCAACATATCTACCATTCTCTTTCTCATAAAGCAAAGACTGTTGATACATGTTTGTACATCGTCACCTCCCCAGGTCTTGTAGTGAGAACGAGGGTCAAGAAGTTTGTTGAAAACCAAATCCCTTTGAATTGAACTGGAATGATATCATATTCTCTTTTCATGCAACTTTCTATACAAGCTCATTTACAAAATAAACAAACATGATATGTCTAAACTTATCTCTTCATCAGCACATGTAAACATTAACAAGATTGGGCTGCTGGGATTTGTGTTAATTATGAACATATACACACTGCAATCAAAGAGTTTATTCTAAATGAGTGCTTGTTTTAACGCCCCAAAATGACCAATGTTCATATTGTACAGAGACATCAGTACAATCAAAAGGAATGGGCTTGAAAAGTTTCTATTTGAGGGAAATCCCCTTTTTTTTCCAAGTGCATTTCTCTTCTGTTTATCATCAAAACTGTGACATAAACATCTGAAGATGAGGCATCATGAATCAGTTGCATAAAGATTATTTGTTATCTTGAGAGAAAATCTGTCCTTGTACGCGCAATTCGGAGAATTCGCAGTTCAAGAAAAAGACTGGAGCCGATTGTTCCCCGCTTGTGGTTCTAGGTTGCTAAATGTCTCCGACTGCACTAATTTAGAGGCCAAATGTTGTCAAGATGAGGAATCGTCCTCAGGAAACTTTTTCTCATTTGGATGCTAGGTGCTCATCCAAAAGTCTGGTATTAACATCTGACTCGGGACAGCTCAGCTTCTTCCCCCTCTGTGTACTGCCCCTCCAGACCATAAATAATCTCCATAGCTACGTCCAGTTCTTCCATTATGATCTCGGACAACACATGTCTGGACTGTGGGTGGATTACATTTTTGAGTTTCAATCAAAAGTCACTTTTCCAGACGGGGAGCCAGAATGAAAAAAGAAAAACACCCACTCCTTTTTTTTTTATTGAAACCTGTTCTTTTCCCTCATGTTGGAGAAAACATGCATGGATCATAGCTTTGCTTCTAGGCCAAAAACTGAAATTCACTTCAAATCATGCAGAGTTTTACTCAACCCGCTAAAGTATCTATTGGTCTCCTTTTTGTTCATTACCCTCCAAATAAGAAAATGTCTTGTGTCTTATCCACAAAGTTTTAGAATTATCAGTTTCAGCTTTCCATTTTGAATTTGCCAAGGAGAGCAAAAAACTAAATACATCATTAGAAAGCATCAAACTCAAATTAGCTGGTGCTTATCTGCCTTCTAGCCTCTTCTTACATTATATCAACAACATCTAACAACCCGACTTCCCCCGACTCCAATATTTGTGCAAATAATAATAGTTTTTTCACAGTAGCAAAGGTAGAAGAAGTATGACATATGACTGCAAGGACAAGGACAGTAGGGTCAAGGGTGTGACAGACTTTCACAGTCTCCTACCTATGGTCAATTTGTCTTTTAACCATGACGGCAATTTCCCATTACCACAACCAAGTAGTTGCTTAAACTTGGCCAACCCTAACCATTGGGGCACCAAATCAGACCAAATATATTTAACAACCATGTTTTTTGTATTGACCACCAGATCAGAAAATGTTCGATAGGAACGGAACATTTTAAAAGACAGAAACAAGATTTGGAATAAGAAAAAGTCAAGCATCCGCATGAGCTAACTACTTGAGGCTGGACAACAATTAGTGCACTGCAGTGCCAACCAACACCCTTTAGCTCATGGAACATTAACATGATGTTGATGCTTGTTTTTGACTGCAACATCTTTTCCCTTTCTCATGCAATTTTGCAAGGTTTGTTGATTTTATGGTAACTTAGTCAAATACTGAAGCTTTAAGACATCAGAGTTTCCTTCCTCCCCAAGAGGACTTATGATCAACAGCATTTCCAGCTGAGGTCATCCCCAAAGTCTGAGTCTGAAGTCATCCCCAGATCTACGTCTGTGGTCGGTTTTCATTACTGTAAAGGCGTTTCTCAGTGACACTTTAAAAGTTGGCAAAAAAGCAGATGCTTTTCAAGAACAAAAAGCATGATGTTAATCACGGGTGGATACAAACAATATTTCATTGGTCAAATTCTTCGAGTAGTTAGTTGCCACCCTAGACAGATTTTCAAAACAGGTCCAATGGGACTTCTCTGACAATTCTTCAAATTTCTGTGGGATGTCTTAATTAAGTCCAATTCCTTTTATAATGTGGAAATGTGTGATTACTCAAACTTAAAATGCTATAAAAGATCAAAACATTGCCTACAAAAAATACTTTCTCTGGAAACTATGAAAATGCATCAAATCGTCAGGAGAGAGGTTAAATGTCAAGGTTAGGTATAGATTCCACATAGAAGGCATCACTCTACAAAAGCTAGCATATGTACACACACACACACACACACACACACACACACACACACACACACACACACACACACACACACACCACACACACACACACACACACACAACACACACAACACACACACACACACACACACACACACACACACACACACACACACACAACACACACACACACACACACACACACACACCTGTTCATGATGACACGGGAAATAATGAAAAGCAAAGAGGCCTCTTCTCTTAACCCCCCCGTAATGATGGCTGCTTTGTTCTTTGTGTATAGAGTAAGTCCAGAATCCTTAACCACCATTCAGCTCACTGTCATCACGTTATTACAGCCATTATCTGTACATCCCTCTTCAAGGACATACGTATGGTGGTATGTCTTTGTAAAGAGTTGAGGTAAGAGTATGATGAAACAGCGAGGCTCTCTAACCTGATGTCTTCTTTCTGCAGAGGACCAGCAGGTGAAGGAGTCCGGTTTGAAACTTTGGCGGCCAATAAAAAGCTGATTGCAGGGACACTAGACAAAGGTTTCTTTTTTAAGAGAGGTCACCACTGGGTCAAGGTTTTCATCAGTGCAGCTGACTGTTCATCAGCAAAGAAAAATATAACAAATTATATTAGATTAGCTTTTTTCGACCCATTAGAGCTGGGATTCAAAGTGGTTATTTAATAAGAATTTTGTGATACACTATTGCAAGGAAACCTGAACCTGAGGAACACAAATAAAAACCCATCTTCTACTTGATTTGTTCAGTGGATTTAACAAAGATTTCTCTAATAAAGTGCAGAAGCTTTTTAACACACTGCAACATCAACACGTGCCATAACTTTAATGTCACGAGATAGAAAGGGCAGCTATAACATCAAGAAATGTGGCTCCCTGTGGCATCCCGACTCAAAGGAGGCATCAGAAAAGTCTGCTCTCAGAGGACTCGGAGCAAAAACACATTGTAAACTTCTGGAGTTACTCTAGAGATCATCAATCTCCAGCAGAAGTTTTCCTCTCTGGCTTCAGATTAAGCCCTTTTCCAAAAGAGATGGATCTGAGACTGGGCTCTTACATTGCCAGGTTTGGGATTGCACTGGGCATATATTTCCTAACAATCACAATCAGCCTACACTGCTGTTTTGCCAGACATTAAGCTTTTGCCAAGAATTTTTATTTCCTAGACTTCTGGTTTGCTATGATTTGGATTCAGAGCACGTAGCCTCTGTGCTGGCAGACATTTAGTTTTTTGGCTAATTTAAACCAAACTTTAGTTTTGGGGTTGGGGATCAGTTGTCAAGAGCACCGGGTTGCCAGATCTGACAGCACATGTCTTTCAACGTGAACCTCTGGTGTTTTTTTCCTGATCAAACCACATGCCTGTGGCTGTGATTGTTTGACATAGAACACACATGGGCCAAGTCAGTAGACAGAAATTCACAGACTCGTAAAAAAAGGAACTATCAATGATTTGTGTCTTGTTTCTGCCCAGAGTAACACAGGAGCAGATGTTCGTTGGTGCAAAGGAGGCTAATCTGATTTTAAATGACTTGTTTCCACCTTGGAAGCTATACTTTTAAAGTGGCTAAATCGCTCAGTTTTAGTCAATTTAACCGCAAAGTGATATTGAGTAAACCTTGAGTTTCACCTTTCAAAACAGCAGTGTGCTTTTTATATAAAAAGTGACTTTGATAACATAATCCTCTCCAAGTGGAAAGAGATTTAAACCTTAATGAATTCAATTTAAAAAAGGAGAGCATTAGCTGAGTCAGGGATCGGATGATTATTCAGAACAGTAGAGTAATTGTTCCCACTGTGACCCAGACTTTCCACCGCTTTAACAAAAACACTGTCATTAATCTCCTGTATCCCATCTTATCTCCCGCACCAGAGAGCAGCAGCTAATACCTCACTGGATGTGTCACCGTCTACTTCCTGGTGTGTGTGTGAGGGGAAGGATGTGGGGGTCTCTGCTATTGTGACCGCAGGCTATTTTACTAAATTAGCCATGAATGATGTCATCGGTCAGTGTTATCTCCATATTGAGACAGATGTTTACTGCGTCCTGTCCACATTAGCGTGTGTATTAGGCCATAAACAGCTGCAGCTGATCATTGTGCTTCTAAAATGTGTTAATGATGTGTAGGAAATAGTAGAAGTGTATATCCTGAGTTGAATCGAGCTACTGCTGCTGCTGAAAGCATGGATGTTGGCAAACTAGAACCTAATCTTCTTAAATCTATGATCTACCTTATGAAGACTTGCAACATTGTTGTACTGTTCCTTTAAATTCCATTTTATTACAATAGATTAAAAGACAACTAAATGAATCAGGCTAAGACTCAGTACTTCAAGTTCAATTCATTCCTACCTTAAACTGTTCCTTTGAAGTGCCAATAAATGTCTATTGTCTGAAAAGTAAAAGGAGGACAGTATTAAATATGAGATGACACAATCTGTTCATCAAACATGAGGAACGAGAACCCCAAAACAAGTGACAAAAGGTTGTGTGTTTTTATTTGTTCCCATTACCCATTCATTTTCAGTTTACCCCACACCGAGGGCTACTTTGCTCCTTTGGAGGCAGGATTACCCATAATGCTTTACCTCCCTAGTGTATGAGCTTACCTACTGCAAGCAATCTGTACGGCTGATGTTTAAAGAAGAAAACACAAAATCTACTCCATGAAGACTTTCATTAGTTGTATTGTTTTTTAATTAAGTATGCACTATTCCCATGGAGCTTTGCTTTTATTAAAGTCCTTCTCAGATCATCCTGGCTTTATAAAGCTGAGTGCAAAGATGTCAGCAACATCAATGCAAGTTAAGCCTTTCTTTGTAATGCAACAACAGAGTGAAGAAGAACTGAGTTTTATCAACTCATTTAAGAAGAAGCATTTTCAGTGGCTTTTAGGTTACAGTGAAGCAAAAACATGATGAGAATTGTAAAAGACTTCACAAGCTGTTAGGACAAGACCAGAAGGAATAGTGAACATATTTTGAGGTGAAGACAACATTTAATTAAAAACATATAGAATCCCTCTGTTGATGAATAAAGAGCTTAAAAATGCACATTTGATCTCTATCTTGGATGTACTCCCTCTCCACATCTGCAGGACACTCAACACTTTTGAATTTGCTCCTGCCTTATCCAGCAATACAGGAATAAACTGTGAGATTTTAACTGTGCCATACTTCATTCCTTTCAAATATTAATAAAGAGGTGAGGTCAAAATATGTGGGTTCAAATGTACAAACATAAACAGTCTACACAATTTAAACCAAAAGCTATCTGAAACTTTAACCATCACACACACTTGGATGTAAACACATGATGAACTTGCTGTCAGTAACTCTCACACACACACACACACACACACACACACACACACACACACACACACACACACACACACACACACACACACACACACACACACACACACACACACACACACACACACACACACACACACACACACACACACACACACACACACACACACACACACACACACACACACACACACACACACACACACACACACACACACACACACCTTATGTAGGACGCATCTAAATCTTTTTCCATATTGGAAGCATTCCTCTGGACTAAAGAGTGTGTGTGTGTGTGTGTGTGTGTGTGTGTGTGTGTGTGTGTGAGAATCCCCACTATCAATAGATCTGAGTGGCCTGGGTCTCCTCAGTGGGGGTGTTAAAGATTTTAGGAAGCTGCTACCATGAACAAACACACTCCCCACGGCTGAGAACACCAGGGATTCTGCACACACAAACACACACACGTATACACACACAGATGCCTTTGTGTAACGCCTGAAATGGTAGTGGCACACAGATGTAAACCAGACCTCAGCTGGGTGACAGGGGGAGGGACAGGCCTAAACGTGTGTGTGTGTGTGTGTGTGTGTGTGTGTGTGTGTGTGTGTGTGTGTGTGTGTGTCCGCTTTGATGTTGCATGTTGATGAGGAAGGGAAAAGAGGGGACAAGAAGGACACTCAGAGGTTGCAGTAGTGAACAATTCATTATTAGTTTATAATGTTTTGACTGATCAGGTTATTGTTTTGGTATTTGCATGTCAGAAAATATTATAAAGTGTCCGTCAAAATGTATCAAAGCCCATACCTAATTAACAAAGCAAAAGCTCAAAGTAATCATTGCAAACAATAACAAGCTATGACAAGCTAGTGGATTTTATTTGTTAAAGGAAATTCCCCACTTTATTTCCATGCATTCACACTTTCCCTAAACATTGTATCTGGACTTGATCAAATGGTTATAATAATAATTGATAGCAGCTCCTCTTCTTTTTCTGTCTCAGAAGAATGACATTGAGACTGAACCAGAATATCTTGACAATGCTGTCACGTCCAAGAATTGAAAATAAAAAAATAATGTGGAAATATTGAGTGCCAGCTGATGTTTCAGAAGGGAAATTGTTAACAAAGAAACATTCTTGAGGTCTGGGAGAAGATCCTTTGTCTCACTTGAAGAGGATGAAAATAAATTGGTTGGCAGCAATAATAAAGACATGATTAATACTGTGTCAAACAGTGTCACTTATTCCATTTGGCCAGAATGTCATCTTCTAACAATGATAGAAAGCCACACAATCGTTCAAAAGGTCTGGGTCAGGATCTGTTACTCATTTTGGGGTCCTATTTCTAAACTATGACTTTACATTAAAACCATGCACATCTAGAGTATGAAAACATACTCTACTGCTAACTTACAAATATAAATGAATGCTACTGGTTTCTTTTGGAATAGGAGGCTACATTAAAAAAGGAGAGTATTTGCTCTAATAGGAAAGTGTTCTGTTATCTGCCTGCCTGACTTTTGTTTTTCCTGCAGGATTTTTCCAGTCCACCCCTGACAGGAAACCAGGAAAGTGAAGCTGCAGCTGATAGAGGCGAGTGGGACGCCACAGGTGGTCTTTTCATTTGACCACGTGGAAACACAATGCACAAAAGCACACGTAGAGTATATTATCGTTGACTTAACTGGAGCTGCAACATAATAGAAAATATTGAGAAAATAATCTGCATTGGCTAACTTCTGAACCTTTGACCTAGCCCTACCTTTATTTGACACTTACAGCAAATCTTAATACTATTGAGGGAATTTGAAATTGTTGTCAACTTCACACATGCTGTACAAACAATTGGCCACAAATACAGTAAAATGATACCAGTTGTTATCTACAAGAGGATAGCAGTGGCTCTTCTAGCCCATTGAAACCGCATGCTACACAACAAACCACAACCTTTAAATAGTCAACCTCAGAGAAACATTTAAACAACACTTTATAAATAAACTATATCATCAATGAATATGTGCCTTACTTATTAATTAAGCATACACACAAGAAACCTGTCTTCAACTTCCTTTTGTATGACCAACAACCAGAAAATGATTCTCAAACTGGCAGCACCAAAGGACACATTCCAAATAAAGCTTATTACACCCAACGTATCTATCTTCATGACGTACAAAATACTGAATAAACACAGTATTGCAAATATACTCAGTGGAATACAAAACATGACTTACACACTGCATGTTTCACAATGAGCAAACTATAGCAACAATTCTGCACATAAATGTGTAGACTAACAAATGCAGGAAAAGGGGGAAATCCAAATTATTTGTTGACAGCCAACAATAACACATCTGGCCCAGTGAAACAAAGCAAGTTTAGCTTTAAAACCTCCATGATTATAACATCTGCACAGCAAGAACAATGAGCCACAGCAGGGCAGTTTTGATAGCTTTCAGACAAAAACACGTAAGCATGTTAGCAGCAGTGTATTTGACTCACGTTATATGAAGACCCCCGGTCCATCATGGCAGCTCGTTGTTAATATCCATCATGTCGTCATTATGTCGTATGTATGATTCTTTGTAAAGTTTGTCATTAGGACGCTTCTGCTAGCTTGTTGTTTTGGCGCTAAAAAATTAGCAGCATTACTAAACTAGCTATCCCTCCAAATGTATTTAACATAAATGACTTTACAAACTGTCAATAATTCGGTTTGCATGACGGTTACTGACTAATATTGCTAATCAAGCGTATGAGACGCACCTGGGCGACTAACGTGTATTACCGATTGCTAACCAGAGAGGCACTGTTTCACTAGTTTAAATAAACGGTATGTGGCCGAATATATTTTTATTAAATATATTTGCACACACAAGACTGCATAAAACCCATAAAAAATAAGAATTGTGTCAGGAAAGGCCTGGAAATAAAATGGTTATTAGACTGAACTCCAATCAAAAAACACGAACAATATAATTTAGAAAAATACAACAAAAAATAATGACAAGGAACACACACAATGTGCATTAAAAACAACCAATAAGTAGAAACAATTAACAACCAAATACTTAACAAATATTACAGGGAAATAAAAATAACAAAACATTAATACATAATTAGATATAATATTAGGATAGAAATGTTTTTATGCAAAATAATAAATTGTTTTATGGAATATAAAAATGCTGGACTTGTGTGAATAGGGTGGGAGTAAATATGTGTGTCTGTTTTAAAGAGTGTGAAGCTGTGACTAAGCCTTTGCTTTCGTCCATTCATTTTGTTTGTTCCTGTTTATTCTCTGCAGCGCCAAAGCACAGACCATTAAAGGCAGGAAGGACTAACTAATACCATTACAGTAGTCAGGAAAACAGATAAAACCTGCTTCTTCCTGGACAAAATGTGAATACTTTTTTCCCATTACAAAACATCTGGTTTCTAATATGCATCGTAACGCTCTGATACCATTTAAGGAAGTAGCCCTGCTTTATACAGTAGGCTACTATTTTAACTGACAATATTTGTATTTCTATCTGCAGTGAGATGCAGGAGTTTGTCAACTGCTCTTTTCAAGTTCAGGTATGAACTTTGCCACTCAAATCAATCCCTGTTTAACTTTGTAAATTCATAACAAACAGATTTCAAACTGGACCAATGAAACCACACTAGATTTGGAGCAATGTGACACTTTTCCCCCCAAAAATGCAAAACTAGCAATGCTCCTCTGCCCGTTTTCTAAAGCCTGCAAGCTAAACTTCCTTCAACCATTAAAATAGCATAGATTGCATCGGGAGGATAAAAACAATCACAATTTAACCTACTATGATCTCTAATGAAAGGACTCAGGAAATCCATTTGCAGTTGTTTTTCGCAGACATGACAGATAAGAAAATGTTGAGAAGTTTCTAAAGAGTTTTGGAGCCATCTACATCCTGATGGACTCCATATCAGTTGACCTGCTAACCTTCTTGCTAACACTTTTTTTTCAAAAAGGGCATTGTCTGAACAGTGGTAGAAAATACTTTACCTAAGTACAAAATTAAGGTGCTTGTAATTATTTTCTTTCTGTGTGATTTTATACTTCTACTCCATTACATTTCAAAGGTTTAAATATTGTACTTTTTACTTTGCTAAATTTGTTTTACGGCTTCTCCTGATCATACTCAAATACATTTACTCATGTACAACTCTCTCTATTTTGTACTTTTACTTGCAATGGAGTATTTTTACCGTGTAGTATTAACACTTTTGGAAGTAAAGGATCTTAATACTTCTTCCATATCCAATCTCCAGTCATTAAAGAATCGTTGAAACTTTCCTGCAAAAAAGAGGGCTGTTACACTTTCTTTCTATCATCCTTTTCCTTTGTTGATATTATAATCATCATGACGGGTTACCCTGTTACTCACATAGCTACCACTTCAAATGAATACAGTTAAAAGCATGCAAAGAGCGCAGGCCTTTCCAGAGCGGGCAGAGAGTCTAATGAAACAACTGGCTGCGATCCAGATGCTCATTAAAACTTTAGGAAAAAGAGGAGGCGATGGTGACTTTTCATCTTCTCTCTTATCACCACGTTTAATGTTAAGAACAGCATCTTCTGAAACACTGCTCACTTAAATACGATATTTAGTAGACAATTAGTTTTTGTTTTAAATCCTTCCTGACTTTGGGTAACCTCATGATAATCTCCGTAATCTTACTCAGTGGATGTTCGGTTCCAGACTTTTTGAAGCACTTTGACCTGAGTGTTTCTGCTGCTCAGGTTCTCCGGGTATCGCTTACAGGTAATGAATGCCCCCCCTATCTTCCATAACCTCCACATAAACTGCTGCCCCTTTCCCACAGGGATTACTGTGTCAGTGTGTCTGTGTTGGTGTGTGTTTTTGCCTGTGCATATGTGGCTTTCAATGCTGGAATCTGCCCTCAGATTTTACATTAATTTGCAGAAATCTGTTTAAAGAGGTTAGGTCTGGCCTCACCTTATGTCAATGTGTCACCACTACAAATGATGTTTCCTATACAACATTGTTTTCAGGTGAGAGAAAAGGGAAACACATCCAGCCCATGTTGAACTAAAGCTTGTTTTTTTTCTGTCTGCATTTAATGCAAGTAAATAAAGTATTTGAGCTTTTAATATAATAACATGCTAATTGCATTTAGGATGGCTGAGTGATACTGAAAAATTGACTCCAAATCCGGTACGTAACAGATTAGATTGTGGTGCTGTTTACCAATATGTTTGATTTCCATGGTGATTTGAAAAAAATACATGCAAGGTCAAAAAATATACATTTTTAATATATGTTTTTGTAAAGTTAAAACAAAAGTTATAACATGATATTTAGTGAGTTTTTGTGTCATTTAAAAAAAAATATATATTTTGCCAACTCTCCTCAAAATGGCAAATAAAAGTATCTATTTTTCTTGTGTTTGCCTATTGGTGTTTCTTTACCATGGTGAAATTATTGCTCTGCATTGAGATACAGTAATAAAACATCTTCTGAAGATGCACAGCGTCTCTTTGTTCCTCCCATATGTTTTTTCACTCAGATTAATATAGGCTATTCAATACACGCACATACACAATATCACTCTGTGAAGGACATCACAGAGTGCACCCACACTAAGAGAGCACAGTGTCAACAAACTAAAGAAACTTTAACACACACACTGTCACACACACATCACATTTTAAATTGAAATGAAATGTGTCAGTTGGCCTGGGGGGGGGCTCTCTCCGGGTTCGGATGTTCTCCGGTTACAGGAGCGTGGGCTCTCACACTCCATCAGACGTAAGCAGACGTCCTTTAGAGTCGCCCACTGCTCCTGTTACATCACAGGGATTTAATGTTTGATTGAAAAAATGTATTTTTGAGGTGGGGTATTAAAAATGTCAAATCTGCAGACGAAATCTGGGTTTTTAAGACCATGCAAACCATGATTGGTCTAACTTTGAATGTTGCCAACATATGGAAATAATAAAAGAAAAATTATGAAAGCATTCTGTTTTTTCTAGTCTGCAAAGAAATGTTGTTAACAAATCTGTAAAGAAAGCCTCTGTGCTTCTTATAACATTTCATGCAAACTGAATTTGTACACTGATCTATGAACTAATCTTCTCTGCAGATCATGAACCAGAGAGATCTGATATTCCTATACATTCCTGTGTATACATATATATGTTTACTGTGTTGCAGCAGCCTGACACTGTGGAAATGTGAAAGCTGCTTCCGTGCAGAGGCTCTGCAGAAACACAGGATCTGACAAACCTCTCTTTTAAAATGTGAGGATCTGCAGAGAGGCCGGCTGAGGAGCGTCCCCTCTGCCCTACAGGATAGATCCTGTAACTCTGATGCTTCCTCTGGATCAGGCTGGAGTCGGGAGGCCTCTGTAACAGCATCTGGAGCCATGGGACAATTAAAATGTCCACAAAAAAGACTTGTGCAAAATGTAGCACTTCAGCTGTTCCAAACATTTACTCTGCTTCAAGAGTTTAAAAATACACTGAATAAGTTACATTTATTAAAAGAAGAAGAAACCACCGCTGTATGCTCTCAAACATGACACCAGGAAAAAAATTGGAAGGCTTGTGTGCAGGCAATGTGAGAGGAGTGTGTCGTCTAGTTTAGGAGGGTTATATCACGTTTAAAAACTCCACATGCATGTGTTAACTTTGGTTGAAATACGTATCACACGTTTAACACCTTGGTAGAATGTGCTACAATTCAACAATGACTCACAAAGGTGATCCATCACTTCCTATAAAACAGCTTCAAGAGACGCTAGCTGAAGAATTTGGGGAGAGGGTCCTCCCCCGTCTCCCCCACATTCTCCCCACAGTGCAGTGAGTGACCTTCTGCCGCCTTGAAGCTCAGCTGTTTCAAAGTCAAACACACCAGCCTCAAATATTTTAGATTCCAGAAAAAGTATTTTGTGAAGTCACCATCAGACACAGGATCGAAGTGTTCTGCTTGTAAAAGACATCTAGTTTCCTTACATACAGTTTATTACTTGAAATATCTGAAAATGTTTTGCCATTAGAGGAACTTGTACAATGTGATAATCACCTATTTTCTTCAAGATTGCTTTGGAACCAAACACATTACGAGCTTAAATTGCATATTGATTTGTTTGTGCTTCTCTCCTAATGTACTCACAAGCAGTAGTCGAGGTGTTTGGTTTGTTTATCCGTTCTCTATTTTATAGATATTGTGATATTTGGAGAGATAAACAGAGACATTCACAACTCCTTCTGTAGACTCTAATATGTCAAGATTTTGAACAGCTTTATCCAAGCAATGTAAATGTGTGTCTTATGATCCAAAATGTAATTAAACCATGACAAAAACGTTTTATACAGTTATACGTCAATTTCTGTTCAAACGTATTCTGTTTTTAATTTTGGGAGAAATTACAGTGATAGAAAAAGTTGTACTGCCCCATTGTATGAGCAAAATTAATTAGAGTTAGAAATGGTGGAACGAGCACAATGTTCCCTCATCTTTCATCAATCAACACGGTGTAGAAGCAGTTGAAAATATCTCTTAATAGTCAAGAAAAGGTATTAACACTATTATGCCACACTATTATAATTTAATATCTTCAAAGGAACAAAATAAAACACTACAATTCCCACATTTCTCCATATATCTGGCGCTAACAGAGACATTTAGCACTTTTTTACAATGTTTTGGCACAACAGTTAATTTTCTTCATAGGGTGGAGTGTTGGCTAATTATGTGTTAGATAAGGTCAGCGGAAGATAGCGGTGTTGGGAAAAGTTTGCCAGAGGGGAGTGAAGCAGAGCAGGAAATACACACACTGTGGCAGAGGGGCTTTCCACTGTTGCCATGACACTATGACCACAAATACACTTTGACCCCAGAGTAGTGTGTGTGTGTGTGTGTGTGTGTGTGTGTGTGTGTGTGTGTGTGTGTGTGTGTGTGTGTGTGTGTCGGAGGAAATTACTCATTAAACATGAGTGGTGTCCAGCATGCTGAAGAATACCTTTGGGATTACAATACAACATTTTGGCCTCAGCTTCTATTGTCTGTGTGTGTGTGTGTGTGTGTGTGTGTGTGTGTGTGTGTGTGTGTGTGTGTGTGTTGCGTGTCTAGCTTTGTCTTCCCCACCCTGTTGATAGAGTGTTTTATCCCCTGATTGTGAGGGAGTGAAGCAACAGTTTGGGGGTTTGCCCGTGTGAATGAGTTTGTTTCTAAACCCAGTTCCACAGAGAAACAGTTAATGAGTTTTCAGGATGACCAACCAACAAGAACACACAATCAAAACCCTTTCAGATCTTTTTTTTATGGTCAATTACAGGTTAAAGATTGGTTCATCCAAAACGTCATGGGAATATTTTTGAAGTTTTACACAAAGGCAGACTCAGCATTTACTGGAGATGAAGGCAGTGTTTCTAAAGACCAAAAAAGGACAAAGAAATCTCCCAAAGTCAACACAGGATATCAAATGTGCAATGACTCAAACATGCAGGAAATTCTGTAACTTGTATTTAACTCAAACCACAAATGCTAATCTCATGATGGCGCTAGGGGAAGAGTTTGGGTATCACCAAAGTCATAAGGATGCATGATCTCAGGAGCATGAATATCTTCTATCCATCCAGTATGTCATGATATTTCATAGGAAAAGGGAACATTTTCGCTTGCTAGTGGATATAGTGGAAAGAGAATTCATTCAATAATTGCTCAGACATTTTAGTGAAAAATGTAAGGTCAAGGAATCTCCAAAATCATAAGAATGAATCCTCTGGAGACCATGAATCTATTTACCGAATTTCCAGGCAACCGAACCATGAGTGATTTTCAGTATGGAGCTAACTGGAGCCACCAGGTCACAAAAACAATTTGCTGAAATATAAGACTTCTATTCGTCTTTACAACTGCTTGTTTATTGTCCTTTCTATCTGCTGCTAAAGCTTTTATCGAAGCAGAGTCCATAAAAATCCACTTTAAAATCTAGGCCCTGTATGTCGTGGTTAGATAGAGAGTTGCACATGTTTTAGGAGCCACGCAAGGGAACATCACTTCCAGCTGAAGCATGCTGAGCATATGCTGGGTGAGAAATGTATGATGCAAATGTGTGATGCAATTACAAAATCCACTTGTAAGACGGCCAAACTGAGGACCTCACAACATGCTAAAACATACTGTCACCGCTCTCTGTGCCTCGCCTGGATCATGCATTCATGGAAACTGTGAGCTGTACAACACTCTCCAAACCACATGATAAGAGCCTCCTGCAGGGGAACGAGCGGGGGGGAAAGCTCATGTTTGGAGTCACAGCTGGCCATGATGTGTGGTACAGAGCAGACACATTGTTATCATCTATCATTACATCAAGCTAATTATTTTATCCAAAGCAACAAACACATGGAGATACAGAACAGCAAGAAACCTGCATTAGCTTTAAATTAGCCAACCACATAAAGTAGGGCCTACCACAGGTTTTAATGTGCATGGTGCATTTTAATCAGGTGGGTTTCAGTCTGTGTTGGAATAGGTTTAGACTTAGACTGTAATAGGCTGGAAGGCTACCTGGGTTCGTCCTGCATTTATTGTTTAAACCTGATTTAAATCTGGGTTCTTCTCAGGTCGGTGGCTCTATCCTATCATGGATTCTTACATTTCTTCCTTATAAACTTTAAAACAAAGGTGATTTCTCTGTGGGAGAGCAGCTGTTATTTTCTTTGCCTGGTCTATGTTCATGCACCAGCAAATTTCCCTGGAATCATATTTAACATGTTACAACATTAAGTTCAAGAGCTTTCAGGAACTGGGATTAATCCCAGTGGGTTGGGTTGGGATGCATCTTTATTCTATTAAACCTCTGGTCAGAGATGCAAATCATACTCATAGTGCATACAAAGTCACATTTTAGAGAATAGCTAGAAAACATCGATGCTGGCAGTTTGAATGAAACCAGACGGTGTTCTTGGGTGGCATTTAATGCTCTGTGAACACTTTGAGTTACACTGTCTGCAGGATGTTAAAGTCTTCCAAAGGGAGCAGGTGGGAAAACTGTTAACAGAAAGTCATAAGCCCAAATATAACAAAAAATGATGAGGGGCAATTTGAAAATAAACCTCATAATACTTTGATGCTAGTCCAAAAAAAATGATCCAAAAATCTAATATAACTTCCACATTGGGACATTTTTACAGCGATTTTTACAATTTATTTTCGGAGCTTGAAAGTGCAGTGCTGCCTGAGAGGCTCAACTCAGGGCTACACATTACCCTCCTTTATATACTATATAATAATTGATGCTAGCATTATCTTTGCACGTTTAAAATGTACCATAAAATACAAAAAATACTGCAACTCAGGTGTGGTAGTACCATGTTTTTACCACTAGAGGGAGCCATATTCAAGGATAAATGTTCTTTAATTATAGATAACCTGCACCCAAAAATGTGTTTTCTTATGTATATCCCCTAAAATGTCTTACCTTCATTTAAAGTTTTAAATGTACTTTCCTTATTTAATTCCAGACTAAGCTTATTTAATTCCAGACTAAGCTAGTTTTGCAGGCCAATATGTATATTTATTCATATATATTTGGTTAAATCTAATTTAATTGTCGGTGGGGATCTGCTCTTTAAACAGCTTTGTTAGACTTAAAAAAAAAAGTACAATAACCAAAAGGGATTGAAAACATTTCTTTAATTATTAAAGGTTGGGTTCAGTTTTGCCTTAATATTTACTGTAGCTTCATACAATCTGCAAAGGCTCTGTTTCAAACATTGCCACGAGTAATGCATTAACCATTTTACAGTGTCCTGGCTCCGCTCTGACATTCATTCTCACCATCTGTACATGTTGTGCTATTCTGCTCACTTCTGTTCACATGGCAAGGAAATAAATCATGTATTCCAACACATTCCTGCACAAGTGCTAATACATTTCCCGGGAAAATAACAAAAGGTTGAGTCAGAGACTGAAAGAGGAAGAGCTTCAGTAGCATTTGGAAGAAGCATAAAACACAGAGAGAGATACAGGGAGGACGCTTGATGGAGAACACTTGTGCCGATGAGTCAGATTCATTATCTGATGGAAAAGGAAGGAGGAGAGGGACTGAGGAGAGGAAATGAGAAATTAGGGAGATGAGTCAGAGAACTGGAGGAAGGGAGCAAGAGGTCAAAGGTGGATTTTTAAAAAGAAATAATGCAGAAAAGAGGAAGAAAAGGAGAAAAAGAGGGAAAAGTGGAGAAATGGTGCAGAGAAATATACACCCAATCCTAGGGTTTTGAGTAAAGCATCAAAGTGAATAGGCTATTTAAATTTGTTTTGTTATGGCATGATTAAAAAGTAGTTTAGAAGACAATCAAGCATCTGGGAGCTTTGGACTTGAGTTGGATTATGAGTGAGAGACGATGAAGAGGAACATCTGTCCCGCTGCAGATGTTCAGCTTTAGAGAAGATGACTTTGCCAAGAAGGAACTTATACTCAACTTTAATAGCACTTCAAATACAGACTTTGTCATGTTAATGTCTGTATAAAGAGCAGTGATGGGAAATAGAAATAATTAAATTAAACGCGCTGTTCAGATTTGATAAAATGTGAAACATCACGTTCCTCCACTGGCTGCAAACACACTTTCTCTAAACAATAAATACAAACAAATGATCAACTCTAGCAAGACACTCAAACTTCACAAAAGTAGAAATAGTCAAATGCAACAACAAAAAAGAGATGACTGTATTAAATATTGCAAAGTAAAAGAAAATACAAAATCTGAATAAAGTCCACCACAGCTCAGTGAAATTAATTACGGGCGTTTGAGCTGCAGCTAACTTTAAGGCGTTTAAAAGAGCTCAATGTTACCAAACAGTTTACAAAAAGTATAATGTGTAATATGAATTTGGAACTTATTCTGCCTTTTCACATTAAGGGTGTAATGCCACTTTTTACCACAGGATGGAGTTAAAAATCTGTGATATCACAGGCTGATACCTGGTGAACGGAAATGAACACCAAGGGATGGGATTTTATTCAAGATATCTAAATCATTGTCTTGGTTTATATTTGTCTCTTAAACTGGAACATATGTTTTGACGGATTCAAATCTATTTTGTTCTAACCTTAAATGTTTCTTAAAGACAATTACATCATTTTTAAATTGCTTAATTGAAGTGTAAATGCTTGTTATTACCTCACGAAGACATGTCATCATATTGTGTTAAGGCCTGGCCTGTAATAATAATAGTAATAAGGAATGAATGGGGTTACCTGGTGTGATATTAACAGATCACATGGTATTAAATGTGTTTGCAGCGCAGCCATTGGTCAGAGTGTGCCAGCGTATGTTTGTCTTAGTGGCAGCGGGCATAAGGTGGCCAGAGATTAGTGTTAAGTAGTTTGTGGAGACAGTCTTCAGATGGGAACAGATTGGAGTTTAAGTTTTCTAAGAAGCAAAGCTTTTGTTCCTGCAAAATTAATCCCATTGGCTGATTTAAACTTCTGGAGGTGGAGCTTAATGAGGCGAGGCTAGTTAAACAGATAAGGGTGTTCTTTAAAATAAAAGCTATGTTAACATTCTGTCACCAAAATAAAGTGTGTATCCTTATGTGTAATTTGATCTGTTCTGTCCCTCCGCTAGAAGGAATTTCTTGAATATTTCAAAGTATGCGTTGTTCACATTCATGCAGCCTTTATCTTTCTTGACTTTGAGGTTTCAGAACAAATAAAAGAACAATGGTGAAGCCTGTCACTCACATCCCTATGTGTCTGCACAAAAAATAAAAATAAACAAAGAAGTTACTCCCCTCAAGGTACCCCAAAGACAGGCCGTGCTATGGGAAGCTACCTATCATGTAGCAGTTAGCTACGTTAGCGTGTTAGTTAGCCTTATCTTTTATCTTACAAAACTAGAGTAAAAGATGTCCATTATTTGTATTTTGTCCATAGCTCAAACGTTTCCACTAAGAAGACATTACAGCTGAATACAAACAAGATGTGCTGAACAAAAGAATATCACAAAGGTTATTCAATGTACGTTTGGAAGTAGACGGCGACTTCTATTGGCTCTACTAATTTTGACAAGAGCAACTAAGGGCGTCAGGCGTGCAATTATAATTGGTTTTAAATTGATTTTAAAAGCAACAGAATGAGGAACTTAAATGATAACAATAATTAAAAATGTAAGGGAAAAATATCTGTCAAACACCTGATGAAGTGAACTAACATTTGTCACAGACCGGATGCAATGCATTGAGCTGTGATGTCTCTGAGTGTGTGGCTCAGAGTGTGGAGACGCAGAACAGAGCCGAGGCTGATGAGCCTCCTCTGGAGCTCCACAGCTCTGAAGAGGAAGTTGGTGAATAGGATTGGGGGGGTGACAAATTGAAAGGGGGATTAGGTGTGTGTGTGTGTTGGTGTGTGTGGTACACCAGCTGGCTGAGTCCTCCTTCCCATTAACTGAGGAGTGTGTGAGGTCGTAACCACGCATAATTCCACTTGTGATGATCCCTTAAAATGTTTCAGAACTTAATCCATAGTTAGTGACAAAAAAATCTGAGCATTTATATATGCATATTAAAAAGTGCACTTTTCAAAGTACATATTTGCTTTTCTTTATTAGCTTATATGATTTCATGTTTAAGTTTGCTTATATACGAAAGGTGAAGTTTAAAAAAAATATAACAAATAGAAGTCATCATGCAACCCAGTTCATTACAGACATAAAGCCTTTTATTTTGTGTATTACAAGTTTTCTGAAATGTTATGTTTAAATATGCAAATAGAATATATGGAAGTATTTTTAAAACATGTTTTCCATTTTAAAGAGGATGAAATATAACTTTCCCCAAATGTTAAAAAGGCAGGACAGAGATCCTTTTTTAACGTAATGATTAACCCACAATACATATAGTATCATTCTTATATTTACTTGCTGTTGTTACCATTTTAAGGTACGGTAATGTGTGCTGCTTGGTCTTCGAATCAATACAGTTACTACTGAAGGTAGTAAGCTAGTTAGCTGGACACGCTAACAATGGTTGCTTACATTAAAGCAGATAAACACAATATGTTCCAAAGGTTTTTCCTATGTTTTTGGTTTTGGAAAGGATAGGAAATATCTCTCCAAATGATTTAGATGCTGCAGAGTATGTCTCTCATTCAGCCCCATGCTCATTTACAAATTGACAGGCCTGCTGTGCCTGGTGACTGTTGCTAGGGCTGCTATCGGTCAATCAGGGGCTTTCAGCATTATGTTTTTACACGTTTGTAATAATTGGCATGCACTGAATTGACAAAAACATCTCTGACCTGCCTAACTCCTTTAGAAATGTTCTCACGGGCCAAGTGCAAAAACACATTAGAAAAAAAATCCCTTTTGATAAACCTAACTCAGCATTTATCTTCTTGATCTTAACACACTCTGTGCACAATGTTCTGCTGATTGTTCTGCATTCAGCTGCCAGCCTCGATCGATGCCCTGCAGATGTTCTCCAGTCTAATATTCTGTAACAAAAACTGACCTTCAGCACGGCAGTGAAACCCTTCTTTATGTGCATCACTTTAAATCAGCTGTAGCAAAACCTTGGATCTGTTATTTACTTCCCCATTGTACGCTGGAAAATAAATGCAAGTAGCCAGGAGACGGATTTTTGAAAAGCAATTTGCCACAAGGGCGAATCCTACAAGTCAATGGTCAATCAATGCCAAGCCGAGTGTCTGCGTGCTGCCTGTGAAGATAATTACAGCGCAGATAATTGGCTTGTTGATTCAGATGCTCCAGTGAAAATGCGACAAAATACACACTAGTATGATTTGCCAGGTTCAAATGTGTGGATGAGCAGGCCTGAATACATTGGCAGTACAGTATCTCAACATGATGAACAGAGGTGCATTTAAGTGCAACAGGGGGGAAAATGTAGACACACAAACACATGCATTCACTGCTGTACGACACATCAGAAACAACACATTTTCTCAGTTTTGGTTGAATGAGTCGAACGTTGAAATTGAAAAGCCTGAGAAAATACAAGACACCAATGATTTCAAACGTTTCACCTCATCCACTTTGCAGAAACAGACAGCTCTTACATTGTACCATTACATATATATAAAATGGAATATATCTACACTGCAAAACAGTCTTATTTCTTAATTCCTGGAACATTAATTGGAGATTTTTTCTGTTGGAAATGTAGCTTTAGCAGACACACACCCTGCACAGATCAATAACTTGTGAATTCTGAATAATGAGGAGGCGTGCATATCTCTTTCACACATCTTGACTTGTGGGAGCAGGAAAAGCTCAGGTGGAATAACATTAATAACCTCTATCTGTTCAAGTGTCATACAGAAGAGCCTGCAGAATTGGAAGAAAAAAAATGAACAGGAAGCAGCATTTATTAATAATACACCGGTGTTGTTTGAAGTTGTGACATGTCAAATTGCGTGCAATGAAAAAGGAGTGTTAAATGATGGAGTGACAACAGGAGACTGTTCAGAAAATGATTTAAAAAGTGCATGCATTTATGTGAATACAACCCTTGTTAGATCAAACCTCACGATTGTACATTCATAAATGTAGTTTTCTTTGTTAAATTCGTGACTCTAACCTCAGACTATCTAGATTTTTTGTCCATAAATGTATCTTCAAATGTTAAAATCCTGCATTTTTTCGCAGAATATGACCCACATTTTCTGGTACACTTGTATCTGATATTAAGGACTTGAAGGACTTTTTGTAAAAAACACAAAAAAATGATTCTAGTAAACCTGACATAACTGCCTATGTGGCAGGTGGCGAAAAACCAATCTCCAGGTTCACTTTGAAATCTATAAAGAGAGACTTGGCCTTTATAATTTGGAATTGAAATTTGCCCGACAGTCTTTCTTCTCTGATATCATTACCAAAAACAAAAACAACGCACGTGCCTTGTTTGCTACCGTCGACAGACTAACTAACCCCCCAGTGTCAGTAGCCTCTGAATTTCTATCCACCAGGGCGTGCAATGAATTTGCCTCCTTCTTCACTGACAAAATTCAGACAATCAGACAAGCAGTCAGTGCCTCTGCATCAGGTACAGCAAATGTTTTGTCTCTGTGTCCACCTAAAATCAATTCAAACACCATGACACAATTCCATCAGATTAATGATAAAAACCTAGAGGACATTATACAACTTCTGAAATCCTCCTCCTGCTGCCTTGATATTATTCCAACAGGGTTTTTCAAAGATGTTTTTCCTTGCATGGCCTCAGATCTACTTCATATAGTAAACAAGTCTCTTCACTCAGGTGTTTTTCCACAGGCCCTGAAAACTGCAGTCATTAAACCGCTCTTAAAAAAGCATAATCTAGACGCTTCAGTAATGAACAATTACAGGCCATATCAAACCTGCCATTTCTAGGTAAAATCATAGAAAAAGTTGTTTTTCAACAGTTGAGTAATTTCTTGCATTTAAATAACGATGTGTTCCAGTCAGGCTTTCGTCCAAACCACAGCACTGAGACTGCTCTTGTAAAGGTCTTCAATGACATCCACTTAAACACAGACAGTGGCAGAACTTCAGTGTTAGTATTATTAGATCTCAGTGCTGCGTTTGACACTGTTGACCACAACATATTACTAGACCGACTGGAAAACCGGGTGGGACTTTCATCAACAGTTCTAAATTGGTTTGAATCCTACTTAAAGGACAGAAACAACTTTGTTTCTATAGGTAAATACAAATCTGAGTTGACAAATATGACATGTGGGGTTCCTCAAGGCTCCATCTTGGGGCCTCTTCTCTTTAACATCTACATGCTACCACTGGCTCAGATAATGAAAAACAACAAAATAAGTTACCATAGCTATGCGGATGACACACACATTTACATAACCACTTCACCAGGAGACTATTCTCCAGTTAAAACACTGAGTAAGTGCATTGAACAAATCAATGACTGGATGTGTCAGAACTTTCTCCAATTAAACAAAGACAAAACTGAGGTAATGGTTTTTGGAGCCAAGGCAGAACTTGTTCAAAACAACAGATAAAGCCAGAAATCTAGGTGTAGTCATGGACTCTGACCTGAGTTTCAACAGTCACATTAAAACAATTACTAAATCAGCCTACTATCACCTAAAGAATATATCGAGGATTAAAAGACTAATGTCACAGCAGGATTTGGAAAAACTTGTCCATGCTTTTATCTTCAGTAGACTTGACTACTGTAATGGTGTCTTTACAGGTCTCACTAAAAAATCTTTTAGAAAGCTGCAGCTGATTCAGAACGCCGCTGCTCGAGTCCTCACTGACACTAAGAAAGTGGATCACATCACTCCTGCTCTGAAGTCTTTACACTGGCTTCCTGTGTGTCAAAGAATAGATTTCAAAATACTGCTGCTGGTTTATAAAGCATTGAATGGTTTAGGCCCAAAATACATTTCTGATCTACTGCTAAATTATGAACCATCCAGATCTCTCAAGTCTTCAGGGACTGGTCAGCTTTCTGTCCCCAGAGTCAGAACTAAACATGGAGAAGCAGCGTTCAGTTATTATGCTCCAAATATCTGGAACAAACTCCCAGAAACCTGTAGGTCCGCTGCAACTCTTAATACTTTTAAATCCAGGCTGAAGACTTTTCTTTTTGCTGCTGCTTTTAAAATTGAAACTGAGCGGTTGTGTTTCGTTTTTGGTTAATGAACATTTGGGGCTAGTAACCCCAGGGAATCAGTGTCTGGGGACTTTGTCCTGGCTGGTTTTCTCTGTGTATGCTGCTCGGGACGTATGTGCCATACAAGCGTACACAGCTCATGTTCGGAGAAACCTTAAAGAAAGGCATCAGTAAAATGGAACTTCTGTGTGAACTATTCATATCTTAAACTGCACTGTAACTTTTTATTCATGTACTTTTTATTCATGTACTTTTTATTAATGTATTTTTTCTTTTAATGTTTCTGTTATTATCTTTTTTTTTTAATGACTGTTTTTAAATGCCTTTGTCCGAATGTCTTTCATTTTTGTAAAGCACCTTGAATTGCCTTGTGTTGAAAGGTGCTATATAAATAAACTTGCCTTGCCTATGTACAGTATCATGCTATAACTGAAATAAAAAGTGGAAGCAAAACAAGAAAAAAAACGTTATCTGACATTATTTACTTTGCTATGTGTAGTGAGGTCCATCTAATCATGTTGGTGTAAAGCAATGTGGTTCCTTGACTAAAAAAAAATAACATTAAAACAATTTCAATTTTGAGTATTATCCTCTTTTCTTTGGTATTTTTCAGTTTGAAATAATGGGTTATGTGATAACCACAACAAAATAACATACTGTACTACCATAACTCATGTGGAACAATTCAAGTTTGGATAACTACACCCCCATGGCTCGCTGCAATCTTTCCGACAGAAGATTTAGGCCAGACTTGTATACACCAGCATTCTTAATTCATATAGTTTCACAGGTAACAACACTTAGGATATGTAGTAAATCTTCCACTTTTCTATTGTGACCTGCATATTTCCCATACTAAAGGTTGACAGGTGTAACAGTAGAAGGCAAACACTTTCTCTGTTCACACTGCCTCAGTGAACATACGTCAGAACATTAAATCTGATATTTTGTGAATGAGATCGTTCCTCTCCTCCTAAAGGATGAAGGGGGGGGGGGGCAGGAAGTACCTGGAAAGAGACCTTCTTTGTGATGTAACACACGCACTCTGTTGTATGAATGTATCACCCCCCAACACTCCCTTTAAATGCACCGGGGGTGAGGAGGCCGGGGTGAGGGGGGGGGAGGCAGGTGCTGCTGCAGGGGAACAGTGGCCCACTTGTGGCTCTTTTGAGTGTCTCTCCACACCAGTCCATCTCTCAGCATCTCCCCCCCCCACCCTCTATATTCACATCACCTCACACTGTTCACCCCCACCATCATCACAAACAGGTGTGAGGCCTCCCCCCCCATCCTCATCATTTTGTTCTTCTTTTAACCTCTACCTACACAGTCTATTTATGGGTTAACTGAATTCTGATTGGTTCATCTACATATGTACATATGGCATCAAAGTCACAGAGAGGGAATACACTGTACATGTTGTAATATACATATTTTTACAGGTTTATTGTAGTACAATGCATACATATTTAATTGACCTTTTATGGTGATATAACATTTTAAATAATATCTTTTTAAATATTTTATTTAAGTAATATTTGTATTCTATTTTATTTTTTACTTTCTAATTGCAAATGTTTCATTTAACTTTTTATTTTAATGTAAATATTTTCTAATGGATATAATATATATATTTTTTAAGCAATATTTGACACTTATTGTGATGGCATTTAATTGGATAAATACAATTTTCGGAATCTGATTCAACCTGTGCACAGATTATATTACGCCATATTTCCATGCCTGCTGCAGCTTGGAAGGTGAACATTAAAGAAAATAAAGCCAAACATTTATTTATGAAATGGCTGAAAGTCAAAGTCCGAACACAGTGATTAATTGGACAAGAAATCAGTACACAGACCCCGAACTAGTCTTTCAACTTGTATTTTAGCTGTGTTGTTGCATTGTGTTCTCTCCCCGTCACCGTGAACAACACCTGCTCAGCAGACGATTCTCTCAGCAGCGTGACTTTTCTATCAAGGGTAATGTTCTCTGAGGCGATGAACTATCAAGAAGTGATCAAACTCTCATTTACAGCTCATCTCTATCTCTCCACAGACGGACGGCTCTGACAAAACATGGAAACCTCACATTTTACACCCTTACTTTACCCTCAAAGCTGCCGTTTGACATTTTAACATCAAATCAATATCCAGTACGTGTAGCAGGTCTGTGAATATCATTTAGATTGAATTGCTGACCTTCATGCAGTCACTGTAAACACAAAAGGCCCAGTAACAATGACCTATCCTAGAACATAATTGCTTATGCATAATTAATGCAATGTTAAAGGAGTTATTTGGCATTTTCTCCAAATGTCAAACAATAGAAGTACATTATGTTGCATATTTAGCCTCTGCTACTGAACTGCACAGTTTTGGAAAGATATTAGCAGTTTGTTGTGGGACTGTCAAATATCATCTACCTGTTTAATTATGAAATCAACTGAATGTCACTGAATAATTTGTGTTAATATAAGCTTTATAGCATTAAGCATCCACAGTAGTGGGGCTTAAAGGTGCTAGTGCTATATTGAAAGAATGCTAGCACTTTAAAAGTTGCTAACATGGAAATACAAGACCTAAATATTATAAAGAAGACATATTGTGGTGAAATCGATGTCAGATTCACGCCAATTCGAAAAAGAACTGGGAGCAAAATAGCAGTTAATTGGAATGTATTACATTTAGCTGAATGGAAACAATTTCACATTAAATGTAGCTTAATGTGTTGCTAAAACAGATAAGTCCATGTTAGCAAGAAGAGCTTGGACATAAACATAAATAGTAAAATGTTCTGCATTAAACCCAAAAAATTGTATAGCTTTAGAAGATAATTCATGTTCATGTAAAAGCCCATCCCTCTTATTAAGATGAATATTGATAAAGTAGGTTTTAAGGTCTATTTAAGACTGTATTTTGACAGTTTTTCACAAAAAAGGAGAAAGCTCTGCACAGACAGAAAGATAGATGTACTTTATCGATACGAAATTGGAAATAAATGTATCATCTATGACTAAAATCCAAACCTTTAAATGTAATCCACTCTTTTCTATTAATGTTTCATTAGCTCCCACTCTGCAGCCAACATTCAGTTATCCTGATTGTATTTCAATGACTCACACTACAGTAATTTAAAGCTTTTGTGCCATTGAGGGGATAACTAAAGGCATGAAATACAGAGTGTCTGAACACCTCTTACAGACCTGAATCCGGCCTTGAATCCCTCGCCCTCTCTCCGGCTGCAATCTATTCCTCATTCTCGTCCCATTGTTGACACGCTGTCATTGCAAAGCCTCGCTGCCTAGCAACAAAATCCATGCAGACGTTTTTCCAATCTCCTGTTAGAGTGACGCTCCGCCCTCTCCGTCCCCGAGGAATGATTGAAAGGTCACTCACTTCCTGTCTGACAGCACACACATTATCTTTTCTGAAAACACTGAGATTGTGTTGAGGAGGGGGGGTTCACAGTGGGTAGAAAACTCTCAGTGAGGGGTGGGTGGAGGCAGAGAGGAGGGGTCTGCTAGGGGATCGATAATGCCACGCTATCCTCATCACACACTGATGCCTCCATACAGTGGTGCAGGGATGGAAATGTTACAATATTTTTAGCTTGTGTTAACAACAGACCGTATTTCAGGCATCCAACCAAAACCCCATTAAAAAAAGAATTTTCTTACAGATGAGGGGTTTAGAATTGGCAAAATGCTAACTCATTTCCTTGTTTTAGGACTCATTCCCTCTGTTTTTGTTCTCTTCAGAGGGCAGAGGCCCTGTAAAGTGGTATTTAAGGAAACTGAATACTGACTACTATTAAAACAGCTTAACAGTGGAGCCTAGGGCAAGGACATATACCAATATAATATCATTATATTGTGATAGAGTATATATTTCTTTGATTTTGGATATCTCAATATGTCAAAAGTGTTGTCTTTTACTGGTTTAAAAGGCTGTTTAAAATGTTATTATTTGTCTTTACCCTATTACTCATTGAATCAACATAAATTATAATAATTCATCAAAATTCTCACCGTGAAAATATTTTTAGAGCACAAATAATCAACCAGACAACACCATTGTAATATCCATATTGAGCTATTTGGTCAAAAACATTGTAATATTTGATATACCCCATATAGCCCATGCCCAATTGTGTTTTTGGTCCTTTTGATGCAGAAATGCAAAAATGCATATTGTACTTTAATTGCATTATTATTTCATCAGGATTCCATTGCACCAGTAAAATATGTCACTTAAAGGAAATGTATGACATCAAAACTTTGGACTCAAGTTTTGTACTGCATTGCCATTCAAAATGCTTTAGTATAAAGGAGGTTGAAAGATCTGCATTATGAAAAATACTTCTCTCAGCGTCCCCCTTTCATCTATAGATCTCTGACCAGATCAATAAAGTTCCACATCATAATCAAAAGGAAGAACACACACAGCTACAGTCAGCAGAGTACTGGTTGTATAATGGGGGGGGGGGGACATAAGAGGCAGTGTCTCATTAACATTCCCCACAGTCACTTTCAACAAAACATCTGCTTTCACCAAGTGTCTCCGTTATCATGTCAGAATATTAAATGCGTCATCAAAGTGACAGCTCGTTCCTGGCACAGAGAAAAATGAAGCCCGAGTCCGAGAGGTAATATTTACATTCTGCCTCCAAGTGTGATACCAGAAACATCCTGATGACACCTGATTGTATCGTGAAGGCATTGTGGACCTTCGTTGCTCTCTCTGATTGAATCCAAGTCTCCTAAATCCTCGCTCTGTTTGAACACACCCCAGTTAATCAAGCATGTGTTCCTCAGAGCAACCAAGAAACACTTGTTCTGCAGCCAGCACAGTGGAAATGGAAATGTCATTTGGTAGCAGCAAACTCGACATTTTGGAAAACATGTCAGAGGAGATCAATATTCTTTTAGGAAAGATTGATTTTTAAATTTAACAAAATGCACTTGAAAATCAGGAACAGAAACAGAAGCCCAAAACCTACAGACACTGCAGTATTAACAATGGAATTGAATGACAGAAATAAAGAAGATATATGAAAATACATCATTCAGCATTTATACATAGCACAGGAATATAAATAAATAGGATAGAGAGGAAACAAAGAGTGACTGCTGGAGATGGAACACTTTCAAAAGAAGGAGGTCATGGCAGAGACGTAGAATTGGTCCAAAGCATGCATTCATGTCACAAAGAAAGATGACAACAGTACTGGGAGTGTTTTTACAATAAACCTATTAAACATACATTCTTCACACTCTCGTAGCATGGTATCATTCAAATCTTATCAATTCCATCACAAATGAATAGGAAACTTTTAAAGGGGCCCTTTTATTCTCATTTCAAGGTTTTATAATTGTATTTTGTGTCTCTAATGTGAAATGTCTCCATGCTTTAATGATCAAAAAGCTCTTTATTTTTCTCATACTGCCTGTGCTGCAGCACCTCTTTTCACCCTCTGTCTGAAACCAGAGCCCAGTCTGCTCCGATTGGTCAACCGCTTAGAGATGTTTAACCTATCACGTACAATGTGGTAGAACACTAGCCAATAGAAGTGAGAGTGTTACATAGTGACGTCACTTGATGTGTGGGAGCGAACTTTGGGATTTTAGCCTTTGCAGACTATTACATGCACACAAACCTATATCACACACTAAAGGAAATAAACAAACCCCAATTTAAACAAGGCACTGTGTTCTTTGCAATGTTTTCAAGTCATTCAAGAAAATGTCCTCATCTGGTTAAAGATGGTACAGTGGCACCCTGAGGAACCAAGTTTTGCAAAACACATCCATTGCAAATATTAGCGGAAGAAGAACAAGCTTATTTCCCTTAATATGGAATTATTTCTTTGAGTCAAATCCAGATAAATAAGGAACACAAAGTCCCAACATATTGGCCTGTGCACTCATTTTTGCACAAAGTTGGATCAGCAGGTAAGGCATTTGTAAAAAGTATTCGCTGTAGGCTGCATGCACATCCTTTAGGTAACATAAGTAAAGAGAAAATGTTCACTATTTCTAAAATGAGGTATGTTTGCCTGCAGGAGCTGCAGAGACAAACGCAGCCAAACCTGTTAGAGAGCCAGAGGGCGACAACATGAAGATAAAACCACCATCTGACACTGCAGCTGATTGTAGCAAAAAATGCTCTGACAAAGCCTCTGCATGCACCAGACAGCAGACACACACTGAAGCAAGCAGCTGCTACAAACACTTCAGAAGAGGAGATACTATAAGCGAGCCTGAGCATGCTCTGGTTTTTCATGTGTTGCTTTAGAAGAGTGTGCCAGAGGTTAGCAACCAATATTATCATTAGATGTTTCACAGCAGTGCAGCACGACCCACAGAATCACTGATTTAAAGTAAAAAACTGAAAAATCGTACCTTTACCTCTGCTAGTTCTCACCCCATGTACTTTTCTTCCATTATTTGCCTCCATTGTAGTCCAATCAAGCGTTTCATGTTGGTCTTTGTGAAGTGCCTATAGGCTGTGATTACTGAGTAAATTCAGTGTCAATGTGATAAGGAAGTTGTCACAATAGGGCAATAAAGTAGAGACCAATGTTAACAGTTTTTCTAGCCGTGTGATATTAAATAATAACTGTAAAACAGTGAGAGAAAAGTTTGGTACACAAAGGCTTTCTGCTGAGGCCATCTTGGTTTTTGACAGTCGCCATCTTGCATTTTTTGGAACAAGAAGTGACACTAGAGGGTGGAGCTAAGAACTGAACATTTTGAGGCAACCGAAAATGTTCAAATTAACTTTCATGAACTGAAAACACTCTATGAAAGGGTACAAATTGTAATTTTGCTTTAAAATTAGAAAATGACTTACTTAATAAATATCATGCTGTATTGACTTTCAACTAAGAGATTACACTTATTAGGAAAATAATTACAGTGGTGTTACAGTGAGGAGTACAATCTTTTTATCATAGACTTCTATAGAATCACACTTTTTTTGCAATCAATATAGTCACCCACAAAATGAAAGCGTTTCAGACCTGCAGATTGCCAGAAGATTTTTTAATCTAATTGTTGTCAAGAAGGCCAATAAGCACATGTTGTTCTTATGTCTGATTTATTTGTTGTACTTGTTTTGCCTTTAATTGTATGTAAAGCAAAAAGTGCCACACAAATACATTTTATTATAACTATTACTAAGGCTGAAGGAGGAGATGCATACCCCCCCTCACTGTGGTTAGTGCACCAGCAGCACCTCTACACATTTGAGTTTCTCAGAACTGCTTTCAGAGACTTTACATATACTTTGCTGCTTCACCTCACTGTCCACAGTCTGTGAGTCATTTCCTCTGCAGAGAGAAGCATGGCCACGACCGACTGACTCCAGTGTTTCCATGGCCTCGGAAATCTAATTCAACATGCAATCCAACCCCTGATCTAACTTTATTCAGTGCACGTCATTTTGTGATTACTTGGAAAGTGGAGTCCTCTTTCACAGAATCGTGGGGTTTGTTACCACCAACGCCTCCGGCCTCACACCTGCTGTCTGACACCGCAGGAGACACAGAGCTCGACCAATCACAGCCCTGATCTGGATATCTGATCCAGAGGTGGCCCAACAGCTGCAGCGTGTTTCTGGCACTGCAGCTCCTTCAGATGTCTGCATTTGTCCTGAAATGCGTCATGGATGCAGAGGAAACTGTTTGCAAAAGCCAAAAGTAAACATGGAAGTTTTAATAAACTCTCCTGCCTGAAGACACATTTTTCTTTCTCAGTGAGGCTTCAGGAGAATGAATTTGAGGAAGCATGGAAAAGTGAGAGCTACAGTATATTTCACAGAGACGATTCTTCTTTTGATTGAATATGCTTTTGTAAACTGTCCGTCTCAAAATAGAAGACATTTTTGGATTGTAAAAGCAGATATATAAATACTATGTGACTCCAAAGAAGGAATTGACAAGAGTCAGTCCAGTGAAAAAACTTGCAATAGGAATTCTGGTATTAAAGCATTAAGAAATATGTGTTATCCCTAAAGTATGAGACATATTGTGATTTGTGCAACTTAAGTGTTATTCCTGGAGCCGTACACACTTGCTTAAGTTTCCTTTACAGACTAAATAACAGCTGAGAGAAACAAAAATAAGTTGAGACCATTTCAGGCAGTCATTCCAGGATAAAACGGTGCAGTGAATTTAATGGAAAAACACCGAGATATAAGTTATAGCTGCAGCTACTTCCCTAGAGGATATCAGTGATTTATTTCCTCCACAAAGCTTCTGTTAACACCCAGAAAAGCTGATGAGAAAAACTATTTTTTCCCCACCAAAACCTCTCTCTGTAGAGAAGGCAGAGATTTACACCCCCCCCCCAGATAGTTTGAAGCGCCAGTTGTCTCACTGCTGACTGATTTGTCCTCTCTCTCATAAATGATCTGCAGCTGGCAGCGCTCCAGCTCGGATATATTGGAAAACTTTGGAGTAATTTGGCTCCCGATGGGAAAGTGATATCTGCTGCAGGGAATTTGTGACTGTTTTTATTTTTCCCTGAGAAACTGATGCCAAAAAAAGTGTAAATGGAGGGAGATTACAGCAGGACCAGTACAGTCACAAAAGGTCCCCCCTTCTTTTCTTTAATGGAAGACGTTACAATAGACATTTATTCCCAGGGCCAAAAACCTGTTAGTCACGCTATTTATCGCCTGTGATGGAAATATAGATCTAATTTTCATCCCTTTTCCGGCACGATGCCTTATGCAATGTGTTGGAATTAATATATAATCATCTAAATCAACAGGGGTATAAACAATTATTTATTATATGGAAAAAGTCGTTTTACCTAGCTGACTTCTGGAACACACTTAATACAAATTTCACAGCCAAAATCTGTCTTTGTGGTTCCTCTATTAGAAAATCACCTCTGCTGGTTTTGGAGTTTAGAAGAAAGACTGAATAAGTCACTGGTATTAAAGAGAAGGAACCACTTTCAACCCTTCAGTTTTTTGAGGTACACCAGAAAAGCCCCACTGAAAACATACTTGTTTACTGGCAAAGGGATAGGAGCAGTGGCGTAACTATCGCCGGTGCAGCCGGTGCAACGCATCGGGGCCCAGAGCCGGGCAGGGGCCCATGCAAAGAAAAAAAAAATATTTTAAATTTTTTAATATATATATCTTTTTTTTCGGGGCCCCAATGGCATTGGCCGGTTCACGCAGTCTTCAAAGTAACCAAGCAACCTATATGAATTTGTAATTTGTCTGGCAGCAGCAACTTCGGCAGCATAGAGAGGCGAAGTCCCTCCCTTTCCGGGGGAGCTCCATGGGACCTTATTTCGGAAAAATTATGTATTGAAGTCAATGGGGAGAGAAAGATTATCTTTCGATTCCGTTGAATTGTGCCACGAATTCATGCACGAATTACACATATGATGTTTGTCAATTTAAAAGATAATTTTGCAAGTCAAAAAAATAAAAATGTGTCGTAAAACTGTGAAGTAACACTTTTGTTTGTGTGAAACCGCTCAATGAACAACATCTCCTGTCTCGCACCACACACCAAGACGGCCGTCACGTTGGCACATTTCACTTCTTTCTTTCAGAATGAGGTGAAAAGTATTAAACGAGGTGAAAATCACTACAAGTCTGGGCATGTTGAGAGCTGTACATACACAAAAGGGGAGTTAGTCGGTTCCGTAAGAGCCAGCATGCAGGACCGGGATTCTGGGATTTGTAGTCTTTCTAGTTGCGTATTTTTCATAGTCTTATATTTCAACAGTTTTACGAAAACTGTGACTTTTTTGACATGGAAATAATTTTTTAAGATTGACAAACATCATATGTGTAATTCGTGGCACAATTCAAACGGGATCGAAAGATACGTTTTCTCTCCCATTGACCAATACATAATTTTTCCTAAATAAGTTCCCATGGGTCGGAAGTAGATGGGCGGGACTTCGCCTCTCTATACAAAATTGAATAGCCTGCATTTATGTACAGCAAACCAAAGGACAAGAGCGGCTCTCAGAGAGAAAGGACAAGAGAGAACAAGGAGATGTAACGGCTAAACTTACGAAATTAGACTTTTTTTTGTCATACATCGTCCTCGAAATCTCGATTAATTCTGTAAAGTGATTGTGTGATTAGTTCGCTGTGCCGTTGTCAGGCTGTGGTGGTATGAGGCCAGCGCAGGCTGTTGTTGATAGCCTACATGTGGCGCTTCTGAGTGGTTGTGTGTGTGTCGTGCGTGTGTGAGCCCATCAGCGTGCGCTTATGTTTGGGGCGATGGGGGGGGGGGGCCCAAAACAATATTTGCACCGGGGCCAATCACAACCTTGTTACGCCACTGGATAGGAGTCCGTTGCATATCTTTAACTGGTTTTTATCATGTTTAAAACCTGCATATATGAGCTTATTTTGTAAAGTGTATCATTAACACATTATAAAAAAAACAAGGCAAGTTGGGCTAGCTAGCCTAACCAGCTAGCAATTTCCCCTTACTTAGTCTTTATGCTAAGCTAACCAACAGCTGGCAATAGCTTAATATTTGTAGGCAGGACGCAAGAGTGTTTTCTCATCAAAATCACAGAAATAATATATAATTCAGTATACAGTATTTCATAAAAACATCAGACTATTCTTATCATATTTTTTCTTTTCTCAAATGCTGAGCTCTATAAACCAATTGCATTGGGGTAATAGGAGAAATCTCAGGAATGGTAACTTTGTACCTATATTTTCAGATCCTTTCAGACAAACAAACGTATACACACCCAAACGTATATAAATGACACAGAGTCCAAACAGTTCACATTTAATGCCCTGGGCTTTATTGTCTTATTTTAGTGAGAGTTCTGTCACATTTTTTTTTGTTTTTCAGCCTCCAGGTGGGACAAGTAAACCTCAAGGATAAATCCTGCCATTGGACTGGGCATTCAGATTGTGACAAAGACGAGAAGCACTACTAAGTAATGCTGCCTTTGTGCCTAACTCTTCACAGAAGAGAGTACATTAAATTCCCCAAAGGAAGGCACCCAATACTTGTGGTTTTTGGCCTTGCAGCCGTCTGGAGATTATTTTTTCAAAGAAAATAAAGAAAAAGGGGAAGAGAGAGTGGAGAAAACTGCCGTTCTTCCCACCCCCGCCCCCTCATTAGCATTTTTTGTTATTAAAAAAAATGGAATGATGAAACACGTACAGCGATAACTGCCCATTCACCTCCCTTATCACCTATGCATGAACAAGTAACAAATGAACAAAAGAATTAAGTCTTTCAATTAACGAAAAGCTTACAATCAAGTTTACCACAAGAACAAAATAAAAAAATAACTGAATTTTTGTTTTACAAAAAAAATGTCTGTGGGATAAAACAAATATAGAAGGTTGCATGAAAATGAAGAACAACCCCTTTTAAAAAAACAAAAATACAAAAGCAGCATTAATATTTATCAAAACCATGAACGAAAACATCACAAAAAATAGTGCTTTAATCAGAAGCAGCAAAGGCTTCTGGGAAGAGACTTCATCCCTGTTTTGTTACTTGTGTTTGGGACGATGTTAATGGAAGCTCCAGGAAGAGGGGCGCCTCATCTTCCTCCTCCTCCTCCTCTTCCTCCTTCTCCTGGACTCCGGTCCGTATGTATGCCACCATACGTATTTTCACATGATCCACAGAGAGAAGCACAGGGACCCGAAATAAATGTGGGGGGGGGGGGAACCTGCTTTGTGTTCACAATATACAAAAATACCCAGGAGTCTGTAGCTACCTAACACTTACTACAGCACAGGAACCAACAAAGGTACAGTGTACAAATAAAGAACAGAACAAAGCAAAATGAAGAAACTGTAAACACAGCACAATAAATAGATAAAAACAGCAGGCTCCGCACCATGCACATGATGATAAAACTCTTGTCTATACACGCCTCTCTGCCACAGGTTACTTGGCTTTCTTTTTTTTCCCAAGTGCAAAACATCACAAATGGACAGTTCTGTATTCAAGTAATATATACAAGGGGGATATTACAAATATGTAGTTACTGTACAGATACTAATTTTGCCATATTCATAATTTACAAGTTGATCTTTTTACTTTTAACAAAAGAAAAGAAAAGGTTGAAAAAGTATGCGAGATGAGGATCATTCTGTCAGTCTGCATCAGAGTCCTGCTGTCCCTTTGCATTCCCGATGCTACGATGCACAGCACCTAAAGAGGGGACCGCCCCCCGCTACTACGTCACCTCCATGGCCACTGTGTTGTCTGCTATACTGTTCAGTGCTGGCTTCTCCTCGTCGTGATTATCCCTGAGGACAGAGGAAGAGGAAGAGGGGCTTTAACATCTCAGTCAGGGCTCATTCAGAATACCGAAAATAAATGACAAATATATTCATAGAAACATAAGTGGGAGCCAGAATGTGCAAAATAAAAAAACGCAAGATATTTATTTAGTCATTATATAGTTTATAGAAACAAAAGTTAATAGAGTAAATGCCCAATAAATATATATATTTAAAAATAGTATACAATGTGCATTAAAAATATAAAATAAAAATAGATTTATATAAAAATGACAAGTTTAAAGGTGGGGTAGGTAATTTTGGAGAAACCAGCTCGAGTGCGCTAGAATTTGAAAATACACAACCGGAACAAATCTGCCACTTCCTTACAGAGCCCCTCCTCCAACACACAGGAACGCGCACATGACCAATGAGGGCACGAGATAAGTTTGTGCACAGATGGAAGGCTGACAGGCAGGTAGGCCAAAAAGTGTATCTCGAGCCGGTTTCTCAAACTTCCCTACCCCGACTTTAAGTAAAATGTCCAATAAAGGATCAAACAAAAATATATATTTATTTAAATATAAGTTCAAGTATAAAAGTTCATATTAAGTTAAAATAAAATAAAGATATGTACATTAACACAAGTTAAAGTCAGTTGTCCAATAAAAGATGAAAATAATGATGTAAAAAAAATTATATATATTTATTGGAAGTTAAGGTAAAAATGTGCACATTGTACTGCAATATTTAATATGTACATTACAGTTTAAACAACGGTAAAATAGTATTAACAAGATATTAGGAGAAGGTAGGAAGGCAGAGTTTAACGCTGATGTTCTTCTGTTTTCACTTTACTAACGAGGTATCTTTAACTGTCCTGTATATCCGTCAGTGATCTCTAAAGGAACATTCATTTCTTCTTTCAGACGGATTTATGTGGATTCACATTTCTCTTTGGCAGACACTGCGTCGGCTTATTTAGACTGAACCCAGGGACTGCCTGCTGATGCAGAGGCTTGACTCACTTATCCAGAAACAAACAATAAGTAATCCAACACTGCTACAACAAGAGGGACAAACTTAAATAAAGTTATCTTCTTTTGCATATTTAAACACATGCTTTTTATGTATTTATATATTAATGGGTGTTTTTCTGTGGTGTCTGGAACTCTGTCTGATCGCCCACTTAGTGCGGCAGCTTTGGTTCTGCTGATTATTACCGCCTGTGGCCAAACATCTGTTTATTCTGCATCAGTACGAAGTAATGCAAAACAAATATATATCTTCTTTTGTCATTTATTCGAGAGTAATGTCACATTGGTGTTTGTTCACATAGATTCAAGACTTTTTTGAAATGTCTGGCTATCGGATCTGCATGGTGGTAATGCGTAAAGGGTTTGTCAAATAATTTAAAAAATGCAGTTCAACAAATTCATATATTTTCCCGTAGTCTCCCAAGTATTTGAAAACTATGAATGATATTTTATACCAATGATTGTGAGAAAATGCTACCTGTGTTCCCCTCACCTCGAGCCCAGCTCCATGGCCGCCGCCCCGGAGACTTTGGGCATGGTCAGGTTGGTGGAGGCCGACAGCTTTAAGGCAGAGGATGGCACGGGGCCGAGGGTCCGGGGGATGTGGCGCCCGCTCAGACAGATGTTGTTCCCGATGAGGACCTGAGTGGTGGCGGGGGTGGCGTTGGCGGCGCTGCATCCCAGAATCCCCAGCGCGGCTGCTGCGTGAGCGCCGGGGGTGGAGGTGGAGGTGAGGGAGGTGGGGACGGCCGGGGACGCCGAGTTGGAGGAGGGCTGCAGGAAGGCAGGGGCCATGGAGGGGGGGGTGCGGGGAGACTGGGTGATCTGGTGGAGGGCGGCGGGGGGGCCGGAGAGATGCAAGCCCTTGAAAACACCTGCAGAGAGAAAATGATGGAAATGTAAATACAAAAATTCAAGATGAATCCACAGAGCATGCTTCTATCACATCTTTGTCCTGCGGGACATAGACCAGGTAACATTTAGGGTCTCCTACCTGCCCCCGCCATGACCCCGTTGACCCCGCCCCCCAGAACCAGCTCCTCTTTGGACTTGAAGGTGAGCAGCTGTTGGTGGAAATGAGCGCCGACGCAGCAAACTGAGCGCTGGCCTGGTCCAACGTCTTGGACACGAGAGCCTGGAGACCAGAGAGAAAACATGAGTGGGCCAACGTTTAACGCTCGGTTACAATGTATAAAAACTGCAGAGTCAGCACTTCTGCTGCCAGACAGGAAGTAAGCCAATGGATTTAACAATGCTCGTGGGAATGAGGATGTGTCCCTTTTCCTTAGGAAGGCTGAACTGACCTTCACCTGGGAAATATTTCCATATAGAGTGCTGCAGTGATGACGTTTGTATGATGAAGAAATGAACCTCTGTATATCAGGATAATCGCAACAAATTAAGAATACTTTAATGGTATTTCAATCTTAAATGAAATCGCCAGAAGGAACCAGCTAATGTTTGCATTACTTTATGTCACCACCGCTAAGCTAAAGGTGGCTAATGATCGGCATGATGACATTGAGTAGTCTCATTGAGTCACTTGATAACAAATGTCAAATGCACCAGTGAGGTGTTTACTGACATATTTTATGTTGTAAAACAACATTTCTTCAGCTTGTGTTAACAGCAGACCTTTTTTTTCGGGAGAAAGACCAAATCAAAAAGCCCATAAAGCACCATGGCAGTGCTAATATGCTGACTCATTTCCTGGTTTTAGGACTCATTCCTGCACCACTCTGTGGAGAAATCTATGCAAGCTCCTATTACCTTATTTTTGGCAATAAAAGCATGTAAGAAGTGCACAAAATGACAAACAGCTGACTAAAATAACACCCTCTTCCTCTCAGTAGTTTTACACCCATAACATTTGATATTGATCTGTTTAAAAGTTCAACTCAGGAGATGCAGAGGTGTGTTCCGGTGCTCCCAGGTGTGTGTGTGTCCTCACTGACCTGTGTGTTGTGTGTTGGGACTGCAGGGTTGTTGGCTTGCTGCTGTTGGCTCTGCTCCAGCTGCTGTTTCTGCATGAGGGCCAGCTGCTCCTGGTGCTGCTGGTACTGCTCCGCCGTGAACACTGAGCACAGGAGGGACAAACACACCGGTCACAACCACAACTCTGACATCTCTTACCGAGGGGTTCCTTTGGTTTACTTGGCGTTTAGCAGAGATTCATCCAGAGCAGTGTGCACAGAGAGCAGATATAACAGAAAGGGTTTGGATTTGTATGAATTGTGAACGGCAAACAAAGATTTGTATGCATGCCTCAATGTTCTGAGAAACTGACAGAAATGAAGGAATGCTTTCACAGAGAGAACAAAAGCACACAAGTGTCTGGAGATGTGGGCGTGATGCTCCAGGGTTCAAGGTAAACTAAATGATCACAAGCTTGAAAGTCCAGTTTGAGGCTTATCAAACACACACAGCTTATCCTCCTGAGGCCACATTGTAACGCTTTTTTCTGAATTTGCATAATGGCTCAAGCTACAGGTTCTTCTACCTGTGGGTTAAAACCGTGCGTTGCATTGAAAAACTGGTTGCGTCACAACAAAACATAACCAATGAAGTAAAACCATTTTTTGACAAAGAGAGTATTTTACTTAATCAGAAGTCTGTAAAGACAAAACACTTTAAATAAAGCTAAAAGTGCACATCTGTACAGACATTGTGCAAATATTTTAACTTAAAACAACTGTCACCGGTCTTATTGATAAAAAAAAGGTATCTTGTAAAAAGTGTTGGTTTGGTACTGAAGTAGCATAGCATTCATCTTATCATTTACAGCTATTTTCCTACTATGGCATGATCATATATTACCCAATCTAAATCCGGACCTTACATGTCCAGTAGTAATGTCTTTCAGTGCAATCTTCTGAGGAGAATACTAGCCAGAATCTTTTCAGATTATTTCACAAAACAAAAAAAAGGACTGAACAAAACAAAACACAATGCATCAGAGAGGCCTTCACAGAGAATAACACCTACTCCAACTGAGGGGGGAAAGGAAGGATACATTCCCAAATCAGTGAGTTTAATCCGGAGATGAATGAAAAAGAAAGCAACACCCACTCATACCTCCATGCTGTGGGCTTAATCCTCAACAAATAATCAATGTTTTCAACCTCATTGCACTTTAATGACTGGAATAGCCCTCCATGCAGCAATATGTATTTCTTCTACAAATACAGGCATCGATCACTAACATGAAAAACCCAAATAAGGTCTCCTCTTTTCCCTGGAGACCTTTTGCAGACCGCCACGTACAACTAGTTTGAAGATGTTTTGTCAATAAATACAAACATGTATCAGATACACAATACTCATCAAGCAGTGACCACTTCATCAAAAATGAATATTTAAAGATACAATTGCGATTAAAGTTGGCTTGAGTGCCATGACACTGTTCATTTTTACATGCAACAGTGTGTGTTATGGTTAAACCTGTTTGAGCGCGTACACCGGACTGGCAAATCTGGATCGATCCAGCTTTACCAACTGCGCTGAAATCAAGACTTATTGATGGTGTTTCACATATTCACCCAGTGCCCCTTTCTGCAGCCACCAGCCCAGACTCAGGCCAACACATCTCATGAATCTATTCATTAAATAACTTTTCTAATCGACTCCACCATGACATGGGAGCAGGAACTAATGTATTGTGATATGGAGCGGGGGATGAAAGACAAACCTTGTGTGATTCACCAGCAGAGCAATCTACCTTAGACAAAGTGAAAAGCGGCAAGCATTCAGAGTTATGCTATTAGCTTATATAAATGGTGATAACAGAATGATGACACAGCGCACAGCACAAGATTACATGTAATTGCAAAAAGTAAGATCACATTGAAGAACAAGCTGAAAGATAACCTGGCAGCAGGTTTAAACAAGAAAAAGTATAAATAAATGAAAAATAAGTAACTCTAAATTGCCTTAAGTGTGTCGGACCACACACTAGAAGAAAGAGGTTCAAACCGATGGATGACCTTTGATAACAGCAGTTGTTAAAATAACTAGAGACACACTGAAAGATGCTCAGGCTGAATACCAACTACTTTAATAACAGTGCAAAGAACTTTGCAGAATTTAAGCTTATCAAAACAACATTAAATGGGCTCATTGTGATGCCAAGACACCCTTACTTTCAACGTTATGAAACAACCAAATACTTACAATGCTAAGGCTGTATTTGACTTTAGTTTCTTATGTTAAAATGAATAATTGTATGTTCTAAAATGGAACTACTTCTAGTAAATTAAATGTTAAACAACTTTTAAGATGTAAAATGCCAGAACAGCGCACAGCATGGCAGAGAAAACATGTGACTCACCGTTGATGGGGGGGGGCGGGGGTCCGGGGCGGGTCCGGGAGTTGGTTCCTCCCGACAGAGTCCGGGTTAGTCCTGACACCGTGCGGCTAAAATCCCTAAATCCTCTGCGAGACAAGTCTCCTCCACCCGAGGGGTGATGGGATAGCGTCCGTGGTCTGAAGTGCCTCCAGCGGCTGGATTTAATGTTCAAAAGAATCTGGCTGAGGTCCATAGGGGTTGGCGATGATGGCGATGAAGAGGCGGGGGGGTGGGAGGAGCTGGTGGGGTGCGAGGTATTGGTTTCTGAGGTACTGCCGTTCGAGTTGCGGAGCGGAGAGCGTGGAAGTGGAGAGGAGAGCGGCTCGGGCTCCGGGTCAGAGTCCAAACTCTGACAGACGGCGTCTAGTTCTGTGTGCGCTCGGTCCAACAAGACCCTGAAACAGAAACAAACATGCACATCAGAGAGCTGTTCAACAGGGATCTGAGGTCAGATGGAAGGGGACACATCCTGCAGTCATTAGCAGGTAATTACAGCGCCAACATCCTTTGCTTATTTTGAGGGATTGCACATGAGTGGATATTCCTTATATACCATTCATGTAATTACAATGTGCCTTTGCTAGTACTGAATACAGCTTGGTATTGCATAAAAACGGAAGGTTTGCAGATACGCGGATATCATAATTAAACTCCAGAAATTCCGCTTGCGGGTTGTTATGAGAGCAAAAGTCATATTGTTGAAGAAATTGTAATGGTAGTGACAATTTTGGATTTCATGCCAACAGGTTACACTGCTTTTGTGCATTAACAAAGATACAAAATCACATATTTTGCAAACGCACAACATGCTATTGCTAATCTCATGAGAGTCAGTGAAACAGATCCCCCCTAACATCACCTGGCCCACTCCTCCAGTCAGTGTTTAATTCAGTCGTGTGTGTAATTACTCAGGAGATAGGAGGCGGAGCTGAAGGACATGCTGCTGTTTGAACCAGTCTCTTAGTTTCCTGATTCGTCTACAGGCCAGTGGCGGGCGAATCCCCCAAAAGGGACTCATGTTTATCGTTTTAGCAGCCAGCTTGATATTCATAATAAAATGAGCCCGCCGAATGAACGCTGGTCACCTGCCAAAGAGCCGGTATGGTAAACAGCCCCAGCAGCTACTGCCAACACTTGGCTCCATTTCCCCCCCGCTCAATATTGGCACTGGCAGCATTCCTGCACACGCTTCAATTACAATTTTCAACATTTTATCAGACTTCATTTTATACCAGAATTTCCCAGTTACAATCACTAAGGTAAATGCAAAGTAGATGGACAAGGGTATATAACCCAAACCCTACTTCAATTTGAATATTGCACTATTCAATAATGGACATTTGATAACATTCCAATTAATCTTGCAGCCCTAGGCAACAGGATTACCATTTTCTCAAAATATGAGGTTATGCATATTTTTTCTGATTTATTTAAATATACTTGGAAGCGATCCACTTCCATTTCGCTTGTGTACCTTTGGAACAATCCAAGCCTCCCTGATCAAACCTCTGCATTATGTGGAGCACTCAGCGGGACTGAACTCACCTTCCTCCTCTGCCCATCCGGCGCCGGGCCAAACCGATGCATCGCCGCGGCACGTTCAGCGAAGTCAGACAGTAACGGAAGCGAGAGTGTCCGAGACCCCCGTCAGACGGGCTGACCCAGGGCCAGCTGCCACTCTGCTCCGGACGAGACTGGAGGGAGGAGGAAGCAAAATGAGAAAAATGTTTGATTGAAAACTATAATAAAACAAGTCCAAATAATAGGCTTTCAAAAAATGTAATAGAATGCAAGCACTGCACTTTTTGTAAGTCACTATGTATAAAATTGCCAGCTAAATGTTATGTTATATATGAAAACACAGCGAGACGTCACATTAAAATATAGGGCAACAAATAAGACACTGGCAAACGGAGCGTGTTTGTATTGCATTGCATAGTTTGATCCAGCAGAGTGGAAGCCTAACAGCCAGTCTGGCCAGCCTGCTGCTGTTGTTGGCACTAAAAATAGAACCAGGAGTCACAGGAGGGCACTCACAGCGTAGTACTGACAGCCGGCCTTCCTCCTGAACGCATAGCAGCCATCTGGGTCATTCTCCTCCTCTGCCTCTGAAGAACCTGAATGGATCTACACAATGAAAACAACTTAAGTTAATAAAGATTATAGGACTTGAAACCACACATTTGTATACACAGGTGAGCATATCACTGGCAAAGCTGCATTTTAAGATTTGCTGGAAGAAAAAAAAAAATCATATTGATGCAAATAATGTTGCTTGAAAATGAAATAAATAAAATGCTGGGTGATTTAGGGATTGGAGATGTTGAGAAATCATCAGAAATCCAGGGAAATGGCATTACTTATTTACTGCATTCTTAAATTAACTTATTTTTTAGGAATACTTTTATCATATTTGATTTATTAAGTCTTTTATTGCACAGTTTTCCTATAACTTCTTCTTCTCAAATATTTTATTTGATTCTAAGATTGTCATGAAACCCAATGTCCCCATGAGGTATTCTCATTGTGAAATCTAAGACGATATCTAGTCTCATATTACGCTAAGCATATCATATCGATATATCGGCCAGCCATAGGGGCATTACAGCTTTCCCCCTCTGTTTTTTCATTTTGAATATAAATATTCATATTACAACTGAACTGAAACAACATGACATCACAACACTCGCACTTGAAAGGAATTTACCTGTGAGAAGGGTTCTTCGTCTGAGCTGGGGAAATCGTACTGGTTGAGGTCCTTGGGATTGAACACGGAGGGTCCTGAATGTTGAGGCGCTGACAGAGGCGGGATCTTGGGTTTCTTTTCGTATTTCCTCTTGGTTCTTATTGCCTCTGTCTTCTCCGGCTGTGAGGAGATGAAGGGGGGGGGAGACCGTGATAATGTTATAACTGCAGTGTGCGTAATCAGAAAGGCATTTAAAGACGCAATGCAATACTGTTGGTGGCCGTCTAGTGTGTGTAGAAACAACCACGAGTAAAAGAGGCATTGATATGCAGATGGAAGCATGTGCCAGATGCTGCTGCCTAGCCAGATGGCTGACCCCCCCCTTCTCAAGCCACCCGTGCCACCGTTCACCCCGACTTCCCCATCGGGATGACCCCTCCCCGACTGAACAGACTCCAACTCTACTAGGATTAGTCAGATCCCATTCAGGCCTTAGACAAAGCAAACAGAGAGGCAGGGACTCTACAGTGGAGGACTGCTGCATCAAATCAACACAAGGAAGGGAGTGGGGGGGGTATAGCTAAATAAGCATCGGTAAACAATAGGGAGAAGTCAACCAGCTGGTAGAGGAAAAGGCAGAAAAGAAGGGGAAATGGGAGGAGAGGAGGGGGTTGTTGGACACTGGAGCTAATGAAGTCTTAATGACAAGAGGTGACTCAGAGTTCAACATACTGCTGTGTAATGAAGTCCTACACTGCAGAAACATATGGCAGCTTGGCTTGGCATCAACTGGTTTGAGTTTGAAGGAGTCAGCATATTCAAATATGTACCAAGCAGCCTCAATCGCACTCAGTAGTGTTCTCGCATGACCTCTGAACAATGTCCAGAGAAGAGGGTCATTTGTCTGACAATAATTGGTGTAAAATGACCCTTCTTCTTCACCCTGTTAGTTTTCTTAAGGTTTCTCAAGCTGCATGATAGAAACATCAGGGACACGACTAATTATTGGAACAGAAATTCACTATTTTCAAAATTCTGACATTATGCTGACTTTGAACTAGTTAGCTGGGAAGCTAAAGTCTGTTTAATGTCTGATATTTGCATTCACACGTAAAGCTCTTTGAATTATGTGTTGCACTGTTGCACTGCATGTGTGAAAGAGGCTGAAGTGTTATAGCGTGAGTCTTTTTAGCTACCCTCAAGAGCCTTTCATTTTACACTATAACGTATTGTCCTTTGAAAAATAAATGTGCATTATTTTTTTCCTCAAAAAGTAAAACCAATTCAAGGGGATTTTCTGGGAAAAATACACATTCACGGTAATCATTTTAAATAATTCATACCTAGTTGCCACTTTAATTAGTCAACATTTTCTCGCTAATCGAGGAGGAAACGATAGTTTTGCAAATTATTAGGAGGAAGCACATGTGGATTGTTTTACCTTCTTGTAGTCCTTCATGTCCAAGTGGTCCTGGTGTCTGTACTGGTTGCTGTTGGACGGGGGAATGATGGGGATGGTGTAGACAGGCTTCACCAGAGCTCGCTGTGCAAGAGCCTCCGCCATCACCTCACTGCCATAGTCTGGCATTACATCCCTGAAGAAAGAAAGAAAAGGTAGAGGCGTTGGTAGGTGATGTTTACAAATCAACTGCAGGACTTAGCAACATGATTGTAGGTTTAAGCATCATTTTCCACTGCATACAGCCATGACCAGCACCAAAAACAACCTTAACATCAGTACACAGGAGCAGCCTAAAACCACTACTTCCTGTCAGACTACACATTCTCTATGCCGGCATAATATCATGAAGTGGGCAGGGGAAGCGATCTATTGAGAGTGAAGAGGTCCAATCTGGGAGTGAACGCTGGCAGTGATGCACAGGCAGAAACCAGGCCGGGATAACAAGAGGATATTGAAATGTCACTACAAATCAAAAGCACTTCAAGGAGAAGGGTCCAATTTAAGCTCAAACTGACAGCTACTTTCAGAGCAAATTCATTCCATTCGCCTGTCATGTTAAGATGGATCACAAAGGCTCCACAGGGGAAACAAAGAACAACTCAAAGTGGAGCTTGGGTAAGAAAAGAATGAATGGAAACACAAAATAATACTAACATGTGTACTTCCTGAAAAGATCCACACAGAGAAGTCAATAAGCTAATTTGCTCCCGACACTGCTGAATAAATAACGTGTGCTTTAAATTGATAAGGCGTTCAAAACTGTGTACATAACTGTGCCCCCAATTAACACATGCAGCGAAGCCTGACGATACAGAAAAAGGGCTGTTGACTTCTTTACAGCATCAATCTTGGCAGACACGTTTCCTAATGACCTCTACTTGGGATTCCAACTTATTAACGAGTAAACAAAACCTTGATCAAACATGAAAGTTAACCACACGAGTCAAAACACCACAGGTCTGACACTCATCAGGATACACAATTCACTTTAAACCTCGTCAGAAAACATTGCCAAAGCATGAAGGGACAGCTGCATGACAGGATATGATATAATATAATAATGTATCTGATATGAACCCTCTGTCTGATCTTGCATCATAAATCCAAGTACAAAGACCCCCAAATATCAGCTTCTTGCAGACAACTCTTGCTGGTCTTTCTTACCTCTTCTCCACGATCTCCAGTGTGAGGTGCAGCAGTTCCCTCTTGCTCTTCTCCCTCCTCTTGATCATCTCCAGGATGGTGACCGCTCGGCTCAGGTCCCTGCGCAACTTCAGCATCTTCTCATACGATGCCTCGTCGTTCTTTCGATTCTGGAAACAGAAAGGAAGTTATAGAGTGCTTCTTAGAACTTTGATTTCAGTATATTAATGACTATCCTATGTCGTGGTGCGAGAACCCAAACAAGCTCAAATGTAGGGATTCCTACCTTCCTGGTCTGCATCTTCTCCGTCCGTCGGCGGAAGGCCACGTAGGGGTCGCTGGTGCTGGAGCCGTCCCTCTTCTCCCCCTTGCAGGTGGGGATGAGGGACCCCCCCGTGCAGGTTTTCCTCTTGCGGCTCCAGTAGTCGAACACCTCCTTGATCAGCTCATCGTCCTCCTTCAGCAGCAGCTTGGCCTCCTGGAGACTGACGAGCTGCGGGGCAACAGAAGAGAGACAGAGTCAGTGCGATTAAAATGTAACAAGTCCTCTTGGGATGCATGGAGAATACAGTGAGACCAAACCAACCACAGAGAGAAACCAGATGTTTTAAGCAAGTTTAAGTCAATTTAACAGCAATGAACATGACAAAACACAGATTTTTAGCAAGTCTAGTTGCCTTCAGGCATCAGTCATAAACTTAGTATTCAGAGAATGCAATACCTTGTTGTGTAAAAAGTATTAGAAACTATTTATGAAACCAAAGATCAAGGCTACGACCCACCTTTGGATTTACTAAATGACAGGGTGAGAACCAGTATTTCAGTCTGTGTAAGTAAAGCCAGAGATGCGTTTATGCAAACAACATGCAAACAAGTGTTTTAAATAAAATACCTGCTGTCCGCTGCCTTTCTCCAGGCGGTCTATCATTTCCTCAAACTGTAGGGCTGTGATTTCCATTTTCTTCTTCAGCTTATTCACAAACGTCTCGTCCTCTGAATCCAGGTCGTAGTCTGGCTGCTCCGCATCCAAACTGAAAGCTGTGGGACGGAGAAGAGATGGTTACTGAAGAGACAGACACTCATTTAAAAAGGCATCACCAGGAACACAGCAGCCTCAAGTAGACACAGCATTGCTTCTGTTAAAACTGACTTTATTACCCAGTATCAAGTAATTATGATAATTGCAATTAGTTATTTTTCCACGTTGTGCAGCCCTTTCAAAGCTATTAGTGATATATTTCAACGTCATGGTTATTATGCAGTCATAAAATTAGGCAGCAGTGCATTTCAGGCAATAAACACAAGTCACTGTGTTTGTTAAATAAACAAACACACTTTTTTATGACAAAGCATTGAGCTTGTGTTTGTTTATGTGCTTCCCCAACTCAATTAAGCTGCAGGGCGAACCCCAGAATCCAGGCTGGGAACTTTCCCAGATATTTGCCCATAAATATTGCCCGTGGCTACGGTTCGTCTGGCCAGAATCTGCAGCCATGGCCTGGAGATCCTCCAGACAATAACATGGTCGAATGTGAACAGTGTCTGTTATTATCCATTAAATACTGTGAACAGCAAAAGAAACATCACTGTCACTATGCTCTAATCGTGGCATTAACTTGCCAAAACGTGAGGCTTTGTAAAAGGTATGCAGTGATCCTCTTCACCACCCTGTATTTAAACTGTTAGATAACAGACGCGACTACATGTTGCTGTTCAAACACCTGTCATGGCTGGCGTCGATAGCAAAACAAGAAATGTGTTGTAATTGTATGTTGAGATATACTTCTTCATGTGACTTCCAGTCTGTTGTGTGATTCCATTCTCTCCAGAAGAGGGAACTTCAACAAATCGCTGTTGCAACCAGAAAAACAAACTATGCTGGCACAATATATTACAGCACAGAGGGAAGTGTGGAATCCAAGGCGGTAACACAAATGATAGACGGCTGATACAGGCTGCACTTCCTTTTGGTTGCAGAGCTATCATTTCACCTTCTGCAAACATGCCAAATTCAATTTAGAATAGAGCGTGCTGTGGGTGCAACTCTTCCCTCCTCCAACCGCTCCAACACTTCGAACGTTTTCTGAAATCACATCTGCTCTCTGAACATCTAGGGATAACTACAAACCCGCTGTACCACACAAGACAGATATAAGATGTCCTGTCCCCATATGAAATCTGCAACACTGCTGAGTTTATTATCCCCATATGGTGGGGAAATGTTGTATCTAGTCTATATGACGAGTGATGCACCAATGAATTGGCAGATTTTAGCCCATTTTTTTAAATAATGTTTGCACGTCACCCAATTTGCAGGTGTGATGATGGGAATTTTTTTTATATAAAAGGGCTGAAAAGCTCTTAATTCAAGTTATTATGAAAATGTATCATTTTCCCTGGCACAAATGAACATTTTTTTAAGAAATAGCAGCATCAGCCAAATAGTTATATAGTATATAGTGACAGTATGGACTAAGAAATCGATGCATCCCTATACATGACAACTCTATTAGTCTTTTAGCATGCGATCTTACACAACTGGGGCTGAAGTTAAACACACAAATCTCTCAATCAGCAGCTTATAGCCTGTGAAATCAGACATATCCGGCGACTACACCACTACGTGCTCACAGGCCACAAACACAGTTGAAGGGATAATCCTCCTCTACTCACGCTGTATGTGAATAAGCTGCTTTGGCATCTTGAACTCCCCGGGGTAAAGGGAATCGTAGTGCGTGATGTTGCGCTCCGCCTCTGGGACGGGGATAACCATGTTGTCCCGCTTCTCGCCGTATACCTGCTGCGCCGAGATGGCCCGCTGGAGATGGTGCTCCTGGAGGAGGGAGGAAACAGGTGTTACTGACACTGTCTGCACACTTCTTCTCCGAAATAGTTTTCTTGATTTAGATTTTCCTCGCAGAGACATGTTCACACAAGCATGGCAACGTGAACATCTGATGTGTCAACTAGTAGACAATAACTATGTTTCATAATAATCACTTCTTTGTATGGAACTGCATCCATAAATAAGAATACTGTTGTGTAATTGGAAAACAAATTATCAAAATTGATTCAGCTACTGAAAAAAAAGCGGCCTAATGCACATTTTTTTATTAGTTTCCAGATGAGGAACACGAGTATATTTCAGAGAGGACTAAACCATAAATCTATCAGATATTGAAGATGACATCCCGTCCCTTTTCATACTCACACTGGCAGCGCAAAGTAAAAAATATTTCATCAACAAGTAGACAGAAACTGTATTTCATTAATACGCAGCAATTGGAAAAGTATTTTCACAGCCTACTAAAGTACCAATGCACTAACTATGCAGAAAAAAACCAAAAGATCACTCAAAATAATTCTGTAAATAATCACTGCCAATTAATTCTCTCTCAGAATCAGTTCTTTTACATTGCAGAATATATAAATTGGTGCACCGTTACAAATTTGTTCTACATCTCTGTATTAGTCCTGAGGCATGTAATGGGAATTAAGGCCTGCACATATAAAGAGTGCAAAATGTTCTGGCAATTATCCAAAAACAAAGCATTTTAAAACAGGTGGCCAGTATCACATATCTCCCCAAATCCTTTTCAATTCCTTTCACTGAATACCTTCCAATTTATTTCCCTGGTATTTCTTAGCTCCTATTTTACAACCGTATCTCTTATTTGTCAAGGCACGTCTAACCAGGCAGAGCATATTATTTGTCATAGTACGTTATGCTTAGATATTTAGATATATATATATATATATATATATATATATACACACACATATACATATATATATATACACATATACACACACACGCACACAGGATTACACATCCCAATGCTGCATCTCAAGTGAAATGAATCACTGGTAGAAGCATGGTGTAGGATTTGCAGAGTATCAGCAAGAGCATTACTGTGTCAATACACTGCGAGTACACAGATTCAGTGTGTGTATTTGTACTTCAAAGTATGCGCTCTCTGGCATCTTGAGACCTGCACAGGTAACCCTCATTTTACACCAGTGACTCATTGTTATTATTTACTGCAACTCGCAGAAGTCACAAAGTTAGTCTGAAAAGAAATCTGTCCCAAAGTTTACACATGGGCACATGGGATCATAGATTAAATATGCGCAAGTTTCTCCAGCAAACAACCTGTTGCTTTAACTAACTCTGCAGCACAACCATGAGTCACACAGTTTGACTCTTGAACTCAGCCGGCGCAGAATGTTTTACATTATGTAAACGAGTCACTGAATTAAAATGTGCTGCTAAGAAGAATCCAGGAACAACTTTAAATGGCATACTGTTGAAAATATGCCAGAATAACTTATAACAGATAGGCCTCATTTAAAGATCCCCACACCTTTTATGCTGCGATACAGATTGCAAATGATAGGGATGCTCCGATCGATCGGCCGATATTCACTCTGTCGATCGATCGGTGCTCTCTATAAAGGCCGATCAGGAGAGCCGATCACATGACGTAAAATACATGACACTTTTCTCTGTGCGCGGCAAAACAAGCTCGCCAAAATGGCTTCACCAGTCTGGCAGTATTTTAAGGTGTCCGAAAAAGACAATAAAATAGCGGTATGCAACGTGTGAGAAGCAGAAATCCTGCAGCTCCACTCGCTGTGACGGACCGTGAGCGGAGCAGAACACACACTAAGAGTTAGACCTAACACACTTAGCTATTTTATCTACTTCTGGAACAACTAGTTATAAATATATTTATTCTTCACTTTCGGTCACTCATTACTGGATCAGCGAGCTGCATGAGACGATACTGACAGGCTGTCAGGAGAGAGAGAGAGAGAGAGAGAGAGAGAGAGGAAAAGAGAGCGCCTCCGCTCATTTCTCCCGTGTTATTATCCAAAGTTAATGTAAATTTGAATAATGTACTTCATTTGAATGTAATAATTATGTTGGTTGTTGTTTGTGGAAGCGCCAGTGAATGAGCCCCATTAACTGAGCCCCATTAACTGAGTTTTAAACATCACTTTAAATGGAAGATCCCCATAGCCCCCACCCACTCGATCGGCCCCAAAATTGGCGATCGGAGCATCCCTAGCAAATGAGCCATATATTACAAGTCTCCAGCTTCATACCTTTTAATGATTTTAATACGGGCCCTGATTAAATAAATATGTACATTAGTAGATAATATAATGCATTACAAAGGGTGTTTAGAGCTAGAGTTAGGAAGTTAAACAGGTCGTAGTTTCCTCTCTTATATCCAACATTGCTGTTGAAACATCAATTAGTATTTAAAATTCTTGCCAAATACAACATTTCACGAGACTACATTATTGAACTTCTCTAATTCTTGTTTTTACCGTGTAGAGTTTAAACGCATCATATTGATTGTTTTTGGAGAAATCAAGGCATTCTTTATAATATGGAATAACTAGAGTATAAGTGGAGAACTACTTTATAACATCTGCGTACATTTCAGCTTTTATTCTTACTGTCTTGACAGGCCTTCTCTTATCAGCTAATGCAACAGATGGCAGATCCAGTCAAACAAACCAATATCTCTCTTGCTCTAACAAGTATTTTAACAGGGCTCCTACTCATTTTACACATTACCAATTTACTTTCACAGCCAGAGTTTCTTGGTTGGATTTGGAGATATGGGTCAATGACATACCAAGTGCGGCTGGCAAATACTACCATCAACGAAGCCACGTCTGTGCATGGCTAATTTCCATTAGCCATTGAATTTTAGACACTTGCGTGGGAGTTTTGAGTGTTCGAGGCCTTAAGTGTAATCCGAAGCCATGAGGAGCTCTGCGTGGAGTAACAGGAGAACCATATCAGAGCCGAGAGCTGCCATGAAAGGACCCAGCATGCGTCCAACTCAACCATCTGCCCCTGGTAAGATTAACAACACTTTCTCTACAACCAATACACAAAGAAAACAGCTTATTGCGTTAGCCACACTATTGTTAGCGTAACCTCGGGACTAAAGGGTATGGCACCAAGTAAACCATCACCCACTGTCTTCTTGTAAATGGCACTAAATGAGTTTAGGATACAACCCACAAATTACAATCTATTCACAAATCATTGGGTATTTCTGTCACAATGGTTAGCTGGCATGCTACGACTGAATTTGGCATGTTTACACACCCAAATCACAGGTTTCGGATTAAAAGAAACGCTGTGTTTGGCTTTGTTGCAGTGTGCGCAGAGTCCAGCCAAGCTTGTTGGAACTTTTGCACATTCTTGTTCACTGCACACAAAAACATGCAAGTAGTCAACAGTTTTATGTGATCCTACATTTAAAAACCCTTAGCCTACAAATGCTGGGCTTCTTCATCTGCAGATCTCAGCAAGGTTCAACAATAAAATAAACACATTTAATAGGAAAAATCTCTTAACAAAAGGTTGGAATGTTACAGCATTCACACAATTCCCTCAGCTCTTTCTTCAATATCAGTTTGAAAGCTGTGAACTCAGCAAAATCAATTTCATTTGGAGAATAATGCAAGCCCTAACCTATTATTACAAAGCTAAAGCCATAGTAAATCTACAGTGAAAGTGTTTTGAATACACACTTAAATTACACTTTTTAATGACATGTATGTGTTGAAATGGAAACACTGATTATTTAAGAAAAGATGGAAAGCATAATATTAACTCTGGTTAAGCTTAATCACATTGTGTAATAGGGTAAGGGTGGAATACATGTAGAGATAGAACCATTCACACTTCAATTCACACTTACTCAAGACTACAGAGGAAACCAGAATATCCAGAGGGAAGTCACCATATTTTTAACGTCTAAATGTGAAATATTTTGCTTATAAACACCCATAAATATTGTATGCACCATCTGGCACACACAAGGACAGACTACAGATTCATCCAAGAGATGTCAGCAGATATGACATGACCTTATGTAAACTTTTTGAACTGACGATGACGATGAACTCTGAGCATGGCGAGGTTAAGGAACATGCATACAAGAGTGAGCGCAAGGAACCAATTAAACCTGAGCCTGGCCCAGACTGGCCTTTGCAAGCGTCTGCAGAGGATATATGCTCGGCACATTTCAGCAAGCTACACTGAGCTGCCTCAGATATAAAGATATCCTGATCTTTGGCAGCTGTGATCCTCACGACCGTGGTTCACAGCCTGGGATTTCCTCTGTTGAGGAATTGTGTGAGAAAGGATAAAGGGCTTTGGAGAATGGCACATGGGGACGAGTATACTACGAAGACCTTGTGCAACTGTCTGTTTCAATCAATTTATAGTGAACATGTCACTCCTGAATGCTTTTTCTGAACCAATTTCTAGAAGTGTGTTCACACTGAAACAATTATGTTCATTATTCACACAAATAAAAAAAGAATAGGAAAGAAAGGGTTCCTACAGTTTAAGGCAAGATACATTTAAGACTTTTTAAAGAATTAATGCCATCAATGAATATAAAAAAGAGAAACGACCCCAGTTACCTAGAGTTTAGAACCATTTCACTAAATTGTTTGATGATCAGTCTTTTCGCCGTAACGTTGTTAGCGAGCAGACAGTTGATGGGTTTTCTATCCTTAACTGAGTGACATTAATGAGAGGGTAATTGGATAATTATTTTAAAAGATGATATCTCTGGGGAAAACAACTAGTCATAGAATCCTACTTAACATTTTAAAGACTTTTGAGAGACATTTTATTGCAAATTGAGGCTATATTTTTGAATTAATTCAATGCCACAGGAACCCTGCAAGAGTACAAGAACACCTAATGAAAAAAACACAACAGAATGATAATGCTGGCTGCCAACGCATTGCAAACCGCTCTGCCTTTTACTCCAGAAAATAACCTAATATCGAACCTCTGATTGTCTTGTTCTTTCCTTACAAAATGAGCTCGCACTGTGGAGCCTTCACAGCGGCTGCTTGCTGCTGCTGCTTTCTGTCAGGGCCACAGATGCAGATAGCAGAGAAACACAAATGAAAAACTATTTTTCACAATACCAGACGCTTCTTCCATTAAATGTTTTCAAGAAAAATAGATGACTCCAACAAAAGTTGCCATGGAGACAAAAGTGTGGCCTCCAGCAGGTGTTTTCAGCTCACGCCGACCAGAGGAAGTCTTGAGGAAGGCAATTTGCTCAGTCAGTCAAGGCATATCTAAAATCCACCGAGCAGAGCGATGCATGCAATGAGACAAGCGGGGAGTGAGAAAACCAGACTATCACAACAATCCTACACATTGAGACAAACTAAAATATATTATTGACTTCTGAAGCTCAAAGTAGAATCAGCGTTTCACTTAAAAAACTACAATTCAAACATCAAGTTCTCATGCTTATGTTGTCATGGCAACTTCTTAATTTGAGTAGTAGAATGAATTTATAGATTAAGCCACGCATTTATTGAAACTTTTACCTCATCACAAAAGATGGCCTTTTCTGCTTGCTTCTTCAACATCAGACTTTACTGAGAAAGCCATTGTCCTACTGACCCTTGTGATTCCTGACGAGTTACATCTGCTCCTCTGATCAGCACTCAATGAATCACTAGATATCCAACCATCAGTGCAAATGTAACAATCACAGACTCCCTGATTAGGCATTGGCACAAAATGTTCCTGTTTGCCAGTCTTGGTGAATAAATGTACTAACTGTGTTTCTACAAACGGCAATATAGCACTGAAATACAAAGCCTTACATATACTCTGATGCATGTTGAAAGCCACAGTGGAGCACAGCAGGTGAATTATTGTATGCTGTGCAGGACATTGTGCATGCACAGATTAATAGTGAATGAAGTGCCATATTTCTAATTCATTTGCAATCACTGATGGCACACAAATTGTTCTTTAGATTAATTATTTCTGTCAGGTTTGCCATCATGAATGCTGATGAGGCAGGCATACAAAAAAGAACTCAATCAGAAAAGAAAAGATACACTGGCTTCAGATCTATTATTGATATTGAGGCTGCACAATGATTCGTAATGTAATCAAAAAAATAAATATGGACTTGTGCAATATTTAAATGACAGGAAGCACAATATTTGTTCATGTCAAAATATGTGTTCAAATATAATTTGGGATTTAGTATTGTAAAGATGCAGAGATAATCAAGCCTACGTTCACTATTGGCTTTAAAAAAACAACTTCTTTGGTACAAATTCTCTTAAAAAGTCACATCATATGCATTTTTAATGATAACGGGAATAATGATGTAAAAGTAATCAATTTCCCCCAATATCGTGAATCATGTAATATCAGTCAAAATGATCACAATGTGATTTTTTTGCTGCTCTAATGTCCATGAACAAACTGTGTATATCCCCCAAATAGAACTAGCAGATTCCAAAAATATATTTATTCCATGTACTTGTCAATGCATGTACTTCAAAATTCCCTCTGCATGCTTGTTAAATAGACATAAAGCTGAGGTTAGCTGCGGTCACTCAGCAGAGCGAGACATTGTTGCTGGACAGGATGTGGGTCAGGGAGCTGAGCCACGCGGAGCCTTGTAGTAAAACTGTCCTCTTTATCTCTGCCGTCACACTGTTATGTAATGCCACTGTGTGTATGTGTACAGTAGTGGGGGGAGGAGGATTTCTGCTGACTTTGCAAGCCCCTGTATGTGCTTTCCTAGTGTTTGTCTCAGCGACTATCTTGATTATAAGCTGACAGAAAAATCTGGCATATCGGCACCAGTAGTAATAAACACCTGCTATTACACTACCAATTTATACTTTCTCCAGCACCAGCAATATTAACTACCTATTAACTCACAACAACATACACTCATCAATAATTTAACAAATTGAAGCAGTTAAAGTAAAACATGTAGACGTGGAGGGCTAGCATTTCTGTAGTAGGTGAATTGAATGGAGTCCCATTTGACTTTCAATGCATTTCGAATTGCTAAATCTGGGCTATACTCCAATCTGACAAGCTGTGCTTCAATGGGTCATATCTTTATGGCTTTGCATAATCTGTCTACAGCCACAATGTAAATAATTTCTATATTTAAACGCGAGTTGAATGTGAATAATGTGTACTACCAACCTATTAAACAAAAGAGGGAACAAATGTAGGCAGTACACACCAGACTCCACAAACTAAGAAAAATATATAAGACAAGCGCTATATGATCATAAAAAGACCTGAGTTTAAATAAAGGATCCAGAACGTTACATACAGCCTGAGAATTACCTGAACTATCTAAGATGATATAGTACACAAGCTAAAACAAACATAACCTAAACAAAAGAAATACTATACAAAACTACAGGGCTTATCAAGGCTTCCAGAGTTGTTACTTAAAGTCTGAGTTATATAGAATATTCTGCATGAAACTCTTAAACTTTTTACAGAAATATGTCACGAATTAATCCCCTATACTCAAAAGAGTCTTCGAACAAAACTGATTTTGGCCAATTTGGTGGCCATTCTTACTTCTCATTAATTAAAAAAACACATTATCCAAGTAGAAAAACATGCAACACAATGTTCTTGGTGCACAGGAGCTAAGCAACTGCAATGAGGGTTTCTTCCTTAAAAAAAGCCCATATCAAGTTTATATTTTAAGTACGTGAGCAATGTTATAATTTAAGCCACACATATCTGCACACTCATTGCAAAAGAGATTTCTTTTACATCTGAGTTTTTTAAAAAAGGCATCCTTTTCTAAATTTCATAATCAGCAACTATTACTGAAACAACACGCTAATGTAAGAGACACTTTGTTAGTTTCTCTTCTCTCATTCCTACACTGCACATCATGAGACTTGAAATATAGCTGAAGCACTCAGACTGCTGTCATTGTGTGCAACGAGAACATGAATCCGCCTGTAGTCTAACACTATCATAGCCATACCATGCATGTCTTGACACATATGCTCCCACGACACTGTGCAATCCTGCAGGTGTGTGTTATGATTAAATAGAGGGCAGGATCTGCAAAATGTCTCCGCCAAACTGGCGACTGCATGCGCGGGCAGTGTGCAGCACACATGGCGGAGCAGGAGCTGTCAACACGCAACACTTAGCTGTCAAACCGGGCCGGGGCTCAGTGTCTCCCCCTGGCATTGGTGCACGGAAATCACACCATAACCAAGGCCTATCCCCGCCTGCCTTTACCGAGGAGAAAGTCAACAAAATGGTGGAGCAGAGACAAATCACGTGACTTCTTTGTGCTTTCGGGTGCAATTTCAAGTGAAACAACCGCACACAACACGACTCACGAATACAAAATCAAATCTGTGCAGCATTATAATAAAACATGTGATGGAACGGGCGGATAATATTGAAGATTCATCGAGATCCGTCGTGTGCACGAAAGAGCAGACATGGCGGCCATTTTGCACAGCCTTGCGCAGGCAGCATAGTGGCGCCTCTCGATGTGAAAATACCGCCAAACCGATCCACCGCCAGTCGGGCAGTAATAGAAAAACATACCGATTCCTCCTCTTTCTCCATCCCTGTCGGCATCTGCGGCACTGCCCGGTTGATGGAGGCATATTCATGCAGGTCCGGCAAATCCTCGCAGCGGAAAACGGGCAGAGGCTTACTAGCATCCAGCGCCCGAGCCCGAAACGACAATTTACTCATTTTTATATTAAAAGATGCAGCATAAATCTATTGGATCTGCTCGGAATAACAGCAGGTATGCCTCGAGTTCTCATGGATGAATCTGTGGGAGTCAGCCAGTCAATTGAGCGCGGTTAGGGTCCGTAGCAGCGCGAACAGAGCCGGGAAGGCCCGGGTCTCGGTCGCTCTCTGTCGGTCTCTTTTCTCGCAGGCTCCGCTGATCCTCCCCGGTTCAATACGCCATGGCCAACATGGCGGACATTACAAACTCATGCAGCTCTCCGCTCGCTGCAAGCGGCCCAACCCCCTCGATCACGCAAACAGCCATTCCCACGCAGTTTTACACGCGTGCGCGTTCGTGAGACCCTTGGGGTACGGTGTAGTGAGGGTGGGGGCTGGATGGATGCTGATGAAGGATGTGAACTTCCCAGGTTCATCCTGTGCTGACGTACCAGATCATATTTATTCTTTATGATAATAATAATAATAAAAATAATAATAAAATAAATAAAAAACACAGCAGTGTGTAGCGCCATGGCAATAAAATAAATATATTTATGGGTCAACCATCACAGGTTATTTGAGTGTTTTTAAACCTTGCAAAGACATATCATATAATGTATGTCGTGTGTTAACATTAATTTTCAAACAAAAATAGGACACGTTCTGCATGTCCGATACAATTGTTTTGCAAACAGTGCCACCCTGTGGTACAAACAAACCATACTACTATTCTGCACTCATGTGAACAGCATCTGCTTGACTTTTTTTTGGAAATGCACAGGAAATAAAACAGGGTCTAGAAGTGGGGAACTATTGCCTTCCTCACAACTTTGCAGTCATTGTTGTTTTCAATATTTTTCACTCATTAAGGATTGTGTTTAATCCACATACTATGCCGAAAGGACGGTTTATACCAATTTAGTTTATGTAATTTTAGTTGAGGAAGATAAATTATTTATTTTGGCTATTATTTTAATTATGTAGTACTGGAGAGCAGTGCTCGTTGCAAACTGAAATATGGCATATATGGCAAGAAATTGTTAAAGTTAAGATGGCAAAAGCTAGAGTGTTTTCCATGTTTCTATAATATAGCAACATGGAAATTGACTTGTTCTTTTAACAGAACAAGAACAGCTAATCTGTTATTCATGACTTTTTGACAATGCACACAAAACAAAATATGCTGTGGTGTTGTAATGTTTCCAAAAAAAACAAGGGCATGATAGCTTTACGCCTTGTCAAGCTATATACATCCAAACACAGGCAACATTGTTTAATTTGTCAAAAATCAACAAGTGTTGCTTCCTCTTCTTGTTCGTAGCTGTCAGGCGTGGAAACATGCACGGTCTTCTGCTGCTGGAGCCCGAACACTTCCAGGATGGAGAATCTGTGCATCTCGACAGGTCCTTCTGCACATTACTGATGTACTGTGATGTTGTTTAAAATTTCATCCCGTAAGATAAGACATGCCTTTTTCTTCATCCGCCAATTGCTTTTGACAAAGTGGCATTTTCACAATGTTAATGCAACTATCAAAACTGCAAATCAATGTCTCTGTTACCTCACCAATCACAGGGCTCAACAACATTCAAGGCTGATCATTTCTGTAATGCTGAATGTGTTCGGCACAAATGATCCGACTGTTATCAAATCAAGGGCTTTGAAACATCCAAGCACAAGGGTAAAGGCAGTTATGTTTTGGAAGGAACTTTTTGGTAAAGGATGACATTTTTTTAATTTTCAGCATCTTTCTGTTTTCCCTTTTGTACTAAAAACATACCAATCCTTAACATCAAAACCGAGGTACACACTTAGCCCTGAATTTTATGTAAAGTTAAACTGCTAGTGTAGTGTTTGTTTGATCTAAATGTGGCCCAAAAGAGTGACTACTGAACACTTGTGAAACAGGTATACATTCGCTTTATATGTTTCAGTTTGAAGCCTAAGTAATCACCCTAATTATAAAGTTTATAGTGCAAGAATCAATAGGGAAATCTTAAAACGTACTAAAGTTACTAAATCAACTTCTTCCTTGCCCTTCAAAAATATGCCTCAATAAAGATGTCTCAAAGTAAACTCTCGGAATTCTCCGATCATCTATAAACATAGAATGTTTGCTGCATGTGATGCAAGACAGCTCAACCACTTATGTCTAGAGGGAAATAAACTCATATGCATCATTACTACACCTCTGTGGATACAGTCTGACACTAAAACACATGTTTAACACCAGGTGGACAGTCAAAATACAAATTATCTGCATATGCAACACTGAGAAATAAAAAAAGATTCTGCAGACATTTGGGGGCCTGATCTTAGCTACCTGACCTTTACATGTTATAGTCATATCACAATAGAGAGAGAAATAATAAAAATGCAAATAACCTGCAGGGATGGCCGAGAATGCCTGGGGGAGTGAGTGACTGATACAGATGTGGGAGGCTGACATGATAATCATCATCCATTTGGGAGCAATAGGCTCACAGCTCCAGACCATGATGGAGACCTGTGAAACAGACATTTGCAAGAAGGACAGAATTAATATAGAACATATCATAAACAGTGTCTATCAAAATGCATGGTTAATATGATTTATTAGGCACAGTGCCTCAGCAATTTTTGTTGTTTTCTTCTCTGTTGGGCATTACAATTAAACTGAAATATGTGGGATCACTGGAAAAAAAAAATATGGAGCAAGATTTGATCTACAATACACACCCACACTAGGTCACACTTGCAATTTTTTCAATGCATGATTTTTCTTCTGGGATACATTGCTTTTTAATGAATGCAGAACAAGTATTGCCACATAACATTAGTGCAATCCTTTTATGGAAGAGTGGAGGGGTAAATATAACAGCACACGACAGAAAAAGAGAAATCGTCTTAACAAATGTAGACGACAACCATGCACCAATACGAAGCCGATTACAAGGCAGCTTTTAACGGGTTGGTAATCGCTTCGAGCCCAAAGATCAGACACAGCTGTGTTTGCACAACCGAGGCTAGCTGATGCTAACGATATCCTAGCACAGTTCCCCTGACCCTGCGCCATTTACCAGCCAGCTAACAGGCTGCCAACAGTTTTATTTCAACTCGTAACTTACTTGTCCGCGATTAAAATCCGTCACTTTCATTTTCCTCGGGGAAAAGAGGGGTAAAACTACCTTGAGCCAGAGTTTTAACTTACCTGCTGCTAGCAAAGCCACAGGGGAGGATGATGATGATGGCAGTTATTCTTCTGGTTGTCATGCTAGCCCAATGCTAACGCTGGTTAGCTCCCTTCAGGACGCCTCAGAGGAAATAAAAAATGATAAATCCTTTAAAAAAGTCGCGCTAACACACCGTGAGAGGTCGCTGGGAATAAGAAGCCAAAACAGAGGAAGTGTTATCCTGTCGCTGATGGTAAACTTTGATAGTTTCCTAAGGTTACTTCGACAACAAAAAAAAAAGAAAAAACATCCAAACTGACCACCAAGCCACTTTGCAGGCGGAGTGTGATTGGAGAGTGCACGCCACCAATCACCTGTGGAGAGCTCACTGTTCCCCCCGCCCACCCACTAATAATAACAATAATAATGTATTTCATTAAATGTTTTGGTTTAAGAAATGCATTGTAGTAAGTACAAAAGCAACAAATAACAATATAGCCTTAAATAAAAAAAAAATGCAACCTCTGACTGAGTATTACTCCTTTATTTAGTCCATTAACAGATGATGCTACAGTGATTTTTCAGCATGGTTGCAGTATTTGTTATGTAACTGTCTCCGGGGCTGGTCACCTCCCTCCAACCCCATCCTCCCCCCCCCCCCCCATCTCTGCCCCTTCACATGCAGGGCAATGCCGCCTCCTCTACGATATTTGCACGCCACATCTTTTATGATGACACAGCTGCATAGTGGAAGCATATGGAGTCGTTTTCTCTGATGCTCCACCACCACCAACAGCAGCACCACCTCCCACTAGTTGCTAAAGCTGCATGCATGCCTTCCCAGTGACTCTTGGATTGGAGGAGGCATGGCTATGATTAATATCACTTTGTTCAACACTCCAAGCAAGGTCATCAGCAGCCATCTGTAGGCAGTGGAGAAACCCTAATATCCATTTACATTTGAACATCCCATTGTTCCTCTGCGCTTACACGATGCAGCCCAGTGCCCTGGCAAAGTGGCTGCACATACACTGGCTGCTCTTTTAAGAGTTGTACATCACCATGTGAAGCCTGCAGTGTTCTGTTTGATTGATTCAAAGGTGTTTGCCGGAATACTGAAGCACCGAGAGTCTAGGTTGCATGTCGGTGTCCAGAATAGCATCTTCTCTGACTGCTGAACTGTAAATGAATGTGAAGATGCTTCATCATTTGCAGCAGCGAGGCAATTTCTTCTCCTGTCATCTAGAGGGCAGTGGAGACCTTTGTAAAGAAATGTGTCTCCACTGGGATTACACTGCTAAATGCTAACCTCAATATCTTTTGCCTTCTGAGAGCAAAGTTACACAGCTGAGCTACACATCAGCATATATGGGATTCTTCTTGGAAAATATGACAAATAATGATTAAATGTGAATAATACATTAATTTAACTTTGCATGCATTCCACAGACAACTAACCTTGTGTTGCAAGCAGTTAATGTGGGGATGCCGTGTGAATGTGTGCGTGCAGTGCATGCAGGGAAGTGTCTAAGGTGGCAGTCGGGGTTGCATATTGAGATCAAAGGAGAACAAGTCAGACCCCAACATCCGTTTAAAACCCATCTCCGCTTAACAAGTTGGACCAACTGCTGACAAGAGTTCAGAGGAAGGCTGTTGCTTCATTGTGCTTCACAGCAGGGATCCTGATTGAGAAGTAGATCTGTTTCCCTGGCTGCTATTACTGATTTTGTTAACATTAGGGGTTGACAGTTGTCATGATGGCCCTTTTAAAGACGGGCTGTGCAACACAGTAGAAACATTATTCTTAGATATTGATATTGTGTCACATTACAACAGATTAAAGTGTTTTTTTATTGTAATTTTGAGAGTTTTATGACATAAGCATATAATTCTGCATTCTATATACAAAATATGTTTGCAACCATTTTTAGGAAGTCTCATGCTTTTTCCTCAGCTCTTATTGTACTTCCTGTGTTAATTTCACCAATACATTTAGATTTCTTTTCAGGCACTGACAGAAGGCTTTGTTTGGGCATGGCTCACCTTCTTCCCACGTCTCTGCTCGAGCTTTTTCTGATAACAGGCAAACTCTTGTGGATGCTGGTGAGTAGTTTCCATAGCAGCCACAGAGCCACACCCAGCATCAGCAGCTCATAGCACTGCAGCGATCAGGATTACATTTGGACCTCATGGGCATCCCTGAGAGACAGGGGAAGCCGGAGCTCTTTATCGGAAACAGATTGTTGATATTCATTCCAAAAACGTATTTTGCATGAAATGAATATGCTTTTAAAATCTTAAGGGGGGTGAGCGAAAGAAACATTAAGTGATTACACTTTCCCGGGGGAAATGTTTTAATGAATACAAATAGTTATGTAACATGAAAAAAAAAGTAAGAATGTGCCATAAAAAGAAAAAATAGATGACAAAATGAATACATATATAAAAAGTAAGGGTACAAATGTGCAGATTGTTCTACATTACAATATGTATATTATAATACATACAATGGTATATTAATTAGTTTTATCTGAATACACATCAGTTTGTGCCTCTATTACATTTCTCGACTTGTGTAGAAGGATTTTCCAGGGAATATTAGAGGGTCAAACTTATTCAAACATCCGAATAAAGGGCAACCTCTCGGGTGGAAATCTCCTCGTTGGGAACACCGGTCCTTTGTTGTTGGTAGTTGCTGGGCTCTGAGGAAAATGGAAGCCAACAATAATAACACTTAAGGTGCATCTCACTTCGGTTAAATGGATTCCTTGCGTCCCTCACTTGCGTCGTTTCCCTGCGACTAGTCCCTCCCACCAGGGAAGCATGGAGAGACGCAAGGAAACCACGAGAAGCAGGGAAATTAGTTTTAAGAGCAATGGGACGTTGTTTCCTCCGGAGCGTCACGTGAAGCGACGTCCGTTTGTGATGACGCCGCACAGCTGATCGTATGACAGCAGCCAGATCAGTGCATGCGCTGCATCGTCCAATCAGTGAGCGATACACAGTAAGGGGGCGGGGCGAGTGTCTGAGGATTTCACCGGAGGATGGTCGGGTAGTTCCTCGATTATCGCTCCTCCGTTATCACTCCTCGATCCTCGATCCTCCGGCAAAAATAAGGCCACTGGGACGGTACTCAAGATGGTGCAGACAAATCAACTTCCGGTGATACCGAGCCCGAGGAGCGAGGAAATGAAAAATAACAGAAGTGAGACGCACCCATAGAGAAGCATGGTGGGGAAAAAGCTGCCATTTGCCACTTTAAGGAAAAATATCACTTAAAGCTGCATTCACTGACAAAATCTATTGAACTGTTCCATTGTTATGGATGTATTGGTGCAGTAATAAAATAACTACCCCTTTCACGAGGTCTATGAACATTGAGAGTCTTCTGTTTGTCCAGTCGTCAGCAGGATTTGTTCTCTTCAGCCCTGAGTCTCCATGTCCATACACCTGAGGAGGCTGGAGTTGGAAGCACTGTTGCTAAGACACCAGCCTGAAAGACCAGCGTGAGGTTCAGGTGGGGACAGCCCGTCTCGCGCTCCTTTAGATTATAGGACAAAAGATGCATTTCTATGAAAACTAACAGTGTAATCAAAGAAAGAACCTGAGGGCATACAAGCAAAGTGAGTCTTTTGTTATCTTTTCATCATTAAATATCCAGTAAAAACGTCCATACTCTTTTGGAATTTCTGCTTAATTTGCCAGAAATAAAAAGGATGTGGTACCTGTGCACAGTGCAGATGTTGGACCTTTGGGAGTAGTTGCCATGGCAGGAGCTACAGTAACAATCCCCATCGTTTAATACCAAAACAGACAAGACTCCAAGCTGAGTGCACTCACATGCTCCACCACAACGGCCCAGACACATCAAACTGACACCAAAGAACACGTCCCGACGGAACACGACTGTTGTGTCGCCTCACGTCTCCTGCGTCTTGGCCAACAGTCGCACTGGAACACACCGCAAAGACTTCAGCCGACGGCCAAGTAGCACGTACGAACTGCGCATGCGTGAGTGGCAATAACTCTCCTTACCAGCAGGCGGCGGTAGTGTGTATTCGTCATTCAAAAGAGGCAACAACCGGAAGACAGACTGGGTGATACACCGAGAGAAGAAGAACAGACTGCGTGATATAAACAAACAACAAATAGCGTGTGCGTTGGTCTTCGGTTTCTTCATTCCAGATCGCTATGATGAAAAATAAACTCTTGCGTCCAGCTGAGATGAAAATGAAAAAGAATAGCCGTCTGTGTGTGCCTTCTTAATCGTTTGTTTGGGTCCCTCACTTCCGTTTCACTTCTCATGCACTGATTCGCTAGCTGAACAGCCAATCAACAAAAACGAAAACATACTCATATATAATTTATGAATAAAGTGAAAGATTCTACAGCAATTCCACAAGTTATGGTTATTAGTGCAGGCACTAAGTTATATATCTTGCAGTGTCGACATTATTATAGTAGTCCAGAAATAATTTTCCATACTTATTGGAATTTATTCACCGAGCCCTAAGTGGTAGGACACTGAGCTTTTCTAACTTCGTATGAACCAATACCTTCTCTACCCAGCGGCTATGCATAATTTCAAATTATATATTATGAGACATTTAGCTAAAAGCGACGAAGAACACACAGCGTGGGCCGGGGCTCGAGAAAGATTCAGATTTGTTGATTATATTTTGTATTATTAAATCTGAATCTTAGAGTAACTAAAGTTATTAAATAAATGTAATGTATTTCTCTATCAGATAGTGGAGAAGTATAAGTAGCAGTTAATGGAAAGACAAGTGGTGAAAAGAGATTCAAATGAGGACAGCAGAACTTTTCCTTTGTAGACTTAAAACCCATCTGTTTCATTCACCATGGAAAATTAAAAGATTAGTTAAAAAAATGAAATTTAAAAGTATGTAGTATTTGAAAAGGTTTAGATTATTTCCAGCTGCACCTTGGCAATAAACAAAAAAAAAAGTTGTTATAAAAAATAATAATAAATAAAACAGGAAGTCAAAAGAAAACAAAGAAAATAAAAAACTAATATAAAACATTTGGAAAATACAAATTAATTAATGAATTAAAGTATGTAGCACTTCAAAAGGTTTGGCGTGTTTCAAGCTACTGTACTAACATTTAAGTATGTTGACTTTCTGAATTTGTGTCCCCTCTGCTGATTGTCCGCCAAAGAAAATATAATCTAATTTTCATAAAATTGTACTTAGCATGAGTAAATGCACTTAATTACTGTCCACCACTGCTCGGCCCCGGACTCACCTTGTTCGCAATTCCCCGCTTTTGGAAAACATGAGATTAAGCTTGTTAGCAAAATTAGTGCCATAAAGCCACTTCACCTCCCTTCATGTGTTGCACTCCAAAGCGCCGTTGCCATAGCTACATGAAGGACTATAAGGAATGATGTCCTTTTGACGTGAGTACACTCATATGGGGCTCAGCAGGACCTCGGCTCCTTTGCAGCCTTGGGGCCTAAAAATACCACAGAGTGACCGTATTGCTTACATTACTGCTCACCTTGGGGGGAGACTGCTTTGCGCACAATTACAATGCTCTACTAATGAGGTAATCATGATTAGCATTACCGTCGCTCCGGCTTTGAATGGCCACTTGCTAACAGCAGCACTTAACCACACAGAAAGGGAGCCACGTGAATCCCCATCTTGGCTCCTGGAAGATGTCGAAGCCTCTTTTTCTACTCGCTGTGCCTCCAAATGAGGTCCTATACAGTGTGATATATAGGCGATGTGATAACCCGTTTTCCATACTAACTGTAAAGGTCAGTGCCTGCGGTCAATAGAGCAGGTAACCTCTTATTCTTGAGAGGAACCAGCATGCTATACACATGATGCTAATTACCTCAGTTACATTATATGCCTCCACTATTATCTGCAGGATGTTGTGGGAGTTGCAAAAAGTGCACAATTTTTGGAAGATGTTTCCCATGCCCTGCAGCAAAGCAACAACACAGATGAATGAATGTGAGCTCATTAACAATCTGCCAGCTGATTTACTATGCTACTCTTTCTAGCATCCACGACTAAACGCAGTGTCAAAGCATGAATGCTTCAATTGGGGACAGTCAGAATTCCCCCGCTCTGATGGATGGAGGTAGTCAAGGGAAAAGTGGCTGAACAACGCAAATGTTTCCACTGTTGATTGACCTTCACAGGATATATGAATACCAAAGCAAAATTCCCAATAAGATATTAGGCCAATGCAAAGCCCCTGCATTCTCTCTAAAAATCCAGCAGGGGGCGACTATAATGGTTGCAAAAAGAAGTCAGATAGTGTAGAAGTCTACGAAAAATGTGCCTACTACTTTATTTATAGTCTTCTCAATCGCTAGTTTCATGTTTTCTTCAATACAGCATGATGATCATTGTGTAAATTATGTTCCCATTTAGAGTGAAATAGACAATGAAGCAGTGTATGCTTCAAGGCATATTACGCTATTTCAGCCAAGTTCAGCAACAAATTTGCACAGTTTACAGCATTCACAAGCATTTTCCGCAGGAAATACATTTTCTAGTTTCATTATGTTTTTTGTTTTTTTAACACTGTTATAGTTTTTTCATCTTCACTGGACTAGTGAGTTACATGTTATCATCTTATTCAAAGCTACTTCTCAGTTCCAAAGTATGGATATACGAAAGAAAAATGGATGAATAATGAATGACTACAGATAGTCCCTGGCCCTTCTGTACCTCATGCGTGTGTGACAGTTCTTTCCTGACAGTGAAGACGATCTGGATGTTCCTCTGTCTCAATGATTTAGCGATGTGAGCCCCCAAATGATAATCCTGATGGAGCCATGAAAGATGAAAAACATGATGCATAACACTCAGACAAGAATATATACTGTAATCAGGAGTTAAGCCTGCTCTCCTTCTTCCCTCTCTCCCTGTCCTCCCCATTCCCACCCATCTAACAACTCTTTCTATCGTTCATTTCATTCACTCTCCCTGACAGACTTTCCATTTCCTGCAAATAGATAAATAAGTACCATTCAAGAGAGAAGCGGCGCCTGCATCGCGCGCATCCATTTTCAGCCTTGGGTGGTCATTTATCCAGACAGAAAGATATTAATAATGTATCTATATTTACTCCACCTGTCAACAGCCTGGACTGCAATGAGGTCAAGAAACAAAACACTACTTAATAGAGAGGGAATGAGTCCCAAAACCCAGGAATGAGTCAGCATTTTACCGCTTCGGGTACCTCGTCTCGGAGTCAATGTTAAGAGACTTTCACAATTTGATCGTCGACATGAAGTAAATATTTCACTGGTGAATGTCTGAAGCCTCATGTATCATAGATAAAAGGTTGATTACAAGCAAGAAGTGTTTAAATAAGACAACTAACGGTGATCACGTCGAACATTAGCTGCTTTTAGCTTAGCGGTGGTGACGTGAAGTCATGTGACTGATGTGTTGATCCCTTATAGCCTATATTAGATTATTAGTTCAGATTTTATGTGCTCTTCAACAATCACAAAAGTGATGTTAAAATGTTTAGATTATCCCTTTGAACCAGACATGGTATTATAAACGTGTTTGCCAAATTTCCTATTTTCTGCAATGTTCCAAATCCAATACCCCACTATAGCTTTTGGTCGAGGGAGCCTTTGCGATGCTAACTCCCAGGTCAGCTAACGGAATTACATCAGCGCTATGAGAGAGCTAAATGGATGTTTAACAATGACATACAGTGCACTCAGAAGACAGGCACGTTCAAACACCCCAACACACACACCGACATCAATACAGAAACGCAGTGCGATGACGAGAAGAGAGCCTGGGTTTGGATTACTCCGCAAACACTCCAGCTGTTTCCCATTATGGGTGTGCATGTCAGCGTCTCCTTCACCCAGAGAACTGTGCTGCTGATGCTGACCTTTAAATCACTGTCTTTGACTTCTGTCGGCACAATCCTGGACCTCTATTTTGCCGCTAGGATTGCCGACGGGAATCAATTTAGCACACGCTGCAGAACCTGCTCCATAGGATAAACATTGTATGCTCCTTGGGACCACAGCGACCTGATGGATGCTACAAACAGGGTGCACACAAAACACACACACACACACACACACACACACACACACACACACACACACACACACACACACACACACACACACCACACACACACAGCTGTGGTGGCTTTCTGCTGAGCTAAAGCTTTGGTTTTCATAAGAATGATATATCATAAAGCTGCATCAATCTTTTTTTTTCTTCCACAAAAGGAGAAGAATTGGAAAAGAGCACCATTATTATTAAAGGCATTAACGTTTTTCTGTTCAAGTTTGGAAAGAAGTACAACATTGAAGTCCTCGGAAATGATCTTGATAATAAAAATCTTAATGCTTAACATTTTTTTTAACCTAGTTGCTAATTTAGTTTGTCTGTTGTTGGCCCCTGGCAGCCTTAATAGCAACATTTGATGAGTTAAATTGAATCAACACTGATGCCTGACATAAAACCAAATTGAATCAATTCATCAGTCATTATCTAAGAGGATGTCTGGGATTTCATTTTTGATAGATTTTTCTTGATTGAAATAATGTTGATTAACTTCACTAATTAATTACAAAAAGAAACCACAGTATGCTTCTTCTTTATTGACACATCTTTACCACATAGATTTGTTCTAAATGTGTTAAAGAAAACTTTTCATTGAAAAAACAAAACATAATTGAATTAGCTAACTCACATAATTCCCCAAATAAAATTTTCATAACGTTTACTAAGAAAATGATCAAATGTGTCTTGGAATATTAGTGAAACTATACTTATAGATGAAATATTTAAAGTGGAATCACAGCATGTCTTGAAAATTAAACTGTGAGTGTTAAGTCTTACAATATTAATGCCTCACCTCGGGTGATTTCTCACTTCAATAATTTTTAATCTGAAGTTGTTCCTTTATTGTTCCTCTTGTCCTCTCTCAGAGTGTCTGTTCAGATGACTTATTCTCTGAAACTCTGCCGAAACATTTTACTGCAGTGGAGTTCTGGGAGGGTAACATTTTTGAAAAGTCAGTTGAAAAACAGAAAAACGATATCACGATGAACTTACAATGTTATTAGTAACCCAGGCAGGTTCATGAGAGGATAACATGACATGAACAGATTTGAAAATGTTGTATTATATATTAACTAGAACACTTTGTTTTGAAAAGTGGTGGGGACACTTTTTTCAGACAAAAATAAATCTGTATTGCGTGCGCTTTTTTTGTACAAACTGGTTCGGGTGACTATTTTAGTAGGAACCATTATATGTGTGGCGTGGGGAAATGATTGAGGAAGCCAATAATCTCCATCTTTTTTTAGACTTGCACAAGCCTGTTCTCCACGGTGAGACACATACCTGCATAAATGATTGTAAACCAAAACCCTGTAGGGGGGTCTGGGGGGAACTATGTACCTATTCAGGTACTACTTTAGCAAAAACACAACATTTACTTCAGGCAAACAAGCCAAACAACATTGCCGCAAGGATGTTTTTGGGTCGTTTTAGAGTCAGTAGAGGAATCATTTTGTGTTTACATTACTTGCTTAGTGCCTGCGCTCTGCTGCTGCAAAGCGGGACCAATTATTGTTTTTACATTTTCTATTTAAGGTTTACTACAACATGTCCAAATTGCACATCTTGGGTCTCCAGAAATACACAAGTGTGAATGGAAGAACTGTTCTCAAGATGCACATTTCATGTTGTGCAAAAATAAACCGTTGTTGTTTTTTAATACATTTCTTTGTGCAAGTTATTTTGCAGAAAATGTATTTCAAGTTATACTTTTAAAAAGCGGTGGGGATAAAATTGGCCATTTCAGAAAGTGGTGGGGACATCTCCCCAGCGTAAATAACACCTAATTACTAGTATAATATTTGATACTTATTCTTCACACATTCCTTTCTTTAAAAAAATTAAATTTACCATGAAAACGTTTCCACACATATTGTATAAGGACTAAGATAGTCCTTCACATCATAATTTTCGGTTTTTTTGGTTCAAATTTCAAACTATATATTATTTAGGTTTAAGTTTCATTATGACTGTTATTTTGTTTACTTTCAAGAACATAAAATTATTTCAAGTTTGAAAAAAACGTTTTATATTCCTCAATTTGTTGTATGGAGGGAGAAGTTAACAAGGGAATATTAAGCCTTAAAGAATAACAAACCTGAGTGTAAAAAGGCCCCATTCACATTGAAGCCCCATTCACATTGCTGTGTTACCCTTAAAATGGTGCTAAATTGGGCTTTGCAATAAAAAACATGAATATTTAAGCTTCATACCAAACCTGTGAATTTCCTCTGGTGGCCACATGTTATACAGGTGACACTTCATTGGGAAGTACGATGGTGTTCCTGCAACTGAAAGACATCACAGTCAATGAACGTCCAATTGGCAGCAAATGGAGAACCGTGTCTGATAGAAGTGATTCTGACAGGCTTCGGGAAAAAAGAATTACCTTTCTGCTTTTGCATGTTATCAAATGAGTGCAGATGAGTAATATGTTCTGCATTCATGCTCTGCAGGGCTGAAATCTACCACCTGTCATTGTGAAATTATTGAAGGGAAATATTCATGTTTAAAAAAATCATAACGAGGTTAGAATCCTCCCACATTGACTGGTGCATTTTCTCACAGAAGGCTTAGTATTCTGAAAAACCCCTTTATGAAGTAAAAGTACTAATCATGCGGCATGGCCCATTTAACTGCCCTATGTTTATATATATATTTTACATATTTGTTATCTAGTTGTATATTCTTTTACATTTTCCTTTTTATTCTTAGATGGAACAACTCTTCACAAAACCCAATTTCCCCTGGAATAAATTATTCTGATTCTGATATATATTGGACTGCTGGATTATGATTATCGATGCATTAAAGTGTTCATCACAGCTGGTAAAAGTGGAGCTTATTTTAATGACGTTATGGACAGCTGTTGGATATCTTGACCTATAATCAAGTTCAATGTTTATTTTTTAGTTGATTTACATTTTGTATTAGCTAATAATCTCGATTTGTAAATAAGTGAAGCAATCAGATACATAAGTACACCTTCCTCAAAATGTCACTTAAATTCAGTTCTTGAGTAAATGAAGATGGGGATTTTTGAGCATTTCCCTCGCAGTGCCATGTCAACGTTTAATCCAAGAATCCACCAAATCCTCTCGGAGAGGGAATGAATGGAGGTTGAGTCAGACGTTTTGGGAAGTGATTTTGGGGACTGAAGGGTGGAAAGTGAACATGCTCTCAATTCCCTCAAAAGCTACCATGTGTCCTTGAGCAAAGCACTTAATCCCAAATCGCAACTAGCGCTGCAGCTCAGAGTCCGGTGGAGAGATTATTACTGTACAGGGAAACTGTACAGGGCGGCTCCCAGGTGGGTGAGAGGGAATGTGACACAAGGGTGAACCATAAAAGGAGTGAAAATGATGTTAGCCTACATTTTAGGTGAGAAGTAAATGGAAACTGAGGCAGACAGATCTCTTTTACATATGCATTCGTCTACATTGTAGCACATGTGCACAAAACATATTTTTTTGATTTTGACAAAAACAGCAAATTTACTTAACTCTTAAAATTCTTAAATCTAAAGATGAAAGTCTATAACTGCAGTGAACAAACAAATAAATAAATGTCGACAATATTATTTCAAATGTAAATCATTCCGAGCATATACTTGCACTCTGGGGGTGTGGGGTTGCACGTTCTATAACTATAACATAACTTTATAACTGTGTGATTGGTTATAATATATATGATTAATTATGATTATGCATTTTCAAACAGTTTTAAAGAGTTACAAACAATTCTCCATTTATTCCTCTCATAGTAGAAAAAGTCTATGAAATAGTATATTAGTCAATAACGGGAAACAAACATTGACAACCTCTTAAAATATTTTAATCTGTAGGTCAACTTCTACGACTGTAGAAAATAATTAAATACTGATTTTGCTTTTAAACCAAGAATTAATTCACAAAAAACTCATAGCATTTCACAAAAACAATCATTTTTGAAAAAGGAATTTGTGCATTGAGGAGTTTCTTCTTGGTCTCAAACAGTGCCAAGGGGTTGTGTTAACAGTGATCCCTGTGCAGAAGAACATAGAGTGTATTTCAAGGCCACTCACCCCCCCGAAGTCAGTGTGGCCCTGCAGAAGACCCTCAGTGACCTCTGACCCTTGACTCTGGTATCCGTGATCTGAATGGTCTGTCAGTGGAACAGAAAGCAGCAGAAAGTTGGACTTTTCCACTGCATGAATGCACCATATCACACTTGTTCAAGTTTTCATTTCACATATTTGGTTGGTATTTTGGGAGCAAAGGAAATGTACTTATTGTTCCTCAAACAACTCTGATGTAAGTTGCCAATTGTTGGAAATATGGGCTTTAATGATGTCTGCCATCACTCAAACATACTATTGGAATATTCAACAGCAAAGTATTTTCTGATGCAACGTAACTGTGCAGTGATACTGTTGGCGGGTGTAGAAAGAAAATAGTTCCTACATGAAATGGCACAGTCTGACGGATTATCTTTACTAATCAGGTCATGATTTCTGGAAGAAGACATTTATATACAATATATTAATGAGAAGCAGAGAACACTGATATCTCCAACACCCACTCCTCCATAATAATCAACTCTAATGAATAGCACTACAAATAAGGGGAAAGATATGTATTTTTGATATTGGGGTGAACCGTCCCTTTATGCTTGTGATTGAATTTGCCCTAAAAATCCCCTTTCATTCCTCATTATCAATTTGGGTGTCAGTTGCCTAGCGACAGTGTTCTCACTGTTTACCATTTTAAAAATCATGTGTGTCTTTTACTTGAATTTCCAAAGAAATACAACCTTAAATATTCCATTTGAAGGCAGCCTGTGATCTGAAGAGTGCTGCTGGCTGCCTGCACATCTACACACATCTATACACATACTGTATATACCACCTTATTCACATGATGGACTCACATTTGAAGTAAATACAACAACTAGAGGTTATTCTACATCATTTTCAGTATGTATTTATGTGTAAAGAAGGTTTTTACTCAGACGGTTGATAAGTAAAAAGGTGTGGGCTATCTAACACATTACTGTATGTGCCAAACCATTTCTTGGCTGCACAGCTGTGATTTTTATTTTATTTTTGAGTCTCGCCTTCATCCCGAAGTTGCCAGACAGTCAGTTTGAGACTTCAGGAAGTAAATGCTCGCCACGTCGCCAGCCAAGAAAAAATCTGGCAGACATCTTGTAAAAACAAAATGTTTTAGTTTGCACAGTTAAAAAAATGGTGTCAGTTATTGTGTGTAGTTTCCTTGGAACGGACACAGATGTTTCCACTTGTTTTCCAGCTAGGGCTAGGCAATACGGAGAAATTCAATCATCCCAATATTTTTGACCAATAATAACTTCGATATGGCTGCAATATTGTAAAGTTGATCATTGGCGCTTTCAAAAAAGAATTACTGAATGAGATTTTCATAAATAATCATCAGTAATATGGATATTATCAAAATTTGGGTAATGGTAAATAATAGGACAGTCTGGGAAGTTCAGAACATTATATGATTTTACTGCATTACAGCCTTCAAAGCAGGAAAAGACAACCCCAAAATGTAGATTAATCCCAGGAGATATAATATTTTTAAATAATAAATTATCTTCAAGAGTGTAAACTTATTTTCTAAGTGTCGACAAGTAAACTGAAAAGCATAATACCTCCTAAATAACATCTTTTCCTCCTCTTTCTCAGTTTATCCAACTGGTTTCATTTGATCAACATCCCCCCCCCTCCCCTTGTGTTGATTTAAACTGCATTTAAAGCAGAGCCTCAGCCCGAGGAGATGACAAGTGCACATTTTAAGTGGCAAACAACTGGTGGGATCCAGGCTACAATCTAAATGAGAATTTCAGAGTGGGAAGAATAATGAGACAGTTTACTTTTATTGCATCCTCAATGAGAAAAGTATTGACCCACCTTGTGTTCCTGTGGCGTTGTATCTGCAGCACAATAACAGGACGGCGGCAAATAGCACGCTCATCTGGAGGAAAAAAAAAAGGAAAGCAATTTACTGACTGAAAATGTGAACCCTTCTTTCCTCTAAAATCATTAAGGTGAAGTGCAGTTGTAATTGCTGTTTAAGGAAAATAATCTGTACACCCAGCAGCTCACAAAAGAGCCCAATATTTGATCTACTGGCTGTTTGGTTTATACAAAAGAAATAAAAAGGGCACTTACTTGCAACGATTCAACCGTGTGGGGGAGGGACAGATGCTCCCGTCCGCCGATCCCTCTCCTATTCTTTTTATTTTAACCAAAAGTGGATCTGCAGCTTATGTTTGAGCAGCAAATGATCTCTCCAAGTAAGGCCAAAGATAAAGCAAATAAGTCCTTCAGTTTTCTGCTGAGAGGAGCTGAAGAAAAGACCTTCTGTCATACTTTTCCTCGTGAGAGATATCGGCTATAATCTTGGCTACACTCTGGTTCCTCAATTGTCTGCCACTGCTGACCACTGCAGGAGACTAAAGCCTGTACGGAGAGATATTGACCCAACTGCACACACGCTAAATTAGTTTTGAGGATGCTACTAAAAATCACCGTACTGTACCCGAGCCGAGCGTGGGCCTTTAAACCTCTGTGGTCAAAGGTAGATTAATCCGTAAATGTGGAAGCTGATCCACAGTTAATGGCAGGTATATTTGCATCCATCTAGTAGGATTGCATTTTATCCCTCAGAGGAGTCAGGGCTATGGGGAAATAAAAACTCCCCATTGATTACACAGCATCAGACTAAAATAATAGAAGGATTATGAGCAGTTCTTTGTGAGAGCTTTTAAGTAAATATTTGGGGAATTTCTTTGAGATCAAGCAGCTTTCACTGCCCACTTCATAAACCACTGCAACTGCACGAGACAATGGAGCTAGTCTGTTTGCAGACAGTTGGTTTGTTATTCCTCTTTGAAAGATAATGGCGCTGAGAATGGAACGATAACAGAAACCAATTTCCATCATTGCTGACTTATTTCGGTTTAATTCAATTGAATTGTCTTTATCAGTCCGTGAGGGCAATTTTGCTTGCAGAAAATAAATATGCATAACGAATCACCTCTTCCTCGAATATTTGATAACGCAAGATATGGAGCAAAATTGCACAAAGCATTTCAAACAATTCCATGTTTTTTTCACAGCTATACGAGGTATTGCCATGAAACATGCTAGAAAGTTCTGTAAATTGTAATTATTTTTATTTATGTGCATTTTTATTTTATAATGTTCTATTGTTTTCGTCTCTTTGCTGTAACAATGTAATTTCCCCTCTGTGGGACGAATAAAGGAATTCTGAAGTTATTGTAACTCTGTTTCTGAAGCACAATGTGGAGCGCTCATCAAAGGAAGCACACCACGCACTGTTTACTGTGGCACTTTAAGGAGATTTCCTCTTTGCCCACTAACGTCCCACTCTCGGCTCGGTGCCCTTTCTGTGTTTCTACTTGCTGACACGTTAATTCCAAAATACACCGTCAGTGCTCATCTGCTACCCAGAGGGACATTGATCTCAGGTCAGTGAGTTTGGGCAGCCATTGAAAGACTTTAACAACTCTCCAATGCCCTTTGCCAGAGAAATTATGCATGAACTTCCTCCAAATGACATCATGAGTGTTAGCTATTTAGTTAGGCACTAACCAGAGACCTGTTGAATCGGGGAGAATGAGAGAAAGTAAAGTGTTTTTCCTTCATCATGACCAAACCCATGATTAGTTTTTTTCTGCTTTTCCTCAACATCTCATTGCAGTTGAGCAAACTTTGTTGCAAAGTGTTTTATTTCAGAGGTCAAGCATGACTATTTTTATTTTGATGGCATTTTCCAGTTTTCTGCTTAAGCTGAAGCAAAACAAAAGCAAATCAGTGGAACTAGAGTAGAGATAATATTTTCTGAGACTGTGGAAAAAAAGTAGCATTTTGCCTTTTAGTTAGATTAAATATACTAACTTAAAGAAGAAAAATTATGTATTTTTCCAAAGCTATGTGTCCTTTTTTGACAGTCTTGCAATGACGAAGACCATGCAAATTGATTTGAAGCCAAAGAAAAGAGAAAGAGATCTTTGGGTTTACTTTGTCACTTTCCAAGTTTAGAATTGTTTTATTTATTTATTTTAGCTGCACAACAAAACACTGGGTTGATTGATTGCCTTTTTAGATAATTAAGAACATCGATTTAACATTGAGTGACTGTTGGTGAAGTTTTTCTTCAGAAAAAGGAAAACAATTGTGTTAATACACAAAACATCAATAAAATAATAGGTAGTCATAATAAAAAAATGCTTTTTTACTTAGATGTTTTAATGACCCTTTCCAAGCCTTTTTCAAATCTGTATCCAATAATCCTTGCAGGTTCAGTCTAATACATGACTTATCATCTGCAACCAAAAGCATTCATGAAATGTGATTAAAACATAAAAAGAGAAATAAATCCATAATACATGATGTGTGATGTTGCTAAACATGATTAAACTTCACTTGTAATTGTGTTTTGCATATTATACTCGCTGTTTAAAGCGCTCCTTTCGCATACTAACATTAGCATTTTAATTTAAAACTTCTCACTGGAAAAGTGGTTATTTTGAGAACGCTGCTGTTAACAGCTTGCATAATGCATGGAGGAGAGAAAGGGCTCTTTAAACCTCATTTTAACTCGACAGCGGCCTGTCACCAAATATCTGGATTGTGCTTCCAGTTGTTTCACAGTGATGTGGGGGATGCTATGTAGGAGGAGTGACAACAAAAGAAAAGACTACAGCGTGCCTTATTTGCTTCTTTCTTAATAAAAGATAAATCATCCTGCTATCTGGTGGGCTGTTTTAAACTGTTTCAAAAAAGGGAAAAGATCTAAGAAAAAGCACGTTTCTTCTTCTTTTATGTCATCCTTTCTAAGATTAGCTCTTATTTCTCATATCTGGTATGAGCATCCTCTCAGGCAGGTGATGTGGTGACTCATAATGATGTAGATGAGAGCCATTAGTTTCAGCTGTGTGAATAAAAGGTGGCTGGAGGCCTTGTGGAGGTGGACAGCTCTTGTTTCAATATAAACCTGGACCCTCCAAACTGAAAGATGTTCACTTACAGCTTAACCCGACCACGAGGAGCTACTGGAGGAAGAAACCTTCAGGGGGTTATTAGAGAAGCTTGACTGAAGTTTCTTTTGTCACAACACCTGTCCCAGACACTTTTGCAGCTCTGAGGTTTGGTACACACACTGAGCATGGGGCAGCTGGTTCCCTCCATTAGCCTTCTTATAAATCTGGTGCTTCAGTTGGATGGCGTTGAAGCTCCTCTGGCTGGATGTGGTCCAGATGCTCGGCCCTGCTGCTGCTCTTGGTTTCCCTCCAGCGATATGAGCTTTCCCAAGCCAACATTGGTGGAGTCCGCAGAGCTTTCGTTGCTACTCGGGCACCGGGAGGAGCTTCGGGATGCTCGCTGCCGGAGGTTCTGAGAAATAGAGCGATGGAGGTTCTTCATGGAGGAACTGGCTGCCATGGTGGACACCCAGGGGTGACGGAGGGCTTGGTCTGCGCTCAGTCGAGAAGCGGGGTCCAACGGCAGCAGGCGATGGATAAAGTCCTTGGCTAGGTTGGACACTGAGGGCCAAGGCTGTGGAAAAAGGAAAGAGCTTGATTTCCGTCAGTGTGAACACAAAACCACTCGCACCACATTTCAACCTACGCACAGACACTCAGGAACCTGCTGTCCTGTAAAAGCGCCTGCTGGGTATCCAGACGAGGCGCCTGTACACACTCAAAGACAGGATTTCATTCCAACACAAAAATGAAAACTATGATCCCTGTGCCGTGCAGACCCAACAAGCAGAACTAACCTCAAAGGAAAGCTGAATGTCACTGGTCAAAGGGAAGCAGCAGTGTTGGCTGAAAGAATTTGAAGCCTGGGAAAGAAGGACAGCCCTGCCATATGTGTGGGATTTGGGCACATGTTTATTCCAAGCCTGCATTAGCTTCTTAATAAAGGCACCACAGATGAGCCTCGCTGGGTTCTTTTGCTGTTTGTTTACTCAAATAGCAAATCATTCCCCTTGTCATGAGGGAAGCTGACATTCAAGAATGCTTTGAAATCTGCCATGCCATCTTTCCAGCGAGACAGAAGGCATCAGGATTATTATCATAAATCACAATTTTTTTATTATTCATCATGAGTTTGGTTCTCTGTCATGAAAACTAAATTGTGGAGGCCTGCCACAGGAAGTGATGACCTTTGAGCTTCTGTCCTATTTTAAATTAAGGAAGAAGAGATGGAGATTTGGCCACAACACCATGGATTGATTACTGCACATGCCTCAAAGGCTCAGGGGCCAAAAGGGTCAGATGCCCCCTGGCCTTCACCGAAAAACAGGATGTCACTCAAAGAGACACATTCCAAACAGTAAAAGATTAAAAGTAACCTCAAAGATTGCAAAGAAACTGAGAAAGACCAAAAAAAATTATAAAGACACAGAAAATTAATTGGTAAAAGTGAAAAACAACCCAAAAGAGACACAAAATGAACACAAAGACACAAATCAATTAAAAAACATACAAAACAAGTTACAAAAATTGGCAAAATACAACTATGTGCAAACAGTTAATACAAAAGACCAAAATAATTACAAAATCGCCCAGATTAACTACAAAAAGACTTGTGATGACAATAAAAAGAGGCAAAACAGCCACAAACAGACACTAAGCAACTATAAAAAAAAGACTAAAAAGACTGCAAGGAGACAAAAATGACCACAAAGAAACACAAAATAACTACAAGGAGTCACAGAATATTTAGAAAGTAATGTAAGATAACAACAATGAGACTCAAAACCCCAGAAAGATACAACCAAGAGAAGAAAAAACAACAACAAACAGGCCACACTTCTATAAAGTATGTGTGTCTTGCTCATGTGTCTTTCCGATTATTTTATAATCCACCCATACACAACACAATAACCTTTATCAAAAAGCATGGATGACTTCCTCTACATGATGTTTGGTTGTGTAAATGTCAGGTAATTATCAGAGACTTATCGCTTGTATCAGTTGTCTTTAACATGAACAAATGTTTCCACCAATCAGCCGTGTTATGCTCCACTGTGTCTGTCTGAGGAGGATAAAAGCTAAATACAGTAAAACCTGCGTGTTCTCTCATTCTTCGCTCAACCTGGCACAGACTAAATCTCTCTCTTTAGGGAGGTCTCGCTCTCCATTTTAATCCTGAAATGCATTTCTCTCCCCCTTTTTTGTCTCTCGCCGAGTAATGACAATTAATCAAGCATGAAATTGACAATCGCAGGACTGAGAGGAATTCAAAGAAGCAGGGACTCGCTTATTCTCACGGTGCACTGACTGGAGAGGAGTGTGTGTGCGAGCACAGCGCAGAGTGCGGAGCCGAAATGCTTCTCACTCAAACTTTCTTCTCATTGTGTTGTTATTTCACACCTGAGAGGCAGGCAGAGTGACACTCGGCAGCCTGGGAAGGAGAGAAAGTGTCTGATTGAGCTCCCACGACCAACAAGTCTGACTTCCCTCCTTCTCCGGTGCTGTTGGTGATTTCATGTCGCTCCTTATCTGCTGTATCATGAAAAACACATGTGATGGCAGCCGGGGCTAACAGGTGCCTTCTGTTCGAGACGGGGTGGAATGTAACCAAGTAGTTATTTTGCCATTTTTGTACTTTACTTGAGTTATTCTTATGCTACTTCATACTAGGTAAACATGGTTCTCTTTATTCCACTACATGTTATATCAGTTACTAGTCACTTTTTATACATGAAAATAAATTATATACTTAAATGATATGTTAGTCCACTCTGTAAGTCTCATAAATTGGTTCCCTGTTGAAAAACTGCAACATTCAAATGCTTTTAAATGTATTTGCAGGTGAGAAAAAAACAGGAAAATACAATAGTAATATATTATTTTTATATAAAAAGAGCAATTCTGCGGAATGACTATACTTTTGATACTTTAAGTACTAAAAGTAGTAGAAAATACTTCTCTACTTTATGTTAAGGGTTAGGGTTAGGGTCACTGGGATTCTAGCATTTGCAGACCATGTAGCTAGATAAAAAACCTATAACACACTACAGGAAAGAGAAAATAAAGCATAAAAGGGCCTCTTAAATTAGAATATTTTATAATATAATATGAAATCCCTTTTTATACTTTAAGTATATCTTGATGCTAATATTTTGTATTATTACTTTTAACCAATATTATTTCTACTGAGTACTTATTCCCCCTCTGCTGGAAGATGGGGAAGCATTTACTCAGTGGGAATAATGCGGGAAAAACAAGTTTACTCCCCTCCTGCTTTCAACATGGTGCACCTGAAGGAGAAGAGACATAACTGTGTTTCCTGGAACGTAGCCACCTGCAGGAAGTTTATCTCTTTGCCTTATTTCGAACATTTCTCACGTCAAAATACACATAGGCTTTATTGTGTTTGCAGCAGAGGGTGAGAGCCGGTGTTATACATCACTGTTGAGCTAGACCAAGAGAAGGAGAGGGGAAGTGCAGATATGGCATAAGCAGGGGGAAACCTACAGGGCTTAGCAACATCTTGTTAGAGTGAATGAGAAGCTGAATTTGTTTGCGGCATGCTACATCTTTACCTGACAGAGCAGTAATTGCAACAAATGAAGAAAACGCTAGAAGGTTGGATTAAGCTAATGTGATCACGAGTTTGAGAAATGAACTACTTCACCCGCCTCACAATTTACTCAGATCTGATTCACTTGGCAGCATTTCCTGAGAAACAAAGCCAAGTTTAAATATGCCTCGTCACAATGGGTCCAAATGGGAAACACTGCTACTTCAGGTGAAAGCCTTTTATAACGGAATTTGCTAATCAGGATACAAACAAAGGTAACTGTATTGCATTCAGTAAAAAAGAAAAAAGAATACTATGAGAATTACAATCCATTTGGAAATACTGAACGATATATAACGAAGAAACGCTTTGAGACTATAGCTTATAGCTTCATTTACACTTCATTTTCATGGCTAAAATAATGTTTCATTACATCGCTTTTCTAGGAGAAAAAGGGAAAACACATTACACTTTGTTACAACCTGTGCCTTCCAGCTGAGTCCAAATCTAATTTGAAGAAGCATTACAAAAGGTGCATGCTTTGTAGCCTAAATGATACACTTTATTTTCTTTCTTTTTATGTATGATTTGTTTAACAAAACACTGTGAATTCTAGATAATAAGGTATGTATTTTCTCTTGTCTCTATTTGCGTTGTATTTGATAGTGAGGTAATACAGAAGTAACAGTACGTAATCAGAATATTCCTCTTTTAGTAGTAACCCTCCCCCTCCCCTGTTTAACACACTGTGGCCATGCAGAGGCTGGATGTGTTCAAATGGTGCCCAGAAGGGGGCAGACTGGGCTTACCATTACCCAGACTGCACTGCTGCTGAGTTATGTTTGGCTTCGACCTGGAGTCTTTAATAACACACGGCAGAATGCAGAGGACGTTACCTGCTGGCTGCTTTTCTGGCCTGAGCTGATGCACAGATTCGTGCTCTACTGCCACGACATGAGCACACATGCACAGAACCCCCCCCCCCCCCCCCTCCCACTCTCACACACCTCAGATGAGATGCCCTTATTCTGAGCGAGGGAAACGTTTCGTGCGGGGAGCGGATTGACTGATAAGGTGTGAAAAGCCCCCGAGGCTACAGGCGCTCTTCCTCTGTCCTCTCCTTTCTCTTTTCCACACCCTGCTATCCATCCCTGACTCCCCCACCCTCCCACTGTTGAGTAAACACATCAGTGTGAGTCTGCTCTACAAGTCTTCAGGGGCTGTTGCACCAGTGGGGGAAATGTACCCAGGGTGTGTGTGTTTGTGTGTGTGTTTGTGTGTTTGTGTGTTTGTGTGTTTGTGTGTGTGTGTGTGTGTGTGTGTGTGTGTGTGTGTGTGTGTGTGTTGATAGTGCAGGGAAGGGGTGGGGGCTGCTGGGGATACAGAGGGACCTGTTTCATGGGCAGGTGCCGGGGGCCGTTTGCATTTCCCCCTTTTTAATGCTGAAACCCCCAACACACACACACACACACACACACACACACACACACACACACACACACACACACACACACACACACACACACACACACACACACACACACACACACACACACACACACACACAGAGCTTCTCCCTATTTTGTTTTGATAAACACACCAAGGTTACTGATACTTTTGTAAGTTTGTTTGTTTGTAATTGCAGCCCCTGAGTATTAATTTGCATAATAAAGAACAATAGTTACTTTCTTTATATGTCCATCTGGAAAAATGATACCTGCAGTTATTCCTTTTTTTACACTTCTGTCGCTCGCTGCATGTTTATGGATGAGCTTCTGATGACAGTATTCTACAATCTGCTATTGATGGACCACAAACACATGCTCAAAATAACTGTGCCAGCTATAGATATATATAAGCCTCGACACACCTGCACTGCAAGCTTCAAATCACCTATGCATAGTGCTTGATGTGTGTCAGAAAAAAAAAGAAAAAAAAAGAAAAGGTTTTATGTTTATGACACAGACTTTGAACCAAGATGAAAACAATACCGCATTTTCCATTTTTGAAAGAACACCCTGAATGCCTCAAGTATGGGTTAACCCTAAAAACATCAAAAACCCTCCAGAGGGAGTTTCTCTCCCACACACTCCCCCCCCCTGCCTGAAACGCTTCGATTGTATCCTTTGACGACTTCTGTATCATAATGACATCACTATGCAATTTCAAGCTTATATTGGCTAGTGCTCCAACACATTGTACACAATATAAAAAGGGGTTTGACATTTCCATCTCTAAGCGTTTGACCAATCTCAACAGAGCCGGCCAGCTAACCAATCAGAGCAGACTGGGCTCTGGTTTCAGACAGAGGGTGAAAAGAGGTACTGCAGCACAGGCAGTATGAAAAAAATAAATAAAGAGCTTTTTGAACATTAAAGCATGGAGACATGTCACAGGAAAGCCTAACCCTTTAAGCTCACATTAGCAGCAAACTGACAAACCATACATTTAAAAACAGATAGATAGATGTACCCTGCTTCTTATGCATTCCGTGTTTGGCTCCAGCGGCTCATGATCATGACCCGTTTTATTATATGTTTCATGATCATTTCAGTAGCTCCCTTGACACTTCGACTGTCATTGCTCATGTGAGCTCTATTCTGGTCCGTAGACCTGTTTCAAGGACTCCATTTCGACATGTCACAGTAGGAAAAGCACGGGTGTCGGTAATCAAATTAATGATGGCTGAATTCCATTTAGCTGCCTTGGTTTCAGGGTCCTGGTACTGTGCTCATTGGCACGACTTAAAGAGAATAACAACCGAGCCATTGTTAATACTATTACTGCCCTCTGTGCCTTTCTTACTATGACAGGTCAAAATGTCTGCTGTGAAAAAGGCCCATTGTATTGACTTCCAATTAAGTTGACAAGTGTCATCTTGAGCCAAAAAGACATTACCCCATCACATCTATGAAAGGAGGTCCCTGTTTCTCTTTGTTGAGCTGGTGGACAGCTCTTTTCAGATGAAACTCTTCAAGTCAAGTTTAATATGAGATGGGAATTGCTCAGGTCGTTGAAACTGTTCTCCTCCCGAAGAGAAGCACCCTTCTGAGTGACATGAAGAACCCTTCTGATGACGGAGGCCCACATTTGTGCATACTTGTGAACCTTCATCACACATTACAGCATTATTAACGCAGTGTGTGTGTGTGTGTGTGTGTGTGTGACTGGGTTGTCAGTCTATCAGAGAGGATGGATACTTGCACATGACGGAGAATAAGTGTCTTGTCAACATGGAAATGTGATTGATGGCTCTTCCCATCAAGCCCTGCAACGCTACTCAGCCATGTGATGTCTTCATAATGTCATGATGTGAATTCACACATTGATTTCTTTACTGCATCTCAGACAGTGTACTGTAAAATGCTATATGTGAGGTCCTACGAAATATGTTTTTTAAGCTCTGCTCCCATGGACACATATGAGCCGTGTCGAAAGCCACCATGAGAAACGTGAAATAATCCCTTGCACAAACTCAAGGATTTTGCACTATTGTTGGGTTGGTGGTCAGTGCAGTGGTAAACACATGGATAATAGTCCAGGGCCTATGTAAGGGAGCCTCTTGTATGCCAGACTAAAATGTCAGGCTGCATCCCTGAGAATCGGGCCCGGCTTAAAGCCCAGTGAATAATCCAGCCTTGGGTGTAATCAGCGTGAAAGAACAATCTCCGAGTCGCCGGCGAGCTCCACAGAATAGGCTGTTAAAAATACCCTCTTCAGTTGTATGATGAAGGAAAGGGAATAATAAAAACATGCCAGGCCGCAGTTCTCCCATTTACGAAAGCAAACCCTAGCCGGAATTTAGCATATCCATTTTTGGGCTTTACAAAGTTGCAGGAAAAGGAATGAAAACGAGTTGCAGTCCTCAGTGCTAAATTGCAAATGTTATTCTTACAAAGGGTAAACTAATGTAGCTATTTTTGGTATAATGCAGTCAATTATGTTGGATTGTGTTGTGGGGAGATGGTCTAAGGCAGTGACCATCAACTGGCGGCCCGCGGGCCACATCAGGCCCGCCAGACATTCTCATCCGGCCGCACTGCGGGGGTGACTGTCGCGTTAAAAAAAATTCATTGCAGATAAGGCAAACAGGTGTAGCCTTATTGAACGATGGCATGATGAATGCGTATTTATCCGTCCATTCCTCATTAAAACTGCGGTTTTCCACGTCAACTTTACTCTTGAGGCTCTTTGACAGTGACATTTTTGCGTGCCTGGCAAACAATTTTCTTATATCCTGCAACCGTTTCCCACCAATCAGGACACGGTATTAATAAAAAAGTTGATTCCTTTCCCTGCCAATCAGGACTGCTTTCAGTTTTATTACCCCGGATACAGGCTTATAAAAAAAAAAGATAATTTTTTCAATAAAGTGAACATATTAATCAATTATATATATATAAATATATATATATAATTTATTATGATTTATATATAAATATATAAAAATCTCTGGCCCCCGAAAGTGTCTCTTGGATTAATTTAGGCCCTTGGACAAATGTAGTTGGTGACCTCTGGTCTAAGGTCAAAATGGAAATGCCAGATGGATGATTTATTTAAAAGGCTGAGATACACCCGGTGCAGAACTGGAAATTAAAAACGAAATAGTCTTATCCATAAGCACAAATAATTACAACCAGCCAAAGAAATACCATTTTTTCTAGTTATGTCTAGTATCGACAGAACAAAAAGAAAACACGACTGTGGGAATTCAGAATACTATGGTGCCTTGGTACACCACAGAAAAATGTGGCTAAATAATCTTTAATACCATCAAAATTATTGGAAAATGTCCTATATATATATATATATATATATATATATACATAAACTAAAATACTCAATAACAGGTAAAGTAAACTTACATCTCCATGGAAGCTGTATTTCCCTCTCACGATGGACCTGTAGAGGCGCGTCCGGCTGTCGTCTTCAAACGGCATGGACCCACTCAGCACGATGTAGGCGATCACCCCCAGGGCCCACATGTCCACAGCACAGGAGTAGGGTCTACTTAGCAACACCTCAGGGGCCATGTACTCAGGGGTCCCACAGGTAGTTCTGAGGGACCAAGTTTCTGCTCCTGAGTGATCTCCGGATGAGACCTCGGACCCTGCGCCGCCAAAAGTGGCCAGTCCAAAGTCTGTGACAAGCAGCCTGGAGTCAGCCCCTGGATGGTAGTACAGCAGGTTCTCAGGCTTCAGGTCTCTGTGGGTGATGCCCAGATTGTGGAGGTACGCCACCCCAGCCAGCACCATCCTGAGGGCCTGGGTGGCGTCCCTCTCCGTGAAGTGGCCCCTGCTGACCACGCGGTCCAGTAGCTCGCCCCCTGTGGCCAGCTCCAGCACCATGTAGACCCTCTGCGGGAACTGAAACACCTCTATCAGCTGGATCACGTGAGAGTGGCTCACCCGCTGCAGCACCGCCAGCTCCGAGGCGCACACCTCGCGGCCCTCGGGGCCCTCCACCTCCATCATTTTAATGGCGAAGGGCTGGCGAGTCTCCCTGTGCTCCACGCGCACAACGCGGCTAAAGCTCCCCCGACCGATCAGAGCCTTGATGTCGTATCTGACAGGACAAGAGGGGAAAGATGAGTCATTACAGCATTAGTATCTCATGATACATGTTACTCAGCGCTGAATGTCCCTCACTGCAGATGCAGCTGTGATGTATGGGGAGATATCTGCATGTTGTACAGTGAAGTCGATGAGTCAAATTCATATAAGAATACACAATGATTTAGATCCCCAACAAGGCAATATATAAGCCTCCACTAATCAGATGTAGAGGGAGATGCACACTGACATCAGTTTCCGAGCTTTAATTGTCTCTGCTCTCTCATCTGACAACAGGAAGCCAGTCTTCAGGTATAATAAGGCCTCTCAAATGAAAACTGTTACTGCTAATAAATTGTGTGGCATGAAGGTTGGCGTTGGCAGGCTGAGTTAATGAAAGAAGCCGGTGACATTAGCAGTCTTTCATGAGCACTGTGAATGCCTTTAATAAGTCACTTCACCTTGTGTCGTGCTGTGAAAGATCTATTTTTTTAATGAAGAATTCTCTTCTCAGAGGGCTGAGATAGTAGTACTGGTTTACAGTGCAGCATTTATATCTTTCAAATGAGAAATAAGAAACTCAGAAGCAGGTCAATTGTCGAGTATGATTAAAAAGATCTTCAAAATATTAGTATTATTTATTTGTTTTTTTGGCAGAATAGGGCGCAATTTAACATAACTGATGTTGGCAAATAATATAATTTAATGACAGTTGCAATACAAAAACAAAAAGTGTCATATTGCATTGCTGGGTTAAAGGATTACTTCAATAATAGGGTTGTCAAAAAGTAGATCCGCTCACCTTGCTTTCACACGTGGATCAAACTTGTCCTTATACTTTGCGACTCTGTCCTGCTGTCGTCCTTCTCTGAGTATCTGCTGCTGTCCGTTTGATGCAGGTTGGAGATTTTTAGCACCGGTGGAAAACCATGGAGCTCTTCTCTTCTTTGCATGCTTGTTCGACTCATCATCGCCGTGAGCTTTACTAAAAGCCACGAGAGACTGCACCACACTTACATAGCCCTTCTTGGATGCCTCAGGCAGCACCTTAGTGTTTCCACAGCCCATCACTCGATGATCAAGCCATGCAGGGGACAAAAACATCTCCTGTAAACTGAATGTAGCTCAGAAATAAGAAGAGTCCACACTGCAGCAGGTATTCTTTCAAGCAGGTGTTGCTTGAGGTGTGCAAAAAAAAAGCTCCTCCCACAGCAGCAGGGAGGTCGGCAGGTGTTTGAACGCACCATCTCACTCACATATGTGATAGAAGTGTCAGGTAAACGAAAGTGTTTTGAAGCTATTGTCAATCCTCTCACGGTAGATTAACGTAACAAGCACAGCATGAAGGAGAAAATTGTGAAAGGAAGAACACCAACCAAGCCAAGTTTGGTTATAGTGACACTCTAGGTAACATAGAGCAAATATTCATGATCTACTTTAAGCTGTTATACGTGACATAAGTGTATCAAAATGCATTAAAAATGACTATCTTTTGTTGTTGTTTTTAATTGTGAGGTGGTCAAAAATGACATGCGGTGCATTTAGTACATTTAGAAAAATGATATTGTGAGGGCATACACAACAAAACATGCTGTGAAATATGATTAAAAAAAACAATCAACAAACCTGAGGAAAAATAGGAAACTATGATGTGTTTTCTCGATTACATTGATTTTACAGCTATAGTCACCAAAAGAGACATATTAATATAAGATTGATAAAGAATGAATCACCAAATATCCTGATTTTTGTTCATACATTTCACTAGATTCCCATAACTCAACTCACTAGCCCTTTGATGACATTATCAGGGTTATGTTTTTAATTTCAATTTTTAATATACCATATGAAGCTGCTTTTTATAACCATTGACTAATGTATCCATCTGTTTTCTCAGGCAGATTTGTGCCTCTTATGACGAGTAAGCTAACTTTCATGTGGAACATTTGTGGAGTGCTGCGGATGTATTTTTAAAATGTGTGCATATTGCTACTAGGTCAATTATTCTTCTGGCACTGTCAACATAACAGCATGTAACGCTCAGATAAATCAACTTATCTTCGAGTCAAATCAGCTACTGTTACATTTGTGGGGATGTACTCCCTCGAGCAACACCTTGGAACTGTAGCATTTCTTGTTTTTGCATTTATACCTCGAGATAAAGCACCCACATACAACTCATCCTTTCAATCTGTCACTGGCAGCATAAAAAACTCATTCTCACAACCACATTTCGACTATTTTAGAAAACCCTGCAGATACATTTACCTTTATAAAAGTGAAAATAGCACACTATATGACACACAGATTACTGTATGTTATTGTGTTTGAAACTAATGCAGTAGTATATGTTCGTTGTATTGTCGAGCACAGTAGGCCACACCGTGTCCCTGTCAAGCCTATAACTAGCGCTAAGCTACTTTTCTATTTTCTGAATGATGTTGTGCTGCTGTCATCATGTGTCCATAATTCTCTGAGAATAGAGCAGTAGAAAGGGAAAATGTAAAAAACACACAGGCTCCTCTGCCTGCCTGCCTCTGCCCCTGTACATTGTTTAGAACAGCTAAACCTTGCAGAAACTGAGGAAAACATGCACATATTTATTCATACGAGACTGAACAGAGAGGAAGGTACGGATCACAAAGTGGGAAGAAGTACCTACCGCCGGTAGTGTGCTGTGCACCGAGTTAAAATGATGCTCTTTCACATGAGCAGGGCAGAAATAATGTGGTGATATGAGGTTTGTATAATGAGTTCATGTTTATGAATAAATCCTGCAGCATGTTTGTATATTTGCACGACATGCTACGAAAACAAAGTATTCTATATTTAAAGAAAGAACAACATTGTAGTTTAGTCACATCCTTTAATTCAAAGTTTTGTTGTCTTTCTGCATTTTATGTTAAAGTTAACTTCCTGCTATGTGGTTTTTAAGTGCTAGCAATTGCTACTTATGCGAACATCTTCTGTTCTTTTATACTTATAAAGAGATATTTGCTGCTGTTGCTGCATGAGAAACATGCAAAACACTGGATTTCTTCAGAATGTTCTGTTGTTTAAGTTAACTTCCTGTTGTTGGTGATTTTTAAGTGGTAGCTATTGCCGTTCGTCTTCACTTCCTTTGTACTCATTAAGATATATATGCTGCTGTTGCTGCATGAGAGACAACCCCATTTGCTGCCGTGTGCCTGGAGGATTATTCCCAATAAAGGCCTACCAGACGCCGAGTGTTTAGAGGCAGCAAATGGAAAACCTTTCACAAAATGAGTGGAGGTTTAATCGCTATTATGCGTTATTCATTGGCAGTTAATAGGATGGAAATATTTATTTATATAAAAAAAATGGTCATAGATGCTATTATAAACTGCTGTTTCTTTTTAAAAGGTGTAAATTGGGTTGTCATTGGAAAGAAAGATATAGGCTGCATTATGAGTTGCTGCATTTTTTTCTTTACCCAAAGGGGATACTGGGTCCTATCAGTCTGTTATGCTGTCACACAATGTCTTCTCAAAGGACTGCACACACACTTATACCCTGTGAAAGAGAGAGAGAGAGAGACATAAAGCCCCAACGCCCCATCCATAGACAGACACAAAGAGCCAACAGAGGATAGACATCACATCAGCAGTGAGGTGGTAAATCGTCCTTCAGAAGCCTTCCTCAAGGGAGTCAGCAGTTCAGCGTTTATCGAACCACTATCTGATTACTAAAAGGCTGTCCTCCGTTATAAATGAACCCACAACATGTGTGTGGTGTTGGAAGCGCAGGGGCCTTGGGAGTAAAAGTCATTATGGGGGGGTGTGAATCAGTTTAGGCCAGCAGGGCGGTCAGAGCAGCTGCCACGTGCCACTCAGTTCATTACTGTTGTTATTGTAGTCAGAGGATGTGATACCTGTGTGTTAGGGGAAGGACTGCGGCTAGAGCTAACTTAAAGCTGGGGAGTGAGGTGGCTCACAAGCCGAATGAAAGGCTGCAGGAGAGCTGTTGTTCCTATGTAAAGCATAATAAAAAAAAAAATGTTGGTTCGAAAGAAAGAAAAGGTTTGCCACTTGAACTTTGAAAATGTAATCTTGCAGCATGCAGCCATTTTGGAAACCGCTTATTACAACGGTTACATAACATATACAATTGTTGCTCTTTATTTATTGCTTGAAGGAAGTCTGAAAATACAGAAGATGAAAGTCTTTAAGTAAATTGTTTTCCTATCTTGGTGCAGTAGAACTTGACGACCTGTACTGAGCCTCTTGAATTGTAAAGGAAATTAAAATGAATGCAATGTTTTTTAAAACAACCATATTTTTAGGTAATTTGGGTGTTGAAATAGTTAGTTTCTTGTGTGAAAATAATACAATTGTAACATAGAGATAAAGAAAGGAAGAATAATAAAAAAAAGTCCTAGCATAGAGCCTTGTGGTACTCCATAAGAGACGAGCACAGAAGAAACTATAATCAGTACTAACTTAAAATAATGTCTTTGAGCGTTGGTTAAAATGGCAACAACTGCATAAAATATTCCAAGATCAAATTATTTTTTTTAAGTTTATCCAACAGGTGAAAAAGCACTCGTCTCAAAATGAAGTATGTCAGTGCACTGATCAGGTATTTAGGTCTGATCCTGTTTTTTGTTCTGTTCCATGTCCCAAAATCCTGTGCACACCAGATAAGTTCTTCCATAGAGACCATGCATGGGTTGATAAAAAAAAACTGCTGCTGTTGATCAAGCCCTGAGATTTAACCCCCCCCCCCTCCATCCGTGTTGGGCCAAGTCCCCTCGTGACCTCTTTCATCTGCACTGAGCCTGAATGCAACATTATCCAGCTGATTAATTAAAGCCATCCACGATCCATCAATGGAACACTGGCCTGTAATTGTGGTTTGCAGAGAGACACAAATAAGTTGGACACATGAAGCATGTTTGCTTATTACAAGCTGTTGAGAGGAATCAATGGTGGAGGAGAATACTAGTTTTTTTCATGTCAGGGCATTTAAAGCCATCCTCCTTTAGCTCTGTGGCATGAGCCCCGGCTGCACAGAGCTACGCAACAATAAAGCAGGGCTGTTGAGCACAATAGTAGCGAAACAAAACTAATTACAGTGACAAGTGAGGCAGGCGCCAGGTCTGTCAACAGAAGGGGAGGATGCTACATCTCCCAAAGGCAGGACCCTTAGGGACGGCTGACGGATACTCTAATTTTCTTTTCTGTGAAGAGCTCGGCGGTGGCCGCCGGACGACAAATTGTCTGTGACGCCTTGATTGAACAAATCAAGAACGTTGTGCGAATTGGCAAAATTGGCTACAGTTGACAGAAACAGTCACCTGGGCAACACTCTGATGTCTGGCCATGGACTCATGTGTAATTAATGAGCAGCAGCGATAATTACTCTCTAGCAGACAGAGGGATAGAGAAAACAACCGAGGGAGGGTCAAGTGGACTAATAACTCTGATTTTGAAAGCACAGCGCTGTGAATAGTAAAGAAATGCAGTGAGTCATACACTGAGTAATCTCTGCAGAGATGCTTCATTCATTCCTGTAATTAAAAGAGCGGACTTAATTAATATGTGGGTAAGCGTGCCCTAAACAAACTAGCATGGGTGTCACTTTGTTTTGAAAAGTGGTAGGGACTCATATTCATGTTGCCCCCTGTGCATTTGGATAGTAATGTTGGTGTAACGTATTTTTCGGAACATTTTTAACAAATTATACTTATAAAAAGTGTTGGGCACAGAATTGGCCATTTGAGAAAGTGGTGGGGAGATGTCTGATGTGTAAATGACGACTATGATTCCAAGAAGATTCGAAACAAAATATTTGACATTTCAGATATGTCTTCTCAAATTTACAACCTGACCTTTGGGAAAAGTGTATTTCCAAAAGCTCTGAGGTGAACAGCCATGGCTCAGAAACCGGTTTCCAAACATCAGACTTGACCTTTAAAATCACATAGTTGAAGAGAAGAATGTTAAAGCTCAAATAAAGACTATACTGGAAACAGCAGTGAAGAATTTCCCCACAAGGTTTATTTAATAGCTGTCTTGGGGCTTTCAATCATATTACTTATCATGGACAACATAAAAAAAAGTACATATTACAAATAAAGTCAAATGTTATAAATTCACATTTCTTGTGAATTCACATTTAAAAGTGCTGGTAAGGCTGTAAAAATATATTAAAAAGATATATCTAAAATATAATCATATATATTTATATCAAGGCCGTATTTCTATTAATTATTTGAATTTATTTTAGTTAGTATTTATACATATTCTAAAAATTTCAAGTGGATTAAAAACATGACAAAACTGACTACAAAGATATAATCTTTAAAAAAAATGGAATTATAATTTTATTTAAAAAGTGTAGTATAATATTTACGCGCCAACAGCATCAAAAGATGTGACACATACTTTTACTGAATAAATGTTTCAGTGAAAGTGAGTCATTTGAAGGCCTCACAGAACATCCTGCTGGGGATAGACTCATCCACACTTCTGAAATATTGACTGATAAATTTGAGAAAGCAACATTTTTCTCAAACAGATATATTGCTTTTTTATGGGAGAAGTCTTCAATTATTTAGTCACCCGATGGCAGCAACTCCAGAGTTTGACGTGATGGAAATCTAATATCTGTATCACATCCATCAAGCTTGGGGGGGGGGGTTATTCAAACGGAGGATTTGCTTCCAAGAGACGATCACACACACTGCTCTCACCATCAACACCGAAATTTGATTTGAAAATGGGCAGCAGGATTATTCCCATTATGCTGCTTCCTGACACTCATTTTTAAATAACACACAGAAAGAGGCTGTCATTATATTCCCAGCATTGAAAGGTTTTCTGTCTTTTGTAGCAGTAGATGTTGTAAGAGTTTAATCAACCAGCAATTCATTTTCATATTAACACCTCTGATAACACAAACAAGGTTCTGAATGCAGGATGATTATTGGTGTTATTTGTTAACCTTGGAGAGCAGGGACTGACAGTGTTAGAGTGCATGTGACACATTTATGGGTGCAGGTTTTTTTTATCTGCTTCCAACTTTTTACCCCAATTCGCACATGACTGTAACTTTCTTTTAATGCACTGTCCAAGGTTTCATATTGATCAAGATATATCCCAGCCAGTGGCGGTTCTACGGGGTGGCACGGGGTGGCAGCTGCCACCTCAGAAAAATGCCTTGCCACCCTAGTTGCCACCCCAGTTGGCAGCTTTGTTTTGAAAGAAAAGTTGTGGCTCATCGGACATTTATGAGAGAAAAATCTCTAATGTCCGAGTGCAATTGAATGCAGCACAAGACGCGAGCCTTGTAACCCCTCCCCCGGCCCTGGCCGAGCGTGGAAATATGATTGGCGGCCATTTCATTTGAACGGGACGGCGCAAAACGAGACGCATTCGGATCCAAGTAGACGGAAAGAATGAGGTATTTGCGGTCTACAATGACAGAGAAGAGACTGTCAAGTTTGGCTGTACTCAGCATTGAATCAGAACGCACCATAGCTTTAGATCTTAATAAGTTTGTGAGGCGATTTGCTGAACAAGATGTTAATCGCCGCATTCAGCTGTTATAGGCATGCCAACTTGATGCTCTGCTCACAGATGACTCGATGAGCATAAAAAACTGTTAAGATGATGACCTTACGTGTGTATAACATTTTTCTTCTTTGTGGGGGTCTGCCCCCAAAAAACAGTTTCAAGTCCTGAGAAAGTCAAATAAGACGGTGTGTAAAACTTCACTGCCCAGCCAAAAAAAAGTAACCACTTTGATTTAACTAGGCCAGTAGGTAAGGACTTTCCACTGGATAATAACTGCAGCGATGTACATGTTTTAGCTGAATACACGTTTTTTAACCCTAACTGATGCAGTTAGTCACTTATTAAATGTTTGTTCTTTCTGATGTAAAGTCAAGGTTGTAACTGTTTGCAATGAAGTTGTGGGGCGCTGAACTGTTCTTTTGATTCTTTTGATATATGATAGTAATTACTTGTCTTTCAAATTTGAAGGAGGGTGAGTAAGCATCTTGAGGAACATTCATCATTAACTCCTCCAAAAAATATAGTTTATTTAATAATAACACTGAATATGTGAATCATAACAGTGATTGACAGCTGATAGGAATGATATGATTGTTAATAGTATCATATTATTTCAGACAAACATCGACGAGACAGTTAATTAATGTACTTATTGCAGCAGTCTGCATAGATTTGGTACCCCTGCTGGTCTAAAGGCCCTGACACACCAAGCAGTCACCAGAGAACTCGCCGACGCCGACTGTTGCGTCGCCGTGTTCTCCTGCGTCTTGGCCATGTGTCGCACTGGAACACACCGCAAAGACTTCAGCCGAGCACATACGAACTGCGCATGCGTGAGTGGCAATAACTCTCCTTACCAGCAGGCGGCGGTAGTGAGTATTCGTCATTCAAAAGAGGCAACAACCGGAAGACAGAGAAGAAGAACAGACTGCGTGATATAAACAAACAACAAATAGCATGTGCGTTCCATTTTCACTCTCGTCCATCGAAAACATGTTTCGTGCGAATAGCCGTCTGTGTGTGTGCCTTCTTAAATCGTTTGTTTACGTCCCTCACTTCCGTTTCGCTTCTCATGCACTGATTCGCTAGCTGAACAGCCAATCAGAGTGATTTCTTTGGCCGACTGCCTGTGGCCGACGCATGGCCGATTCAACATGTTGAATCGGCCATGCGTCAGCCATGTAAGGCCAAATAAGGCGTGTCACGGCCGACGGTGCCGGACACACCAAATTGAGTTTGGGCGACAGGGCACGCTTCGTCGTCCGACTAACGAAAACGGCCGATTTCGGCTTGGTGTGTCAGGGCCTTAAGAGTGAGACAAACTCATTCAGTTATTGTTCAGTTAAAATTCATTCAATTATGTCTGCCACCTAATATATTTCTATTTAAGGCTTTACTGATGTGCCACAATAATGTCACCTAATATTATTAAAATGTAAATATTGTGGCTTTCCAAGTTAACATTGATTGATATGACTGCGATTAAATCAGCATATACTTCTGCCAGGGGATGCCACCCCTCAAATTCTCCTGCCACCGTCTTGCCACCCCATGAATATTTTTCTAGATCCGCCCCTGATCCCAGCTGTGCTGATACATCTTTGAAAGGAAAAGCAAAGAGAGCAAAGAGCTTTTATGTTGCTGTGCCAACACAAACTGAGGAGCCATTCAGAATCTATTCTTGTTTTATTCTGTTTTATTTCTTAGACTGAAGAAAACCCAGTCAGTAGGCATGCATGATGCATTTCAATATTTGTATAAATATCACAAACACCTTCAGGATGTTCTTTAAAAGGAACATGTTCTATAAACTTGTCCATCCATGTAGTATAGTGCATGGCCTTCGATTTACTCACCAGCCTAATTGTTGTAACTTAATTAAACTGAAGTAAGATCTCAAAGGTGAACATTGAGGTATTAACTTTCCTTGTAAACATAAATTAAAGCTGAGAAAGAACATTTTTTCTGCAATATCAAAATACCATTATCATAGTTGGGCTTCTGCACTAGGCAGATAGATCAGGGTCATGACATAATTAATAAGATGAAAAAGATATTGTTAACGGCACAGAACTTTTTTAGACTAATTCTTCACTCGATAATTGTTATTTGAATTTTTGAGGTACAAATACTTCGTTACTGTACTGACATTTTTTGGTATCAGTACTTTAGTCCGCTACTTATTTTTCTGACGACTTTTTACTTTTACTTCTTCATTTTTAACACAAATACCTGTACTTTCTACTTCTTACATTTTCAAAACAGGTTTGTTACTTTAGTTTTAATCTGTGTTTGGTGGCATGATCATTATTATTTTAGAGTCATTGCGTGCCTATTGATTTGAACACGATCCGTGTATCCATCATTTCCTGGTCTTCTCTAAAGAAGAGGGACAAATGAGAACATTGTCTTTTTGCCGTTGTTCAGCATCGAAACATTCATTAGCTAACAATGACATTATTTTTCTATTAATACAAAGGGAGGTCAGATACTCTTTAAAACAGTTGGTACTTTTTACTTAAGTACGTTTCAAAGCCTGTGATAATAGGACTTTGGTATTGCAGACAATACCTGGCTGTCCCTCTCACCTCTTAAAACCATAATCACTGTAACGAACACGGCGTCCCCAAAGTTGTTATCTCTCCCCTGTCTTATCACCTCCCAGCAGGAATAGATGCCTCAGAGGGGAAAGAATGGTTTCATGCATTGAGGTGACTTATTATCAAGTGAAATCATTGTTGCTCACTTGGTTAGCACGAGGTGTCAATATGGAGTCAGGAGAAAACATCTATCTTCGGCTTGCTTTCAGAGGTGTGTGCATCTCTTCTAATGCAAGTGTAAGTACAGTTCCAGCTAATGTTAGAATTCATCATTTTATGTAAAGCAGTGGTTGGAATGGCTCTGCTGGGAAAGAGATTTACAGGAGCCATAGCGGGGACTCTGTAATCAAGGCATGCTCATTTTTTTTAGGTTAGCAATGCAAGAGTAGACTGAAGGCGGAAGACTGATGTTGCAGCATGCAGTAACGCTGGGGTTGCAGTATTGAGAGGACACATTTTATTCCAGCATGCAAGTTTTAATTCAGTGTTTGATTGGTGAAAAGATGTTTTGGGTAGCTAGCAATCCATTAGCCTCACTTTGAAAGGTGGTGGGGGCACTTTGTTAAGATAAAATGAACAACTACGGATTGCGTTCTCCCCACACAGAGTACACTAGTTTCACAGACTTATTATTTTCTTAGCAACACCTGAAGACGTCTGAAGAATTGGATTGTGTTGGGAAAATACTGAATGTACTTTTTCAATATCAGAGTACACATGATAACAAAGGCCAAACTGTAGCTGTGTATGTAACAGGATGTATGATTACCTAGAAGAGAGTCAGGACTGTTTTAGGCATATGATAGCTATGTGATTATAATCATGATTCAGCCTCTATGGAAATAGACATATGACAAGCATGATCATTTCTGACGTGGGTCTTAGCTAATTTGAACTAAGCATAGAGTACTGCTTTGAACCGGTATCCATGTATCTTATGACTGAATAACACCCTCTCTATAAAGCATCTGAAGGACACTGTTCTGGGAACTAGTTGTATCATATGCTCTTTATGTGATGACTACTTCCATTCTTGAGAGGATAATAAATACATGTATCCTGATTATTGAAACTCAAGCCGGTGACGAGTGATATTTTTCTAATAGATTGGCTCTTCAATGTCCAAACCTGAGTCAACAGCATGACTGTTTGTCATGTTAATAGAATGAGAATGGAAAACTTGAACAAGAAGAAACTGCGTCAACCATTTGTTAAAGTTTCTGATTGGCACATGCAAGTGTTAGAATAAGTAGGCAAAGGGGGAATTATTTTTAGCTTACATCAATTTTTTGACATATAGCACAGTGCCTGCCCCGCTGCTGCAAATCGGGAACAATGTTTGCTTTCCTATTTTCTATTCAAAATTGACAGATATCACATGTCCAAATTGCACCATTTGGGTTCCAACAGAGAAACCCGTTTAGATTGTACATGTTCTGCCGATAAACCTCACTCAAAGTGTTCTTATTTCATTTTTTTCTGTACAGCATAAATGATTAGCATAAAATACACAAGAGTGAATTCACCTAGGAGACTCTAGAAGGATTGAAATATGATCCACTATGTATTCTAACAATATATTGGTGAACTTTTTCAGCATACATGACAATAATCGTTACTCCTCCCAGGTGTAACGACACCATTAAGCCATCTGAAGACACAGCCATGAATTAGCCTCTACACTCCTGTGATTATGGCACCTGGCATAAAACTCAAACGGCAATAAAAAATGTCATTCCTTCATGTCTCATATAGATCAACAGGAGGAAAATGGCTACAGAGATTAAAACCCACAAGGTCATGCATAATGCACAATGATCTGTGTCAGTATTAGCCCATAAACATCAGACCCTTTTGTCCTGCTAGACCAGGCAACAAGTCCTCCATGTGTAATGCTTTATCGGCTACCTAGCTCAACTGCTCTAAGCAAAAAAGTAAAAGTTACAACAACAGGTTTATCCCTGGAGAAATAAGACTTTTATCACTTTTTCGTGTGCACATGGATGATTCTGTCACCACACACCCAAGTCAAATTGGTAGACTCCATTCATCTGCCTGTCAATCAACCTGCCGCATGGCATAACAATCGACGTCTGAGGAGCAAGGGGGGCAAAGACAACCGCTCTAATACCTCCACAAGCTCCAATTAGTGTCTCGCTGCACATCAATCAAAAACAATTATCAATCAATGAGGCGCAATTACGGATAAACCGGATTAAATTGTCGTTATTTCTCAGAACTGTCTTGGATATGACAGGGTTACTGCTTTAATGTATTGCATGTGACCACTGTGTCAACACCATCATAGTCATTAAGAACATGTGGAAGGAATACTTCTCTTTGAAATACAGGTTTGTACACGCACTGACAATCATTATTCATTGCTTGCGTTTTAAGCATTGAAGTTTCACTGAACATTGTAAAACAGCCTTGGATCTCGAAAACACACACAGATGTGAACACACACACGTACACACAGGGCTAAGCTCTGAGGGGCAGCCAGGCCACAACCTTTCCTCCACCACTTCACGTTAATTTGATCCGTGATTCGAAAAGTCAAAGGCTGAAAGCTAACCTTTCACAGCGTATAGGACCACTAAAAAACACACACTGAGGATCCTCTCCTGCTGCAGCTTCACGCTAAAAAAACATTACAATGCAGAGATATCCTTGCTCTGTCTCACTTTTCACGCTATAGTAACATTTCTTATATCAAAAGAGGGAATACACTTCCGGATTGTCGAGATAACACATGCTTTCATGACTCATTCAAAGACATGCTCACTAAGTAAGGTTGAAGCATGTGAGTACTAATTGAAAACACATGAAATGATCTTAATAAAAGGTCAGTTCCACATTCTCAATTAACATAAGTAGGAATCTTTCTGCCATGCTTGAGGTAGGGCTTTAAGATCTTATCCACACTTTGACCTTTAAGTTCCTCTGTTCTTAAACCCGCCAACAAAGCTGCGATTGGTTGGTGGTTTCTCAAAAAGTAGAATCAGTTGTCAACAGCTGTTTTGGACCTGGGTCTAAAAAAGTTCTGTGGACATGATTTTACCCCCCCAAAAGACACCCGCCTGGCCCAGTGAGATTTTTGAGGAAAGCTAACATTTTCGATATGTTTTCAGGAGATAAAACCAAACCAAACAAAGGATAAGGATTGGAGGCTGTGGCTCAGTGGAATAGTGCGCTGAACTTAGTGCGCTCAACTTTGAATCAGGGGGTCACAGGTTCAAACCCCACTGCAGTCAGCATGTCGTTGTGTCCCTGGGCAAGACACTTCACCCCAAATTGCTCCTGTGGGGATTGTCCACAGTACTGAATGTATCTAAGTCGCTTTGGATAAAAGGGTCTAACAAGTGACATGTAATGTAATAACCATTTATATTCCCAATATGTGGTCAGTTCTTCCAAATAATACCTGTGGAAATGTCTTTCGATGTTTTTGGAGATGTGATGGAGACGCTGGAAGGATGCATAAGATTTGTATGCCTGTAGTAGGAGGCGCAAACAAAAAAGGAAAATACATCTGTATGTATTCTCTTGACCTGCATTCACAAAATCAATACTTAATGTAAAGCGTTGAAAAGCCAGGCTGATAGCAGCAGCAAATACAACTTTTTTTTCACAGTAGGCTTTATAGATCTCCATATATTCACAGTGTAGGTTTTAAACTAAATGCCCTGTGTTTTTCACCATTGATTATAACTCTCCCACTGTTCACCTTTGTGATAAAATAAAGTCAATTGAAAATATATAGGACTTGAGATAAGACCCAAATTAATCTCTGCCTGAGGTGAAATGAAAGAAATGTTCTGGGACTGACAATGCACAGTAAGAAAACACTGGAAGATGGAGTGCTGAAAATGATTTTGAGATAAATTGATATTCTACGCTGTGAAGGTCATAAACCCTCGGGATTAAATGCACAGCGCATTGTGTTTGTTGATTGATTCTTGGTTGTGGCTATTTTTCTTTTGTGGGCACCGACATACTGTGCATTAATAACACACACACACACAAACTCACACACACACAGTGTTGAAGAGCGATAATCGTTTTCAGATGCAGTCGTATTCTGGGGAGTAAAGCTTGAGAACTTGGGGGCACTAGTTTGTATCGGATTCCTTTCTTTCTTTTATCTTTTTAAAGTTTTTCCTGATCCCAATCGAGAAGAGTAGAAGGTGTCATGTTCACAGTTTTTGTGGCCCTTACATTTGGGATTTTTAGAGTGATACTTTTTACATTTTTAAAGCTATGCAAAGTGCTTGTTTTTATTTGTATTAATTTCACTAGGGAATATTGTACTCCATTTGAGTTAGGGGTTATTTAAAAAAAATCTAAAATCATATGGTAAAATAATAACGTAGCTTCACTTCTACTTTTCTGTACTGTAACAGTAATACTGTATATTATAACTCCCTTAAAGGAACATTTGAATACTTAAACATTATTTAGCCAGTATTACATTTGTACTTTTACTACACTCAACTTTGTCTCTCCAGCATTACTTGGTCTGGTATGACCATTAGCATCTCATGGCTAATGTTAGCGCACATGGTAGGTTGGTTTTGGTTTTACTGATGGTTTGGTTTTAATATTTTGGTAATAAACCTTTGCCTGAAGAATATTATTATTTGCAATAATATAGTTACACAACTTAACAATATAAAACATAAATTCTAGTTGTTTTAATTCTGCTATATATTAGGGTTATAAGGCTTAGGGTTTATTTTAATTGTGTATTTTAATTTGCTAGATTTTTGTCAAATTGCTACTATGTGTTTCTGCTTACTGTATCTATCCAACAAGTCCTTCAAATCTCTTGTTAGCATACATCAGCTTCAAGTAGATATTTAGAACTGCTTTGAAAGTAAATAACAATATCATAAGCTATTTTCAAATACTACTTGCATTTCGTAGTTTTAATTCTAAACACAGCTCATAATTCCTCTGATATAAGTCTCAAGGGACAATATTGCTTCATGGATTGGGTTATATTTTGCATTTAGAGCAGATCTGCCTGAGAGAAAAGTTTACATTTAAAACTACAGTCAACAAGCAGACTGATTAATGAAGTCACATGAATGAAGTCAGAGGGATAATTCTCATGAAGTTGGTTTCTGTATGAACTTTGGTACCCTGAAAGGACTTAGTATGTTACTGCTCGCCTGTTACATTACAGTTTGGATGGAAACCTGATAAAAATACTATTCTCCATGTTTGCTCCATCATTGCAAATAAGTCATGCATTTTCCAATTACAGCTCTACAGTCACCAGCCCATTCACAAGCACTGAAGCAGACACAAACAAGAAGATTAAGAATAAATGATACGACACACAATCGCATCTCTAACCAGACCATGACAGAACTAACCAACACGGCCGGCGAAATAGAAATCTTTTCAGAAACGGTGCGAGCAAAGTGGGAAAGAGGCGGAGAGGTTTGTGCCGAGGATAGAAGTTGCTGTGATTGATTACATGTGATGTAGGGCAATTAAAAGAAATTAACAATTTGCATTTTAATAACATTATTATCATCAGTTAAATGAATTCATTAGTCTTGATTAGTTTGGTATCAGTATGACAAGTGCAGAGCAATAGAGCGTGATGACACTAATAAGACGGCTGAGGGACGTAACAGAGACTCTCCTGAGGAAAGATAGGAAGGTGGTGATGGGGGGCATGTATGTATGCAGGGGGGTTATCAAGCAAAGAAGGCTGTGAAAACTGTAAAGAACTAATATGGCTAAACTCAAAGAACAATGATGATCAGCCTTGATATAGTGCTGCAGGAATGAGTCCTAAAACCTGGAAATGAGTCAGCATTCTACCACTTTTTCTCAGAGTCGATGGTTTTTCAATTTGTTTTTCAACTAGACAACTGTCATAAAGTCTGTGATTAACACAAGCTGAAGAGAATTTAACGTTTTGTATTAGCCGCCTCTAACTTAGCGGTGGTGATGTAAGGTCAGTCGATCTATAGTTTGTTGGTAGCCCAATGTTAGCTTTTGACTAAATCATAAAAGTGGCGCTAATATGTGGAGATTACCGTGCTGAGGAAAACATGTAAGTATCATAAATGTAGCATGTTTATCACAAAGATTATTTTCTACAACATTTCCAAATCCAATGAAAGCCTTTTCCGATGGAACCATTGCGTTGTCAACTTCCAGGACAGCCTTCAAAAATTCTTAATAAATGTACCACTCTATTCAATAATCAATCCTAAACGAAACATCTAAATCAACCCCTTCGCTATCTAAGTGTGTCTTTGACTGTTTCAGATTGTCAGACTGGGAACATTTTGCTTTTGTTTTGGAAACTAAAATAACTTTTTAGTTTTTAATCAGAATGGCACTTGAACAGCGCAGACCTCCGCAAACACTTAAGCTGCATTAACATACTTGGGAAAATGGACACTAGAAAGATGTTTTTATGCCTATTTTAGGGCTGAGCATTATGACTACTTGTATGACAAAGTATAGCACAGGAGACAGATAATGTCTACCAACATTTTGCCTACTTTCTAATTAATATAAAACACATGACTGCAGCACAAATGCCTCACAATGTTAACAAAGTTTAACCAATAGGTGTATCCGCCCACATGATTTCCCTCTGCTTTAAAATCCATTTCCACCAAGTTTCATGGAAATTGAGCAAGTAACTTTTCCAAAATCCTGCAAAGAGACTCACAAAAGAAGTTAAAAAGATGACCTACTTTAGAAGAATTGTGAAAAATTGGCACTCCAGATGCAGAGTCAAACTGATGTCATTGACAATGTTTTATTAAGTACCTTATCGTAAGTGATCATCTTAACCTCTCCGTGTAGTTCCCTAATTTAATCCTCCGTGGATATTACCTGACCTTCATAATAATACTATTACTAAGAGCCTGGAAGCATCGTTGCTGACCTTGAAAATATAACAGTGTGACAAAAGATTCTCACTGCAAGGTCCTTCTGTTTCTAAAGCTTACTGGTACTTCTCCACCAAGATTCTCCTTTCACACAGGTGTCATTATAAAAACAACCCCATTCTTAGAAACACTTGAAAGGATATTAATGTGACTGACAGCTTGGGAAACGCAAAACAAAATAGAGTGTGATGAGATTATCTTGTATTATTTAATCTTGATTGCTCCTATTGTTCTGCTGTCGCAAAGAATACAACTTTCTATTAATCTAATGATTCATTGTTGGACTTGAGAGAGGGCTTCTCTTTAGGATATCAGCCTAGTATTTGATCTGTCCAATTCTTTAAGGCTCAGTTTTGCTATTACAATTTGTCATGCTTTTGTTCAGATAAACAATGAATATATGGCCTTTACTTGCAGACTCTCCATTTGGTTATGAAATCCATGAGTTGTAGTGGACAACCTTTGACAACAATCCAATTCTTTAATAAAAGGAACAACAAGTAGTTTAAATGTGGAACATGGTGACCTACCATTTATTTTATCGTGGAACATTTGTGAGCATTTCATTCTGCTCTGTGAATTGGTAATTATATTATATAATGAGATACATTTAAAAAAAATCATTTTTACAAGGTTACAACACTTGGCCTGGAAATGCATAACAAATAACACTTTTCTGTTTAACAATGAGCCTTATCCCGATAAGAAACCTAATAATTAATCAATGGTTAAAAGCTTCTTGAATGTCTTGATGAACCAGTGAATGAATGCTAAATGAGCAGCTAATCTCATGCCCTCCATGGGAGTAAAGAGACATGTTATCTTTAATCTGTAGATCAGCACCCATCTGCACTTTATAATGAACACAATTACCGCAGCTCTCATGTGATTTCCGCTCTATTACATGTTCTCTGTGTGCTTTCACATGCAGTACAGAATATTATTGCTTAGCGCTCGCACTGTTCATCTTCAATTTGCTAACTTTATCAACCTAAAAATGAAAACAGATTTAAAACACACAGTTTCTACAACACTTCTGCTGTCATGGTTTGGGATTGTGGTTTTCATTTTCCATTTTATTTTCAAATGTTTTCCTCCTTGTGTCTTGTCTGGTCCTTCTTCCTGTGTTGCTTCCTGTCTCTGTGTTCCCTCCTACCTGATTTACCTGATTGTGTTCACCTTGTGCCCCTGTGTTTTCTCCTCCCTCCTCACCTGTGTCTTGTTTGTGTGATTAGTCTTGTGTGCATTTAAGTTCTGGTTTTTCTGTCTGTCATTGTTAGATCCTTGTTAGTCTTTGACTGTGTTCACGGTGAGTAGTTCTGTATATATCATTTGAGCCTTGGATTAAAGGTATTTTTCTGTTGAATCTGCGTTTGGGTCCTGCATGCTTTGCTCTACCGTGACATCTGCAACATAAGGACAAATATCTGTGTTGCACAGGAGTTTCCCTAGCGCCCGGGTTTAGGTAATTAATGAAGTCAAAAGGAAGGCTACGCTAATTCTCTCCACTGATTGGCATCAATTAATTAATTGTGACATGGTGCGATAAGACAACAGTAGCCTCTGTATGGAGTAATAGCCAACGATTATTCAGGCAAAGCCTGGAACAGCAGAAAATACTGCTCTTCTCCTGGGAGCTGCATAAACAGTCCAATCTGTCTGCAGCGGGGTGTGTGGGGAGACAGGGTGTGTGTCTGTTTCAGTGTACAACACACTAGTTTGATTATACACAATTCATCAAGCTGATAGTGACGTGTTGTCCAGCTTTGTATTTGATCTAAAATCATAACTAAAACATAAAGAAATGCAGTGTTATCTGCCTTTTTATTAGACATTTGAATGAACTGTAGAGATTGCATCATTTTTTTAATGTAAATGTGTAACGTTATTAACTTGTACAATAACCATGTTCCTACATATAAAATATAATGGTTTGTATTTAAAGAAAGATTGTAAATAAAGGCTGTGTATGTTAAAGGTCTGGTTGAAAAAAAGAGGTTAAACTAAAAAGGAACATCTTATCATTGCATTTTTTATAGTTTGTAAAGGGCTCTTCAAACTGTCAGATCTGTAAAGAAAACACCACTGGAGGAATTTAATGATCAGAAAGTGCAAAATATCTTGGCCACAATTTGTGTTTCTACAGTTTTAAGATGCCCCGGTATGGATTTATGCATTTATCTCTCTGACATTTTGTTCTTCTATAAATTCTCTGAACTGACAAATGCATTGAAGATTATTTAGGTCATCTGCAGGTGTGTAGCGGTGAGTGTGTGTAAATCTATAGTGTCTGTATACATGTCCTTTATTGCATGTGGAGGTGTGTGTGGTGTTTCCTGTCTTGTATCTGTGTGTGTGTGTGGGCGGGTGGATGCGTGATGTGTATCAGTAGTGACAGTCAAAGGTCTTCCTCTAAAAGCCTTGCCTGCACGTGAAGAAGCACTACTCTGGGAATACCTTTCCTTCAGGACCAATAAACAGCATAACAGGGTAATTCTCAGCGTGCACCCTGGGGAGCCTCAGCCACCGTGCACTTTCAAAAAAAAAAACCCTCCAAACCCAGAGCCAGGTTTGCTTTAAAACCCCCCAACTTCCTCTTAAGTAGTGGAATTGATATACAGCAGCGAGATCTCCATTCATTTGAGGGGTCAGTTATATCATTATTGCCATTGTGGTGCTTGGGAAGGGTGAAGCAGTCGCTCCAAAGTAAATGGATTTCACCGGCAGAAGGAAATTGAATGGATATATTCAGTGAAATGTTAGCATCAGGAGGAAATATTGGGCCAAATCAAGCTGAGATTTCCTCCGGGGCTCTACCGCGTTTGGATTTGATGTGCTGAGGAAAAGTTTCAATAAAGAAAAAATTATATATTCTACCTCAAGCTCTATTTTGCGTGTTTGTTTATATGACAAATACTTTTGGTTAATCCAGCAGTACAAGCCAGTGCTGAAACATACAAATAAGCACAACAAAAACAAGCTTTTCAGGTTGTATAACAACAACAAAACAGCAGGGGCTAAAACAAACAAGCCAAATAATTATTAAATAGAAAAATATTTGAAAAAACAAATACTTAAAAAACGCTGTTGGATTTAAGGCAATTTCAGTTTTGTTGTATTTTTACTGTTTAAAAAAAAGGTTTGAATTTTGAACTATCTTTATTTATGGACAAAATGAGTCAATACACGAAGTAAAACAATTTAAATACAATTTAAATGGGCGAATAGGACTCGAGAGCAACATGTGCCCTTAATGCAACGGCAAAGCAGTTCAGTTTACAATTTTCCACCAAAAAAAAGGGTCTTCAGGTATTCTAAAATGTATATTCTTTTAGGATACTCAACTTGTCTAGGAGGAGAATTACGCTTCTGTCATAACATATGTTGGAATCCTCCATGTCTAAATGCACCATTAATGTGATCTTGTCATCTTTCTACCACCAATAATCAGGTGATTTCAAACGGGTCCCTAACCCCCAGCAGGCCCGGTTCCAGAACAAAATGACTCAGGGTGCATCTGAGATTACAGAGGGTGCAGGGGTAAAGTGCTATTTTTATAAGTGGGGAGTGGACCTAGCACCCTCTAGGGGGGTCCTCACCTCCTCTAGGGGGGTCCAGGGGCATGCTCCCCCCAGAAGATTTTTTTTTTAATATTGAAGTTAAAAGCATCAATCTGGTGCACTTTGAGAGCAAAATGAAGAGATCTATGGATACCTCTCTCAACACCCATATGAAACAGAACTGTAAACAGATTTACTTTTTCTTTATGGATATTTTACAAATCACTCCCCTTTTAAACCAAATGTGTACATGAATAGCAGAAGATGGCATCTTTTTTACATGAATATTCCAGCCAATCTCTGTTTTGAAACCATGAGCTGCAAAATGAGCGCCTTACCCCACTGTACAGGCGAGTTGGGTACGTTTTTAAATATACCTGGGCAGGCTCTGTTTTGCCGAGGTCCTCTGGCACTTGCGGGCCGCCGAGGGGTGGCGGTGTTTGGGGCAACGAAGACGGCTGCGGCTGCTCCGCCTCCGTGGGCGAGGCGGGCAAAGCCGGCGAGTCGGGCGGGAGGACGTTAGTGTCCACGACAGTGGCCGCGGGTAACGTAATGTCCCCATGATCTGAACTGTTATTACCTGCAGTAGATGCAGTGTTACTGCTGGCGATAAGGGCTGTTTGTTTTACCATTTTCTGATGTCCATCATTGACTGCTGTGTAAGCACCTTGCAGATGACGAACGCGCAGCGGCACAGGTCACGCGCACCTGAGATAATAACGTTACTTACCGTTTAAATTGACCAAATAAATGCAGCAGACAATGTTATTTAACCACAATTACAATTTATTTCAACTATATTCTTCTTCTTATTATTATTATTACTACTATTATTATTATTGTTATTATATATGTAATATTTTTCACTTTTTTTATTTTTTAATTTTCACTTTTAATTTTTCAAATGAGGCTGCATAACGACTCAACTGAGGGTGCAATGCACCCTTATGCACCCCCGTAGAACCGGGCCTGACCCCCAGCACGCTGAACATTAAAGACCTTTCCTTTCCACCACAGTCTGCTTCATTCTGCTGCCTGTCAAATACCACTAGGCTAGCTGAGGATGTTAAATTCCATTTGAATTTAAACAGTCGGGGTGTTTAGTGGAAGCCAGAACTAGATAACGACAATCGATAATTGATGATTATGCTTTGATAGACTTTAATTACCTCGCAGATTGAACTGTTTTTAATAATGCCTCAGTATGGAGTGTGTTTCAGGGGAGTTCCCTGAAAGATCCAATAAGTGTAAAATAACCATGATGAATGCAATGTTAATCGTGTTTGACTAGATTTGGCCACTCTCAGGAGGGGGCAAACTGATGCAGAGAAGAGAACGTGTGTAGTCAACTCACATTCATTTTATTCATGCAGCACAACAATACAAATCACAAGTCTGTCCTTCTCTGACCCACGCTCGAAAACACAAGCAGAAGAAGAAATGGAAGAAACCTCAGGAATATCAACTGAAGACGGATCCCTTTCTCTCTAACATATGCGCAATATACGCAAAAATACCATGAAACAAGTAGGAGTGCAAACCCACATCCTCACATGCCTGCCCAAAACAAATGAAACAAAGTGTCTACTAGTGTTACGCCACAAGGTATCTTAAAGACAATAAGTGCTGATGCAACCTAGTCTGTAGCAGACTCATTAGCCAGTTAGTTAGCAGTGATCTTACAAAACTACAAGCGCCATGAATGATTAAAAGCACATGTGACCCAACTGGACAATGAGAAACTCTGCAGCAACTGCTAAGGAAGCTACGCTAAGCATGTCAAAAGGTCTGCTACACTCAACGCAAACCATGGTGAAAGGTTAGCAACATTTTGTTAGCGGCCATGTGAAAAAGGCTAAGCACGTATGCTAGGCTAGACGATTCCCACTGCTGATTTTGAGTGATTATTCTGTATGCACTTATTATTAAATGTACATAAATAGTCATTGTTTGTGATGACATTTTTGTTAAGTTTTGTTTACTTTGAACAGCTAGCACCTAGGTGTTTTCCAATGTGCAATCTCAGTCAGCAACTCATATGCATGCACACTTTCTCTCTCATAGTTATAACTTCTACACAGGCCATGCAAACCACAATCAGAAATGCTCCTCGACTCCACGAGGTACAGAGGAATTTCCTTATTCTTTATCCATAAATGACCATATTGGCCAATTAGGCAGTGATTTGAAGGAAGGACCTCTCGACCCCGTAGACAGTTAATAATCACTGCATAATCATTAGAGGTGTGTGTGAAGCAAAGCGGATAGATAAAAAGCTCTGATTCCTCTCACATTACAGCTGGCTGGAGTCCCAGCAGCCTGCAGAGGCTTCGAAGGCCCAGGGTGACTTTGAAATACTGCTCAACAAAGCCTTTGCTTTTACATGCAGGGGAGTGCGCCTACTGTTGTGCACCAAAAGTGCAATTTATAATCTTTCTGACAACTCCGCCCCAGCTGGCGCAGAAAAGCATCAGTCATAGCAGCCGGGCTTTGCATATTGGGAGTCAAAAGCGTTTAATGGTGAGATGTAACTTCCCTCTCTTCCCATTGATCATGTGGCAGGCTGCGACTCCCATGAGCTGTGCGCATTAAGGCCAGTGACAAGCGGAAAACATTACAAATGAGCTTTAGCAAATTTGCAAGGGAGTGTCACCTCTTTGATGTATAGATAAGTGGATGCCGACTGCTTTCTCTCTTCCCTTTAGTCCGCTTCACTCTCTCCGGTTGCAGATCTACCCTTCCCCATCTATCTCCACCTCTCTGTCTGCCGCTCCTTCTCCTTCTTCCTCCCCTCTCCCACTTTTCAGATTAAACAAAAGCGATGCCTGTGAAAAGTCTTTGTGATGAACACGTCGTGGTTCTGATGAGGCTGAGGGTGAGCGTGTCATAAATCATGCCCTCGGAGAGCGAGGCGTTGGGGGGAAATTGTACAATGATAAATATTGAGAGGTGGAATGAGCAATAGTTTTGTCACAATGTGGAGGCGCCTACATCCCCCCTCGCCATGAAATGTGGCTTTGTGATTGGGCCTGGGCAGGGGCTGAGCGGAGAGCTGTAATTCAGGCAGCTTCAGTCGAGGATGTTTTTTTTTCAGAAAAGCTAGTGATAAATTGTAATCCAAGCTGCGGATCGTCTTCTTTTTTCACTGCTCTGCCAGACTTGGGAGACACGTAATTGAGAGAGAACATGCAAACAAAGCTAATGATTTTCCTCCCACTTTACATTTCTTCCCCTTAGGCTCTTGTCTTTACAGTTGTGCTCATACATCTTTCACTAAGTACTGCTCAGTGTCTACTGACCCCCCCTCACAAGGATGAAGGCAGAGAGAGCTACAACGTAGACTTTTCCCTGACGGAGAAAAGGAGTCAGTGTTTGTTCGGCTGTTAATCTCATCCTGTCTGGGACCTTCTTGCTGAGGATTGCCTGCAGACTTTTTTCCTCAGAAGAAAGTACACCTACAGTCAATAAGAGGACAAAACATTCATGTAAAAATATCTGTGATGGTAAACTGTGTGGCACAAGAGTTCATGTACATCAGATGAAAAATAGGATCCTAAAATATAACATAACAACCATGTCCCAACACTTTAAGATCAACAAAACACCTTGAAGCCCACAATAACTGAACATTTTTACACTTTTTACATATTATTATGATGTTAACATTTTATCTGTATCACCATTCGCAAATAAGTCTGGTGGAGCTTGATTTTTTTTTTCTTTCTTGTTCTAGTGGTGTGTCAATAAACTGTTTCCATGTCAATATGTTACAATATTTGTGATTCCTGAGCTGTTTCCAAATGTGTAACGTACAACATCTAGCATGCCTAGGTTGCAGACATTTTATTGGAAAGCAGTGCAAGAGGAACACAGTCTTGGATAGAAATGAATGATTTGAGACAGCTTATAATGTCAAACAGAGAGAAAAGGGAAGGAAGCCGCCTTTTCACAAAACATGAAGTAAATATTCCAGTTCTAGTGAAATCAGCTGCAAATCAGTTGCAACTAGGACAGTGAACTCACAACTATCCAATGGATCTTATTCAAATCAGTTCATCAACAATATCTCAATGAATATTGATTTGCTCTGGCACTAAAATGTTCCTATGACTTTGACAGTGGCTGCATATCGGGATTTCTTTTTGAATTTTTGTTTGCCTATCAAACAGCCACACGATGCATTAACAACCTTGTTTGCTGTCAGTGTCTGAGAGAAAGACTCAAACCGTACATGAACACTTACTGATGGTCACCCAGCTAAATGCTTACAATGTAAAGAATAATTAACTGTAAGCTATAGCAGAATACCCTAAATGTATATCGTCTGCATGTCATGTATCGTAAAGAGCATTATCTGAGAATTATTATTGGAGCTGTCTTTGACGGAATCCATCCACAGTCTGGTACTTTCTAAAGCTGAACTTCAATAAGGACACATGGCTCTTATGAAAATAGACCCTAACGCTCACTTTTTGAGCCGTTTCTTGACATTCTGCCGGTCAGTGTTACCATTAAGCTGCCGTTCTGTCCATTAGGCACACCTACAGGCCGTAATTTCACACTCACAACCTTTGTGAACGCAGGTTTCAATCATCCACCTACAGCAGGTGTGTGTCTGCTCAGAGCAGTGCACTTTACATTTGAAATGCTCCCAGTTGAACTTGTAGGCAAAAAACAGTGCTTTAGTTGGACTAACTCTTATTCAAGAAGAATAACCTTCTCACTTTTGCATTTCATGTTTGTCTACCGCTTGAATTCATATCTGGATAGATTTGTATAACATCATGTACAGACATTCATGATCCCAAGAGAATTATCATTGATTTCTCTGGTGATCCTTTGAGTGAGGAGGTACAAAAGGCCAAAGAACATCAGCCTATATTATTTTCAGGTGTGCACATCTTTCAAAAAGATTATTCCAAACAAGGCTAGTAGTCCCCCACATGATTCAAGAAGACCACCAATGTCCCTGTCCCTAAAACACTAGAGCCCTGTGCCTGCAAGACTACTTTCTAGAATTGATAGTATTATTTGACCTCACCTAACACCACCTTTTTTCTTTTGGACCCTGCTATTCCCAATGAACATTGCTAAATGCAAGTATTCAAGAAAATTCCCAATAATGACAATATTGTTAAGGTTAACAGTATCAATATTTTATTTTTTGTTAATTCAAGTGTAGTTGCAACAACATCTGTATGTCCAACATAATTAAGATTTCGAGCCACAATGAAATGTCTGTGTGACTAAATATTAACCTCATAATCAGACCAGCTTCATACATGCTTTTGAGCATTATTTTCTCTTCCATTTCTCAGTTTCTGGCACAAATGTATGACGTAGCCCCTAGCCAGTCTTAATCTTACATATAAAGCTGTCTGACTGTGACTCAGAATAAACCTGCTTACAAAATCCTTTAAACTTAGTTTATTACATCGAGATAACATTTAAATGCCATCCAGTGTTAGGAGGCTGCATCGACAATTTTTCTTTAGATTAAGAGTGGCATGTTTATGAAGAACCATGTCTGCATCCTTTATTTAAACGTTTAGTTTGGACAGATGTGCTTTATTTCCCTCCACAGAGCAGCTGGGAATGTCTCATTTAACTCATTCTTACACAAGCTCATAAATGTCTGCTTGTGCATTTACTCTCACAAAATGCCTACTTACTGTGCATCAGTACACAAACACGGGTCACATGTGAATATCCTTACACTTGCACAACTAAAACGCATGTCTTTTCATCAGTAATTAAATGCCCGTCTGTGTGTGATCTTTGGTTTTTATTTACGCTGCTCAAGTGTGTGCACAACACAATCTCCCCGTAAATATTAACACAGGACAGAAAGCAATTACAAAGAGGCGGAATTAGACTATAATGACCAGAGAGATGAATGAGGACATCACAAGGATACTTCTAATAAGGACTTAACGACCTGTTTTGACTGTAACCGGCATATTTTCTCAGCAGGAATGGCTTCGTCTTGGTGCTCAGGAGAACAGATAGCTGGACAATTCCACCCGGAGACTGCGACTGTACTGCACTTACGCTCGCTCGCGTTTTACTTAACAACGCAGCAATCATACAGCTAGACCCGAGATTTGACCTGACAAAGGAGGCTTATTACCCTTCCATAATTGGAAACGCCTCGCAAGGAGGGGGCGCAGCGTCACGATTACATTTACAATATTTACAACTCAATAAACATTTCGTTTCATCCTCTGTCCTTCATGCCTGTGAATTCCAGATAACACAGAGGTTAAAGAGAACACTAAATATAAATTGTCTGAAAGCAGAGCATATGGAAGTGAGGACTGAAGGATCCCTTTGAGATTGCCACTGCTTTAACTTCACATTACCGCCAAATTATATTGGGTGTGAGGCTTGAATTAGCACTGAAATCATGCGTGGGATACAATCAGGCTTTCGAGGGTCTCGGGTCTCCTGTGTACTTGTTGGATATTTGCAGACTGCTGACTGACTCAGAAGTGAGTTGAACACGGGCCATGTGCTTAATGTGCGTTATTCGAAAAAGACTGATGCCACTGGCTGCTCTGTGGTAGTTCAGGCACTTTACACTGCGGGGTGATGGGAGTTTACTAAAAAGGAAGATCCAACTGGAAGCACTTTAACGCTGTGAGGCTGACAACTATAACAAATCTGTTTTCTGGGCTCCATTTTGTGAGTAGGTTGTGCTCAAACTTAGAAATAAAATGCTGAACATATAGGAAACAAAGTGAAGATGAAAGGTGTTACGTTGAATAGAAATATAGAGAAAACATAAATATTTTAGAATAGAACAAATACCTCAAATGTACTCAACCACAGAACGTAAGAAGGTACAGAGTTTGCAGCGCTGTAGTATTAATATTCATAGCCAATGCAAGTGTTTTTGCATCAGAAATGCATGGAAGGATGTTACCATCAAAATAACAGAAAGCCACACAATAAATCCATTATGTTCAGCCTACTGTTAATCCGTTATCTTGGCACTCATTTACTGCTTTATAAGTTTTCATGTTATACTGAGGAACACAGACTACTATGACAAATGTACATTGGACTTCTGCTCCCATTTTGTTGCTAGTTTGTGCTTGAACACTGTGCATCTTCACATTGTTGTATATAAAGAAACATAAAATTGGAATACTTCAAAGAACGAATACCTCAAACCTACACACAACTTTATAATATACCCATTACTTTCAGCACTGCATGGCAGCAGCTATTAATATCAGTACTACAGCGTTTTGCATAAGCGAAAAGGCAAAAGAACAGAAAGAAATTCATGGGAATGTTGAGGATGATGGTAAACTTTGCAATCACTTCTTATTTACTGCTTTATATGATTTTGTATAGGATATATTAATGTATGGCTAATTATCTGTTCTGTTTTGCTGTGCTCTTGTTTATAATGTCTTTGTCACAAATGCAGTAGAATGTGCACAAACGTCTTTCTTATGTGTTGTATGTTATATATATATGTTTTTGCACAAATACAAAAATAGAATCAAAGCAATGTCATACAAAATTGAAAAGGTTTAAAAGCTGAAATACATCAATCCTTATAAATGTCAAAATCAATTCAACACAGTCTCTTGTGGATAGGTGAGCTACTTCTCACAGCTTCTTTTCAGTGTGTGATGTGTTGTTCTCAATGGCATACAGAATACATTCAGTTCAAAAGATCATATTGAATGTATGACTCAATCCATTTCTGTTAAAGTGTCCTTGTAGAGAGCATGTCTGGCTAACATCTAATATACTCCTGGGGAACACTGCTGTCAGTTTTCACAGTCTGTCTTCACTGGCATGTTGTAAATAACTTCTGAAAAACACCGTGATTGAAGGGCTCTAATACTTATAAAAAATTAACCATCTGCCGTTGAAGCAGCGCCAGATAAGACAGCATGCACACACAAACACTTGGTTGTAATCCTTTGATTACTGTGAACTCCCACTGAGGTATGATGGGGGGGCTAACAGACCTGCTGCTCAAATCGACACTGTTTGAGCCGTGATGAGGATGCAGCGGTGTGTAGAAATGAGGGGCTTCTGCTGTGGAGGTTGTACACTACATTAGCATCTGCTGGGCCATACGATAGGAGATAAATCTGCAACAGGCGCCATGCATCTTCATTAAATTCACCACTTACTACCTCTCACCTAAAGTGCCAAACTGTCTCTGCAGCCAGATGCTGCTTTAAGCTTTGTTTTTGGTGTTTTTAGGGGGAAAATGGGTTTGACATGGACAAGCGAGTGTTTCATGCCACTGTCAGGCAAATTTAGACATCAATCTTTGTTGAACAATTACATGCTAAGATGGTAATTTACACAGAGCTTAATGGCAGCGGTGGACAACTGGAGATTGGGCTCACTTTCTGCAGCTGTGATGCATTAGTAACCCGTTTGGACAATTCTTCCTCAATATCACTCTGTCAAAAATAAATTAGTATACTGCAGTGGAGAAAGTAGTCTTTTTCTTTCGGTGGAAGACGGTTCTTTGGACGGCCTGAAGGAGGGTAAAATTGGACTTTTCTGACAAGAGTTTTTAAATGAAGCTTCTCCATTACAGACACTGAACAAGGCGGGACAACTTTTAAAAGGCCTGTGAGGCTTTGATACATGGTTGATTGATGTCTAGTGCTCCCAAGGGCTTGCATGTCATCTGTTAAATATTCCTCTGCTTGCAAAGTGGACGCTGATGATAAATATTGTTTTGTATTTGTCGTATTAGTCCTTGTTGTGTTGTGACATTTAATTTCCTCGGTCAATCATGATCAATAGCACCCTCTATCACGTCCTGATTTATCTAAAGGAAGTTCTTCCCAAAGTCTGTGATAGTTTATATTTTGTTACATTTTGGTAGTGATACAAGTGCATAAATCAATGATCATGACTGATAGATAATGACTCAAGGTGTCCCCCAAAGAGGTGCAGATAAAATGATGAATGTGAGAATAAAAAAATGTGTGTTCTTGCAATTCAAAAATTCCTTGTTCTAACTTTGTGACAATGACTTGTGGAGTTTTTGTGCATAATTGAAACCAGCATTAACAAGTTTGTGGCCACTTCAAACCGACACATATTTTCTTTAAAATGTAAATAGGCAAATGGTCGCTTTTTTACACATCCAGCAGACTCAGAACTACATTAGCTTTGTTTGGATTCATGAGCAGGTGTTATTCAAATATTAAATGTGTTTTTTGCTCCATTTTGGCCTCCTCCAACAGCATCTGCTTATTATCCACTTTGTTCACAAAAGTTGCTAACTCTGTCTTTAGCTGTTTTTCAATTCTTACTGGGCATGTATAAGCAGAGGATGACAATAAAGCTGATAAAAAAAGAATTAAGCGTGAACCAAAACAATACTGTTGTGTACTGGAAAACCAAAACAGAGAGCTAAAAGATAACTCATAGATGATGTGACGAATAAACACAATAATCAAGTTTTAAGGACCTTCCTTTGGAGATTTCTCTTTTTCACAGTTGTTTTGGAGAAACAGCTTGTGACCTTTCAATGACCTGAACATGTCTATAACCTTCCAACCAGCCATTTACCACCTACTGCCTCAGGATTTGTGTTGTTGTTGTTGAGAAAATTGTATGCGTATCAGGATAAAACAGTATATCTGATGAAAAGAAAGCCGCACAGACTCCATTAGCTTGATTAAAGGAGCAGAGATCACCTGCTGAGACTCGGAGGGATGTGGACTGATCAAAGAATATACCTGCTGTGATGATTTTCTTCAGAGGGAGCCATCTTTCTAAAGAACACCCCTGTCTGCTTCTGATCACTCTGCATCTAGCAATTGACATTTTCTTTATGCGTTGGGATGATTAATGCAACCTGGCATTCATTTCATGCGAGCAGGGAAGGTCAGTGGTATTTGTTGCTGGACGCAAAGATTAGCTTTAACCTTAGCAAAAACATTTAAGGGGGGTGACATTTGCAGAACAAGACAGCCCTAAGTCCAAACCAAGCTAATGTCTTAAATGAGGAGTTCCTGTACCGGGCTTCTTTAAAAAAATCCTCAAAACATAGATATGGTCGGTAGAAATATGCTCACATGATTGATTTACTGGCCTTCAAAAGGTGAATTAAGAATATTAAGGTGAAAAAAACTACCAAAATGATCAATCAAATCGCAACTAGTTCCTCACTTCCTCATTAAAAGTAATATAATACAATCCCGATGCAAACAGCTCTTACCTGCAGCAAAACCACGTTTGACACACCTGAGCAAAGACCATTTGAAATTTTTTTTTTGTAGCCCCCTCCCACTTTCAATACAAAATCTGAATAAATATTCGACTTCTTAACCCCCATACATATACATCAATATAGTGGCGTAACAAGGTTGTGATTGGCCCCGGTGCAAATATTGTTTTGGGCCCCCCCATCGCCCCAAACATCAGCGCACGCTGATGCGCTGACACACGCACGGACATACACAACCACTCAGAAGCGTCACATGTAGGCTATCAACACCAGCCTGCCCTGGCCTCAAACCACCACAGCTGACAATGGCACAGCGAACTAAGAAGAGGATTACACCTGTTTCCTTGATGTTTGTCTCTGGGGAATGGGCCAGTAGGCCTACATGGACCGGTTGCTATAATTTAGCTTTTGATCTTGGTGTCGGGGGTCTCAATAGCGCCATGGAGTCCCCTATCGGTTGGGGCCCTTGGGGGAACTGTTGGACCACCGCCGGGCACAGCCAAATCCAGCCTCTCCTCCTGGCTGCGAAGAAGAAGGTTGCACAGCCACAGCCAGACTTGTGGAGCTAGATGGCAATGATGGTGGTGAGGCAGGTGAGCTATCGTTAGCCTCCAGCTCCCGTTGCACGTCAACATTGCTAACGTTAGCGCTCGATTTCACGGACGATGTATGACAAAAAAAACTGTCTAATTTCGTCAGTTTAGCTGTTACATCTCCTTGTTCTCTCTTGTCCTTTCTCTTTTGAGCGCCGCTCTTGTGCTTTGCTAAACATTATAAGGGAATAAACTGGGAATTTTCTAAATTGAAGGTTGGCTCTTCATAGGGAACTTAAATATAGTTGGGGAAGGTATATTTTAGCATAATCTTGACTAAAACAAACAGATGCCATTCAAGTACACTTGAATATCCATGCCATGCCTCAATCACATGCACATATCACACTGCTTACTGCATGGCTATTGAGACCACACCCCCTACAGGCACTGTGCATTCCTCCATCCCATGCACCGATGATTTGTGGGGATTTTTGGATGGGGGTTGCATTTTTGTTCATTTTTGAATGAGTGGGGTTGGGGGATGAGTAATATTTAATTCAACATTCATGTTTTTGTTCTTCAATGAAACAAATGATTGTTCAATAACATAAATAAAACTTGTTCTGTTCTACTTACAAATAAATCTGTTGAAATGTCTTTTTTTTTTTCTTTAAATTGTATCATTTTGCATGGATGTTTTCTTATGACAAAACAAAATGTTTATATTTATGCTTGGATATGATAAAATTTGATTACATTACCCTCAATTCCCAGTTAGTTCCCATAAATTCCCATGGAAAGTTTCCAATATGGAATATTTCCAAAATTCCCCAGTTTATCTTCCCATGGAAATTTAGCGGAAATGTTCCGCCCCTTTGCAACCCTAGGGGTGATCGATATTTTAATAACAGGTTATTTGCAACACAAATTAATCATTATTAACCAAGACGCATCTCACGTGATTTTGAGATTACGCGAGAACACAGTATTAAACGGAGGGAAACGTTGCGACCCCTTCTTGCCAGCCCGACCCCCGGATGCACTCTTCCAAACAGTAAGAAAATATAATACTATGTAAATGTTTAATTGTTTAAATATTTTAAAAAACGCCACAGTGAGCAACCATCGCGCTACTACAATGGGGAATGTGTGCGCACGCACGCACGCACACACGCACGCACGCTTCAACCTCTAGCATAATAACAACCAAATTCATATACTTATCTTCTTTTTATTTTTGTGGACTTTGTTGTATACATTTATATAATAATATGAACCATTGACCTCTTAAAGCTGCACTTATTAATATGTGTCTATTTAATATTATGGAAAATGTATATAATGAGCCAGATAACCTTTTCTCAGGAGTTTGGGAAAACCCAAACAAAACTAATTGAAGAGTAAATAAATATTTATCTTTTTGTCCGAAATTTAACCAGAATATGAATATTTATATTAAATTTCTTACATTATAGATTAAAAGATACATTACATTGCATTTAGCTGATGCGTTTATCCAAAGCGACTTACAATAAGTGCATTCGACCCAAGAAGATACAACCTTGAAGAAAACAGAATCATATAAGTACATCAGGTTTCATAGAGCCAAACCATTTCAAGTGATACTCAACTAGCTTTAGATAAGCCAGTCCTTTATTAGTATATAAGTGCTTTGTTAGTAATTTTATTGCTCGAAGTGGAGTCGAAAGAGATGAGTTTTTAGTCTGCGCCGGAAGATCTGTAAGCTTTCTGCTGTCCTGATGTCAATGGGGAGCTCATTCCACCATTTTGGAGCCAGGATAGCAAACCGACGTGTTTTTGCTGATGGGAACTTGGGTCCCCCTCGCAGTGAGGGTGCAGCGAGCCGCTTGGCTGATGCAGAGCGGAGTGCACATGCTGGGGTGTATGGTTTAACCATGTCCTGGATGTAGGAAGGGCCAGAGCCTGGACCAGAAGTTGCGTCGCTTTCTGGGTCAGGAGGGGACGTATCCTCCTGATGTTGTAAAGAGTGTATCTGCAGCAGCGGGTTGTAGCAGCGATGTTTGCAGTGAAGGACAGGTTGTTATCTAGGGTCACACCCAGATTCCTTGCAGTCTGAGTCGGGGAAAGAACAGAGGGGCCGATGTTGATTGTTAGGTCAAGAGTGGGACACTCTTTTCCCGGAAGAAAAAGCAGTTCAGTCTTGTCAAGGTTGAGCTTGAGGTGGTGAGCAGACATCCACTGAGAGATGTCTGCTAGACAAGCAGAGATGCGTGCGACGACCTGGGTTTCTGAACGGGGAAAAGACAGAATTAATTGGGTGTCGTCAGCGTAGCATGGTATGAAAAACCATGCGGGCTAATGACGATCCGAGCGAGTTTGTGTACAGAGAGAAGAGGAGGGGACCAAGGACAGAGCCCTGAGGGACCCCTGTAGTTAAGTGACAAGGGTCGGACTCGGACCCTCTCCACGTTACCCTGTAGGTGCGGTCTTGAGGTATGAGGTGAGGAGGGAAAGTGCAGAGCCTGAAACTCCAAGTTCTTGGAGAGTGCGAAGGAGGATCTGATGTTCACCGTGTCGAATGCAGCAGACAGGTCCAAAAGGATGATGACAGAGGAGAGGGAGGCTGCTTTAGCAGTGTGCAGTTCCTCAGAGACAGCGAGGAGAGCAGTTTCTGTGGAGTGACCTGCCTTGAAACCAGACTGGTGCGGATCCAGAAGGTTGTTCTGATGGAGATAACAGGAGAGTTGTTTAAAGACAGCGCGTTCAAGTGTTTTAGACAGGAACGGGAGGAGAGAGAGACAGGCCTGTAGTTTATAACATCGGACGGGTTGAGAGTGGGTTTCTTTAGGAAAGGGTTTACTCTTGCCTCCTTGAGATTGTTTGGAAAGTGACCAGAAGTTAGAGAAGTGTTGATGAAATGGGTGAGAAACGGTAATATCAGGAGCGATAGTCTGAAGGAGGTTTGAGGGGATAGGGTCCAGAGGACAGGTGGTAGGACGGGCAGAGGTAATGAGGGTAAGAACCTCACTTGGAGAGAGAGGGGAAAAGGAGGTTAGTGTGTGGGTGAACGGTGGGTCTGGTGACCCAGTGGTGAGTAATGGTGAGTCGGAAAAAGAAGAGCGAATATCATCAACCTTTTTTTCAAAGTAGTTAACAAAGTCGCTTGGAAGAAGGGAGGAGGGGGAAGGGGCTCTGGGGGGTCAGGAGGGTGGAGAAGATAGAAAATAGTTTTTGGGATTGGAATAGGAAGAATGGATCTTATCTTGAAAGAAAGTGCTTTTTGCCTGAGAGATCGAAGAAGAGAAAGAGGAGAGGAGAGCTTGATAGGTTAGGAGGTCGTCAGGGTGTTTGGATTTCCACCATTTCCGCTCAGCTGCCCGAAGGATGGTTCTATTAGCACGCAGTGCGTCATTTAGCCAGGGAGCAGGAGGGGACTGACGAGCCTGCCGAGATGTGAGAGGACAGAGAGAGTCCAGAGAGGATGAAAGAGTAGAGAGGAGAGTTTCTGCAGCAGAGTTTGGAGGCAGAGTTGGAACGAGTCAGAGGAAGGGAGGGCTGAGAGCACGATGAGGTAAGAGTAGAGGGGGAGAGGGAACGAAGGTTACGGCGGACAGGTGCAGAGTTAGAAGAGATTAGTTTGTTATGTTTGGAAAGGGGTAGAGAGAATGAAATGAAAAAGTGATCCGAGGTGAGAAGCGGGTTTACAGAGAGGTTAGAAGTAGTGCAGTTCCTTGAGAATATGAGATCAAGGACATTGCCAGCTTTATGAGTTGGTGGGGATGGAGACAGTGAGAAAGCAAAGGTGGTTAAAAGAGATGTTAGTTCAGATATCTTCCCTGTCTGGAGGTTGAAGTCTCCGAGAAGTACAGTGGGAGGGCCAATTTCAGGGATGTGTGAGAGGAGATTATCTAATTCCTCCAAGAAGTCCCCCAAGGCGCCTGGCGGACGGTAGAGAACAACAATGGTTAATTGTATAGGATGGGTTACAGTAACGACATGAAATTCAAAGGTGGAAGGAGTGAAGTTAGGTAGTTGGTAGAGAGAAAAGCTCCATTTGGGAGAGAGCAGGAGACCAGTGCCACCTCCTCTGCCAGTGGGTCTGGGTGTATGGGTGAAGGAATATGCTGTGGCGAGAGCTGCTGGGGTGGATGTGTTGGATGGAGTAATCCAGTGATAATTGCGAGAAGACACATGAACAGGAATGGAGAATATACACATGTTTTTAGCAAGAGTGGATAAAAAAACACCAGCGATACTTAGCTCATTTAAAGTAGGATTTACCTCATCTTTGCCTCCCTCGTGACTCCAACAGGACTCTATTGTCTTCGTCTGTCTTGGACACCTGATTGCTGAGTTGTCACAGCTGTGGGGCCACGCCCCTTTAATTAGTTAACTCTCTGCAGCTGATGGGCCTCAATAGGAAATTGGAAATGGCTCAGAGTTGTTAATGAAACTTTTTAGTGGCACAATAGTTTACAATTACATTAAACCCTAAGTTATAAAGATATGAGTTTAACCTAGTGATGGCGAGATGAAGCCTTATGAAGCTTTGAAGCTTTCCAGCCAATTGGTTCGCAAAAGGGTTCATCTCATGAGGCTTCATCGTGGGCTTCATTTGAACACTAACCCCCCTGTTGGTCAAAGTGTGTAAAACAGGCAGATTTGACATCTCAACACAACAGTGTGCTCTATCTCAGTGGTTCTCAACTGGTCAGGCCTCGGGACCCACTTTTCCTTTGTCAATAGATTGCGACCCGAAATGTTGAACCACTCAAATCTATTCAACAAAAAATCGTGCTGTAATATATATATACGCTTTTCAGCATCCAATATTAATTAAAGTGAAGTACAGTGCATATATCCCTCATATCCCTTCACAGAACTAAAGAATGCTTTAAAAGGTTTAATGAGATGATGGAATCAAAGCTGAACTGTATCACACAAAAAGGCACACATGCTGAAAACCCAACGGTCCAGAAGGGGGGTCTGGGGGGGATTCTCCCCAGGAGATTTTTAGAAATACTAACATATAAACTACGCATTCTGGTACACTCTGAGAAGAAAATAAATAAATCTATTACCACCCGACATATTAATAATATTTTATGCCATTGTTTGTGTTTCATTTTGTTCTGACAGCTCAACCTGCTGCTCCTCACAGAGAGAAGAGCAAAGAGGAGAGAGAGTGTGTGAATTACTTTAAATTGTGGGTAAGGGTAGATAGCTCCCATTGTTCTGTGACCTGTCAATCATCAAGCCGGGGGTCATATTTCATTATGTGTTCATTTTTATCTGAAGTTGTACCCATGGATGTATAAAGAATAGTTCTACCACAAAGTTATTCTCCGTGGGGACTTCCGGCAACAATCTTGATTCTGATTGGCCAGAAGACTCGAGAAAACATCAGCAAAGATGTTTTATTGAAACCGTTTATGGTCTCCGGTACTTCCAGTTTCATCGCCTACTGCATGCACAGCTTTAGAAAATCGGGCCTTCAAAATACAAGTTTTTTTTTTTCTCCTTCACTCACACATCTCGAAACGGGTCCGCGACCCACTTTTGGGTTGAGACCCACCAGTTGAGAACCACTGCTCTATCTCATACCGAGTTCCCAATGAGTAAAGCCTTAGAATAACTCTAAACAACGAACATAAAATCAGATTTTCATGTTAACAATATTGTTTTTATTCCAGTTTAATGATTGTGATTGAAAAGCCTAAGGAGGCTGGTAAACATTGCAAAGAGGGATTTGTATTCCTTAATAATATTCGTAAACGTAACCATGTTGTAGCCTGAGAAAGGCTAAACCATATCAAAGACTACATTTATTAACTACATTATCTCATTTAGCTGTAGCTTTTATGAACAAAAACAAAGACTTGTTGACGAGTCGTTGAACCAGGGACCCTGCGGATGTAAGTCAACTGCTTTCCAGCTGAGCCACAGCCCACACACTGGATCTACCCAAAAACACTGGATACTGTTTATTCCTGTATTTATTCATTCATTTATTTATTGATGTTTTTATTCCTACATTTATTTATGCTTTTATTGATACTTATGACATGTTCCGACCTCTATATGAGTGAGGGTCTGAGCCCTCTTAATTCCATCTTGTCACCGGGCACGGGTACAGGAGGGGTAATATGGTTCTTATTATACATCTATGGGTAATATGAGTGTTGTGGTTCGACCGATCTGAATCGCTTCCTGAAGCAGTCACGTGGTATCGACAGGCAGCGAGCTTCGTTTGTCATCGATGACGTCACTGGCCCAAAACGATACAAGCCTCGATACAAGCTTCACAAAAAGCTTCGGCGATTACTCGACACACGCTCCGAAGCCTCGGTGCAATACGTAACATCACTAGTTTAACCCTTAACACAGTTACCCCTACTTAATAAAGCTCTTAGTATTCTACAAATGTTTAAATCAAAGTTAACTCTAGCAGTCAGTTAGTTCAGTTTTAAGGTTTCTGTCAAAATAATTGTAAATAATAATTCTGCCTGAAAATACTGTAGCGGTTTTGAGATTAAAATCACAATTTCAATCAGATCAACTACAGAGCATTTATACAGAGTACACACACTGAAACAGAGAAGTCTAAAAACAGAATGTTACTCACACAATTCTAGAAGTCACCAGTTGTTATCCTGTCAAAATCGAGTTGCACACTGAGAATTTAGTGTTCAGACTGAGAATTAAATACAGTTTCTGGGGGGAATGGCCGCAGATCAGAGCTGATGGGCCTCTATTGAAACTGGCTCACTCCTGAGTTGTTAATGAAACTTTTTAGTGGCACAATAGTTTACAATTACATTAAACCCTAAGTTATACAACATCTTTGTGTGGAGATAAAGTGAAGAAAAGAGTAATGCAGCTTTAAGGACACAGAATCACTGTTGCATTCAAGATGACCTTTACTTGACAGAATACTATTTAATAAAATGGCCAATCATAAAACATAAACATATTTCACTGACACCTGAAAGCAATTGGGGTGTGTCCTTAAGTAGAATTTGAGTTTATTGTGTATTGATAGAGTAACCAGGGTTTTTTTTGTGTACACATTTAGTCATTTTCGTTTGAACGCCACAATAAACAAAGAAACAGTAACAGATATTTACAAAGCTTGGGGTTAAGTTAGAAATTTTTTTCTTTTTTCAAGAGTCCCCAGGGATTCATAAGAGTACATTCTTGAATCAAAGCACCAAAGTATTACTAAAAACAGAGCTGATATGTGGGATTATGGCTAGCTGTGATACATTATACAAATGCTATCATTGATATTATTATAAGTGTATTATCCTTAATTAATTCTGTGCTTCTCTTTCTGCAGAACCTGTTCCCCCCCAGTTCCTTGGGAAGCAAAGCATGAAAAAGTTAGTAAGTCAAGGTGTTGCTCATCAGAGACTAGACTTTTAATCGTCTCTACACATCTTAGCAGTGAAGGAGAGGTGAGTGTCCATGTTTTTCTCATGCAGTTCAACATATTAATAACTCACAAAAAAAAATCTATAATCTTCCCTACACACCTCAGTCCCCGGTGTGATAGATCGAGCGTGACTGACGTGAATAAGTCAGAGTTGCTCAAAACACTTCAAATCCATCATATGAGATACTATGAAACGCTTTGCAATTTAACTATATTCTCAAATGAGGATCTGAGACAGTGAAAAAAAGGGCAAGTACAGTTCAAGTTCAAAGCCAAAGGCTCATCTTTCATCCCATGGCAGCGAGGGACACGTTTGTACGCTGCTGCAACAATGAACTGTCACCGTTAATGAGTGATGAGTGCTGATTTATTTCTACTGCAGTGCTGTGTTAAACAAATCACTTCATAATCCAGTCCTATAATATTCTCTATTATGACAAGGATACTTATATCAGTATTTATGAGGGGGTGCAAGACGCTCATAACCTAATTATTATTTGGTTGCTGGAGGTCAGAGGATTTCTAAGAATTTACAGAATATCTTTATTAAGAAAAACATTTATTTCAATTATATTATATTATACACATTTGTTTTTATTACAGAAGCAAAAGCATTTATATTGAGATGTTTGTATGTTTTGAAATAACTATATCACCCTTTCTTGGCTCCGCACTCTTCTCAGTTAGTGGAGCATAGCACAGCAACACTAGCAACTTTTTAATTAACACGTAATTAATTCATCTTTATTCAGCGTTAAAAGTTTACAACGTAAACGTGTTGTTGTGTGTCGGCTGACTTGAATTAACACCGACTTTCACTTTGTGCTCCAGAGGACGAAACACTCGATACTGCCCAACATTAGAGTGTCTGGATTCAGCAGTCTTATTCCTCCTTTTCTGGCCTCTAAACAACAGCAGACCATGTACAATTACTTTCTTCTCACAAATACCTCTGTACCTTTCTTACTTTCTGAAATAGGCCATCCTTTTTGACCTGTTCTGATTTAGTTGGTCTTGAGTTTCAAACTTTAGGAGGGCAGCTGTGGAAATGAGTTGAATCACAGCAGCCATTAAAAGGAGACTACTGTTCAGCTGTTTTGTCACAAATATCCTCCTTGTAACTGCTGGAACTACACCAAATGACTTTTCAAATTAAAAGAAGTCAGATTAAAATAATGAGACTTTTGCAAAAGTTTTGTCATGATACCATAATGTTGAATATTTGGTGTGACCCCTGCTGCACACTAGAGGATTTGTCAATCATTACTGATACAAAAAAAAGCTTGGCGGCAAGAGATGTAACGTCAGATGACAAAACCCAGGACTAAATTGTTGACGTTTGTAGTGGACTAAATGATTTCATAGTGTTGATTCAGGGGCCATGGATATCACAGAAACATAAACATTTTGAAACTTGAAATAACATTTAATTTTTTGAAGTAAACGGGCTTGTGAGCTACTGCCACAAATGTATTGGTGATCCATATAAAATGTGCTTATTTAAAGAGCTTAAACTTGACTGGATGAACATAGTGTAGAGGTTTAAAAAAACTAATGCAAATGCAAGACTCTATAGCAATTGTAACAGGGGCAAAATACAGTATAAACTCTTATAAACATGATGTTTTTATAATAATGGGGATATGAGTTGAGTGTAACATGCAGACCTTGGGTGTGTGTACCTGCATTAGTGATAAACACTTACTGTTTGCAGGCTAATATAAGTGTTAGCATAAGTGATTGGCTAAAGCATTCACACGCTGGTAAGAGCGCTACCAGCTACATTTAGTGATTGTTGGTGCAATCACAATCTGCCCCCTAAGGCCGAAGCATTAAACCCTCACAAACTCATTTGACGTCACCTGTGTGCATAGGCGGCGCCAGGGGGTGCTGCAGCTCCCCCTTGGATAACCATAGCACCCCTAAACACCCCCAATAAATGTATGTGTCTTTTTTGTGTGAAATTCATAATTTGAAAAAGTATTGATTCGAAAATAACATGCTACAGTACAGTACAAGTACTTCTGGGTCTCTGTGTTTCATTCAAGCTCGGCTCTGTGTGTGGCACGCGCGCATTTAGTGTGATTGAGCGAGTGAGAGAGAGAGTGTGCACCGGTGACAGCAGGGACCGTGTTGTTAGCATCTGGTTAGCTAGCTGCACTAACGGATATAAGGAGATGTTTCTAGAACAAGGTGAAGGGAAAGTCTTCTCCTGTCAGACTGAGAGACTCAGGTGAGCTAAACTAAAGGACTCTCTGAGTTCTTAGATAGTTAACTTTAGTCTAAGTTATCTCAGTGGGTCTCAAACGGTTTGGTCAACATTTATGTAAATAATTATTTACGAGGCACACCTTCATATGATCATTATAGTTAAAAAACAATAATAGAATAAATGAAAAACAGTTATGAAATACAATATGACAGTAAAACAAGAATACAGTTTAAAAGGGGAGTGATTTGTAAATAGCCATAAAGAAAAATAAAATCTATTTACAGTTCTGTTTCATGTGGGTGTTGAGAGATGTATCCATAGATCTCTTCATTTTGCTCTCAAAGTGCACCAGATTGATGCTTTTAACTTCAACATTTAAAAAAATATCTTCCCGGGGTAGCATACCCCCGGACCACCCTCGAGGATATTAGGTCCACCAACCACTTATAAAAAATAGCGGAGTGTTGCATTAGAAAATTCCACTGTAGTGCCCGGTACATTAATGGGAAACCCTAAATGTTTGAGCACCCTCTATGAAACGTCAAGCTACCCCACAGCACCCCCAAAAGAAAATATCTGGCGCCGCCACTGCCTGTGTGTAGCTGTAGTGCTTAAGTGTGTGTGTTCACTACAACATGTGGCACGGTGACATCTCTATCAATCATTTTCAGATGTATGCATATTTTTATTTGTTATCCAGTTAATATACACATTTGCAAGAAAAGAAAAGCATAAATGAGCAGTGTTGTAATCGGTTCATCTGTATCATGTATTCATTTCAAATTCATGTCTAGCAAATGCCATATAAGAAACCAGACATTAAAATCTCCATCTGCATACGATAGCTCCGAAAGGTTAACAAGACACAGACAGCCATCAATACTAAACAGGGACTGTGCATTTATTAGTCAGGCACCTGTGTTGGGTTATCGGTAGTGAATTTATACAATCTGTGAGATTTCATAACAGTAAACAGAAGTGACCTTACAGGACCTCCCGTGGCAAATTGAGCTTAATACATTTCCGATAAAGCTGCAAAGGTAGTTAGTATCTGAGGACATTAGGATGCAGGAAATGCACCGTAGCAATCTCCTGGAAGAGTGTAGCCATCAAGAAAAGCACAGCTCAAGCAGCAATCATTTATTTTTATTTTCCCACATGTTGGGTGAAAGCAGGACACTGCAGCAGTATTGTGATTCCACACACTTCCTAGTGATGTCTTGTCCATCAAACTCTTTTTTTGTGATTGTTTTATTCTGTAAGGAGGTATTTTACACTGGGCTCATCGATTTTTTTCAATTGTTTTACCCCTCATAATTCAAGGACTCTGCTTTATACATCTGCTTATTATTGTTCCCTGGATGAATCAAGAGAACTGGACATTTTCCTTGATGAAATTCATGTAAAGTTGGTCATCTAGTGCTTGTTGAAAGCTCTTCTAGATCATGCAGTTTATAAGTTAATTGGACCTAATGCCTCATGTCGATATGGGTGAGTTTTTATTGTGTCACTGCCTTCTTAGCAATGGCATGCCTTATTCCCACTATATTACTGCATTCCTGATTTTCCACTCACAGACATTGCAAATTAGAATCAGCATCAGGTTTTCTGGTCAAACAAATTTGATTTTGCAGTATTTATCATCTGATATCAAAAAGCTCCCTTTATCCAATATTCTTTAAATCAAATTGAAAGCATCTTTACATATCTGCTATCTGTGTTTATTTAGTAATAAAACATAGGACTTAAGGGGAAGTAACTGATGAAAACCAACTGTAAATGTGATACACCTGACTCCTAGAGTACATATTGGTTTGGTACAGTTTTTATTGAAGTGGAAAAGGGTCATAACGAGCAGCTGTAGGAGTTCCTGTAGAAAGTGATGCTTGTCAGTACATTGTCTACCCAGCAGATGAAATCATTTATCCCATTATCTTCCCGCACCCAGCCAAATGTTCTGCCTTCATTCTGTTCTGCAACAGACGAAATAAATCAGATGTGTAGGAATATTGTCCTCATTAACCTTCGATCGAAACTCCACCAGAAAGACAGACTGCGAGACAAATTAAAACCTGCTCAATTGGACTGAAGGAGTCTGCTGAGTGATTTTGTTTTTTTATCCCTATGTTTTCAAGTTGAAGGCAATCCAGGCCAATTGGTATAACTTCAAGAAGTGTTTCAAATGCTCAAAGGCTCGAAATAAGGCTAGGCAGAAATTATTTCTCTTCCACAGAGGAAGAGAGAAGAAACAACACAGTACTTCAGCTTCCTTCTGTCCTCTTTGTCGTCATTTCTTTTATATTTAAAATGATTCTTTCCTGTGTGAAGTCTAGCCTATTTAGAAATAAACCACCCTCAACATCTCTTATGTGGATGTTTGCTTTTTCTGCACATTCAAACCACAGTAAAGAAGTCAAATTTCAGCGTCAACGATGTGAATTTTTTCACCTCTTAGATCTTGGTCTTCAATGCCATCAATAAATCAATCTATCTATCATAAAACGTTACTAATCCCATGGCGAAACATTGATGGAAATTGCCCGAACAGTCTGGAAGCCATCAAGGTTGTTGTCAGATATATCCTGGTGGAGCCATGTTTCCGTAAATTAAACTAAACTCCAGATATTCCATCTGACTCCTAGCTAGCACCGTTAGCTGTTCCATTATTAGCCGGTGATCTTACTTTGCCTAGGATGAGAGGGGGGAGACACAGCATACATTGAATTTTCTCCATAAATCTGGATCCAGCTCTCCTCCTTTGTCTCTTTGGTTTACCCCTGCATCGCTTCTCCTAATTTCATTTGGAATAGCCTTTGTTCTGAAACCACCATGCTAGCTGGCTTTAGCACGATTAGCTTCTCCCAACAGGAACATCAATTCATTATTTACTTAACTGTCATCATTTATCAGAAAGATATGACCAGTCAAACCAGATTTCAACATTGCATGGAGACAAACAAAATAATTACCCCTTGGTTTTAAAACTCACTCGGTTGATATATTTTGTCATTTTGAAAGGTGGATGTGATAACAATTTGTTGATATATCATTACAGACCTGAGCTATAAAGCCGCAAATTGATACATATTTACAAAATGCATGTTGCGCAGTACAATCTCGACTACTTTTTCCTGATTTAATAAAAAGCATGACACTTAAACTCCTGTCGAGCCTCTTCCCCTTATCTTGACTTCCATACTGTCCTCGCTCAATGAAGTCCAAGGTTTACAGCTTCATAAAGCCAGATAACCTTATAAAGATAACTATCCTTGCAAATATTAGTTTTTAGACCCCACTTGTCTCATAGCCACAGGACATTATCCGATATCTCACACTGGGAGGACTACCTTGCATTTAAAGGCATGACACTTGCTGTTATAGGTGAAAATGTGTGCATGGAGAAGCTTATCTGATACAGAATGTGGACTTCTTGAAGGCCTTTGTGGATGTTTGCCATTTGCGCATGCAGATATCCACACAGGGATGAAAACACTGTATTTTATGTGATAATATGCCTGAGGACAAGACAGGGACAGAAAGAATGGCTGCCATATGTGAGGAAATGCTGCAACTGATCATTTCTATCATATCATCCTCTGGGCGCGGGTCTGCAAATGTGTGACATGCCTCTGCTTCAGTGGATGTGCGCCAGTCCTGGCAAAACGAATGATGAAATGAAGCCAGATGGGGAAAGAACAAAACAGCTTCCTCCTGAGGAAACAAATGAAAGAAGCAATGAATGTCAGGCAAAGTCACAGGAGAGTGCACCATTTCATACAATAGTGATCTTAATCCCACCAAGAAGAAAGAGAGAAGTTACACTCCAGTGGTCATGCAACTATTGATTTCATAGAAAAGTCTCTTGGAAAAGCAGCCCTATACTTCTCAGGGTCCTGTCAAGTCTGGGGCCTGATCATTGTTTACGGGGCCCCGGTTGAATTCATCTTGTTGTCTTCATACTCGTGTGACAGTTTTTTGCACCAGCTTTCAAGAAATATATCTCCAAATCGTGCTCAGCAGATTCCCCAAGATGCGACAACTTGTGTTCCTGAATATTAGAACGCAAGGATCCGAAACATGTTCATTCCTGTTTGTTTCTGGGAAAAAACGACATCCCACTGTGTGTTATAGTGTTGTTTAATGCAGGTTTGGGGAGTAACATAATCTTTTGACATTTTTGTAGGTGGACAACTGATTTGTTAAAAATACCGTGGTTGCACTAAATACATTTACTGTAGTAAGCACGTTTTATTTTGGCCTTGCGAGCTATATTGTTATGTAGGCTAATACTTTAAGTTAGAATGTATACACCTACAGAATTTGCTTTATGGTTTTCACTTTCTTTGGTTCAATTTAGTGTATTTATTAAACTAAAACTGAATTTTTCTCACATTTTTACAGGCAGTATGAGGGAAAAAAACAAACAAAGATAATTGTCATATCCTAGTTTACATTTTTACGTGAATGAAAAACACAAAGAAAGATACAAAAAAGATTGTGTATTCCTTTTCTAAGGTTAAATTGTTTTGATGACTTACATAATATATTTTGTGTAAGCCCTTTATTATTTTCTCTTGTAAGAATTGCTGTTGCATTTGATATTGAGGTTATCCTAAAGTTACTTTTATATTGTGATACTTAGATTAGGTTATTGATTACACATTTCTGTAGGTAATTACTAACTGCAACAGAATACATTTTTACTGTAACTCCACCAACTCTGGTTGAGTCTGATGAATGCCATCAGGGTCACATCAGCCTTGTACGTGCTGTGATTGATATGTAGATCGACCAGCGACATCATTTCTGTCTCATCAGATTGTGATTGATGAAGCCGGACGACCAAGGTCAGGATCGTGATATTTCACCTTCACTGTGAAAGTGCGAGAGAGCGAGAGATTAATGCACCTTAATAAACCAGTCACAGCCACGCCGTTATTGACTCTGACATACATTTCAAAGAAGGCAGAGGTTAACATGCATCTTTACAAAGCGTTGCCCCAGCTCTTCATCAAACGCTATAGGGTTAGTTGAGCAGAGAAAAAACTCTTGTGTGACAGACCTCCATGTTCAGTCTAAATAATGTCTTGCAGCCCTTCATATGCCATAAAAATACACCACTGATCCCCCTGTGATTCATGCTGTCACCTGTGTCTCCTTAGCATGGAGAATATTGCCCTTTTTCAGCAGAGTGTGACACACAGTGCAGCTCTACAAACTCAGAAATCAGGGAGGGATACACAAAGGTCACAGGCTGACAGCAATAAGACATATTGTGCCCCGAGGAGATCCTCTGAGGAGTGAGCGAGTTACTGATTTCACCCTCCCTGGTTTGCACATTCGAAGAAACCGCTATTAGTATTCAGGACAACCCTCATGCTTCTAAAGTCATCTGAATAGGGAACAATCTTTGGCTTTCAGGGTTTGTTAATGAAAAATGCTGCAGGCAATAACATATTATGAATTTAGGGCTTTTTAGCAATGGGATTCAGACTGTTGGACATTATTGTTGGAACGTATTGTGCTAAAGGAAAAATCGATATGTGTGTGTTGAGAAGGATCAGTCACCCTTTGGAGGTAAATGCCTTGATCAACAAAACAATGGAAACCTTCCTTTTCTTCAATTTGGTATCAGGTGTTATACTTAAGAGGAAGTAGCACTACAGTTTGTGATGAAAACAGAAATAATGATTACCAAATCAGACTATTTGAACGTATAAAAAGAGTATGCTGCAGGCAACAGGAACATATTTTGGTAATGGATGCATTCTGTTTGTAGTTCGAGTAGTATTGACTAAAACATTAAGGTAGGCTTGGGTTGCATGAGGTAGTGAGGTAAGTCTTGGTTATAGTATGACCATAAAGTAATCAGGAAGATGTTTACTAAGGCAACAAAGCAAGTAAAAAGTGTCTAATTTTCTCATAGACTTCTATACAACCTGACTACAGCCAATAGTTGCCCCCTGCTGGCAATTAAGGTTTCCGCTTGGCTGAACCGTCACATGAGTTCTTCATATGACATTTTTCTTTTGTCGACCGTAAATAACTGATTTCACCCTCCTTTGTTCGCACATTTGGAGGAACGGCTATTAGTATAAAGGACAACAATCATGCTTTTAAATTCATTTAAATAAGGAACCATCTCTTTGGCTTTCAGGGTTTGTTAATAACAATTGCTGCAGGCTGTCTTGAAATATGAAAGGTACATGCATTAAATAGCATGACATTCAAATACACAAGTGAATAACCTTTAAACTTATTTCTATATCTTCCTCTATTGCCTTCCTTTTAAAGCATTCATACTGAAATTCAATCAGTGCAAGGTTGGTTGCTTCACCAATTCAGCTGTGAATGTGTGGATTTTATAATGTGGGGATGGAACCTGTGATCTTTACCACAAGAACATCCAAGCATATGCTCTCCGAACACCCCACAGTACGTCCAAATGATTTATAATATGTGTGAAACAGATACGCCGTGCATTGCTCAATCATATATATTCCCACACACTGTAATTATTCAGGGTTTCTTGCATGCCAAGAGAGGGGAGGTGTGGGCTTCATGTTCAGGAGCTGTGCATGCTGTGTGGCCAAAAGCCTCAAGGGGGAGCAAATGAGGTGAGGAGAAAAGAGTGAGAGAGAAAACGTGAGGATGGAGATGGTGAGATGGTGAATGAGAGATGAGAGATGAGAGAAAAAAGCAGCAGGGTAGGGTGGAATAAAAAGAATCAGCAGACAGGGCGCTCGCAGACAGATTGCTGTTAAGTGAGAGATGCAATGCGTGCACTTTCCTGCACCAGGCATGACATTTAGAGTTTTAAATGAAGAGCAGCGGTGTGCTCAGCCTCACAGCTTTTACAATCACTCTTATTTCATGCTTCTGGAACTTATGCTGCACATTTACTGCCTGTGGACAGAATGAAAAGTTTCCTGTAGCTCCAGAAAAGATATTACCAGTGATGGAAAGAGTATTCAGGATGTGGCTAGTTAGCTAGCATGCTAATTCTGTGCATTAATTTGATCTATATGCTCGGTCCTGTGACACTCCACTGCTTGTTTGTGGCAAAATCTTTGAGCGATATTTCTCACTATTTTCATTATATCAAACCCAATTGTACACACATATAAAAAAATGGAGTGGTCCGTATTAATATAATGTTGCCACCAGTAGCCTTAGGTGTCACCAATTTAACCAGACTTATAGGTAAATACCATAGTTTTGATCAATTAAATGTACTTGACTTTCAAAATTAACGTTGCAGCAGGTGGAGTTTATTATAAGCACTTTAAATACTTTAAACAGTTAGATTCATACCAATGTGTCACGTTAGTTGATACTAGTAACTAATACACATAACTATCGGATAAATGCAGTTCAGTATAACAGTTTTGCTCTGCAATATAGTGTATAAGAAGTATAATAATCCAAGTAAAAGAAGGCCACCTCAAAGATATATTAAAGGACGGCACTTTATTAAATGTACTCTCTGACCTGCGATCAATGTAGCATGGAGCAATTTAATTTAAATGGATATTAATTATGAGGAAATTGGCAGGCAATGGATTGCTTAATAGCTCAAAGGAGATTTTTTCAGGGATCATATTATCTTTAGAGAAGCAAAATTTTAGCCCACTATCGTAACTCGCTTGACTTCACTTTCACTATAACTTATTCTGTCAAACACACTGGCTGTTCAACTCTTATTCATCTTCCTCCTCAAAAATAAAAACAGAAAGCAGCAGCAGACATTACAAGGATGAGCAGGAAAGCTTCCTCTTCATGACAAGAAACACTGAGCATTACACACAGCACCTTAAATTAGTGTTCACTACAGTAAAGTGAGCATATGTTCTGTAATGCGCCTCCAATGGAGCATGCTGTAACATTAAGTGAATGTGTTGTCAGCTTTATATGTAACCGTGGTGTCTCGCACACTCATGCATGCTTTATAAAAGCTGTATGCTATCAATTAGTAATGTCAGGAGGAGTCTGTTAGTCTGTTCTATGCAAACTGCAGGGCTGTGCTTAATACTGATCTGCTGCTAACAGGAGTTTTTGATTGATCCACTCCGGGTATAATAATACTTCAAATGAAAATACTCTGACAAGGAGCTGTCTAAGAATAACATCAATACAAAATGTTGTTATTGACTGCCATATCCAACCTGACAAGTTATTCAGCTCTGAACATTTTCAGAGCACCTGCAGTCGAGCTGTTGTACAGATAATCTTTTCATGAGAATGCCAATATAACCAAAAAATGTGATCTGCACTTTTACATAGTTTGATTATGGTTATAGCTAATATGTACGGAAGAGAGCTAACGTTATGCTAACAGCTAATTCCATGGATTTACATTGGATTTGCTGTGAGCCGTTAGCAAAAAACAATGCTTCCTTACAAAAAAGTAAATTATGACATATAAATAGTTTAAAGCAAACATTTTGCTTTTACCATATTCAAAATAAATGCCTTTGTCTTCATTAAATTACATCAAATGGATTGCAATTCCCTGCAAAATGCTCTTTGGTATGTAGTGATGCAATGTACTGTATATGGGAGTAGGTAGTAAAAGGGGGGCCTGGAGGCAGACTTTAATTGAGTTGAGGAGTAAGGCTTATAGGGAACTTATGCCAATGCCATTACATTATGCAATCAACATTTACTTCATTATGATAAGTCAAACAAAAACGGTTTCTATTGCTACTTTAAGTGGTCATGGTAAACGTGTATAAAGTACTCTGGTAAAAAAACAAAACAGATCACCCATTCTAGCCATGCCTCATATCCCTCTATTTCTCTTCCTGTTACAAAAGTGCTGATTCTGGGTATAAACAGGTCTCTCTTGAGAATGAGACCCTGTGTCTCAATGAGATTTCCATAAATAAAGGCTAAATAAAAAAGAAGAGGGGGCGGAGCTTATGCCGGCTCATGCAGGACCTGGCAGATACTAAAATGCTGCGGTGATGAAACACAAGGATTATTAGATCAAGGATTATTTCTGAAACAGTATGGAGCTCAAAGGCTTTCTCTCTTGCCGGTTATAGCCTACCACAAGGTGAGTTCCTTTTTATTTCCTGCTTCTTCACACACATGCTCTCTCCAGTACAGGTTAGCTCTGGGTGTTAGCGATGCTAATGTAAACACCGACCATATTACGTCCAAAACAGTCGGGCATTGTTTCTGATAGTGCTGTGGGTCCTCCGCCGATTTGACGTCATATCGGCCGCAAATTTGGATCAGCTCCGTTGTAGCCCCGTTTTTAGAAATTTGGGTACGGAGGAATAGAGAGAGGGTTTTATTTTCTGACGCTGCGTGAGTTCCCTGACACACCGGGGACACATATTTATGTATAAAAGACATCAAAAAGTGCATTTTGCATGATAGGTCCCCTTTAAAGTACAAACGTATTGACATCAAAATATATTCAAGTACCAAAAGTACTTTTGAGGGTTAAGGTCAGAACCAGAATCTAATAAACGTAATTACTGAATTACCGTATTACTATTAAAACATTCATGTGATTAAGTTGATCATTTTAATTATTTGTATGCTGCTGCTGGATATCTTAACCCATAATGATATGCCAATATATGTATTTATGCTTTATATCTTGTATTTGCTAATAATCTGCTGTCAGATAAATATAGTTGAGTTAAAAGTATAATAATGGCTTCCAAAATGTAGCGGAGTAGAAGTATAAAGTATCATAAATGGAAAATACTCCTTTCAAGTACCTCAAAACTCCATTTAAGTACAATACTTGAGTACATGCACTTCATAACATTCCAGCACTGATTGAAGGTCCAACTTGGGATCAAATACAGTATTGATTGAAACTGAAACAGAAGTATTGTGACTCTTTTAGTTTCCTGTAAACGCAGCAAATATCCTCATATGGCGCAGCATCAGTTGTATGTGAAAAGCATCCCGGCACAGAGGCAGCAGGCGTCATTGGGCAGCATTTGAGTGTATTTGTTCTACGTCTCCTCATTACTGGGATATTTGCTGGCTGTGTGCTGGTGATTGTGTTTTCATTGAGCAGCCGTCCTCCAGTCACAACAGTTTTCTCTCACAGCGCGTGAGCCAAGCCCCGCTGCGTCAGTGATTTCCCGAATAGTGTTTGAGTTGGCAGTTCCTGGGAGCCCTGTCCCTCTTCAGAAACAGACATTATTCTCTTCCACCGCCCCTAATGGGTCCCCTGTTTTCTCCCCGTTGCAAAAGTGTTTTTAGTAGTTCCTCTTTGGGGAATCTGCTCCTCTTTGGTCTTTTCCTGCGACGGGAATGTTGAGACGTTTGCATCCCGAGCTGTGATGGATGGCATGTCTCCTCTGGAGGGTTTTTTGTTTATGACAGTCACTATCCATTTCAGGGCATATCACCAGTGCACAGTGTGCCGTTACGTAATGGGCTTGTTGTTTTTAGGCAGAATTGATATACACCTTTTTGTAATGGGGTTTTGTGTGTGTGTTTTGTTTTGTTTGGGGCCTTGCTTGTTTCTTGCTCTGACCTCAGGTTCTAATGCAATGAGATGTTATCCCCGGACATAACGAAGTGCCTGTTACAGCTTGCCAACCTGCGACTTGTCTGTGCTGACATTTGTTCTGGGTTTACCCCTCTGGCACAGGCAGCAAATGTGAAGAAAGACTCACCATTTGGAGGCAACATCACACACTAAGCCACCTTTACACTGCAGAAAACCCACCTTAGGCAGCCTTTGTTGTTGAAATAAACTTCACTTTTATTCAAATCAACTACAAAATATTTGTTGAAAATCACCTTCATCAATTTCCAGAGACAATAACAGACCAAACACATCTTTAATACGGGAGTTGCACCTTTTTTTCAAAAGTTTCACACAGGGAAACATGGGAAATTATTAGCACTGTTTTATAATCAAGCCTGCTAGTTAAGGTGTTAATAATTACCACCAATTTGGAAACATTTAAAAATCAATGTCAGGTAGCTTTTTGCTTACAGATAGCATTGTTCTGTTAGTTATACGGAGCCAAATCAAATATGACTTCGAGCCAGAGATGGAGTACTCGAGTCCTGGACTCGGACTCGAGTGCCGATTTTCGGGACTCGTGACTCGACTCGGACTCGCGCACTGATTGACGCGACTCGGACTTGGACTCGTGAATTCTCGCGCACGATGACTTGGACTCGGACTCTAACACAGGTAATGATGACTTGGACTGTTTTTGTTTGTTTTATAAAGTTATTGTGTTGGTTTTAAAAGTGAATAAGTTGTGTGATGTTGATGTTATATGGTGTGTTGTGTTGAAATAAATTAACAAAATGTTAAGACAGTCTCCTTTTTCCAACACATTCAGAATCATAATTTAATTACTTGCCGGTTTCGCAAAAAGGCGGTTTGTTTCATGCGTGCGCTTTCATTCGCGCCACTGGTCGACCAGTGGTCGACCAGTGGCCTTACCTGACGACCAGTGGTCGACCAGGAAAATCTTTGGTCGGGGGCAGCCCTAATGCTTTCACACATTCTGCTTTCACATTGGAAAAGAGCAGCGAAAAATGCTCGTTATGTGGAAACAATATTGAAGAGAAGGCTCCGTAACACATTACTCTAAGGATCGAGTTCAGACATGTAGGCTGTCTTGAACACTCACCATCATCAGAGTAACGTGATCTAATCAATAAATAAAGATTCAGCCGATAACACGGAAGCACATGGCTACTTAACATGCAGAATGACGTCATTTTGCATGCTAAGTAGCCATGTGCTTTCTGGGGCTTAATCTTAATCGGTAAACCGATTTAACAGGTAAAAGTTCCTACAAAATAAGAGTCCCGATCTTATTACTATCAAAATAAAAGTGCAAAACGAAAACTTTACCATAGGAAAATATTGGCATACAAATATAATCACTTCTCTAAAAGGTAACTCATTTTATATATAGTTAGACATATTAAAGGTCATTTACAATAATAATAATAATATTAATATTATTAATAAGCTTTATATTTGTATAGCACCTATTACAAGAATTGTAGCCAAACTCGCTTCACAGCAGTTCAATAGACAGATTAGTATAACATGACAGGATGAAAGCAATGTAGAGGAGCAGCTACATTTCAACACATATATACACAAAGATTAATACATGAAGACTTGTGACTCGGACTTGACTTGGACTCTTCTTAGGTGACTCGGACTTGGACTCGGACTCGAACACAGGTAATGATGACTCGGACTCGACTCGGACACTCCTTGGGTGACTTGGACTTGGACTTGGACTCGAACACAGGTAATGATAACTCGGACTCGGACTCGACTCGGACACTCCTTGGGTGACTCGGACTTGGACTCGGACTCGGCTACGACTACGACTCTCCCTTGGTGACTCGGACTTGGACTCGGACTCGAAGAGTGGTGACTCGAGAGTAGGGTTGGGTATCGTTTGAATTTCCACGATTCTGATTCCGATTCCGATTCTACTTTTCGATTCCGGTTCTTAACGGTTCCCAATTCCGATTCTTTGAGGGGCAGGGTAAAAAAATGTTACATGCTTCTTCCACCAAAAAAACAACATTTATTCAAGAAACTTTTACACAGGTTAGTTTACAGTAATATTCACATTAATCAGTCTGTTTATATTCACTGCTATGTAACTGTAACCTGAGAACCACTGAAGCTACAACACAGCAACAGTCCAACTTTTAAAGGAAACCCCCCCCATTTAAAAACAGTTCTTGTTGAGAAAAACAAGCATATCTGCCTTCTCAGGCAGTATGCATGAGCGTTCAGCACAGATTGTGTCACCAGCAGTCGAGAAAACACGTTCACTGGGTGTAGAGGAAGCCTGGACACATAAATATGAGAAGGCCATGTCTGACAGGCAAGGATAGGTTGTTCTCATGTTCCACCACCAGGCCACATCAGACGTAACTATGCGTGGCATAGCCTTGTACATGTGCAGCTCCTTCTCTACCTGGTCCTGTATGGGCATGGAATTCTGCTGTGGTGTCACTTTGTGTCACATTTCTCTACTGTCATCTTTCCCTTTGCTGCTAAGGTGAATGGGTTGACACAGGCTGGGACGGGCTTGTTAGCTTGAGCCGTTGTAGCTGCGCAACTACGCGACCGCAAACTTTCATCTACAAAGATATAGAATATCCACACATTTTACACACAGCCTCTCAAATAAAACAACCATCCTTTAGTTTTGAGTGATGTTAACTTAACATACCTGATTGCGAGGGCTCCGCTGAGGAAGCGCTCGGTGTTGGTTGAGCCGGGACGACAGCGGAAGACGACGGTGGTTGTGAGGCGGACGGAGACTGGCGCAACAGGTTGAAAACGGTACACTCCTTGATCTGTATACCGTGCAGGCGAAGGTGTTTTGTCATATTGGTCGGGGTCCCTCCTTTGCGGGAAATAAGTTTGGAACAGGTGTTGCACTCTGCCGACCCATTGTCTTTCCTAACAAAGTGAATCCACACTTTAGAGCGTCTACCGCCATTCATGATCGGTGGTCCCAGGTTACGCTGTAGGAAGTGTAGGTACAACGCTACATTTCCCGCCCCGCCGCAGTCATACAGTAGGCTACGGAGAGCGGCGAGAAACATTTCCTCAGGCATCGAAAAGCGGAACCGAAATTCACATTTCTAAATGATGCCGTTGGAATCGAAATGTTGGAACCGGTTCCGAACCGGAACCGGTTCTCGGTACCCAACCCTACTCGAGAGTGACTTGGACTCGTGAATTGGTGACTTGACTACAACACTGCTTCGAGCAGAATGCATTTTTATTTTTTTGCCTTTATTTAACAGGGGGGAAAAAAAGGGGGGGGGGAAACCAATTAAGTGCTCTTTAAATTATATATTTATTTTCAAAAATCCCAGCAACATTTTTAGATGCGTTCATCTTTTTTTGCCCTGAACACGGTTTGCTTTTATTACCAGTAATGTACAAAACATCCTTTTTACTAATGGTCTTTAATAATAAGCATTATCCTGTATATCTTTAAAATGAATCATCAATATTGTCATTGTAATTCGAGTCATGGTATGCGCCTAAACATCTGTCAAACACGGTGATTTGTAAAACTGGACACTGTGTGTGATGGTTAAATACTCTCATCACACTGTCAACATAAAAAGGTCCACATGTGTTTGCTCTGCTATCAGAGAGGCAACATGATCTCAGTGATGCTGCTTTGAACATGCACTTGTTTCAAGTACACGCTGAGAGGAAATAATAAATAATGGAGGCTGGTAGCTGGTGTTGTCGGAGAGAAACAGGGTGGGAAGGTGTCACTCGGAGCATTAGGAGTAGGCGAAGTGGGTCAATTACAGAGCGCTGCAGTGATGAATATTCCCGAGTGTGTGAATCAACAGAGTAATGTTAACTCTGCTTGTTTAGTCAAACTGCTTTTCCCCCGGTAGCCTTTCTGTTGCATGAAAACAAGAAGACCTACCTTCCCATCGACCCTGAGTACTGACTCTGCACTCTGCCGCAGAATGAGCTGATGGAGTTGTCAGTCACTTCCACATCACACATGATCCAGCTTGAATGCAGATGAGCCATTGACAAATTGCTTTTTGCCAGGAGGTTCAGCCAAAGGTAAAACACCCGGGTTCACTCCTCTGCAGCACGGGGGGAGTGATTTACAAAGACTCGTCTTTGTCGGGCTTCTGCTGTTGACAGGCGCTTCATCAGCGTCCAGATTGGGTTTCATGGTCAACTTGAAGGCAGTGATGCGGCAAAAAGAGATTGGCATCTTGATTTTGCATCGACCCTCTTAATGCTGTTTTTGACTGGCAAACACCTGGCACCAGGAGAGAGAACATGTGGACGAAAGTCAGGGGACGAAAGTCAGGGGATGAAATCTAGACAGGTTGGCGGTATATTTTAAGTTTGTAATCATCAACAAATCCCAAAACTACTCTCAACTACTATAGTACCAAAACTACTATACATGTTTTGCTTGTTGTCCTACATCCTGCACCCCTCGCCTTATGCTAGAGGAACAAATCCACCAAATCCTTTTTCTCACAGTAGAGGGTGCACTGAATAATTTTATGATTACATCTTTGGTACGCATACATGTTTGGGTTATTGACCTCTTTTCTTCACTTCTGATAGAAAAGTACTTTTTTACTTCATTGTTGCCTATAATTATTGTGATTAAGTATATACAATACAAAGCTGGACAAAGGGCTTTATGTTATATTTGGTTTATTTTATGCAATGCTTCTCTATGATCTAGTCCAAATTTGGTCTCATTCTGTTATTATTCATACATGGGAAAAGCTGACATTTGCGAGAAGCCCACATTTTAACTTTTTTTCGGTCATAGAGAGGATCCAAACAACCCAAAAAGTGATTTGCAGTAAAATATTTTATGCAACCATCCATTTAAAAAACCAACACTTATTAAAGTGATGAAAAAACATGGTTGTGTGCTATGTTCTACCTTGGGTAGAAGCATATCAACTTGTAGAGGCCTGAGTTACTCTGCTTTAAGCCAAAAAGTTTCTAGTGAACAGGAAAACTACTGTTCTGTGCTACAGTACATTTATAAAAGGCTACACAAACAGCCAGATATAACTTTTTTTTATCCAAACTGATTAAAATGTTTAAAAACAGCATGATCCAAAAGTGCAGAGACAAAACAACTGTCTTTTTCTTCCCCGAGTTAGTGATGAAAGGGGAAACAGTAGATATTTGATATCTTTTGTATTCTAGTAATACTTATTAGTATAAAAAACTGTCAATGTTGGTCTTTTCATGGGTTTTTTTGATCATGAAAAGATTTTATAGACAAAAGAACATCAAGCTTGTCTCTCAAATATTGAAATCTGTTCCATAAAAGCGTTTTTTAACTGAGGATCACAAAAAAACAGATCAATATCAAAGCGCAGTTAGAAACAATAGATGTGAGTGACACCTACAGTACAGTAGTGCCCGCGGTGCAAACCTTGAGAACCAAAGAGAGAAAAAACTAGCGTGCTGCGTCATGTAGTTGCACAACTGATTTCCCCGCTGGCGCTTTTTGAGCAATGTGATTGACTGGGATCTGAAGCGAGAGGGAAAGTGGTTTTGAGAAAAGAGATAATGACAACAAAGAAAGGGGGGGTATCCAAAGTGAGTGTTCATTTGTCACTTATTATATCTGCTCCCTGCTGTGAGCCTTGAGGTAATGTGAGGAAAAGAGGCACTTTTAGGATACACAAAACTTACAGTGGCAGAGGATATTAGAGTCCTTGTTAATGGAGGATCATAATGAACAAAGGGGAATAATGATTATCATGAATGGGCTTGGGGGAGGAGGGCGAGTCAATGGGAATGCTTTTCATTCGCCTCTTTAGGGCCACTGAAGAGTGATGCGTCTCTCAGTAGACGGTTGTTAATGTGCCATCAGGGGCTTCTGCAAAGCTCCTGCAATGAATAATACGTTTAATGATGTTTGTTCTCTGTGATGACACATGTACAGTGCTGGCTAACCACTTAGTATTAAAACACCACTCAACTGCAGGAACCCACTTACACTGCGCTCCTCATTTTGTTATTCATAGTGGCGCGTAGGAATATATTTCACGATATGATATGACTGTCAAAAAATGTATTATTTTCCCTGCAAAATTATAGATGATTATGAACGTTTTCCTCTCTACCTTTTTTTTAATTTTTCTCTTACTGTCAGTGCTGGAATAAATGGGTCCTCATTGCATTCAAAGTGCCTTGAATTTCAAGTAATATGACCTTTTTAATATGCCCTCCTATTCCACTGCTGCATGATGGTCCAGCAGGTTTTTGAAGGTGCAATTGACAGGTGCACAATATGCCTCAGTATGCACAGGCATTTAAAAAAAAAATTGAAATCACTATTTGAATGCGAATGAGTTTAAAACCCCAGACGTACTCTCCAATTTAAATCTCAAATGGTGATGAAATATTAAATGCCTCTAATTAACTGGTGTTTACAAACCATAATTATGGGGGGGGATCTTGTTGTTACTTGACTCCAGTGGAAGTGTTTAATATAGTAAATGAATGTGTAATATATACCCACTTACACAAAGAACTTACCTATTCAAAAGGCAAAACTCTGATATTGAAACACAGTATTTCATCTGAAGCCAGGGCTGCGGTTGAATAGTCTTTTTCACTCAGGGAAAGTTCCTTACTGAGTGAAATGAACTGGAAAGGAAAGGAGCCCCAATGCCTCCCTTATTATCTCTGTTAGCGTAGGATGCTCCAGCCCATCTTTTAAGAAAGGAAAGTAGATAATTCTGTCACAATTCCCATTCCTGTAGTGTGTTATATAGATTTTTAGTGCATGTGAATGGTCTGCAAAGCCTAAAATCCCAAAGTTCCTCCAGAGTTTCTCCCCCACAGGCAGTATGAAAAAAATAAAGAGCTTTTTGAACATTAAAGCATGGAAACATGTCCACCCTCAAAATGAGCATAATTGGGCCAATTTAAGCACTTAAGCACTTATTTCATATGATACCAAAGTGCTATATTTAACCAAAAGGAAAACTAAAACCGTAAGTTTACTGAGCAGATTGGCTCTTTCTTAAACTATTTTATGTTTGAATTGTGATATTCAGCTTAGTAGATGTGTAGGCCTAATAAGTTAAGTACAAATTCTATAAAGTATTATTTATTCAAAAAGCGTCATACAATCGTACCAATTGGGATTCATCTGTGGACAGTAGGGTCACTTTCATTTTTTATTTAACCTTGGTAATGAAGTACAATATTTGTACTGTTCTCCGTAATTTTAAAGCCCAAAGTATCTAGATGCTTTTGGTCCATTTATGGAAAAATGTGCTTCAGGGCAGAGTCAATAACATCCTCCGTCTCATCATAATGATGTCTCCCAGTGTCGGTGCAGTCTCTTTTCCTAAGGCCATCCTAAACCCTGTGATGTTTCCTCCTGAGGTTAAGGAAAAGTGGTGAGGGAAGTAATAGGACCTGATTTTCTTTGTGACAATTTGTCCGCGGCATGTCTTTCTTTCCTACAGTAAAGGACACCTTGCAGCTAGCAGCATTTACACAATGGAAAAGAAGCTCCTATATCTGTCTTTTCTTTGCAGGTTAACATGTTTTTTACATTATTATTCATTTTTTACAGGCATAATTTCTATCTCCAAACAACCATTACCCACAAAACTTAAAAAAAATGAGAAGAAAGGGAAACAGATGCTCATGAATTATGAAGAGGCTTTTTGAAGTTGAGAACGTGCTCACCATTTCTTCTCACTGCAATATCAATATCAAACTCCACATATTTTAGCACGTGCCCTTTACAATCAGGAGACGTTATTTTCCATGCACAGGAATCAGCATTTGCATTTTAATGTACATTTAGCAGTATTTTGCAAAGCCAAGCTGTTTACTTACCACCCTGCATATACAGTAGATTATTTTGGTACAGCTAATAATTAATGAGCTGTCTGTTCAGTGGCTACAGTGAAAATGTTGCATCCTTCAATGATGCTGATGAATATCCAAATCAAGTATTTACCCCGTAGCTCCATCACCATGGTGACTGCTCACACATGGCATCAGCGGTTGGAGGAACAACATGACAACAAGAGGAAAACAAAGGGTCAATGCAATTAACCTCTGGATGTGTTTTCCCTGCTGCAGCTTCTATGGACGCCATAACGACTGCTGCCTTTAATTGGTCAACGCGAGGGGTTGTAAATAATACGCTGATGTTTGTGCACACACTGTGTAAACACGGAATTACATGCCAATAAATTGATTGTTCTAATTTCAATTACACACAAAAACTAGTCCCCGAGGGGAAGAGCTTCTTTCAAATTATTTTGTCAAGACAAATTGGAGACCAAAATACATATACAGCATCAGCTTTTCATATTAAAACTTTCTTTTGTCTTTTCGTCTAATACGCAGACAAAGGAGCCAAATGGATTATGACTGCATTGTAAAATCTTAAAATTGTAATGATAACAACAGCAGTCATCACTTTTATGGTAGGGAAAACCATTGCACATTTACGGCCACAAACTCCCTTTATTTACAATAAAACATCACATTTTCCCAGTTTGTGGTGTGCTTTGTAGTCCATTAAAGCTGTTACCACTCCAACACAATTCATATTGACGGAGAAATCAGCATCCCTTTCACATGTGCTTCAGTATGCACCGACCGTGAGTTTCATGAAGTGGAAACCCTCAAAACAACCCATCTCGAGCAGTGTTTACAAATACATTTTCACACTGTAATCAATTAACATTTAACAAAAGACTATCTCCAGATGCTGAAGCCTCATGGGAGTAATTGTTAATTGAAAAGTAATTGTTGTTTTGCCTCCTTTAAAGTGACTACTACTGTATGACAACAAGCTGTTCAAACGGGTGGGATTCAATCTATTTATAGACATTTCCTGCTCTAAAGGTGGTCTTCCTAAAGTTTGGCATTTTGGAAGTCGGCATCTTGGTGTTTAGTGAGCATAAGTAACAAGAAGAGGATGAAAGGGTGCTATAGTGGAAATTTGTTTTTGAGCAATGGACTGAACGAGGCAGCTGGAGACCGGACTGATATGTTCCAAGAAAAAAAAGGAACAGAAAATGTCAATACAAAACAGAAAAACACAGAAGTGTGTTTTCTGCCCAACTCTCCTTTCGTTAGCATATCTATCCAACTTTGATGGGTTGTAAACATGTTTGCTTTAAGCCATAACATGTTTTAGAGTCCTAAAGATTAGGAAGCAAGTATCTGCTGGGACTTTATCGAGTCTAGCTAGCGACAAAATGACTCTAAAATGAATCGCAGTAGTCATTTCCCAAAAGTAATCGATAAGGAAATATATATTTCCCAAACCCAATAATAAAGATGAATTCTCGTAAAAAGGGGTTACAAATGAAGAGTAACCCAGTAGGCCTACATGTTAGGAGGGTTTCATGAAGCATGCACAAAGTCTTACTGTTTGCACTGAATGTCTTTGATTCACTTTTTATATATTGACTTGGTTTGTCCATACATGTCCTTCAGGCAAAATGTACACGCAAACTGAAATCTGGTGTGTGTAGTATTTGGTTTAATCTCCTCAACACTGATAATCGGAGTTGTGTTCTTTCACAGTGGAGGAGATTATTCAGGTTTGGTATTCATCCACTGTTCCATCATCTAAAAGCCAAACTGGACGAAGCTCTCTGAATGCAAACACACACTCACATCTAGACGCCGTTTCTTTTTTTGATGAAATCGAGTGAGCCCTCAAAAAACTCATCTGGTGCACCCTTCATAATGTGTCAAATAGATGCATGTGCATGTTTGACTTTTTATATATGCAGGCTGCGTGAGGAATGTCTCGGAGCTCGCTCGGCTGCAGCCATGTGCAGATATGAGGTAGCACATGCAAAATGCATGATCTGTTTAATCAAAGCACACAAAGATAAGCCTGTCAATCAAAACGCAGAGAAACACACAATGATGGAAACGTTGCCTACTATTACTACTTTATATCATTATAAGATACAATGAGATCAGTTCATACATGTATGCAGGTTTTGGTAATGTTGAGCTCCGCTGTGGTCTTTTTATTGTTAATATAAAGCTCAAGACAACAGCATCATGATGACAGAAAGTCGTCCGTTTTCACAAACCTCGCAGTGTTGTAATTATTTTTCTTGCAAGCTTATGGATCTCATACATAGTCATAAATGTTCTGCATTTCCTTCTGTTATTCTTCTATGTCAGCTGTCAAAGTTCAAAGCCTTTGAAATATTTCTCAGAGTCTCTTTGAAGAAATGTAAATGTTACATGCCTTGTTGATTTAAATGCAATCAGGCGGAATATGGCTGCGTTTGCACAACAACGGGAGAACTGTTATGATCCAAGTAAATACAGTATACGTCCATAAAGCGGGAGAAGCAAGTTTAAATTATTTCACTTGAATTATTCATGATTTAGGAGCACCTTGCACATCTCTCATGGCCAGTGGTAATTCCAAGAGCTTGTGTGTGTGTGTGTGTGTGTGTGTGTGTGTGGTGTTGTTGTGTTGAGTTGAAAGGCTGCACACTGACAGCTCCAGCGTGATTGTTATTCCCCAGAATTGCTGCCGTAACATTTAGTGTCTTCATCTATCATTGGTCAGAAGTTATTATCATTTGGACTCAGCGTGAACCATGGGTGATGACTTTGTGAATTTTGGGTTGATTTCTTGTGAAAGTGATATCAAAACCAAAGAGTTGTGAGATGCAGAATAAACAGTGCCACCCTGAAGCCTGCTTGTTGTATGTTCTTCATTTAAGTGTCTGCGATCAAAGTGTGTTGAAGCTACGCGCTACCGACGGCTGCAGATGGAGTGTGAACCGCGGACTATGAGAAGCCCCGGGCAACTGTGTCCAAACTCATAATAAAGCCAAAGAAAGATATACACACACAAATATACACATATACATATCAAAGACCTGCACACAACCTTCAGACTGACAGCCAGACACGCACAAGCTGCCTCTTAGCCTGCTGTTGTTTTTCTCCGAGTTTTTTCAGGGGGTCTAAATGCTCGGGCCTATCTCCACAGCAGATGTTGGGGCACAGCTGGTGTTCCCCTGTGCCACGCAAGTAGCGCCAGTGGAGATGGATGTTGAAGCCTAATATATGCGGGCACACAAAAAGAATCAAACTCGCGCTGGAAAAGAAGATGGCTGAATGAATTTTCAGACTCGTCCCTGGTGCCTCCTGGCCCGACAGCCGTAAATTACATTTCCTGCCTTCTTCTGAATCTTGTTTAATGACCAAAGGCGCTCTGTATATTTGTACGAGCATGTGTCCTTTCTGTTGTAAAAACTCCCCCTATGGGAAAATGGGACATATATTTCTATACTTTTAGAAAAAACGAGTTAAACACTTCTGAACCAATTGAATTAGAGTCAGCATATACTCAAATCTCTTAAGTTGTATTTTTTATATTAAAAAATTCAAATCAAAGTATAGGAATATTAACAAACTTATGTTAATCATTAAATCCACTATTGTTTTTTTATTAGCTATGCTTTCTGCCCTCCTGTTTTAACTTTGTTCTATTACCTTGACTGTATATTAATATTTAATTAGTTGAATCACACAAATCAATGATTAGTGCCGACAAGAAGTTCTTTTTAAAAACAGTACAAGGACAACAGGTGTTTTTCAAAGCAGATATGACGTCAGAGTAAAGCACAGGTTTTACTAATAACATTAACAATGTTCCATTCCCAGTAACACCATGACAGTGTGACACTGACACAACATTCACGATACCAAGACCCTGAAAACACGACAGTTCAATGGGATTCATTTCATTAATTCAATTCCATTTACAACGTATTTCTTTTAGAAAAAGAGGAATTTGAGAGGGGTTCAGATGCTTGTTAAGGTTGTTATTGCTCCAGCTCTTCCTCTTGGCCTTCATGTACAATAACAAAGTGTGGTGAATTGACTAACGCAGTACATTTAAATTAATTGGAAATAATAGAAGGTTTGGTAACCCGAGATTAGACAGTAGCGAACTAACCTGTAGATAAAAACAGATGGACCTTGAATATGTGCTTTCCTTTTATTACAGGCTTGAAAACGGGTTCTATTTGGTAAATTGGAGAAACACTGAACCTGTTAGATGTGCCTTTATAACATGTTATTTTTTTTATTTAGCCTTTATTTATACAGGTGTAAAATCTCATTGAGACACAAGGTCTCATATTCAAGAGAGACCTGTTCAGTGGAACACTACCACACAAAGTTACAGACAGACAGGACAATAAACACAGAGGCAACACTAAAATACAACATCGTAAAAAAGTAGTCATTGAAATCCATATACAGTAGTCAGATATAGCAGGTGCAAACACCCACAGATGTTTTCTCCACCTTTTTTAAAAGTAGTTTAAAATCCGTGATGGGTATCAAACTGCTGAAGTGTGTTCCAGGTCGAGGGGGCAGAGTATGATATGGCTTTTTTCCCAAGCACCGTGCGTACTGAGGGGACGGACAGAGTGATGTAATTTTGAGATCGTAGTCTATAGCTGTACTGTTTGTGTGATATGTAAGTGGATATGTAGAGGGGCAGCAGTCCAAGCATAGCGGTATAGATGAGATTGTACCAGTGCAGTGATCTGCGCATTGATAATGATGTCCAGTTGACTAAAGAGTACAGCGTGCAATGGTGTGTGAGGGTTTTACAGTTGGTTATGAACCTCAGAGCCCCATGGTAGACAGCGTCCAGCAGATGAAAGGAGTGAGCTGAGGCGTTCATGTACACAACATCCCCGTAGTCCAAGAGCGGCAAAAAAGTGGAAGCTACAAGCCGTTTCCTAGCACTTGTGGAGAAGCAGGCCTTATTTCAAAAAAAAAAATCCCAGTTTTAATTTCAATTTCCTTAAGAGATTGTCAATATGTGGTTTGAAGGTTTTGTGCTTATACAACACTGATGAACATATGAGATGGATACAGTGTGATTTTTACATTTTTAGTGCGAGTTTCATCCCTTGTGTGCCCTAAAAGCTAATCCGATGTAATATTATATGCAAAGTTTGTTACCATATATGTTAAATAAAAATTAATCTACTAAATGGTCCCAAACATATTTCAGCAATCGGAACATCAGTTTGAAATAGTTACAGTGATCAATGTGAATTGTCCCTTAGAATAAAGAAACAAATAGACAAATTATATTTTTAATGCATCTACTTGGATCCAGCCAGAATGGTGGAGTCACTCCTCTCTAATGAGGGGACAGCAGTGTGCCAGGCCTGGCTGATGAAACCTGCGCTAAGTGTCCAGGTGAAAACACACTCTTAACTCGTCTGTGTGACCAGCTGCTGCCCGATGATGCTGCCATGTCCCCTGGCCCCTCTCCCAGCCTCTCAACCCCGGGAAGAGGCGGGGGGCCGGGGGTCTGCACCTCCAGCTTCTCCTCATCAGGGCTGATGAGGCCAAACACCTTCCGCTCTTTGATGGAGTCCAAGTCCAGCTGCCTCCCCTCCACTGAGAGGGCACATTGGATGATAATCAGCTAATGGAGGCTGGAGGCTGACGGGGAGTCAGGGTGACAGAATGTAAATGCAGGGAGAACAACAGATTGAACACAAGATGACATAAGCTGGACAATATGTAGCATCAGTGTCTGTATGTCGTGGTAATCAGAATCAGAACACTCTACTCATCAGGGGAAAAATGAGTTTTGTGACAGTTGCTCCATTTAGAATAAAATAAGATAATTCCGAAAAAAGCATATACAGCATACACATATTTGAATAAAGATAAAAAGTCAAAGAATGTGTAAAAGAAAACAGAAAACGAAAAAAAAGAGAAAAAAAAGTGCAATAAATAAAAAAATATATATAAAAATGGAAGAATTAGCCATTACAAATTGCTAGACATTTATGCAAAAATAAAATCTTTGTTTCAAAATGATAACACTTTCCTCGGAGGTTATATTTTCCCAACATCAACAAGACAAGAAAAAACAAAACATAATGATACCGTAAAAATGATAAACTGTTTGAAGGATTTAAAAAAACTAAACATTTTGTGGTTTGAAATTCGAGTTTAAAGTCCACCACTTTGCATGTCCTTGGGCTTTTGACAATATTACATGTTCTTCATCAATTTTGGCCATTTCCCATTGACATGCATGTTGTTCTGTGCAGTGATGGACGCTCAAGTTTGGCCTTTCTTTGGGTGCCGACTCATCTTTTGTAAAAATCCCAAAGTACAAGCAGTTTAATGTTGTCTCCTCAGCAATCAAAGAGCGCTTCATCAATATAAAACCCTTAAATCCCAAAAAGGATCAATGAGCTGTAGCTTCACAAACACCTTAAAGGCAAAAGGCGATTAACACCAAATGTCAGCAGGTTTGTGAGTGTATACTAATCACTGTGCAATCTCAAAAACATCTTCAACTTGTCTGACTTTTTCCTTTGCTCTCATATATGTATATAAAACAACAGCCTCCGTGCATCTCATTTGCACACCGAGTATAATTTAAATATCAGTTACTTTTGTCACTTGTTCTTCTGGAGTTTGATTTAATTTCGACAGACTTGGAAATGGTTTGAGTTAGCTAATCCATCATAATGATTATAAAAGTCTTTCTTTGGTTGTCACCGCTTTTTGGTTTTATTGTCTTTTCATTGTGCCCTTGAGTCGAGTGTTTCTCTAACAGTGCACACACTTTGTTCCACTCTGCTTACTGTCAATCATTTGACGCCCACAGGAGAATATAAAAAAAATATCTTCACCAGGAAATAATCCCTCAGAAAACATGATCTAGCTCTTTGTTCAATTTTAGGCTTGGGATGTGATTTAAAAAATGAAAAAAACTGTAGAAATGGAATGAACTAACTCAAATTATCAAAGTAGGAGAAACAAGTAGAGAACATTCTGTTCCTCTGAATTTCACTTTATTCTCCTTAAATAGCATTTATTTTCTCCAGTCTCTACATTGAATTAATGCACTTGAACTCGATGTAAATCTCAGCTGGAGTCCTGACAAAGTCCCTCAGATTTCTTGAGGAGGGTTTTTACTTAAAAAAAGGCCAAAGGACACAAAATAAGTCTGAGGGTGTTTACACCAGAAACATTTAATCAGTCCTAAATATACTTTCTGCTGTAAACTAATACCAGCTTATACGTGCATTTCCATTATTGTAGTAATATCCCCCCCCATGCTAACTTTGAAGTGAAAGCCACTGTAATCTGCACTGATTTCAGCAAAGCGTGTTTTATTGTGAGAAATAGCTGCTTAAAAAAAAAGGGATGAAGAACTCTTTGAAGCCCGGCTGTCTTGGATTCAGACCTAAATAAAAACATATTTTTTCTCTTTTTTAATCTTCTCCCTCCTCCCTCTTTCTGCAAAAACTTCAACTGGAGTTATATAATAGCAGCCCCGATCGATGTGAGTAAGTTGTGGACAAAAATTGGGCAACATTGTGGTAAAACACCACAGGAAAACTTCCAAGATTTTCTGAGGTCAGAGAAGAAGAAATGTCTGTAGATTTAAACATTGTATGTGTTCAAATCATTTTTGTCATGGTGAACAGCAGACCTACAGCTTTTTTTTGCCAAGTGTGACTGAAAACACATGGACATGTCTTCAGAAGTGCACTTCACTGAAACATTATGTCTCTACAAACTTTTCAAAGTGGTTCTGTGCTAATTGGACAGGAGATTGGATCAGTATAACTTTTTTTTCCCAGAGTCTGTCACACTGGTCTCAAGCTGTCTAAAATGATATTAACACATCTTTTTAAAGAATTAGAGGCTGAGACTTCTTGTCTTCCTTTTAACTTTATACATACAATAAAAGGTAATCCCACTTAAATAACTATAGCTACACTCACTGATATTTCTGTTTGAACAGTGTATCAAATTAAAGCATAATAGTTGACTTACGTTCGACAGGTAGCCAACAATATAACTGGAAAGGAATTTCAAGCTTTATGGATTCCTTTTAACTCCGAAGTGTGTTTTTATTATGTTTATGTCCCTAAAATGTCTTACCTTGACCATACTAACTTTTTATCATTCTTCTGTAGTGAGAGACGTCTGCCCTAAAGTCAACATTTAAAATGTTAACACAAACTAGTATGTAAAAAAAATAGGTAAACTATCTTTAATATTTCAGAAAAACACCTAGCAGTGTTGCTCAAAGTAGTTCTTAAATGATTGACTATTGAAACCTTCACTATTTTTTGTACACATTGTATCATTGTCTATGTTATCCCTGAAGCAGAGTTCTACTATAATCCTGAAAACACCTCATTTTAAGGCCAAGTTTGTGTTCACACAAAGCACAATTTAACATGTATCCGTACTCCAAAACCTTTGTTGCTTTAGCCTTTTCATTTCTATCAACGGATGGCCATGTTGCGCTGTCCAAACCCAAAGAACCTTGTTTTGATGTCTATTGGAGATCCCAATGTTGCCAGACATCAAATATGTTTGAAGAAAAGCGTAAAAGAATGATGAAAACCTGGGATACTTCTGTTTGATGTAATAATGTGGCATGATGAAAAAGTCCAGGTGTTTAAATATTTCACTATTTTACCAAGCATCAAATAGCTTGAAAAAAAAAGATGGAAAAGGCAGATACAGAAAATAAGTCTTGTGTTGTCAATCAGTGTAAAAAAAGAAGAAGTGTACCTGTGTGTAGGAGTTTACTCCATGGATGTATAATAAGAACTGGATACAGCGTGGGAGGCGGGGCCTCATTCATTCCTATGAGAGTTGCTCATTTGCGCATGAAGATAAAATGGCCCAACTTTTGAAAGAGCGAAACGTCACAGATTACCCGTCATGCCTGAGAAGTACCCGTATGTGCGCTCATAGAGCACGCACAACTTTAACCACGCCCCCCAAAAGGCTCGTTCAATTGTACACGTAATTGTACACGTAACAGCACCGCGCGTTCATGACAGCATGGTACTGGATTGTTATGATGGATTTGGTATTAACGAGGCGGCCGCGGCAGTTAGCAGCTAGCGGCTAGCTAGTAATTATGCTAATGTGCACATAAATCGTTATGTACTTTTATATTACGCTGATGTAACAGGATCTAGTGATATCCAAGCAACAGAGCTTAATTTAGCATGATACTTTTGTGGGTTGTACATGAAACCACTTGGTAATATACAAAAATATATGTATTTTGAATTATGATCAATTGTGATTTAAATCTTTATCTAAAAAGTAAAGCTGATGATGGATTACTGTGGTGGAGTTAAAATAACAATAGCCTATTTCTCTTTGAAATGTGATGGAGTAAAAGGATAGTAACTGTGATTATTCATGTTAAATACCCCACAAGTAACTAAAACATATAGTAGACTTGAAGGAAAGGTGTAAAATGTTTCCATAAATACCAATATCACACTACAACACAGACTATAACACCCCTTGTTGTTAAATACCAACCAGGTGCAATATATTTTTAATTACATTCTCGTAGAGCTTTGACTTTTTCAGCTGAATAAATATAACTCTAGATGTTTTTTTTCAGCATTGCCAGCTTCACTGTTGAGCGTGATGTTGTGCCCAGCATTCTCCTGTCCCGTGCTCTGAAATCAAAATGTGGATAAGCATAAAACAACACTAAAATAAACACTACAATGCAACTTGTTATTTGTTTTTTGACAACAAAGGTTGTTAATTTGTGTGTATAAATATACAACACAGGCTATATACATATATATGTATAAAGCCTATATATATATATACATATACATATATATACATATACATATATATATATACACATATATATATATATACATATATATATACACATATATATATATATATACATATATATATATATATACACATATATATATATATACATATATATACACATATATATATATATACATATATATATATACATATAAACTGGGTCAAAACGTGTTGTGCCCACATGCAAAGGTTGTACGCTCTGGCTTATCCCTGCGTGGTATTATATAGTAATAGCAAACAGCTACGTTCAACTCCTTTAATGGTATTGCATTTGCAATAAGAAGCTACAGGGATGTTAATCTACGTCGGTAATATTAACTTTGTTTAATACAACATTTACGGTACAAGATTTACAAGATTTACATCATACAGCCCATGTAGTATAATATTTTACAAATGATGAATTACAGCAAACATGTGCAATATATCCATTATTACAGCTCCGTGGCAGTAAGGCGATGGTCCGTTCTTATTGTGCATCCATGGGTAAAGGTAAAACTCATGTAGTACTGAACACGTCACATGAACGTGCCGGGCGGCGTGGTCTCGTGGGTTAGATGCGTGTTCATAATGCTGAGGAAAATAACTCCCAGAATAACGTTATTAGCACATTTTACAACTTGAGGACCGAATGTTTTTTAATAAGGGCTATACAAATGTTCATACTGGGTAGTTTATTTAGTTTAAAAAAAATTATCCAACGATTTACAGACCACTCATTCCCAATGTAAGTCAATGGGAAAAAGTCTTTCCGGGCCCAGAAACCTAACGGAAGTGTATACCGCCGTTTGGCCACAACGAATATTTTCCTCAGAGTCCGGCGCACTTCCTGGGGGCTTGGTTTACATGGGCATATTCAGTTTTTACATGATAAACAGAGCTTGGGCATATCAAAAGTGAAATATCAAAGCTGAAGTTGACAATGCAAGATTCGTTTTCAGAAATAAAATTAAAAAGCCATGTCAAATACACTTTCTTCTTCTGAATCCATGTTAATTTTGTTTACAATGTTTGCTTGTGTTTGCATAGATCGAGACCCAATTGAACCGAAAACAAATTGGCATGAAAGCTACATTTTCCACTGCGGCTTGGATCAAAGAGATCGGTCGATATGAACCAAGTTGGAAATACTTGTATAGATTGGAAAAACTCTTCTGCAAAACTGCAAAACTCTTTTGAACTGTTTTCATATATCCGAGTATGTGATATCATGGGACAGGCATAATATTAAACTGATTAATCAAGGGAACGTTTTTTTTTTAGCTTAATTGCCCATCCCTGAGTCTGTGCAGTAGGTTTGAAAAATCATTACGTTTATGAGATTATGCTTTGGCTAATTTCATTGTGAGGGCCGGGCTTTAACACACAAACAAGTTTAGCTCAGCAGACAGGCAGATTACAGGCACTGTGCAGAAAAACAGAGAAAAGACGGGGATCATTAATGATTTATAGTCGTGGATTCAAAAAGGCCTGGCTTCAGGTAAAGTTGTTTACTTCGCTCCATCCTTTCTAGATCTAATTCTCCGTCACACATAAATGCAGCATTTATGATAGGGATGTATTGGGGATGTGCCGTAAGAAATTTGCATTTCAACCAGTGTTTTAATCTTGCATTGAGTCCTAAAATCTGAGGAGAGGAGTGTGTTTGATAAAGTGGAAGTGGTCTCCCTCAGTCTGACACTCAGCAGCATCCCGCACACCGAGGCCCGGTGTTGTGACAGGATCAATTTTTCATAATTCTGCCGTTTGATTGCGACTGCGTCATGATTGATGAAGCCCACCGCTTGACTTTAACGTATCGTGCTGGTTCTCGAGGTGGTGCAGCAGGTTGACATGAGTAAGTGGGGGAAATATGGGCAACTCCCTCCAATACAGTGAATCCTTTTTAAAGAAGCCGTATTATGCCTTTTCCAGTTTTATAATGGTAGAACATGTTTATATGCTTAAATGTTAGACCTTTTTTTTTTATATTGTCTGTCTGTATACTCGTATTCCTCTTTTATTGCCCCTGTCTCTTTAAGCCCTCATCCCAGAGATTCCAAGTCCTTAACCCTTTATCGGGCATTGAACCATATTTGGTAACTTCCGCACACACCAAAACATGGCGCCCCCCCCGCGACCAAGCCCCCAGGAAGTTTTCTGGACTCTGTTCCCACAAGTCGTAGTGTCCAAACGGCGGTACTGCAACATCCGTATCAGTCCGTGATGTCCCTGGGCCCGGAAATACTTTTTCCCATTGACTAACATTGGGAAAGAGTGGTCTGTAAATCGTTGGATAATTTTTTTTTAACCAAATAAATTACCCAGTATGAACATTTGTATAGCCCTTATTAAAAACATTAGGTCCTCAAGTTGTAAAATGTGCTAATAACGTTATTCTGAGAGTTATTTTCCTCTGCATTATGAATGCGCATCTAACCCACGGGACGGCTTGATGTGAAGGAGCCTTTTGGGGGACGTGGTTAAAGTTGCGCATGCTCTATGAGCGCACATATGGGTACTTCTCAGGCATGACGGGTAATCTGTGACGTTTCGCTCTCTCAAAAGTTGGGCCATTTTGACTTCATGCGCCAATGAGCAACTCTCATAGGGATGAACGAGGCCCCGCCTCCCACGCTGTATCCAGTTCTTATTATACATCCATTCCCGCGACTCAGTGAGGTCGAGAAGCATGTGATTTTCTCCCAGCCAATCAGCGAAGATCACTCTACGCCACAGAGCTCGCCATTGAGGAATTTGACAAATCACCAGAGGCCTTAAAACGGGTTAGGGTTACCTAATAGTGCCCTATAAAAGGTTAAAGTGGTGCAGGAATGATGGTTAACCTCAACCCTAACCCAATATCAAGAACGTTTGAAGCTTTTCCTCGGTTTTTCCTATGCAGATATCTGGAATTTGACCTTTACTGAACATTATTTATGTGGATTGTAAATGACAGTATTTGTTGATTCCCAATACGGAAGCATAGACAACAGTGTTGTCTGCATAGAGATTTTCTTAGAGTATCCCTTGGTTTATTGGGAGGAATTGTGGGAGTCCAGAAATGCTGTGGAAGGACTGCCCTTACCATGTGTTGCATATCTTGAATACAAAATATGGCTGACATTGTGGCTTGAAGCTTAGTTTCAATAGTTTCCACTTTATCCAATAGTGCAGCAAGTGTTTGACAGGCACATAGGAGGCATAAAAGGAGAAGAGAATACATTACTTTCTATCTGCAGAGACAAAGGTTGGGCTATTATTTATTTAAAATATGTGAAGTCACAAACATTATGCACATCAAATTTATGGGTGCATTATTTTTCAGTGTTGTGGCAGCTCAGAGTCAAATCTGCAGCTGAGCTGTCAAATTATAAAAAAAAAAGCTGTCCTCGCTTCTTTTTCCGTTTATAAAGTCAGTGTTGATGCTGAGCTTGTTTCACTGCTCCAAAGTTGTTGACTTGACTTTTAATTTATTAATTAAAAAATCTAATTTGAAGGTTTTGGTGCCACAAAAAAAGTTGTCTCTCAGGCGCCTGATAGAAATTATCCGACACTTTTGACACGGACACTGATTACTTTTTATGCCAAGAGTAAAATGGGATGATATATAGCACTTTCATGAGTGTGCATTAAGAATGGAGCTGGAAGCAGAAGACAATTAGCTCAGCACTAAGACAGAAAACTCCTGAATTAATATCTTCGCGAGTTCTTATCATGGAGTGATAATGTATGTACCTATCGATTCTGTGTCATCTCACGATGCTAGTCGATATGTTGGATGTGCAGTTAAAAAGTCCTACTGCACCAGCACATCTGAGATCACAAACAAGTATGTTGCTCTTCTGTTTAATCTGTACAGAAGAAAATATTTTACCATGAGCTGAATCTATATCTAACAGTGGCTAATGGGTTAGAATTGTGAAAGTGGTATTGATTTTTTCGAAATCTTACCTTCAGCAGGAAAGCAAACAAGCACATTTCCCAAAATGTCTTGATATTCCTTCAAACATTGGAATAATGAACAGAAAATGAGCTTTCCCGTCTTTCATCAATAGCTGAGAGCTCTTTAAGAAACACTTTCGATCCGTACAAATCATAACCATATATCAGGTGTCCCTGCTCAGCTAGTTCTGATGTCTGAACTTTTACTTTTTTCTCATCAGCATGTTTCTATACCCATTTCTTTCCTGACTCTTTGGGGTATTAATACTGATCCAGGGTCAAAGGCAAACATATTTATTATGTAGTGTCAGTGAACTTTAACCCTTTACCCCTTGTTGATTTCAATGCTGCAAATGTAATCTTTTTTTTCTCTATTTTTGAATAATCTATGAGAGCCTTTTGGCCAAATAGCCAATTATAAAATATTATTTTTAATTTATGACTGAGTCAATAGACTGGTACTAAAACTTCAAGCTTCATTAAAAATGACGTAAATTTTTTTGAAAATACACGCAATATGAAGCAGCATACTCACAATAGGTCATAAAGAGATGCGTCCCATTTCCTCTGGAGGCAGAAGGAAGTTTTTGACTATGCAGGAATATCAGTGTCAACAGTGTTCAGTCACCCTGCCTGCGCTTATCAACTTACCCTTTTCCCATTCCCACCTTATCAAAAATAATTATCTTTATTCTCTGGGCCCCTCGTCCCCGGGTTTTTTTATTCCCCACTATAACCCGTTATCGCATGTTGACTGGCACGCAGGATTTATGTAATTTATCGCCCTCCTAACATGCAATATGATTTATTTCTCAATCTCTCCACACCCTTGTGATCCCTGCCTCCCTTATCGAGCCCCCCGGCCGCTCTAAAGATACCGCAGGACGTTCACTGAGGCTGCAGTTCAAACACTATGAACCCGAGGGACTCATCTTTGGGGCTTCACACAACCTGCTCCTACAGGAAGAAAGGCCTCCACCTGGCCTTTAATTCAATGTAACAGGCAGGCAGAGGAAATGATGGGTTATGTCGCCACACGTATCACTTATTTCCTCTGACATTTGACATATATACACCGTAAATAATGCAACTTAACAGCTGCACTTATACTGTTATTTACTTAATCAGAAAAAACACAATCATTATTTTAAGTTGTATATTCGTGATAGTTTCATTTATTTCCGCAACCTCCGCACAATACATTTGTAGCGTTAGGGTTAAAGTTTCTGTATGGGTATTCCTTCTTATTATTTTGATATTAAACTCATTCCAAGCAGCTCCAAGTAAAAACTTTTTTTTGTATGATCAAATCTCATGTCTTCATCAATGAAATTTGCATTTATATAGCACATTTGAGTGGGGGGTAGTGTATTACAATAGCGGTGCATATCATTGTTTCTTCACTCTTGAAAAGTTTGATTATTAACATCCTTTTGTAATTGAACCAATTCATTAAAAAAAATGAATACATCAAATTGATTGCTACCAAATAAATGGAAATTCTATTACATGAAAAATAAATTAACACAATTAACTGCAAATTGTTATTCGCATCCAATCTTAATAATGGTTTATTTAATAAAATTGCTTTGTTTTCATCTCATGAGAAACTGCTCACATCCACTGACCGCTAAACGATAACATTCACTATTTGAAAAGCTCAAACTGTGAAATGACAGTCTTTTTTTATAACGTCACATAAACATAGCACAGTTTGACGTATAGATTCCTTTCACGCTTGACAAAAATTGTCCAGGAAGCATAGCATTACTATTGTCAAATTGGGACTGCAGTTTATAGCTCAATAATGCCGTCATCATTCATACTGTCACTGACCATCACGTGTCCCACATTAGCTCTGACTTTGACACTGATTTATTCTCTCAGCTGCACCCAAGAAAAACATCCAGTCAGCATCTGTTGTGCCAAATCTATCCTTTGCCAATATTGTATTTTTGTTTCAGTTTGCGAGATCTCACAAACTTCACAGCTCGTCGTTATCCTACTTCCTCATCATTTTCTCCTTCTATAGTTGCAGTTTAGTAGACTTGCTCCTGGATTGACGCATTCTAAAATGCGTTTTGGCAGGAAGAGAAAAGCCTTGTGTTCTTATATCAACTGTATATCCCAGGCCATTACTGTGGTGGAATTCCCATAAATAATTTGTGACAAAAGGCTGCTCAGGACACTATAGGCCTGCTCATTTGACCTTTCCACAAAGATAAACTCGACAAAAACAAACAACTCCCCTTGACACAAGGACACAATGTAATTTGGTGCAGAGGCTGAAACAAGGCTTTCCATTTCAGAGTGTTATGGGGGAACTGATTCCAGCTCAGCACACCCACATCAGAGCTAGCACATGGAGCCTGAAAAGAAATCAATGGCAAAGGGTTTAACAGGCTAACCATAATTGGGCTCATAGTCTAGAAACACTGTGGTCTTTGGATGTTTTGTAAATACCAACAGAGAATAACAATCTAGGGTGAAAATAGCTTGTGTCTATCTAGATGTGGCTCATTGATTTTTCTGTTTTATTCTTTATTTATCCCCTGTTTTGGGCATGCTTCAGAGAATCCTGAAAGACAATAGCAACAGAGAGAGATAGAAGCTTTGTCAGAAGAAAATATCCTTCTGTGCACAGTGAAGAATAATATCAGATTATCCATACTGCAAGTACATTATCTTTTACATTGAAAAGATAAAGCAGTTAGCACCCACTCTTATCCACAGGAGCTGACAGTCAGTGCTGCAGCTGAATGAGCACATACCTGTCCTGCAGTGAAATTACCCTGTGATCATTATATGATATATACTGGAGTAAGTGCCAGAATTAAAAGCGAGCATGAAAAGACAGAAAATATGCCATTTATCTTCACAATCTGAGGGTTGCTTTCAGTCTAACAGCTGCACCAAAGTGAGACAGACAAAACTGAAATGTTACATATAAGACTGTATGAAAACGTATTAGTTAGGGAGGGATATAAGTAGTCATTGAAGACGTCACCTACTGTAAAGGATGTTTTTCTGTCTCCACTGGTTAGACGGTCCAACATGATAAGATTAAAAATGACCCCAGGCTCAAATCACTGTATAGTAGAGTCAGAGGGAATAAACAGTTCAGGGTCCTATATACCCTTATATTAGGGGCTGGCAAGCTTATAGCATCTTTCAACAACAAGGCAGATGAAAGGGCTTTACATCAAACTGTAAAGCAAGGGATCTCCGTGTGATTGTGTGTGTCCAGACAATGTGTGTATAACTATAACGAAGCCCAGAGGAATCTGCTCCTAGGCTGGTCAGTGGCCTCTTCATTATTTGAGTTGACATCTCTGTTTATGTAAATCCTTCCTAATTATTTTCTGTTTTGTACAACCTTCAGAAACGGTGGTCCCCAAAAGGCATGTTCTGGTCTGGTATTCCCACTATAGCACATATACAAGAATGTGTGTGTTTTTGCATATTTTGATAACCATTCAACTAATCAACTTCCAAATTGGCGCGAGTACTGCTGAGGACCCAATGAATTGCTGTTCAATTTGCCAGATGGTGGCGCTGTAACAACAGACTTTACGTTTTGTCCTGGGCCATTTGCATATACCAATGTGTTTGTCCAAAACGTTTTTTCTACTGTTACTCCTATACATTTTGAGCAATTTGAGCATGGCCAAATTCGAACATCTCTTGGCCAAGCTGAAGAAAATTACCTTTTCAAGTTTTCATGTTCTATACAGCAAAAAAAAATGCTCTGTGCTATTGCAACCAAATCTGGTAGACGTGAAGCTGTGATGTCTGAGTAACCATGACAATTTTGGTGAGATTATGCTAATATGTGCCAGCTATTTAAAAGGGAAGGAATCTCTGTCTTTGTAGGTAAGACTTTTCTTCACATATCTTAAGACCAATCGGCTTCACACTTAGCGGGTGTTTTGCTGAGGATCCAGGGGAGAGCAGAGTGAAGTGCCAAATCTATCGAATGATTGGATCTTGAGGGTGCTTCAAGCAAGATTTAGGCACAAAACTGACTTTGAATCATGGCTTGGGTCAAAAAGACGTGTTAAATGTTTATGCTTACAATAAGCACAGCACTGTAAAGGTTGGGGAATGACCAAATATACACAAGTTGTTAAAAACATATTAAAATTGACTCTCAGACTGAATCCACCCTAACTGATTAAACATGCTTTTATCTTTTCTTTTCACCTTATCTTCACATTTTCTTTTCATCCTTATTAGCTCACAAAGTCTCAATGATATTTCTAACAGATGGTGTTTTAGTGGCTGGCTAATAGACACTGACACAGTGCTATGCCTTCCATCAGTAATTACTGTCACCACAATTTCCTGGATGCATAATTAAATATTTATGAACACAATCTTCCTATTTTTGTCTCGAATGACTATAACAAACATGAATTTATAATTAATTGCCTCATCTCGGTTCAGGACACAGCTCCAGTGATCACACAATATTTGCTGTTTCAATTACAAACTATTGTTCACTTCAAATAATATATGTATGGAAAATACACTGCATGGAGTGCCAGCGCATTGTGTCACGTAGAAGAATTGACCTGCAGTTCATCAATAGATTTAAATCCCACTCTGTGCTGTATTTACACACATGCTCATCCTACAAACAACAAGCCTGATGAATGGGTCATCAATAATACTTTTGTGCAGTAATTACTCAGCCATTTCAGATGCCAAATGGTATTGCTTTAATTACATTAACAGTAAAATAGATTGGGAAAAAAGTCTCGCTCGTATTTGATCAATGCTCACAGACAAATGACTTCAAAACGAGCTACATTTGAATTCACAATGTTAGAAGTACCATGTGTCCTGTCAGCAGCTGGAGCCTATTGGCTGTTAATGAGTGTTAGAAAAAAAGCCAGAAGGGGAATTTGACATGTTAACCTCAACATATGCATTGTTTCCCCACAGAGACAATGAATTACAACATGTAAAAGGCCATGTAATCATCACCTATAAGAGGAGAGAGCTGACTGACACGAGGCTCATTTCGCATCAAGGCCTCTCATCTCCCCTTGTAAACAACACTTGGCTGCAAATGAGAGCACAGGGATTGATAGATGCAAATTACCCAAAAGGCCAGAGGGACCAGAGTCCGTAGGCGGGTGCTTTCGTGGAGGTGGGAGCAAAGTGCATTCGGTGCAACAATTCAGCAGCTGTGTTAGCGGCTATCAAACAGCTGCAGCAGAGTGAACAAGTCAGCATCAGCTGGCCTCTTAGAGAGAAGCATAGATATATCAACACAGGCTCTACAATTTGTACCTATGTCGATTAAATGTCTGTTCTCTTATTTGCATGCATCCCACAACATTAATGAATATGTATTTTACTTTTAACTACTGTAGGAACACTGTGTGAAAACAGAATGTATTTTATTTGTCATGTAACATGGCGCATTCTTTAGATATTTTTACCCAAATCAAACTATTTTCCTAAACCTAACCAAGAGATTAGGTTTGATAAAAAGATAGGACAACACTATATACTTAATAAAATGAAAATGATGGTCTTTGCTCGACATTGGTAGGAGAATACAAGACAAATGAGCAATAACTTTTCACAAGGCGTGTTAAGACCAAAAGCCAATGGGCTCAGATGTTAGCAGTACATATTTGTATATGATTCATCATTTCCTTTACGTTTTGTGAAAAACCAGTAGGACTTTTACCAATGCTTACACCACTCTGGTTCATCAGTGAACTACATTTTAAGACAACAACACCCTTCCCTACAACCTTTGTATTCAATCCCAGCTATTATTATTTCCACCTTAAAATAATAATTTCCACCTTAAGGACTTCTTGCATGTTGCAGTTTAGCATGACAGGATGTATATGCCATTCCATGTGTAATACAGTGCATGCACAGTACACAGTTTACTATACAGCTTTGAGCCACCAGTGAAGTATGACATATATAAAACACCAGCTCTTCACAGTGAGCAGCTTGTTCTGAATGCTCAGATTATCACATCTCTGTCTCGACTGAAATGCAATTTGTTTTCTGTCCAAAAAGTTTGAAGAAAAAGAAAATGGCAAAGAGAGAAGAACGGCAAACAGAAATACAGAGACTTATTAGAATGCAAATGTGCTCCGGGGCTGAGATTTGGCACGCTTTTATCAGTAGCCATCGCGGGGTAAAGAGTCACCGCTGTGATTCATTCAGGGAAACATGACATTTAGGAGATAATCGCTCCGTCTTTTTGGATAACTTTTCAGCAGTGTGGAACTCTCTCACGTTTATTCAGAGTTTATCTGAGCTCATCCTGTCCTCTGGGGAGGCTTTGTGGGAAATATGAGCATGTGATGGCAGTCCATATCAAAGTGGTTTAAATTTCAAATGTACAGTGTATGGATCTTCCGACCAGTTCCTTCTGTGTCACTTTTTTTCGAAATGAAGGAGGATATTATATCAGGTTGGCTCATAATAATCAGCTGATCTGAAAAACACTCACACAAGCTCAATGCATAACAGGAGGAGACGGGGCAGAGGTCATGTGACCTAACTCATCACTGCTGATCGGAGATTTTTATTTTTGTGCAGTAGATGGTGTGGCAAATTTAGCTCATCACTGTGTCAAATACATTTCCAAGATGATTTTCTAGCCCAGCTGAAAAGTGTGTGTGTGTGTGTGAGAGAGAGAGGGAGACTCCCCCACTCTCCGAGCACATCAAATCCAGACGGTTTGTGCTGCATAATTTAACTCCATCTGTGAAGAAATGCACAGCTAGAGGAGAAGAAAGGCGTGAGGAATCTGGTCCCCTGTGTTCCCGGTGCCACATTTCATACTGAAGCTGGGTGGTAAAATAACATTATCGTTCAATGAGGGGCAGGCTTTTAAGGAAAAGAGAGGTATAAGAAGGCCTACAAAATCTTGATGGACCTCTCTTATCTTTTATTACAGTAAAGTGCACTTAGACAAGCCCTTACCGGCTCTGACCCACTATCTAGTTTTTCCAAAAAACCCATATTTTTTTGGTACCTTTACTGAGTACCAATTAACTTTTTCAGCAAGGTCTTATGAGGTACTTTTTTTCAATGGCACTGCCACCGGCCTGCCTCCCTAACCTTCAAGGAAAAGTGAGGCTTTCATATTGAGAAGCAATGCTTTTGTTAATTTTCCCCCTAACAATTAATGTGTCATTGAAATAAGATTCATCAAACTACCTACAGGAGCTAATCTCTTTTGTTGATCATTATGTTTTTAAGCTGTTTTGCTATCAAACCACCTGGGGAAAATGAAAAAAACAAAGTCATAACAGAAAAATAAGTACACAATTACATAGTTTGCAAAGCCAAAGTTCCCGGTGTGTCACCAGTAAGTGACGGAAGCAGGCAGAGCACTAATAGCTGTACTAATTAAAGCGGGCTCGCTCCTCCTCACCCCCGGTTAGCTGTGTGTTTAAAGGCCAGGGCTGTAACAGGGGTTGAAGCCCAGTTAATGAGGTTTGCTGGGTGAAGCGGGATGTTGTTTCTCCGGGTCTTTGCCTGCCACCTCCTCTCCACTGACCTCGGCTCATTACCGCGCATAGGAACAGGTGACATTGTCGCCATGACCCCCGTGGTCCAATTCATTACCCTGCATCCTGCACCACTCCTCCCCCAGGAACAACCACTTCCACTGAATCAAGGTGACGGTGAGGGGGAGAAACAGAGTGAAATAATGAGTGTGAGGATACCAGAAATGAGGAGACAGATTGTCTTCAGGAAGGAGTCGCACTTTAGCGGAGGCTCTGATAAGCTCTGGTAACTCTGACTTAATTATTTTGTGGCGGACTCACAAAGAATGGATTGTCTAGGTCTACAATGTTCACGTTTTTTTCCGCTGCATATGCTGTACACACTGTAAAAACCCTTTAGACTATCATATCATGTGTAATAATAGGCTATATAAATACCATAATGATTGATTGACCTATGGATGCATAACACACATACTACAGTATGTTCTGACCGCAGTCGGTCAAGTGTAAAATGTGTTGACAGGCCTGTGTTTGAAAACCATTTAGCACAAAGGATAATGCCAATTACAACTAAAAAAAAACTGCAGTTGGCCTGTATATGTCCTGTAAGTCAGTGTAATTACAGTAATTGTGTAACTTGTTATCGCATTCAGTGTCTCAATAAGCTGCAGTAGTATGAGGTGCAGAGAGCCGACACATCATCTCTCAGAAGCGCTGAATAAGCTTCAGTGTTTCCCCTAGGATGGAGTCATAGCAGCGGTGCTAAGGCAGGCGGGCCCAACAAAATGTGAGCGCTCCGCGCGTGGAATTTTTTTGTGTGTGCACATGCGAAGTGCGCCCCGCCAATATGTTTCTATGTATCTGCCAGCACAAGAAAGGCTCTTGAGGCTCTACAGGTGTATTTTGCTAAATCACCTTTATTGAACATACAGTAACACAAATACTTCACATCCACATAACAAACAATCAAAATAAAATGTATGCAATTTAATTATTTTAACCTGCTTTATTTGGGGGTGGACCTCACATCCTCTAGGGGGTTAAATGCATCACTTTGATCACAAAATGAATTTATGGATACAGCTCTCAACACTCATAAGGGAGCTGTATACTTTTCAATCATCCAAACATCTTTAGAATATGATCACAACCAATAATAAATCATTTAAACTTGTTTATTCGTATCTTACCTATAGCATTCTTTCTTTTTATTTATGCATATTTTACTAATCACTCCCCTTTTAAACAGTTTTTTTGTACTGTCCTATAGTACACATTGGAATGATTTCTTACTTTATTTTTTACAACTATATTAAATAGATAAAGGTGTGCTCTCTAGCTCTCTCGCTCTCTCTCCGTCTTGCTCGCTCACAGAGGCTGCTCAGTGTTTCCCTCAGGGAAACACTGAGCAGTCAGTATATATAGTGTTATACCCATCCCAGATTAATACAAACTCTTAATTTATGATCTATTCATGAAATATTGTCACCTCCTGGGGTTGGCAGAGGACCAATATGACATCAACTGTTTATGCAAATACCCACATCATATATTCCGACCACAGTATAATCAAGTTTAAAAGGCAGTGTTGACAGGCATGTGTTTGAAAACCTTTCAACACAGGAAAAAAGAGAAATGGAGCAGCAGTCTGTATGTGTCCTGTATGGAAGTGTAATTACATCAGTGTCTCCATAAGATTATAAATTAGCTTTTGGAAGTGTCATGTCGGAGTTGTTGGACTCATCCTCGGCAGGGACTTTCACTCCTCCTCTTTTTTTTCTTTTTTTTTTATCCCCCCCGACTTGTCAGCTCCCATATCTGCGCTGCTGTGTCAGGCGAGGCCTCTCACCCTGCCGGAGCCTTGTTCCTCTCCCCGTGGCAGCTTGTCACCTGCAAACACCCCGTCACATCAATTCCTCCCGCTCACTGTCTCTTTATTTCCCTCTCATTTCCTCGCCGTGTTTTTAAAGTAAGCCCAAAGTGCGAGCAGATGACCTACATGCGCCGGCCTGTGACTCACCCCCACGGCTCTTAATTCCTCTTTTCGCGATCCTCTTTTTATTTCCTCCCTCTTCCCTAGCCGAGGTATCTCTGTCACTTGATCCCGCAGTCTGTCCCCCTGTCCACATTGCTGGGACGTTCTCACTTTAAGGTCACTGAGTGAGACCTCACCAATCCTGCTGAAAAGCCCGGCCTTATCACTCTCCTCCTGCCCCGCTAACTCTGAGTGTAGGAGTCAGGATATCCAGGAGGTGCACTGCCAAGGGGAAATCTGGCTTATATCCCTGAAGATTTAACACTAAATTTGCATGTGAAAAGATATTCCTGCAACAGCAACATTAGCATTCTGTCCATCTTGTGAGTCTCCGCAATAGCCTAGCAAGTGCACAGGTTGGATATAAAACCCTACAGATGTGTAGAAGTGATCATGATGAAGGTTGAGTTCCAATATGGGCACGTCCAGAGCAAGGGGAGCGAAATAGGGTAATATGGAGTGATGATAGATAGTTATTTATAATCAAGGGTTTTTATGTGGCAACATTACAAGGAATATGTTGACAACATAGCCATTATTTATTTTAAGTCTCACTGTCTGAGTGGTATTGATTTTCTCATCAAACTAAAAAGCTGAGAGGGAATATCCATTATACAGACTGGCCCTCTGGTGTTTGTCCAAAAGTTATTATGGCTAAACTGTTGGCTATATAACAAGATTACGACTACTTGAACTTTGTTGAGGTTACGTCACTTTATTCCATTTTTTTTATAACTTTAACTTCTTTTGTTTCTATAAATATTTGTAATTTTTTTTTAATTGATCTTTCATTTAAAATCAAGAGAAAAACTATTTCTCCTTAGATTAATAATAGACACCTTTTTCTTCTTTTAGTTATAAAAATTATTAATATTTTACGCAATTTTCCTGGCAAAAACATGACAAGAAGTCCAATGTTCGAATTTCTGGTGCAATCTGTAGCTGAAGTTCTTATTTTTCAATTGTAAAATATGTCAGAGCTAGCTAAGGGAATGTAATGCTTCTCCAAAAGTTGTTCATTTTGCAATGTCTTCTTCATTTTTTCCCTCGGTTTGAACTGAGGCATCTAATCTAAGCCACTGCTGTGCTGACGTTGGAAAGAGTTCGACCTCTCTCTCCCTCCGGGTCTTCCTTCTGTTTTTTCCTCCCTGTTCCTCCCTTGTTTGTCACTCTCATAAACACCTCACTACAGAGGGAGAAGGCAGCCCTGTGTACAAAGAGTTCTGGCGGCAGGATCAGCGGGGAGTGCAAAAACACGACTTCCCCTACAGGTCTCTCTCTAATGGGGAGGCAATATGCTCCGAGTAGTTCTGCAGGATAGTCGCTCACTTTCTCTTCCTCTAATGGGCTAGTGCATGCCAGGCAAATGAGCGTGCCCCCGACTGGCCAGAGTCCAGTTCCTCCCCCGCCACTGGAATTATGGCGCTCATTATCTTATTTAGCTCCAGGGTCAACTTGAACAACACAAACCTTTCTCCCTGCCAGCATCGAGTTAACAAAGACAATTCTTCCTGAACCTCTTCCCCCCCCCGTTTTATGTCTCTCTAGAGATTTTATGCCATCTTGTATTGTGGGTGAAAGTGTGTGTGTGTGTAGGAGTATCAAAGGGGCCTGTCGTGCAGTTGATCAAGGGAGAAATCCTGCAGGTGGCTGGCTGTCTCAGGAGTAACATGGCCAGAGGCGAGGGACCATCATCAGTCCTGGGTGGAGTCTTGTACAATATGTGTATTTCTTTCTGGCTCTCTATGAGTAATGCTATTATTAATGCATTGAGAGAAGAAAGCGGGAGAGACTCTACTATTGGCTTTTAGACGTGGGCATATTTCCCCTGTGAAGAATTTCATATCCATTACCTGAAGTGCCTGGCAGTCAGCGCCACAAATGGAGATCCCAGTCGCTCTTTATCATAATTCTGACGTATAATATAAAAAATACACTGAAGGGTGATTGAATGTCTGATGGTGTTATTCTTTGAGTGATCCGGCAGCTGCATATCATTCAAATTTTTAAGAGGCAAACAGCAGTTTCTACTGTGGAGGATTTCGATTTCCCCCCCCTTTCCGCTGTTTCCTTACATTACAATTTGCCTTGTTTGTCATAAGACTGTTGCCAAAGCAAGGGAGTGAATGTGTCTCACATTCATCTCAATTGTTACCTTCCATTATCTCAGCATCCAGCTATCTAATGACAGACTCCAGGGGGCAGAAACTTTCATGAACACTCCCCCTGCATCCCCACCACATCAAACAAGAGAGAACACGAGAAATAAAGTGCTGATGGCCACTGACAAAAAGTCAGATAGGAGGCATCACTCATCCAGCAGCACTTAGTGCCAATTGTGATCTACAGTATAAATTAAGCATGCTGGGAAATGACCGCAGCCCCGCAGAAGCGAGATGGACTTTTTCTGAGGGGGACAGGCAGCAAACTCTCTGGGGATTTAACTCCGTTTTCCAGAGTCCAGATCAAATGAAAAATGAATCATTCTGCAGAGGGAAGAATATGACGCATGACTAAAGGAGATGAGGAAGCCAGTGGCAAGGAGGGGGCCGGGGGGGCATTGTAATGTAAACTGTAACTATGGGAGGATGGACATGGACCGACATGTACTGTACGCTAGGTGAACCACATTTAAAGAGGACAGAATGTACCATCAAAGCCTGAATTATTAGATCCTTTAGATGTATAGAGCATTCTTAGGATTCATTTTATGTAATCTCCGCATTCAAAAAAAGGTGTTTAACTGTAAAAACTTTAGCTAGCACAACTTTAACAGTGAAGCCTTCAAGGAAATCTGTAGCCCACTTTTCTTTCCCTATTATTTAGGCACTTTCAAACCCATCTCATGTTTCTAATGTAGATAATGAAAAGTATGTTCATCTCCAACCATTTTTAGTTATGCTTAAAGATGTTATACCTCTTATACCTATGCATTTCCTGTTTTGCTTTTGTTGGAAGTGCTCTGAATATGTTTTGCCCTGCAATGACAGAAAAAAAAGGATAATAATTCCTGCAATTTTACTCAGCTACTCAAATGAAACATGGGGACAAATCCTTTATTAATATGAAATTAGCTCATTCTCAGTCTATATGCATATATGACTGCACAGCTGTGGAGGAGGAGTAACTCGTATGTAAGTATGTCGGCAGATTGCCAAAAACACACATTTACATTAACAGTGTGTGCATATTTGAACGGTGCAAAACACGACACTCCCTACTTTTATACTCAAGAGAGATGCAAGCTCGGATATGATGATGTTTCATCAATATTTAAAAATCCTAATGGATTACTTTAGGGGATTCAGCGTATACGCAGAGGAAATTCTTTGATAACACATTTATTCAAGGGGCTTTTACTGCACGTCTCTTGATCTTTTGAGTCCCTTCCTTTGAATTTACTCAGTCACTGCAGCCAATGTTTGGTGCGTTTTAAGAATTAAAAAATCTTGTGGTTTGGGATACAAAATGGAAAACATTTTTGTTTGAATTGTGATGCAATACTGAGCTTTATGTAAGAACTGCTGGAGGGGGCATAAACGATTCAAAGGATAACAAAACAAAAAACTTGACCATCGTGAATGCTGAAGAGAGAGCAAAGCATCATGTTCTTCTTATGAATATTTAGTCATCCATGAGTGCATCATTTATATCTGGAGAGTGCTGTCCTGCTGACAGGGTCATGAGAAGTTGTCTCATGTTAGACTAAAGGTACGCTGCCATTATAATGATCACACTGGAGCATGGCTGATGTTGTTGCCTCTTCCTTTGGCAGCAGCTGGAATAATGAGCCACTGATGAGTCACACCGTGACAGCAAAGCAACTCAATTACCAGCAACAACAAACAAAGACGTGAAGGAGAGCAGTTTGATGATCCTGAGGAGAAACAAAGCATCTTGTTCAAGCTTTGTTTGAATGCTCTACCTTATCAAACTCCTCGGCTTTCTACAGCGCTCCTTGCTGCGTTTATTTTATGTTCATGCTAATTTGTCGTTCGTTGAACTAACTCACTCGTGTCAGACTCTCACCTTCCTGTCTGAACATCTGTAAGTAACAAAAAGGGAGTAGATGTCAGCACCTGAGGATTTGCCATCCTATTATAGACACAACAAACACAAAGATGATCAAAAACATTGCAGACGAAAACGGATCTTGGAAGAAATCTTCCCATGTTAGTAGTAAATACAATTCAAAGAGGTCTGTTTCCACCGCATTGTATGGTTCTCTTAAGCTTCATAAAAAGATGCAATCCTTTTTTTTCCAATTTTCTTTCAAATCTAACTTTATCCTCTAGACAACTAATGAAACTAGATATTTACCACACATTGTTAGTAAATGAGCACAATTCATTTGTTATTAGAACTACCATGGGGACCTTTATGTGGTCGTCATTGAAAGATGAGAAACTTTTCCTCCTAATCTCTTTTAGGAGTTTCTGTTGTTTTTCTGGTCAACATTCACCGTTTGATTTTACATTTAGAGATAAACACTTATTTGCCAATGGACATGGATTCGGTTGGATCCTTGAAACTCTATGGTGGTTGTTAAACACAAACAGCATTTTACTTGCTAAATCTTCACTCCTGTTGTAGAATAATGAGCAGCCTCCTAGGGCCGTAAGTGTGTGGGTGTTCATGTTTTTGCTTTATAACATATGGATGTTATCTATGGTCTGTCAGAATTTAAGGAGGAAAGATATGCACAACTTGAATAAATCATCCAAATGTTGTTCAGTGGAGTCTTTCAACTGTCTAGATATTAAGTATGAAGAATGGAGTGATACAAACAAATCCTCCTACCCAAAAACAACAGCATAGATCGATTTACATTGTCTCTCGAACAACATGTTCTATTTAATTATTTGTTTTTTATCCAGCTAAAAATATATACTTGACTATTTTAGGAAAATAATGTGGTTTGGGCTAAAGTAAGTACGGGACGTAGTTGTTGCCTTACATTACAAAAGTGCATAGAAAATGACAAAGTTACATTCAAGCTAAAGGTGGCTAATGAGATAGCAACCGGCATTTTTAAGACACGTAAAAGCTGCAGACGTTGACCTGTGGGATATTTAACGACAATAGTCAATAGCATTAGTACAAAACGTTCAAAATTATTATTATTGGAATCTCACCAAAAACTCATATAAAGAATGATTGACTTAGAGACATGGAACCTGGGATTGCAGTCATTTCTGGGTAAAGTACAAATTCCTGCATCACTCTAAACTGGTTGTAAGTATAAGTCTTAAATTGAAACCCTGACCCTAACCCTAATCCTTGCAACAGTTGCGTCACCTTGTAAAAACCTCCTCACCCTGAAAACACCTGCACAACAACTGAAAAACAAGCTCGTAATCAATATCACACTTTCTAGTTATTTCCTATTGAAGAGGGCGAGGGCGGCTCTCACACACTCGGAAAAGCATGGTGGGTGTTGATTAATACAGGGCATCATATTCAAGTTGGCAGCCCCAGAAAAATAAACAGCCCACACTTTAATTAACTCAAAAGAAGAAAGAGTATGACTAAGTCAATATTTATCACGCCTGGCGATGGGGGCCCACTGCTGGCTTCCCTCAATGGGCCTAGTGCTAATTATCTGGAGGCCAACAAGAGCGGGAGAGATGTACGCTGGATTGTTTCTTAAATTTTCTCCGAATGCCAAGGGTAACACAAAGCAATCACCTCAGGGAAATCACGCGCACACACCTGGTTCGGCAATTGGCTCCAAAATATGGATAATAAAGAGATGCATGATTTAAGACTAAAAAAAGTTAGTGTTGCAACAAACAGATGCGGTACAAAGGATCTTCGTGTCTGTGCCTTCACCTGATGAGATGGGCTCGGTTAGCTTTATTAGTACAAACACGTCCAAGAGTGAAAAAAACAAAATGTTCAGAGAAAATCCTGAGGGCTGTTGCTTGTTGTTTTGACTCAGTGCTGCACGCAGACACTCTGATGCTGATTATACAGCGTGTAATAAACACGCACAAAGGAAAATAGTTTGTTGGCACAATATAACAGTGCAGGTGAATAAAAGAGAACAATATTTGAATGATGCGTTCATCTGCTAAGCTTCAAGTACACAGGGTCACAGCTAGCCTGCTGCAAGGGCAATAAACCAAAATATATCATATTCCATTTTCACAGCGGGAGTACTCGCCTTATCCATTACTGCGGGAAAAAAAAACGTCTTTGAAGGAACAATTTTAATTAACTCCCCATTTAGACTTTTTGTGTTTGCTATCTTTTGCTTCCCTGGCCCCACTAACCATTCCTCTTTCTGTTCTCCATTTCCCTCTGATATAAAATGGATTCAGGCACAACTTGCGTGGTGTAATTGTCTTCGAAATGGTGCTATGAAGGTCGAAGCAGAGTAAGGGTCATTTGAATAATTTGATTACGGCACGTTTTTTAACCTGCAAAGCTCTTAATCCCGCCGCGGTGGGGGAATGTTAATGAGTCACCTGCCTTGTTGTACTCGCCGATAAGAGAGGGGGAGAGAGGGAGGAAACATTTTGATATTCATTTTGTTTGGGTGGGAAAAATTTCCAACACAGCTGATACACACCCACACACACACTCACACAACTCTAATGCAGCGCTGAGCTCTTTGGGGTATTATTTCCAACCAAGTCGTAATGGCCCACAGCTGTTTCAAATATGTACAGCGATAATTCACAAGCAATTAATGAGACAATGTGACCCCAGCAGATAGAATGGGTTTCACTCTCATCAGTTATCAGCTTCCTAGTGCTGCTAAAAAGCCGAAATGGAGCTCATATCACGCACTGGGGTATCCAATTTAGACTTGTGGACATATCAGGGCCTCAAATGCAGGAACTACCTACAAAAAGAGAAAAATATGCTTTTCAGCGGCAAATTGGCTTCTCTGTAAAGGCAGTCAGTGCACCACTTTACGATCTGAAAATGGTACAAAACCATTTTCAAGAAGGATAAGATAGGCCTATTGAATATCGCAGTTGAAGGATGTTAGCCAATCTGAGAGTATGAGCACAGCCTGTTGAAGTGAAGCCCATTTTCTCTCGTTTTTTTCTGCCTCCAATTCACCTCCTGTAGAGAACAGTAATTGAAGAATATGTCTGTTCTTACAGGAAGCTTTATCCTAAATATAAAACTGTACTTAGAGCCCCAAAAAAGGAGTTTTCAACTGAGCACTGATTAACAACCCAGGTACAGATCTGCTCACAGAACAGATGGACATTGCTCTTTCTTTTGAAAATCATAATTTCATCGGTTTAATAGGCAGCAGAATTTCACACTTTGTTAATTTGTATTCATTGTGAAACTTAGAGACAGACCGGCACAGGAATTTCTTACTGAAATATTCATCAGATTCCCGCAGGGCCTGTACCATTGAGGAGCTGGCATAACAGAGAAAGCAAATAACATCCAGACTAAATTCATTCAGGGTAAACATTTTGCCCTTCCAAACAAGTCACAATTACAGCGACTTAAGAGCTGCTTTCTCCCAGTGTCGATTTTCCACGAGCAAAGAAAGAAATGGAAACCAAGAGATAAATCTTTTCTTTCTTTTCAATTAGAAATCCTTTTTTATGGCAGTCTGGTGTGATGAAATGCATGCTAATGCCTGCTGCTAATGCAAATGCATACTAATGGTCTCAACCCAAGTTTAAAGATTCAAGATTGAAAACTTAATTTTCATCGCAGCAAACTTGCATGGAAATTCAGTCTTTGCTATGGATGAATAACTTTTATTGAACTTGCTTTTTTGGAGTACTAAATGGGCCGAACCAATCCACATATTTTCAGTCAAAAACAGAACGTCCTATTAACCATTAACTACCCTTGCAGTGAAAGTCCCTTTAAAGAAAGGCTAAGTAGGGGCAGAAAGATTATCATTTTTTTGTAAGTCCTTTGTTCATCATCGTGTATTCTCAAGTGTCCCTCCAACCCCTATGGCATCTAACATAAGTGTTTCAGCTGCTTTTGGCTTTCTTTCTTTCTATAAGCAAGACTCCATGAGTATACTGACACAGTTTGAATAAGCAGGGCAGCTGGTAGTGTGTTTATCACAGTGTCTTTGGTGTTATAGCGCCTCTGGGTTGAGGGCTGCTTTGGTCCTAGTGGAGCCCGGACCCTCCATCACTGGAGGACAGACAGATTCCAAGTAGCCTCACTAGGTTCTGCTTGCACCAAAATGGATGAATACTGAGTGCATACATGAATATAGATGTGTTTACTCTGTATTCCTTTGTCTCTACGCTGAGTGTGACCGTGCAAACTAAGTGTTTCCATGGTTGCATGTTTGCTGCAATTTAAAAAGTCAAATTTCTAATGTGTGATATCACCAGATCTTGTATAGAAATAAAGCATAAAACTGCATGGAGTTACATTTGTCTCGTATTCTGATCTGCATGTGTGTTGCCAAATTGGATACTGAGGCATTGAAATCTGCCAGCTTTTCCATGACGGAAACATGAATCTCATTTAATTAACCTGAGAAAAATATGTCATGATTTTTGCACCCTTGACAACTGGGAGTTTTAGCAGTGAGACAAACAATGGAAGGAAAGCAAGAAAGCTGAAATAATTGGTATTTGGGGAGATGACTCGGCTCATTCAGATATCCAAACCACAGGCATTGCATTTTTATTTTTCAAAATAATCACTTAAACCATATGCAATCGCTCTACACGCCCACGTGTGTTGTTTTCTTTCTTAGAATTGCCTTTTCTTGGAATTGAATAATGAAACATTTAAAGTTATGAGCAGACAAGTAGCTTAACATTTTTGAAAAAATCCACATTAATAACCTCAACAATTGATTAAACCAATTTGAATCCATCTCCTCTTGGCCAGACTTTAACCAACTGAAGAAAAAGCAACAGGATTACAAGCTTTTGTTTCTGTTAAACCGCCTACAGTCGAGCAAATCTGCAGGAACCAGCGATATAAAGAGTGATAAACATCTGGCTTCGGGGACTTCCCATGCAGAATAATGACATGCTTATAATGAATGCACAGCTGTAATCAATGACCAGCCCTGATGTGTGGGTGGCAGAGCCCTGTAGGTCCTGCATTTTGAGAAATGATCCAGACATGTCGGTACATCTCAATACAGACTCATTTGTTTACTCTACCAACAAAAGGATAACCTGAGTCGTGGTCATATTGAGATAAGCTCTTCCTAAATGAATGCATAATTTGCTGATGGGATATTTAGCTCAGTGGATCACTCAGCAGGTTGCTGGCAATGTGAAGATGTGTGAAACAGCACTGCTGCTAACATTAGCTCTGGCTGGCAAGCTCTCCTGCAGTCATGCTGAGAACATGGGTACATAAACAGATCTGGATACAGCGTTGGAGGTTGGCCAAAAAGGTTATACTACCGAGTGATAAAATTGCCCGGATCTTCTGATGATCTTCATTTTCGGGTGCATTAACTTTTCCCTTGACCTTGCCTCGTCTCAAACTCAGGCCTCACATTGGCTTCAGGATAATTTACATAAACATACAGAAAATAACTCTGGATTTGGCTATAAGTGCATTTTACAATATAGGACTGGTGAATTTAATAAGGGCTGTGACGTTGATTTACTTAGAACATTTAGATTTGTTATGCTTCAAAGTCTGGCAATTTATAAAGAAAGCATCTTTTTTTTTGTAAAGTAGCAAATCATTTGTGCATTAAAGATATCAAGTTGCCATCTATAGATCAAAGTTTTGCCTTTGTTATTGGTCATTGGTTGTTAACACTAATGCTAATAAGGGACCACTTACAGTATACCTTCTTTTCCTGGTGGTCTACAGAGACAAATCATGCGTCCTGGTCCAAATGTTGTTTCACAGACTGTAAAATTGAATCCACAATATATTTATTCAGGAGTGGAAAAGAAGGATGTTGGGATCAGCAGAAGATTATTCCCTTCTCCTGAATCTAGCCTCAGTGCCTCTTTTAATTGGCTTGACAGACGAGATGATGCTTTTCAGCAGTTTTTTCTATCCTTTCCACTGTACTTGAGGGGTTTTCTGAACAAGTTTTCAGCTAGCCAGATTTCCATTCATTTTCTTTTTCTTACCTCTGAGCTGCTCAGGAATACCGCAAGTCTAATGTCGGCATCTGAAATGTACCAGAGGGGCAAAGGCTAGGTTTCATTAGAGTTTTTTTTCCAGGATTCACCAAATCTTCTCTCGACTTCTCATTGCTATAGCTCCTGAGCTGCTGTCACCAGCAATACCCGCAAAATCGTACAGTCAGCAGATCATATTCAGCACCTCGGGATGAGAAACTTCATGTCAAAGGAGAGACCGGGCTCAGATGGTCTTTACAGTCAATGTGTGGGCTACAGATTGTGTTTTTGTCACTTAAAACATACATCTTTTATTCTTCGCTTTGGCATTACAAATGTTACATACGTCTAATTCACTCTGGCGGTAACCTGTTCCAGCTTGTACCTTGGCAGCGGCTATGACATTACCCACATTAACACAAGGTATTACATAGAGATCTCATTTGATTAATGAAATGCTCCCCAACCTCTGTGTTTTTGTGAAGCACTGGCGATAAGGCTTCAATTCGGCGAATGCCTCAATTTACAAAGACCACAGAAACTTACAAATGAGGTGTCCATGAGAGGAAGCGAAACCGTGAACCATTCAAAAGTTCAGATATTCACAGAGACACTTTGGGCTTGTATTACAAGCACATCTGATTTGGACGTGAGTAAAACCTCCAACATTCTCAGCAGTCATTAGAAGTCACCACAGGATTCCAGGTAGTTTGTAATTGGTCCTGTGCGATTAGAGCTTATGTCAAATAAGCCTAGCTGAAGTCTCCAAATATCCCCGCTGCCAACTCCTGGATTCAGCCTCACAGTCCCTTGGTGTGGCCAAATATCCGCTGAGCTGCAACATTGGCCCAGCTTGCAATGTCAACAAGTCCTTTACCAGGATAAGCGAGAGAATTTCCAACAGCAGGCAGCTAAAGGGACTGGAACTGAAGTATATTTTTTTCCACCAGAGCATCATTTCTGACTCATGTATGCTGCCAGAAATGTTAATATGGAACGATCAACATGACAGCTTGTTAAAAAAATCTGAATTCTCCCTGGAAAAAAGAAATACATGCACATACAATTTACTGCACCAAAATAAAATATATCAGGTCAAATGTTCTGGTATAGAGGTGAAAAAAAGAGATCCATTGGAAAAAAAAGCCAAGGATTTCAATTTTCTGATTTGACCTATGAAAAAAGAATAAAAGGCTTTTAACATATTTCTCGGTTGCCTCGGATCTTTCTTTTATCCACAGGAATCGCAAGGGCTTGTGAAAAGAGCATTTCGCTCTGTGCAGAAGCCAGCTTATGCAGTCTTCCATTTGAATAACCAATTGGCAGATTTCTGTGTGTTCAGTGGAGTTTAGAAGAATGTCTGCTAGTGTGAATCAGATTCCAGACTTTTGGTGAAACACATCACAGAGCCTACCCTTGGAAATGTCTAACCTGAAGCTAATAAGGACGGCCGACTCTTCCTGCTTGTTAGCCGGAGCATTGGGTGTTGTAGGATCATATAGAGAGACAGTGAGCGACAGTACTGAAGCCTCAGATTGGATACCTTACTCCCTGTGCTGTCAGAATATCATATATTCAAAGCTCTAGAGAAAAATCTGCTCCGACAGGATTTCAAACTTAAAAAATAACTTACAAATGAAGGATTTTAAGTTTTACAAGTAAGCATTAATACGATGTCAGACCTATACTTTTGGAGGCAGCAAATTGTTCGTAAAACTTGAATTATGGGACATTGTTTCGGTGATTCGCAGATCAAAATATGTGTGTATAACTAAGTTAAAATAGGGCTAACTTGCAGACATAGAAACATGTAGACTTTGTTGTTAGCATGAGAAGCACCACCACTTGAGTGTTTTATCGCTCGTTGTTTTGGTCTTTCAACTCGGAAATATACACCCACCGCTCTTCTCAGCAATGTTTTCTGATGCTACACGCTGCTGCTTTTGGCAAAAAAAAGCCATTCAAATGTAGGCTAAATGTTTCGCACCAATCAGAAAAAAATACTACATGGCCAACCTGTTTGTTTGGTAACTAATTAATAAGCCAGATATATTTCCCAGGATTCAGTGAGGACCAAACTTGAGCTTAAAGGAGATTAAATAGTGGCCTAATTGGAGTAAAGGTTGCCAGAAATATACAGATGTAGCACCTCATTTCGGACGCCCCTACCCATTTGGGCCTGTGATCGGCACGGGGTGGGCCCTCGCTGAAAGGAAAACCCCCCGCATGACTTGAAACGCCCCCTTGATAAATAAATGAAATTATAATGAAACCAGCTGCAATGGATCATGGATCCACCAGGGGGAGCAGTGATTAAAAAGCTGCCACACTGGAACTCATGTGAAATAAACAGCTGAAAGATCTACAGTAGAGGTAGGCTATCTGATAATGCGGATATTTGTTAAGATCTATATGTCACGGATAGGATCATATTCTGTGCTAAATAAGAGACATGTAATCTTTTACAAAACATCACCATGTTTTTATTTAACAAAATAATGTTGTTTAATCCACGTTGGCGTTCTACAACTATACAAACAATTGGTATGTTTTTTCATCAGGAAATCCAGCCCGGCTCAAACAAACGATTTTTAATCATCATCCTCACGAACATTTAATGTATCATATGTTCGCCGAATTGACATGAACGCACTAACAATCATGAATTTGCCATAGCCAACTTCATTAAAACTTTATTAATGTGCCTAAACTCAGTAATTCACTAAAAAGAGGTTTATTTTTAATTGAGCCTCGTCATCTCCCCACGGGCAAACAAGAATATGTACAGTGTTAATAGTTGACTGTATTATTAGTGTTTAATATTACTGCTATAACAATCACACATTGAGTTCATTGTTGTGCAATGTTAAAATCAGACCGTTGTTTTTAATAGTCTGAATGAAAACGGCAGCTCTCAGGTGAACTCATATGAAATAAACAGCTGATTCCTCACACACACAGTAGTCTGTTGTTTCTATGCATAAAATAGTGAGAAACATGCCTCTGGTTAATAATTATATAACTTATTTTTTCCATAAAAGCTGGTGGATTGAAAGCAATACGGGACGTGAAAATAACTATATTGTAGAATACAGAAGAATTGTGATGCCGTGGCTTTATCTGAAAACTGACAGCATAATTGCATTTATGGCCCGGGACACACATATTTATTTAGATATGTTTTAAACAAGTTTAAATAAAAGGCTGGAGTGTTTCTTGCTCTGCCAGGTAGGCTACAACACGTGGGATTTATCTTTTATTACTATACTGTAGCATATCGTTTTTTATTCCCACTGTTACGGATATAATCATATTCTGCATTGAGTAAGATACACTTAATCATTTAAAAAAAATCCTATTTCGTTTCTATTTAACAAAATAAATGTGGTTTAATCCACGTGAGTTTACAACTACAAAAATAATCGGTTTGTTTTTGTATCACATCCGACGGGAGGAAATGCAGCATGGCTCTCACTACCGATTTGTAATCATAATTTAATCATCATCTTCACGATCATTTATGTTTATGTTCGCCAAATTGACATGAAAGCACTAACAAATATTAATTTGCTGTAGTCAACTTTATTAAAACTTTATTAACGTGCCTAAACTCAGTAATTCACTAAAAAGAGGTTTATTTTTAATGGAGCCTCGTCATCTCACCACGGGCAAACAAGAATATTTACTATAATATTATACTATTGTTAATAGTTTACTGTATTATTACTGCTATAACAATCACACATTGAGTTCATTGTTGTGCAATGATACAATTAGACCTTTGTTTTTTAAAATAGTCTGAATGAAACTCCGCAGCTCTCAGGTGATCAGCAGCTGATCAGCGGGGGCTGTGTGTGACTCTCTTTGTTTACACTCCTAATAGCCAATCAGCCACAGCTCTCCCCCCCCTGTGATTTCTCAACCCCCCTGTGATCTCTCTTCTCCAGAAGTAACGTTTAACTGTAGGTTTGTGTTCGCATATTTATGCTGTCGCAGTTCCTGTTGTTTCTATCAATATTCATATTCTCCGGTATGAAAGGGTCTGTGCCGGAAATATCAAACATTTAATAAAAGTGAAAAACAATGAACAAGACTTAACGTATTAATAATAATTTATTATATTTATTCCGTTTGAATGTACGATTTTTGACTTTATTTAGAGCAGTGATCTTCTCTTCCTCTCTGCAGCTGTGAGCTAAGCGCTGTCAGACCGGACCATGGCTGTAAAGGCAGAGGGGTGTCTCTAGTTCCCCCTCGACACATAGACTCATCCTTTTTTTTGTCCATGTCCGATTGGCTTAAGGCCCAGACACACCAAGCCGATTTTGGCCGTCGGTGGGCCTCAGGCCGACGATGAGCGTCGACACGCCCTACTCAGATTGGTGTGTCCTGCACCGTCGTGTCTTTTCAGCCATGCTGACGCCTTTTCGGCCGAAAAAATGTTGAATCGGCTGGCAGTCGGCCAAAGGCAGTCGGCAAAATAAATCACTCTGATTGGCTGTTCAGCTAGCGAATCAGTGCATGAGAAGCGAAACAGAAGTGAGGGACCCAAACAAACTATTAAGAAGGCAAATCTGAGATTTCATTTAACTCCAGCTCTCTACACAGGTTCGGGAAAGCCCCATGAGCTTCTCGTTGTAGAGTGAAAATGGAACGCACACGCTATTTGTTGTTTGTTTATATCACGCAGTCTGTTCTTCTTCTCTCGGTTATCACGCAGTCTGTCTTCCGGTTGTTGCCTCTTTTGAATGACGAATACACACTACCGCCGCCTGCTGGTAAGGAGAGTTATTGCCACTCACGCATGCGCAGTTCGTATGTTCTTCTTGGCCGTCGGCTGAAGTCTTTGCGGTGTGTTCCAGTGCGACACATGGCCAAAACGCAGAGACGCGAGGCGACGCAACAGTCGGGCTCCATCTGTGTCAGTTCTTTGGTGTCAGCTTGGTGTGTCCGGGCCTTTAGAGCTTTCGCGACTGCAAACATTTTTAAACAAACATTGACCATGCACCGTTCACCACCCCCACCCCCCACCCCCCGACAGCTCCCTTAAATCAACGCAGGGCTGTGACCATGGGCGTCGCCTGGGGTAGGCATCCGGGGCTTTAGCCCCGGATGTTTTTTCTTTAGCCCCGGACAAATTCTCCCTTAATAATATAATACATTAACCGTACTTTACCTAGAGGACGGCAGGAATGTAATTTCCCGTGTTCAGTGAATGCAACAGAGGCAAGACACCACCAGACCAATCAGAGAGTTGCATGGAAATAAACGTGTTTTATTGGCTGACAGGTACGTACCTCTCCTCTGTGACAATGTTTAAACTTTAAACTGTCAGCCGCGGACTCTGAGTTTCTAAAGATGGACATAAGACATTTTTTTCATAAAAAAGACGACAATTCTCAAGTGGTGGCTCAAACAACAACCCCAGACTCACCACTTGAGCCAGATAAACAAGGTATGTAAATGTCAGTAAACTTCCAAGTTATGCGAACATGTAAGCAAAGCATATATTACAGCTATGTTGACGTTACTTTGAATCGCGGGGGTAAACTAAACCGTTAGCAAGTAGCTATAGCTAGCCAGAGATATTAAATAAACACTTTGTCATACAATCTAAATGTAATGTTTTTTAGCGTTACCTGGTGATTTCAAAGAAAGCTCTCTGGAAAATGTTGACTTACTGTTCGACATGAAGCTAGAAGCTACCTTACAGTACACAGTTGATCCTGAGTCCTGTCAGTTAAAGTGTTTCATAGTTAGCTTAGCTAAGCATCAACCTAGCACTGAAATATATGGATGTTATGTGACAGTATTCTGAGAAAAAGTCAGCTGAATGGTGGCATAGTTGCCACTGCTTTACGTGTCGACAGCATGTTTGAACGTGTTTGCAGCAGTAAATGTGGCTGTTTGGCCACTGACGTTGCCATAACAACACACATTTGTTATCATTACGTGGCTGTGTGTTTAGATGAAAGCCCAGTGGCGATCTGTTCATCTGTTATACTGATTATACAGTAAAGCCATCGAAAATAATATGATATACAGTACAGTACAAGTACTTCTGGGTCTCTGTGTTTCATTCAAGCTCGGCTAGCTCTGTGTGTGTGGCACGAGCGCATTTTGTGAGTGCGCAAGCGGAAACGTGGAATGTTGTTGTTAGCATCTGGTTAGCTAGCTATGCTAATGGGTATAAAGAGCTGTTTCTACACCAAGGTGGAGGAGAGTCCTCTCCTGTCAGACTGAGAGGATCTTATAACGTCAGCTCAGTGAGCTAAAGGACTCTCTCAGTGTTTAGATAGTTAACTTTAGTGTAAGTTATCTCAGTGGGTCTCAAACGGTTTGGTCACCATTTATGTAAACAAGTATTTGCGAGGAACACCTTTATATGATCATTATAGTTATTAAAAAATAAGAGAATAAATGAAAAACAGGTATGAAATACTATAGGACAGTAACACAAGAATACAGTTTAAAAGGGGAGTGATTAGTAAAATATCCATAAAGAAAAAGTACATCTGTTTACAGTTCTGTTTCATATAGGTGTTGAGATGTATCCATAGATCTCTTCATTTTGCTTTCAAAGTGCACCAGATTGATGCATTTAACTTCAACATTTAAAAAAAATCTTCCCGGGGGAGCATGTCCCCGGACCCTCCTAGAGGAGGTTAGGTCCACCCCCCACCTAAAACATGTTCACATGGATAGGATACACAAGTCATAGGTGCGCTATAAAATAGCACTACACCCCTGCAATGTGTGTGAAAGACAATAGACAGCATGTTTTTTTAAATTGAAGTTGCGTTGGTGTTTGTGTGTTGGTTGTTGACGGCAGTGTGTGCCCCCCCGTGGTAAATGATTTCCCCCCCATTCGATTTGTTCTAGAGCCGACCCTGATGTTATTGTTTACTTTCTACGTCTTTATATGTAGAAGATATTACTTTTTTCTCCGTCATGTTGTTTCCATAGCAACAACAACTTCCTGTCAACAGCCTAAACTCGCCTTCAAAATAAAAGCACAGGAAGTTAACCTAAATTACATTTAAGACATACAACTGCAACGAAAGTAACAAAAAACAATGTAATATCCTTTTCAGTTTCACAGAACACAAATTGGGTTATTTACATAATATGTTTACAGTACAGTCGATTGTTATTTTTTTATATTCTTTGCGGAATTTGGCCGTGTAAAATGTCCTATTGGGTTGCTGTACAGCCAATGCGTGACGTCATTGGTAAGCGTAACGAACCCCGAACAGATTCTGGTACCTACACCGCCACTGTGGGCTAAGCCCCGAATGTTTACAGGTCCAGGCGACGCCCCTGGCTGTGACTCTCTTTGTTTCAAAAGTAATGGCCCATTGGAATGTGACAAAACTCTCCCATCCCCCCCCTGTTCTCCAGCAGTGGGCTGAAAGGGTCTCTGGAAATATCAAACATTTAATTAAAGTTTTAAAAACAGTGACGGGGTCCAAACTCAGAGGTGGAAGAAGTATTCAGATTATTTACCTAGGTAAAAATACGTATTAGAAGTAAATGTCCTGCATTCAAAATTGTCAATTGCCCAAGTGAAAAGTATTATCATCTGAAAGTAAAATGAATTATTATGTTATTAGTATTAAATACATATAAGTATTTTTACAACTTGTATTTAGAAATACTCCGTTGTAATTATTGATGCATAAATGTGTTCATCCATTCAATGTGGCATCTGCTATAATGGGGTTAATGTATGATATTAATTAATAATACAATACATTATATAATATATGATATGATAATTACATATTAATTTTATTCATTTCTTATTTCATAGTTTTTCATTATTATTATTGTTTTTATCGCTGATCTTATTTTTGATTTTATTAATCTGTGTGAATCTGTGCTATCCTGTTTTTCACTCTCACCCTGTTGCTGTTTGAACTACTGAATTTCCCCACGGGGATTAATAAAGGTCCATCTTATCTTATCTTATCTTAATGTATAAGTTGATTTACTTCGATCTACTGTACTGTGTAAAAACACCACAACAATATTACAAAAAATATACTGCATTTAAAGCAAACTATTGTAAAGGTAAAAGTATGAGCATAAAAAATAAAGCAGTGTAAACATTTACATTATTATTATGATTATTTAATATATAAAGACTATATATTATTGAATTACAATTAAGATAATAAGATTAGATATACTTTATTTGATCTAAAATATTGATGTTTTTTCGTTATAGTAGCCTGTGAAAACCATAACAAATAAGTGATTAAATGCTACAGTATTATAACTGCAGAGCTGCAAACATTGCAAACAGATTAAGTTCTACAACACCCAGTTGTCTTTGTGTATTTGTGAATGAAGCGCCATCTCATGGTTAAATCCTGAAATTGAACAAATGGGGAAATTTGGCAACGCCCTCTTAGAAATAGTGGGAGGGCTTTAATCTCCCAGCCACTGGGATCCGCTGGGTTTTTGGTTGGAATCCGCTGGGTGGAGTACTATCTGGAGTGCTACATCTGTAACTCCAAATGAGGCTAATGTTGCTCTTTCTTATGCTGGATTAATAAATAGCGAGCTTATATTTACATGCTTACATATTTGAATTTGTAGCACAGCTTGTTTCTCCAACTCAAGTGCTCAAAAGCATCTTTTATGGAAAGATTGAACAAAGTCTTATACAGCTCAGTGAAAGTTATAACTTGAAGACTATCTTTTGCCTAAAAACACCAATTATCTTGTTGCTGCCATCCCTTAGAAGTATTTTTCCAGTTTTTGCTGCTGACAGCTGTCATTATAGTGTGCAATTGACCCTAAAATCCATTAGGGTCACTCACATCTATGCAGATCTTTTGCCAAGACTCTTTGTCACTCTTGGAATCCCAACACTGTCAATAAGCCTTTCTTCACTGAGCCATCATTAGTGTTAGTAGTAACACCTGTGCTTCTGCATGGCTGGAGTAAATACGTTCCACGTTATGCGTGACTTTCAATATGCATTTCGTCATTGAACAATTCCAAAAATAAATAGCTAATAATATAATTTGGGAAAACCAAATCACACAGCCCTGACAGTGCAGATATTCAACTGGTTCATATTTCCTCTTCAGAGCCAGTAGTCAGCACATTGAACTTGGAGGGGCATAAAAAACAACGCAAGCAGACAGACAGCAGCATGTCGCCACAGCAGGGCTCCATCTAGGAAGGGAACTGTTGAAATCTCTGTTGCCCTCATTCTGTTATAAGCAGTGAACGATACACGCTGTTTGCATTTGAAAGAGTATTCAAATCCAAGGAGCGTGGATCTCCCTCCCTTGTTGGTGCCGAGCCGCCCTTTGATGATTATCATTTGAATCTTTTTTAACGATGGTTTTTGTCATGAGCTTAGATTGCCTTAGCTGCGAAACATCTGTGTGGGAGATGAACCCTGGATGCAGATTGCGCGACGACTTGTTAAATGTCACAATTGCCTCTCTGATGGCCCTAACACAGCAAAGCCCGGTGAAGCACTGTGCTGTAGCTGTCATACATGGCACGTTGGACAAACGACGCCATTTATGAAATGACAGAGATAGGAGAATTCAGAGGCATTTAAAGGATACTCTATCAGCGAGGTACCCATCTGAGGCGATCGTAATGTTCTTCCCTTTTCCTGCTTTCGTCGAGGTGAAATAAGATCATGTTAATTAATTCCTCCTATGTGCTTCTATAATGTAGTGTCATCTGTTCAGTGATATTGCCTTTCTGACAGCTGGGCATCAGGCCGTGGACAAATTCTTTCTGATGTACCGCAAGGAACTAATGATGTTCCTCTTTCTAACCAGCTGTCATATCCCATTCTCTTGCTCACCACAGGACTGATTCTTATCATTTTTTGCAGGTTCAATTGGGTATTTAAAGGTCGGATTGTATTTTCTAAAGAATAGATGTAGAGGAAATCATTGGTAAATGTCAAAGTCAAGCTATCAGATTTTCTAATCACGCAATACTGATCTTTATAGTGCAACCCATTTTTCAGGACTAATGAAATATTTTGGGGCAAATCCTGCCTTCACTCTTCCCTCTTATCGATTCATCTGTCTGTCTAATAAACATGTTGTACCATATCCTTATCTATTATACATATCAGCTACATCCATATTTCATTAAAAGTGATGAAATACTAAAAGTGTGCTACTTTGTTAAGTTGACAAAGTGTATTCATTCACTTGTTACAGGTTAGGGCTGGAGCTGCTGGACATCTTGCATCATTCATAACCAAGAGTCCATTCTTTAGTGGTTTACTCTCTGCTCTGATAATGATGTAATTATGTTTAGAGCAGAATACATTAAACAATGGATTTAGTTTTACTATGTAAATATGTGGATTAAGAACAGCCTTGTAATCACTAAATACTGAAATCACCTGTTTGGCTTAACATCATGGCCGCCCCTCCCTATTGGCCGATCACGCAGACTGCGTGGGGCCTCACTTCGCGGAGGGGACCTACAGTGTAAGCGCGCCACAGTTTCACCGCTGCGAGGCTCCACTAGCAACCCCCCCCCGTCGACGCTCGCGACACAGAGGGCCTCATCATATAACTTTGCGTGGGGCCACAAGTTGGCCAGGGGCGGCCCTGCTTAACATAGCAACTCACTACATCATGGTGGTCCATAACTAGATGAGGTTTGGGATGTTTCTCCAGCACCCTTGGTTTGAAATGAACCAATGAATAGCTCTTTGCCTTCTAATTGCCAGAGTCTTGAACATTCCAATATCCCTGGTACTCAAGTATGTACCTTTGTTGGATACTTCCATGTATACGTGTACATACATTAATTTCAACAATTTGGAATCACACTTCCATACATTTAGATATGGAATTATACAAATAAAAACAGCAGAGGAAGATATGTCGTGATTCTTTCATTCCATAGTACAGGCCAAATTCCACAAATTCTGGATCCTAAACTTTCCAAAATGCAGGACACAGGATATCTTGGCAGTACATTTTTACTATTTTAATATTCATCAATCCAGCAGAACATCGGGTATGGCAAACAACAAAGAACAAAACTCTCCATTGGACAATGAACAAGGATCTGACAACATCTAACCAGAACTTAAATACATGGAAACTAATCACAGGGACAAGACACAGCTGGGGAGGGAAAGCGACACACACAAAGGCACCAGGTGAACAGAATCAGGAAATCAAGAGGGGAAACACACAGAGAAACGGAGTAAAAAAGACCGAACACATGGGGTTACATTTTTTTTATAAAATAGGAAAACACGGACAGATCGTAACAATTTTGTTAAACCCTCTCTAGTAATGAGCAAAGGTTATCAGCTTCTGATAGTTTGGGAATGAGACATGCTTAAATTCTCAGGAAAAATAACATTTCATGCACAAAAACCTATGTAACAAACTGCAGGAAAAGAAAAACTAAAAAGATCACAATAGGAAAACTTTTTGTGATGCAAGCTCTTTACATAACGTTTTTTAAGTCTGCAATGCAAAAACCAATATAATCCTACTGACATCACCAAGGTTATTTTTTCGTACTTGACAAAGCTCTTTAAGAGCCACAGGAGACATTACACAACTGTTTTCTATTTTGTTGAGTAGGAACTCGGAATAAGAAAGTTTCTTAAATTCATAGAATTTTGGAATACAAAGAGTTTTTATGAACACATTCATACTAAATATACAGACAAGGTAAAAGAGGAGTTTTCATAGGGACACAAATTGCTTATACTTGTATTACTTGAAAGGTCTGTATTTTGTGTCTCTGTGAATTCAAGATCCTTTTGATAAGAACTTATGTGCAGCAAATATCTCTGCCCAAATACTAATGGACTGCACTGTATGATGTGATTATGGAAGAACACCAGGCAGCCTGAGAGCTTTTATGTTATGAATATGTTCTTGTATTGCTTTTTGAAGGCTGGCAAACACATTCCTCCCAGCACAAAGAACATCAAAATGTCATCCATAAAACTTTTTAGCTTTTTTATAGTTCAGCCACGGTGACTATATCAGCCGCACACAGTCATAGGCTAATTGTAGATTTGAATCTTGAGCTTGACCAAATGACACTTGGAGCTAGGATTACCAATTAAGGGACTTGGGAGCAGGAATTGTTTGAGTAGCCTTTGCTGAGCAGCTGTTTGAAATTGTGTTTGTTTATGCAATGAATAAGTCATGAAAGTTGAATTACCCGACTGGGTAGGGAGCAAAAACAGACTTCCTCACCACAAATGAGCCAGTGGCTGTTTGTATGAGAGGAACACGAAGGTTTGACATGATGAGGAGCCTCAGCCGGCTTGTATGTGTGAAGGATATGAAGCGTATAATTAAGTGGTTTAGCTATAAAGCCTGCTGCTTTACTTCACTCTGTGGGGTGCTCAGTGTTAAGAGAGAGCATACTGTAGTCAAAAGGTCGCAGGTTGAATCTCCGTGGGAGCAGCCATGGCCCATCACCAGTCAGTCATCAGCAGAGTGCTTGAGTAAGACATGAACCCCTATCTGCTCTCTCTAATTGTAATTCGCTCCGGATAAGAACACCTTCTAAGTGCTTAAAAGGAAAATCCACCCCTGAATACGCTTACACTGTTATAGTAGGCTTAGTGAGAGTTCAATCAGGAAGACGACTCCATTGACGAATGATCCCTCTTCCCCCTTTAATTTGCAACAAAAGGACAGAACTCCTTTAGCTTGCATCATCCAATCAGCTCAGCGATCCAGTCCTTCTAACACACCCACCGGGGAATTAATCACAATGGGGGGTTCAATCAATGCCCTCTTTATTACTTTTAAAAGGCTTCTTCAATACGTTCTCGTCATTGTCAGGAGTTGTTTGTGATCCATACTAAATCACCGCCTGTGTGATGTTCTATTCAAACCCCCACTTTGGAGACAAACCATTAATTTGATCATTCTGAATCTATCAAGGTCCTTAAAATAAACAGTGGTAATTGTATAAAGTTTCCAACCAAACATCCCATGGACACTGCCGTATTAAATCCTCCCTTTTGACAAGAAACCCACACCCTTTCCTCTGCTTTTGCTCTTCAACACAGAATCTGATATTTACAGTTGATCGTTAAGACAGATGCATGGATACCTCATTATAGCAGCAGTAGAAATGTCTAGGTCAAATTTTAGCCAGCTACCAGGAGAAATAAGGAAAATACATCACCAAACAAAGAAATGTGCATGGTATATGACCAGTAGCTGCTTTCGTTTTTCGGTGACTTGTACCTTAAAATAGGAGCAGATGTTTGTCTTTTTCAATCCTCATAGGATGAAGTACGAGGGCATTCTTCACAGTTGCCCCCAAGATTGTATTGCAAGGTGAGTGTCTAATGTATATTGTATGAGTGTCGCCTTTTCTTTTCCATCTGTTTCAATGGCTTTGGAGCTCAGCTGAAGATAAAAGAAAAGCACACTTTCTCACTGTAAGCTGACTTGTGAGGCGCAGACTGAATTGTCTCCGAGCTCCGGCAGGACTCCCGTGGGTTTCCCATTATCTTCCTTGAGATGATGATTTCAAACTCAGTCAGTTCTCTTGCTCCAACCAGGCGTCTGAAAAGAAGACAACAAAACCCCATTGCCAGAGGAGATAGGGGGTGAAATGTGGTGCCTCCAAGAATGTTCCTTCATTTGGTATTGAGCGCACTGACCAGACACCAGTTATTGAAAATATTATTTATTTGAGTCTTCAATGCTGATGTGTTATAGAAATGTTTTTTACAGCCGTGATGCTGGGAGACTCGGCTATTTCTTGTTCGACATTTACAAGCAAAACAAGATCTGATTTAGGGTTTTGAAAGTCATCTTGTGCACCGGCAAGGTTGATTTGGTTCTGTCAAAAATAACAAGGCCTCAGGCCCCAGGCTGCATGTTTCCTGTGAAAAAGTCTGTGTTGGAGCTGTTTTCTTTTTACTACCTCAACATCATAGTGTTGTTACCGCGCTCAGACCATGCTGGGAGACATGTCTGTTGGATCGAAGGCAGGGAGATAACCTGCCAACAGGAAATGATCTTACGGGTATTACATGAGATCAAGCCCCATGTCTGCGGTTCATCCCAGTGGAATCAGAGTTTTGACATCCTGGTCTCTGTGCAGTAAAATATATATTCATCCAAGTGTGAACTGCTATAAATCACACAGGTAGTCGGGGTAATGAAGTCGGTGTGAAAAGGGGTTGCATTAACTCAGCTGAATGAATATGGATAATTAGCGAATAATTGAAGGATCTCAGGAATGTGAAGTGACCTTTGCTGTGGAAAGATATTTGATATTCTGGAACAAAGTTACTGGAAGTCTTGGATCTTTTTAGAGCTGTGTTGGTTGAGCAACTTGGGAAATATAGTGATTTCAATTACCAGTAACTACACTGAAGCCACCCCTGGCAGCACAAGTAAAGCGTGGAAGCTACCTACTTGATCAATGAAGGCTACTAAAAATCTTGTTTTTAGCTTCTGTGAAATGTAATTAGTTTAGTAACATCACCGCATCGTGCACTGCTACTGCCTGACACTGTTTCAGAACAAAATAAATACTGGATTTCCTTGGTTCATGGCCAATACCAAATCATGGTGATTACCAAATGGTGTTTAAATAATATTGTTGGTCTCTTAAAGCAACGACAGTCCTTGGTTAGGCTAACAACGTTTTTGGAGCACTGTTTGCATTTTGTCTCCCACCAACTTTATCAATCAGATATTTTCGAAACCTTAACCAAATCATTTTTTGTTTTGAAACCTTAAAGGTTAAACACTGGCAGAAGTATTTTATTCTTGGAAGGCACTTTGGCTCATAAAACACACATTTGGATTGATTTGAATGCAATGATAACAACTTTTAACATTAAAGTTAGGACTTTTCATGTAGCATGATCACACATAAAGAAGTAAATCAATGTATGCCTATCCAAAATGGTATCTGGTCATCAGCATCCCATTGTGATCAACATTATCAACATACAAACAGGACGTTTCAAACCTTTTTGATCAATAGTCATATCTGTTTTTGGACAGGAGGAAGGTCAACATGCATAACAGGAAGAATACAGCTTCTTATACAGCACTCAGTAAATGAGACTATTATCTAGGCTATTTCCCAGCATCGAGTTATTGTATTACTAAATGGATAATTGACAGAACAAAACAGAATATAAATGTTTCTAACACACACTTATATATTTGGCACAATATTGCCTTGGTGTTAAGCACAAGAGCTCAACCTTAATCTACGTAATTTCATTAAGGCAGTGTTTGTTTACTGAGATATCTAATTCTAATACGCCTATAGCTCTGTCTTAAGAGGAGTCTTGAAAAACACACAGCCCAAAATCTTATGATGTTATTATAATATAAAACCCCTCTGGAAGTGAACTAAATGCATCCAAGCTGTCGGTTTGTACATTTTGTAAAAAAAAAATGATGACCCAACTGGTTACTTTATCTGGCATCATAAATAAACATGACCTAACGGTAACCCACCCTGCCTAGCGAGCATCATACATGTCAGTGACTCATGTTTATGGTATCATGGAGTTTATTTTTCTTGCTCAGCTGCACAATCTTCCTGCACTAATCCTCTCCGTGACTAATACTGACAAACAGTGTAAACCTTCCTATTGCTTTAGTGGACTTTCTGTGAGTCTTTTCCTGAGTCTGATACTATATCTCGAGCTAAGTGTTTATCTCAGAAGTCAACAAATAAGGCACAGGGGGTGACATGCAATGTTTTATCTTCTATTGAGGGGAAAACATTATCTATATTTTATATTTACAGAGCAATAGTAAATGCACTGATATAAGAAAGGCAACACCCACACACAGGTGGCACGTTAAGGAGACTATACACTTATATACACTAGATTTAGACTTGTTGGTCTATCGGTCAATCTTTGCATTAATATAAAAAGAAACATAGGCCATTATGAGTGTGACAGGTATTCAACAAGTCAGATGTTTTGCTGTTTCAGCCTGCAGGTTACAATGCGATCAAAATGTAATTATCGTCAAAGATAAGTTCCACATTATACAATATCCAAGGGGCTGTGTTCACATAAGTGGTTTACATAATGCTGTTTACATTATTATAATAAAGGCATTAAAGAGGAGAGAGCGAGAGAAAGTGAGTGCCTGTTCTACAACAATAAGGCAACATGTTGGACTGGGAAACAAATTAATTACATTAAACACGTTTCATTAAATAAAAAATAGAAAATTAGTGACAAAATGATGTGTCATTAAAATGCGTACTCCTAAGGAAGGGTATTGTCACGGTTACAGGGGCAGGCTGTCATCTGTACTAGAATTAAAAAAAGAAAACAACAATAACATTTAACTGTTTCCTAGGAGCTTTGATTAATGTCCAAAAGTCGTAACCATAAGCCTTAATGTTTTAGTTTGGTAATACAAGCATCATTATACCTGTAATTAATGTGTAAAACATCACACTAATATGATTTCTGCACACAATATGCACAACATATTATTTCTTGCTGTGGCGTGAACACAATGTTAATCTATAAAAAAGGGCGAACCAACCTAAAAAGATGCAGAACGCTTGTTTTTCTCTGATCGGTATGATACTGTTTTATTTTAAATCATTGGCACCATTTTTTGTGGGGAAATATTACACCGCAGTCTTTGATGCCGGTCATATGAAACACTCCACAGCTCGTGCGTTGGAAGAGGTGTGTAAGCCAGTGGGAAATACACCCTGAAAACAAAGCAATTTCAGGAAGATCACAGTCCTGCAGCCAATTCCCCCTGACTAAATCTATTCAAGATGAATAGTTTGGGTTGGCCCAATTGGAAATGTTGGGTAAGCCGGTTTAGTGTATTTGAAATCAGGAAACTATAAATCTCTTTGCTTACCTCACCAAACAAACTCCTGCCCCTGCCTTTCTTTTGATTGCCAATTCTAGATCAAGCCAATGGAGATTTTGTTTCCTGTTGAATGTGGCTGCTCGGCTGACTTGTTGAATGTATTGTGTTTACTGTTAGGTGGAAAAAAAATAGGATTGCAAGAAATTATACCCACCCATGTAGGGCCTCGTTTGAGTATCTTATATTACATTAATTCACCCACGGCTGTAGTAGAATGATGGCCTCTTATCATCTCATACTCTTCTTTGGATAATATATTTGTCCTTTGCGCTATGATTTATTTGCATTATACACTTGGAACTCTAATTTTGCGTGCTGATTTTTTATTTGCACGTAATCAGGAGTTTGCATTGCAGATTAGTCTTGCACTAGCTAGCCTATAGTAATAAGGTATGACACCTAACCCGCCGACAATGATGACACAACATGCTGTGGTGGATCTGCTAATGTTTCTGCTGTTAGCGATACGGCTAACTCCCATATACAATCGAGGGAAGATTCAGTGACCTCTGCTTTGATCTCTCCCTAGTCAGCTCTCCCTTTTTTTATACTGTGAGCCTGAATCAAAATATGTGCTTTCATTATTGTTTATCCATAAGCTTTACTTCACAAGCAGCTCAGTCTCAGAGACATAAATAAAATGAGCATTACCTCAAACAGCTTATGTGTGGGCGTGAATTAAATATGATATGTCTCTACTGGGAAATGTTTTTAAAAGCTGCAGGAATTATACATAACGTTAACTTTGAGCAGGCTTGATGAATTCACTTTTGCTCCTAATTGCATGTGCGGACTTGCACAGTTTGTCCTGGCATTATTTTGCATTCCTAGAAAGCATCATTCATTAAAGCCATTCATAGTGACAAAAGTTTTCATACTGCCCACGACCAATCAACAGGCAAGTGAAGAAGAACATGTCCAAAAACTTTTTATTTACACAGCTCATGTAGACGTCATGCGCCACATTTATACTCAACTAAACAACTTTTAGTTAAAAGGTCTGTAATTGGGTGAATTTTTCAACTCATGTTCAACATGCCAACCTTCACACTTTCCTAAGTACATTTTCTTCATTGGGACTGAACTTTAATGTGGATGTTATTCTTGGGAATGTTGGGGTACAGTGACAACACTATTTAGCCTGTCCCACAGTGTCTAAACGCCACATGCTTGTCAAAGGGAAGCTCTCAAACCAGTATTAGTTTGAAGTGAGCATATGCCTGTTTTAATATCAATTTTTTAATGTCATGTTCCTGTCAAATGAGCAAAACCGCGAAGCAAAACAGCAGTTAACAATACTTGGATTGCTAACAAGCTACCATAGGCAGCCAAATCCAACCCAAACAGTCCAAAGCGCAACTCTTTGCAGCATGGTGGGCGGATACTCAGGTACTCAGCTATCAGCAGTTCCGTGTATTAACCGTCTGGGAAATGTACGACAGTTTTAATCTTATCTTGCTTCCTAGTATGCCATAATCATTTGGTGGTGTTTGCACATAAAGAGGTACAAAATATAGGACATTTGTTATATTTATTCAGTTTGAATGTAAAAATGTGCAGCCTGTTGGAGCTTATTTTGTATTTGGGTTAAGTGCTCCAATAGAAGCGATGTTAACGCCAGGGAAGGTATTTGACAGACAGAGTAGCACCATCAAACAAACACCCCATGACACCCCGGAAAACGTCAGTATAAATGCTGCAGTGGCGTTTGTCAGCTGCAAACCTGTGGAGAAGACGCCTGTCAGACTGGATTTTTGGAGACATACTGTCACTGGAATCAAGGGAAACTCTGTCGAGTGCGAAAAATGGCAGAAAAGGCTGTTGCATTTTCCCCCCACCCAGAATAATTATTTGGAGAAATTTTTGGAGGTTGATGCACGGAATACTAAGAAGATTTGGGTGAAAAAGGAAGAAGAGATTGTTAAGTTTTTGCACACATTTTAGTTTTTCCAACTATGATGTGTTCATGAGCTTCAAGTTGTCATGTGCAAACTATAGAACCAAGTTCAGTGTGAAGTGTCTATCTTTTACATAACAAAGGAATATGTTTACCCTTAATTATCACCTTCTTCAGAGCTGGAAATTAAAATGTTCGCACCCTTTCACAGTGAGATTTACACCAGCGACAACAAAGGACCGAGGGGAATACATGTGATTTAAACTCTCATTGTTTGTTACATCCATCCATCCATCTTCTCCCGCTTATCCGTGGTCGGGTCGTGGGGGTAGCAGTTCCAGCAGAGAGCCCCAAACTTTCTTTTCCCTGGCCACATCAACCAGCTCTGACTGGGGGATCCCAAGGCGCTCCCAGGCCAGCGAAGAGATATAATCCCTCCACCTGGTCCTAGGTCTACCCCTTGGTCTCTTCCCAGCTGGACGTGCCTGGAACACCTCCCTAGGGAGGCGCCCAGGTGGCATCCTTACTAGGTGGCCGAACCACCTCAACTGGCTCCTTTCGCCGCGAAGGAGGAGCGGTTCAACTCCGAGTCCCTCCCGGATGACTGAACTTCTCACCTTATCCCTAAGGGAGATGCCAGCCACCCTGCGGAGAAAACCCATCTCGGCCGCTTGTATCCGCGATCTCGTTCTTTCGGTCATGACCCATCCTTCATGACCATAGGTGAGGGTAGGAACGAAAATGGCCCGGTAGACAGAGAGCTTTGCCTTCTGGCTCAGCTCTCTTTTCGTCACAACGGTGCGGTAAAGCGACTGCAGTACTGCTCCTGCTGCTCCGATTCTCCGGCCCATCTCACGCTCCATTGTTCCCTCACTCGAGAACAAGACCCTGAGATACTTGAACTCCTTCACTTGGGGTAAGGACTCATTCCCTACTTGGAGTGGACAGTCCATCGGTTTCCTGCTGAGAACCATGGCCTCAGATTTGGAGGTGCTGATCCTCATCCCAGCCGCTTCACACTCAGTTGCGAACCGATCTAGTGAGTGCTGAAGGTCGCAGACCGATGAAGCCATTAGAACCACATCATCTGCAAAAAGCAGTGGTGCAATCCTTAGTCCACCGAACCGCAGACCCCCCCCCCCCCCCACGACTACGCCTCGAAATCCTATCCATGTAATCATTGTTTGTTAATAAAAAAAATTAAAAAAAACACAGGGTGCTTCTTTTTCTAGTTTTCATCTTTTGTACTCAAGGATGTATTTTTTTTATTTATTTTTTTTATCATTATTTGTTAATAAAAAAAAAAAAGACAACATTTAGAAGTGCAACACACTTTTCATTTTGTCACCTTTTTTATTTCCGAAACATTAGTTAAAGTGCTTGTGACACGGTTTTCCCCCATCATCCAAACCATTAATTTCAGTAAATAATGTCCCCTTGAAACCGTTACTGAAGTGATTTTTGAAAATTTGTACTTTGATAACCGTTAATCTGCCCTTCAATGTGACCATATTCTGGATCTTCTCTGGGTCTGCTCTGGGATTCTTAAACTCCCGCGAAAAGGTGTGCCGCGTCACAGAGGGAAGACGAACGCTTCCGGAGTCCAGTATCTGTATGCAAACAAACGATGGCGCACACAGCAGCAAGCTCCGACAGTGATTGTAGTTTAATTTTGAATGTGTCTGAGAGCTCATATGAGGATGAAGCATCTGATAGTGATAGCCTCGTAGACGATATTGACTATATGCCCTACAGATTCGAACCATATGCCTCTGAATCGGATGAAATTAACTCCGAGTCGGACAGTGGAGACGACAACCCCCCCGACTCTTTCCCTCCCTCGCGCAAACACACACACACACACACACACACACACACACACACACACACACACACACACACACACACACACACACACACACACACACAAACACACACACCACACACACACACACACACACACACACACACACACACACACACACAGAGTATCCTAAAAAACACATCACGTTTAAAGGTTGTTGTTCTTACCTGAGTTTTCTCTTGTTGCTCGAAGTAGGCACTTCGGGGGTGTTTAGCTGGGGGGTTGGCGAAGTCTTTGGGGCCTTTACGGATTTGGGAAGGCGTGGGAAAGAGAGTAGGCACTGCTGACGGCTTCAGAATCCGTCTTCGCGAAAAATCAATCCCAGTTTCAGCCATCAACAAAGGCCTTTCCTCGAAATTCTCGGCCAGAAAGTGGGCGCTGCATATGTAGGTCGATGTGGGGTTCATCACAGACCAGCCAGCCCTTGTGTTCTGCACGTTTTTCTCCCATGTGCGCTGACGCTTGACATCCGTTGGAAAGCTATGTATGCTGATGTTAAGTTCCTCATTTGCTGTATTGGAACAGCCAGACACAACGCATCGTCGAACCATCTCTACGCGTGACAAATCCCTTCTGTCCCTGTCTGGCTCAATGGGAGCAGAATAAATATGGCCCTTTGTGACGCACTTCCGCCTTCGTCCCGAAAAAGGAAACTGAGTGAAGGACTTTTCCCGCGATATTCGAAATTATTGATATTTATCAATACGGTATCGCAAATTCATTTTTAAACTGATGGTTCGAGATGACTAGTCGCCCAACATTGCATTGCACAACAATAGGTGGGATGGTGTCACAAGCACTTTAAGTACAGTGCATTTATCTGTGAGTGAATATCTGAGCTTCTTCAATGGGATGTACTCTCTTTTCACCTTCATCAAAAATGAAGTCAATCAAAAACTAGGACTTATCAGTATGTCTTTATCATATCTATCAGTTTTACCTGGTGATACAATTGTAACCCCTTTCTCTTGCCCTTTTAAATCTGTCAAATGTGTAGCAGGGAGACTGATCTGTGCGATAGATAAATTACCTGACAACTTCCACATCAAAATGTCTCGTTCTATATCGCAAAACAAGACACGCTAATGCTCTTTTAGTCATGCAAAGCAATCAACCAAAGATAAGGAAACACATCACATTAATTATTCAGGCATGCGTAATTGGTTAAATGTGATGGCCGGCATCCAAATCTTCCTAAAGAACCTTTGATACAGTGCTTCAGAGGAAGTACTTAACAAACGGCTCCTTATAAATTAACTTTGCCGTTTGCATCCATGAATGTAAAGTATTCCAATCAACATGACTTCCATGTTTAAATTGTTTTTAAATCAAACACCTGTTTCTAATCAAATAAGCTTCTGTGGTGCATCGTTGGCCTGCAGTTTTAACTTTTAGCGCTGCTGAAGGCCACTGATTATATGTAATACTGCCTGCCTGTCTGTAAATACGCTGCATTTAAAGCATTAAACAAAAATTAGGGACATAAATAGCAGCTATCAATGAGTAATGAGACTACTTTTTTGATCGTGCTGGGCAACATTCCCAGCCCTTGGTTTTTGTGAAATGTAGCTGTGTGCTTAACATTGATGATGAAGCCAGTTCTCTTTATCTCTCTCGGTTTGGTGTGGAAACACCGGGGAATGACACCTTTTGTTTTTGGTGTGTTACCTCGTGTGAAAGCTCTTATTCTGACCCTGTTTTATATAGATATAAGATATTGCAAGTGTCACTTAGTGATCAAAAGTTAAACTATATTTTGGCTAACTAAGAAGATACTTTTCTGATATCATTCGTGAGTCTTTAATGAGGGAGTAGATGTGGATGTGATTTTAAGATTTCTTTCATTACTTTTTTGTGAGGGAAATCAAATCTCAGACACAAATTATTATTCAAAGCAGAATATGTTTATGTCTGGAGGAGAAATTTATCTCTCCTATATAGTAGTTAAAACAGAGGTGTATTTTAACAAGTCCCCATTAAAAGTGTAGCTACCACCTACCCAGCCTTCCCACTGTGTTTCAGTGCAACATGTTTCTGTTTAATAATGTTTCTTGCTCTCTCTTACTAAGATATTTAATTATGAAAGTGGAATCATCTGACTTTAAATTACGCTGGAGTGTCAGTTGGATGATATTAGTTGCTGATCGTTTTCAATCAATGTATAGAACATTTATGATAAGGGCCATGTTGATTTTGTCCCCCTACTTCTGATTGTCTGATTAGAGGTTTTCCTAGCAAAGAGTTTGACTGCAAACACTAAAAAGGCTTATCTGTAAATGTAATCCCTGCCTCCTTACTTCCAAAGCCACAATGAGAAGAAGAACTGAGTTCAACGCGCCACTGATTTCCTGGATTGTAGAGACTTACAGTTAGCCTCTCTGCTTCGTGTCCTGATCTCTGCCACAGCTTCATTACCCATCGACTACAAGGATTTATTCCCCCCGGTATAGTATGAACACTGGCCTCTGATAGTCAATGTTTGTGTGTAAATGTGTGTGTTACAGCTTTATTGTGCTCATAGCTCATTAAAGCTCTCCTCTGAGGGATGTATGCAGTGGTAATAAACTCAGCAGCAGCAGGCCTTCCCAACGGCGACCCCCACCACGGCCGGATCGATGGTCTCCGTGTCTGGGGTGATGACCACAGGGTCACCCATCACACCAGACAGCTGATAACGTGGGTGGATGCAATTGTGGCCGCCTGAATTGTTTTTTTAATTCAAGCTTTTTATTGGAAAGAGCACTGTGTTATTGCCCTGCAGAAAGCATCGCTCAGCCTGTTTTAGATTGACCTTGGCGCGCGGGGGTAGAAGTTTCTGCGTCAGATCCTTTCCAATTCCTACAGAGAAGCTCAGGATGCACTGTAATTGTTTGCCTCTAGTGCTATGAATCACATTTACAGAATTGTAATGTGTACTGCCACATCCACAGGGACACTGAGACGTGTGAGAGGAAGTGAACTCGTTAACAAAGATACACACTTGATATAAAAAGCTCTTAAAAATTATAAAACAACATGCCTACTGGCTTTGTGAGGCACTGTGGTGCTTTTTAACATGCTTAGGTTTAGCAGGAAGTCTCGTAAGATAATACTGTATTCATCCCAAGTCAAATTGTTGAGTGCAGATATACAAGCTGCAAATCCAAAGATTATACACAGGTTAATAGTAACAATTATAAAAAACAAAGAGGTTGAAGGGTAATGATCTTTCCTGAGTCAGGGGATCAACAAAGTCATTCAGATTTATCCTCTGGGGACCATGAATATCTGTACAACCTTTCATTGCAATAATTCTGATAGCTCTATTGATATTTAGAGATATTTTCAAATCAGACGGATATTGCCATCCTCAAAGCCATGCCACAAACGTGTCCATGAACATCTTAAGCTTTATGACGATCTTATTCCCAGTTTAGCAATATTAGACAAGATTTCCTTAAAGGCTTTTGGGTAAAAATCAGTCAAATGTCAGTCAGTTTTACTTTGTTTATTCCCCCAGGAAGCATAACATGGAATATGTAAATGTGCAGGAATTGCATCAAAATGCTGCATTCAAATGAATAAACATGAACACATCATACAACCGGTATATATTAAACGTATGAAACACAGCAGGACATTTCTGTAGGCTCCTTCTACCGTCACTCATTTAAAAAGCCCATCATTTTGCACAGTAGGCAATTTCCTGTACTTTGATCAAATGATTTAAAACCAACATAAGAGTGCTTCAAAGTAACACTCAATCCTCTTAAATGATCATTCAACAGTTTAAAACAGCAGAAAACGGAACTAGGTTGAGACAGGTTAAGAAACACTGTTCACTCTCACTGCTGTGTACAGAACATTTTGATCTTGATGGTACACATGTTATGTCAAATGAAAGCCTAAATAATAATAATAATTATGGCCTGAATGTCAGGCTAATAATTTCTATAGAAAGATCTGCACATTTCTTTAATGCCGACTGACTCCGCTGACCGCATTATTCTTCCACCAGCAAAGCAAAAGCTCATATAACAACTATGGTAGGTTCTCAACCCAAGTATGACAAGAAATCTAGATGTGAGCTCCATTAGTGAAAAGTCTAGATGTATACACGTGGGATAATTAAATGGAAACTTTTTAAAGAGTCAGTTATTATCCTCTGCATGTCTGGGACTCCTGCTGAGTTGTTCTGAAAGATTTACCGGCAAAACTTTACCCAACTCAAGAAAAAAGATTTTTAAACCACTCTGATTCAAAGTATAAAACATGAGCAAGTCCAAAGGATGAAGAAAGCTTCTATTATGTAGGACCTTTAATGCATTATGATTAATCCATTATGAAAGCATCTATAGGTAAAGTACCTATTACCTTGTACTTATCTCTCGGCTGAAACCGGTGGAATGCCTGGCTGTATATTCAAAATACTAAAGTCCTCATTATCCAAGGTGATTAAACACTGTGAAAGGCTTTCTAAACTCAGTCATAATGGTACACTCAAATTCAATCTACCAGCAGGCAAAGGCTATTACAGCCAGCATGGATTTTGATTACTGATTATATGCTTTGATGACTTCAAATCTCTAGCCTGCACATTACTTCAAACAACTGGGTGTAGAAATTCCACCTTTCATAGCCATACATTCATTGTTACTGCTCCCTTTTACCTGCTGGAGCAAATGTCTCCCGCCGACTATCAAACTTTCTGATAATGGACTGTGTTGGGTTGTGCTTTTTTTGCTCATGGATGAGGGGGTGGGCATCAATATTCGACCCAGTAGAGCTATCCCTAATATCCTATCATTGCATCTCCAAGTCTTCAGGAATACAAGGAAAGCCAGGTGATATTGCCTTGACAGGAAACTGGCTCACAGAAAAACAGGAGGAATGGAATTGACCATTGCTGTTCATAAATAATGACCCTGTTATATTATGGTATGACCTATTCAGCCACAGTGGGACCATGTACAGTACAAATCAAGGGATAAGTGGTTTTCATGGTCTGGCTGTTTGTAAATTAGATAACTCTCCAGAAGTTTTTATCGAAATGCCTCATCTGCGTCGAGGCCACCATTTTGACTGGGTCTGATAAAACTGTGTCAATTACATCCTGATCTAATCAAGGGGACACATTACAGTCTACCTTTCATTTGGGATGATAACCTTCCTGGAAGGAGACACAAAGACACAGTTGTTATCAGCCACATCTACTACACACTCTCTCTGTAACTCAGACGCCCCGGCTGCCTTTGATGTGCTGCAAGAAATACATTTGTAATAAAGGAATTCATGCTAATTTATAATTACCTTACCCCTCGTCCGCAGTATATGAAGGTTACTTAGGGCTGAATGTGATAGAGAGAAGGGGGAAAGAAGGACAATGTCATTGTGCTTTTTCTGTAGATCTAGGCTAGCAACAGCGGCGCTCCAGCTGTGATAGTGCAGCCTAAGCATAAAAGTGTTCCCCCATTATCGCCCTTTTCTCCTGTCAGGACACATAGAACTGAAAAGCACTTGTAAGATACAAGGTGCAATGACAAAACATCTCCAGGAATCTATGGAACAAGTATTGGGTGGTAATTATTTGCAAAAATGTGTGTGTTCTAATCTTATGTAATCTACACAGCAGTTCTCTTTATCCCGGGCTTTAGGAGGCCCTCATCCTGTTGTCAGAATCACATGGAAACAGGGAATGGAGTGCTGTGCTAATCCCGTTTTTGCATTTAATTACCCACTACTTCAGAATGCACCCTGGCTGTTTGCAAAACCTACAGTGTAGGAACACCACTCCACAGCACACTCTCCCCACGGGGGAAGGGCTTGGCTGAGCAATTGTTCATACTGCTCACATACATGTCACATTAGCATATCTGGCTGCCTGCTCCGCCATTAATGCAGGTGAAGCACAACCGGGGTATTATCATTCTGTTTATAACACAAAGGCAGCTTGTGAGTGCTCTTCCCTTCACTTCATTTCCCACAGACAACATCAGCCGGCCTGATTTGCATACTCATGTTTTTAATTGCCTGCTAGGTTTCTTGATTCTGACCCATAATCTCTGTACCCGGCGCCTTGTAAGCCATTTTTCTTTTGTGTCGTCTTTTATATGGATGTGTCGTTTTGCTTGTTCGCACAACCACCCTCTTCACAACCAACACATGTTAATGTTTATGTGTGAATATCACGTTGATTTCACTGCTGAGTCAATATAATTGAGTGAGTGATGAATGAATAGTCTTAATGGTGTTATATGTTTATGATTAAGACTACATCTATTACAGTCTTTCATTATAAGCAGAAAACTACCAATAATTACTGAATTATCCGTGCAGCATTTGTTTCCTTGAAAAGTCCTATTTGTGGATATTTATGTCATTGTAAGAATAATCACAAAAGCTGAAAAATTATACCTGAAAAGGGGTAAAGATAGAGCAATGTTCAGTATAATGACTCAAAAAAGCAAATGGCAAATTTCACAGATGGTAAATTACCTCTGCGGACAACAAAGAGACCAAAGACAGCTATTGAACACCCCATCAAAAGCGTGGGAAAATGGTAGGCTTTACGGATAACAATTTGATAACACAGTAAAAAACAGTACTCAAAATTGAGTGAATTTTAATACAGGACAACATTCGAGGGAAAAACCCGTCTACTTTTCAAGTCTGCATGTGTAAACACCAACATCCATCCATGCCAAAATAAGTCTTTCTTCTGCCTCCTCAACCAGCAGACATTCACAGCGTTAGCAGTGTGATTAGACTATTTACAACTCTGAGCAGTGGCAGAGGGAATGGAGCAACACTTGAAGCTGGAGCGATCTAATTAGTGCTGGTGACAGCCAAAGACAGTGTGATAGTATGATGATAACCACACCATGGACAAAGTGCAGACAGGCGACTCTCCTTCCGCTGTGTCCACTTACTGACCTCATAATGCCATGAGTCATTCAAAGCAGGCTCACACATGTGGAATAAACACACACCATTGCCACGCTCTTCTTCCTCTTCCTCACTTCTTCAGCTTTCACTCAGGTTAATCCACCAAGGGTTTTAAAGTCTCATAATAGGATATGGGAGAGCATCTGGATGTGCACTAACACGGTTAGCTCTTAACTTGTGTGAAACAGGGCGTACCTCTGCTAAGCGTCTTTATGCTGGATAAAGGAAGGGCTCTTGTAACGCATTTCCAGAAAGTCAAATTAAATTGGATGAGTATTTGATGTTGAAAGTAATTCCTCCCCTTGAATTTTCCAAACGGTTGTAATATCTGTGATGTCACACCAATACAAAGCAGTGGCTACATTGGATTCTGGGCTTTAGAGGCTTTCTTTTGTTGGTCATGCCTGTCCATTATTCACTTTCTTATGCCTTCCTGTCCTCCTACTCTTCCTTTTCATCATTCTTCTTCCGTCTTCAGTTGGAAACAGAAGGCAGAATAAAAGATGATTTTAAACTGCTGTGTTTTGCAGAAAAAAGGGACACAAATTACTTACGATCCTCAGTCTGTTGGAACACAATATGCGGCCATTTCTTCCCTTTGCCTGACTGAAAGAAAAAAAAGATTAGCTGTACTACAAGGGAAAGTAACCTCTTTTTATTTCACTGCATGCCCATTATCGTTCTCACATAACAGGATGACTGATCCCTACAACCTAGTATTCACACAAAGACCACATCATTAGGACTTCAATTACACAGAAAAATGTGTTCTCGACTGGGTAAAATCGTGTGAATGCCCCTAGCGTTGGAACAACATCCGAAATGGGGGGTTACGTATTGTGACCCTAGTTATATAAGCACAGGCGGAGCCCTCTACTGGACTCTATGGGTACTACCCTCAATCATGCTATGCGAGCATTCACCTACTGAGATATCTATAAACGTAGCCGGCCCCTCGGGGCGGGCCTACCTGAATGCTGCGCGCAAGCCCACCGTATATAAGGTGGCCACGCCTCCTGACTGTCATCCTACACCCTCTTCAGCGAGCGGCATAGGACAGACAGGGCCCCAGGTAGAGGGCTCCGCCTGTGCTTATATAACTAGGGTTACAATACGTAACCCCCCGTTATATCTTACACAGGCTCCGCCCTCTACTGGACTCTATGGGTACAGTGGGTGGAGCCCTGATGGATAAACGCCCTGTCGTCCAACAACATCGACCCATCACACTGCCCCTGACCGGCTTTTGGTTAACAGCCACTACACCGCAACTTCTTCTCCTCCGGTTGAGACCGTGGAGAAGTCGGGGCCGCAGCTTACTTGGCTGGGTAGAGCACACTCACACACGCTTACCTCGTGTAGAGTGTGCATGGAAAATAGTGAAGAAGGCTCTCCAGCCCTGTATGGGGCTTACTGCGCACCATGTTTCCCAGGTCCCTAAGGAGCATGGGAAAACATAAGTGCATTATGTTCAGGGGGACAACAGCTGTTCAGTGCGCCTAATGGAAGCCGTGCGCCCTACATAACATGCCAGCGCACGCACCGGGCAGAGGAGGTGCAATTTAGCCTCCTTGTCCCCAATATGGAGTGGAAGACTAAAGCCGTCTAACTGTATAGCCCTCGACCTGAACAAACTCCTTAGGTTCTTGGGAACAAAGGAGGGGTTCGGTGTCGCCCCGCTAAGGCAACCCGGGTGCATCGACAGAGCGGTCAGCTCGCGCACTCTCTTGGCCAAAGTCAAGGCAAGCAGCAAAGCTGTTTTCAATGATAGTGCCTTCAGGGAGGAGAGCTCCAGAGGCTCAAATGGTTCTATGACCAGAGCCTCGAGCACCAACGGCAGATCCCATTGCGGGGTGGAGACATGCTCCACTGGGCGCTGTCTCCTGACCCCCTGCAAAAAAAAACGCGTCATAAGCGGTTGACTAAAGGCTGACCTGCCGCCAAATCCCTCATGGCAGGACGAGATGGCTGCTGCATACATCTTAATTGTGGAATGAGCAAAACCCCTGTCCACCAGTATCTGTAAATAGGACCGAATAGAGCCCAATGTACATGATAGAGGCTCTAGACTCCTTTCTTCACACCACCGCTGGAATCCCAACCACTTCGTCCTGTAGGGGGGGGGGATGGTCACCAGACGTCGTTTGTGCCTCTTGGGATCTAAACGAAGGCCGGCAAACCACCTCTGCAGGCGAGTAAGTAACCCCAGCGGTACCACGTGGTGAGCGGCCGCCATGAGACCCAGAGTCTGCATGATGGTCAAAGCTGTCACCGCTGCCCCCTGTCGCAGTCTGCAAACTGCCTGCAGCAGGGATGCCTGTCTGCTCTCTGACAGGGTGGCACGTAGTCTGCCTGCATCGAGCAAAATCCCCAGATACCCCACCTGCTGGTGAGGTATGGGACTGCTCTTCTTCCAATTGACCACAATCCACTTGGATCAATTGGGCTGTGTTTGCCTCTTCCCTGGACCTGGCCATGACTATGAGGTCGTATTACAAAACCCTCATGCCATGGTCGCGAAGCGGCTGAAGCGCTGTGGCCACACATTTGCTGAACGTGCGTGGGGATCGGGAGTAGCCAAACGGTAGTCTGTTGTACTCGTAGACTACCCCCTCGAAGGCAAAATGCAAATACTTTCTGTGCTCTGGAGCAATTTTCGACATGAAAGTAAGCGTCCTTCAGATCGATGGTTGTGAACCAATCGCCCGGCTGCCGTAGTTCCAGTAATTGGTTTACATATGGAACTTTTTGCAGGCTGCGAAGATCCAGAATGGGTCTGAATTCTCCTGTCTTCTTGGGAACCAGGAAGTACATGGAGTAAAGCCCCTTTTCTCTCTCCTGAAAGTGCACAACAGACACAGCCTGTTTTTGCAACAAGGCCTGAATCTCTGTTGAAAGGAAACCTATCTCCTCCTGGGATGATAGATTTGCCTCTCTTAAGCCCCTGAATGGAGGAGGGACGCTGCAAAACTGGAGTGAATACCCAGTTTCAGTGTCCTGTCCATCCATTCTGTCAGTACACAGCTAAGCTTCCATTCCCCATAAGACTGTGTTTAGGGGACATGCAAGCAGCTGTGGAGCTGCAGCTAAGAAGCTGTAGTACTCTCTCTGGTGGCCTACGCCAAACCTTCCATAAAAGGAAGTTTGGCCCATGGGGGGCTGACACAGAAAGGGCCGATTTTCTACTGAGGTCCGAAACGGACATTATGGGGAAATGTGGAATTGTGGAGAGAGTGACTCTTACTCGGATACATGCAATCGTTTTTACTGAATGCATTTTTCACACACACATCACTCTAGAACTAGGGTTACAATACATAACCCACCGTTCTTCGCATTCGACGCATTAATCGGAGCTATTATACCGGGCAAGGTGTGTTTTCTGACAACAGCACGCCGGCAATAGCGTCTCTTTGAACCCGCACAGTGCTTTGACAGCACTTTCTGCGGTTTATTCCACTCACGTGCGCTCGCCCACCTGCTGGCTCCTTTACTGGAGTTTACAGCGGGGCGGCGAGTGTGGGACAGTGTTCTGTCCTCTGAGGATGAGCAAGAAGCAGCATACGCCAAGCTGCGACTACTCCTCATCCACGTGACCAAGGAAATCGATCCAAAGAGCCCTCTGTAGACACAGGGGCTCCCAGGAGATCATCACGGTCTTTTTGGAAAGTGCCATGCGGAGTGATCCCCCAGGTACATCACACGGCAAGCAGCGGCGGCCACACCATAGACCAAGCTATTAATTCGGCCGATGCTGCGGCCAAATAATCACTCTGATCCGATGAGGTGGGGGCATCTTGCGGAAGAGCAATCAGCGAGACGCCCAACACCCCCGTGTTTATTTGCAGCCGCCCTGTCACGGGGCAGAGGCTCTCTGCCCAGCCTGCTGCCTGCTGGGAGCAGATGGGCTGCCACGCTCCGCCGCCATGGTCATCACCAGGGGGAAGTACAGACCAGGGCGGTGGACTTCCATGGACGCCGGACCCGGAAGTGCCCGATGACGAGGACTTCTCCCCGGCAAACGGAGCCATCCGCCACGCTGGAATGGCGAACGTGAATGGAACCGCCTCGGCCATATCCTGGTCTGCCAAACACTTGAAGCAGAGGTGGTGGGGATCGGCGCATGCTATTAAGCCAGGGCACGAAGGACAGGCCCGGGTCTCTAGAAGTGGCGACTCCATGAAGGTATGATAACTCTTTCTTCTTCTTTCAAACGTTTTACTTTCTCTGCTTCAGTTGTTGCTCGCTCGCTGAAGAGAAAAGGATGACAGTCAGGCGTGGCCGCCTTATATATGGTGGGCTTGCACACGCATTCAGGTAGGCCCGCCCCGAGGGGCCGGCTACGTTTATAGATATCTCAGTAGGTGAATGCTCGCATAGCATGATTGAGGTAGTACCCATAGAGTCCAGTAGAGGGCGGAGCCTGTGTAAGATATAACAGATATTAACGTGTTGATTAAACACTCTATGAAACAAACTGCAACAGAATTCATGTTTAGCTTCAATGTTGTTTCCATATTATGACTCAAATCTTAAACACCAAAGTCAGAGGATTGACCTTGCAACTCAGGAAATGGGATCATCTGAGGAGCAATTGAATGCACCATTGGCTTTGGTGTAGTCTCCCAGTGTAGTTTTAGTTATAAATTGCTATTAATTGGAATTTCACATGTCGATACAATTATAATTGAGCCAGCCCAGTGTGTTTCATCTTGGGGAACAAACACATGGTGTCATCTATGAAGAAGTCCCAAATAAAATCTGTCTTTTTCAGCTTGGAATTTAATTTTTCCGGAAGATGTATTTATTAAAACTGATATTGCTATGGAAGCAGCCTTAGAAATGTTTACATGCCTCCCAATCTTGACTGAATAAACTCAGTGAACACTGTCCTTATATGAAAATGTGTATAACCCACCTAGAAACCTCTCCATCGCTGAGTCTGTGTTCATTTTAAGTTATGCAAAGTTTAACAATTAGGCTCAGGTGGCTCCATAAACCTGGTTAGAAGGCCATGCAACATCCTGACATTAACAGTGTAATTATTCCTTAGATGGATAATGTTTTTTTTTACAAAGGCCAGTCATTGGTAGGGTCTCGTTTAGTCCGGATAAAGCAATTTGCTTTGAAAGACCCTCAGAAGCTGCTTGTGCATGCAAATGGCAGCATTCATTAATATGTCTGTGTGGAAAAGAGAGAGGTTATTACTACCAGACAGTGGGTGCCGTTATCAGACAGAAGAAAGTGAGATGGATAGACTTTTCTCTTCACACTATGCGTGGTTGATTTTATTAATTTGGGACCTTGCTTGTGGGAGTGGTGTGTTTTTCTAACAACCCCCTCCAAGTTGGTAATTGGCTGGGATACCTACTGCTGACAAGTTCTTCCTGTGGACTGTGATGGTGGGGGTGTGCTGGTAGACGAGCTAATGTGTGATGGAGTGCTAGGAACGCGAGCACACACACACTCGGTGTCGTTGACATGAGCTGAGATGGCCCCCGGGACACAATGACTCATTAATCATAGTGTGCACTGAAAGTGGGTGGCCAGACAGCTAAGAGTGTACACACACATAGAATCAACAGCGTAATGAACGTGGATTCCACAGGAAAGCCTTGCTGCTTTATGCTCAGCTTGATAATGTTGCAGCTGAAGTGTAAACAAGCAGAAATTAACCCGATAGCATCGATGTCAGCCGGGGGATGACATCAGTATCAGGACACATGCTCACTCATTATATATGGCTGTGTTCACAAAGCCTCAATCTTAGGTTTGTGACATTTCACCGTGTGTAGGTGTGGGAAAAATGAGTAACACAGCAATATATTCAGTGCTGTTTTATTTACTTCAAGTTAACAAGAGTCTGTCCATGCAGTTCAGTTCATGCAAGGCTACCTATAAATGTGGTAATTATGAGTGGGATAAAGGAGGAAATCAGGTGGTGTGGTATAATGAGAAAAAAAGCAGGATTTCTTTACCCAGGAGATTGCTGTGTCCTGTGAATACGTTGACTAATTTCAACATCTGTACACAAGTTCATTTACGTAACGAAATGAACTTATGGTGAGTATCTAGCTTATATCACTTATGTCAAATACTAGTACTTGTGTTTCCTCAATCTTACATAGAACACAAGTAATCAAAACTGTTAAAAGTGACACCGAGGCGTCCTTAGAAAGCTTCTGTATTTGAAGAGCTGGGAGCAATAACATGTTGATTCACTTATTTACTCATTGAGTCATCGTTGTTTTTATAAAGCCCTCTTCAGGATAACCATATCATTACTGACAGACCACGTGGATAACAAGGCTTTCACATGTTTTAAACTCCTCAGGATTCACAAGTTGCCGGGTAAATCTTAGTGATCTATCATCCTGCCAGGTTACAGGTTTTGTCGGCAGGGGTGTATCACAATGAATCCGACTGCAGCCTTTGTTACTTCACTTTAAACGTGATGGAGTGCCTGCGCTGTAATTTAGCCTCTCCTGTGCTCATACCAATTAAGAACACATTAATCAATACAATTTTTGGTTTATGTTATCTTTCTGGTCAAACGCAGGTGTTCAATGTAGGATTTTATCATATATGTCTTAAAATTCTGAGTACATTTAATTTAGACACACATAACAACACATACAGTACATATGTTTACGGTCTGCATATTGCACAGTATTTTATTTAACAGTATTTAAAATCTATGTACCTATTTCTGCATTTTATAACCACCATTGTCACCACTCTCTAACACTATTTTATTTCTGTTTCATCTTGTACTATTTTATTTCTTTTTATGTTTTGAATATATTGCATTTTTGGGGGAGCCTAAGACTTCAGATTTTCATTGCCAAAACAATTTTTTAGTCAATAAAGCCTCTGAATCTTTTAGCTTAAACCAAATGAAACTGATGTGTGTGACAGCCAGTTTATTTCTTATTTTTTACAGTTGTTTCATCACATAAGGGAAAATAGTGCATCACTGTTACTGCCCCTTTTTTCACTCTTGTATAAAAGTCTCCCCATGCTGCATCCATAGCAGAATATTCTGTACTGTAAGTCTCAAAGCAGTGTGCAGGTGGGGAGCCAGACAGCTTAGCTTCACAGGCAGGGTGAGAGAGGAGACAGAGGACTGTGTGTGTGTGTGTGTGTGTGTGTGTGTGTGTGTGTGTGTGTGAGTGTGTGTGTGTTAGACAGAGAGAAGGAGGGAGGAAGTACTTAAGAGAGGAGAGACACGGTTGGGCAGGAGGGGGTAGAAGAGATGGGTATTTCCAAGACCAAAAACGGATTGAAGTCGAAAAGCAAAAATAAGAGCCTGCAAAACCAGAGGGAATTTGTAAAGATAGTCAAGGGGAAAAAATAATAATGGGGGGAAAGGTTGAGTAATTTCAAGTAAAGGCGGTGGGGCAGTGGTTATATATATAGCCGATCCATTGGTGTTGAGAGTAAAGAGAGGCATGAGAGGGAAAAGGAGACCAGAGAGAGTTCAGAGATGTGAGACAGAAAATATATAACAGTTTGGAGGGACATCACAGCACAAGACAAGTAGCCCGGAGTGTTATCCAAAAAGGTTAGGATTGTAGAGATTTTGTTCATGTGCACTGAAAACGTTTGATCAGTTTCAAAAAGTAGGGAAAGGAGACAAGTAGCAGATAAAGCAGAGCTATCCAGAGCTAAGATTGAGGGTTACCCAAACGGAAGGACAACTAGTTTTCACTAGTACTTTTCTAGTAACATTACACTGTAGCTTAGCATATTCGTGTCAATAAGATGTAATTCTGACTTCTAGAAATGCAAAAAAGTATTGGGTGTTCCTGAAAAAAAGTAAGGGGCATCACAATTTTCTCCTTTTGAAATTGGTGTCATTTCAGGGATGATGTTTTCCAGATTTTAAATAACCACATTGTTATCATAATCATGTATATACTGTTTATATTTCCATGTGTCTCCCTGATCTTCATGAGGCTATAAACCAAATAATACAGCTATTTTCACCTTCTTATACCTTCCCTTAAAAATCGGATACAATGACTCAAATTCAATGTTATTTAATCACTATTATATGCACTAAGTACCTGCTCAAAAACAGAAAAAAGTAGGGCTGTCAACCAATCACAGACTATTATTGTGAATAACACGATTACCTTTGAGAATTGATTGACACAAAGTCTCTGGGTGTTGGGAACGACATAAGAGGAGGCAGGTGAGACAGGAAAAAAAGAGTAGCAGTTGGTGGGGAGATCACAGTGGCAGACCGTGTCAGAGACAGCCAGTGTGCAGATGTTACAGCGAACAAAAGGTCCCCGTCCCCCATGATCTGGAACAGCTTGACTACGGCTGCCCGGGCCCTCCATGGAGTGGTCAGGTGGGCCAGAGATAGATATAATAAGATGGGCTATTGTGTTTGGATGGGTCTGTGGCGAGCAGGGCAGTAAAGGTCTAATGAGGCATCGTGTTCCTACAATCACACATAAATACGCTACAATGTGGCCACCTGATCGCTGCCGAGCGTGCAATGAACTGTGAAAACCCTCTGGCTTCATATATAAATACTGAAACAATTGAATACAAATAATTTAAAAAGGACGTACCGATGTAAAAGCGCCTTCCCTTTTATGTTTGTGTCAGTGGGTTTTGTAATCACGTACAAATGTGTGTTGTGAGCAGAGTGGTTTCACATCCGGCAGTATTGTAGTGTTGGCTAACTAAGCTGTTATCAGAGAATTATGGGCTTTTGGATTCACATAACTCAGCACGTCTGTATTGTCAGTTTGTTTCCATTTCTGACTAATATGGCCTGTGCTGCCTGCCAAGTGGGTTGTTAGCCATTGTTTTGCAAATAACACAAGGCTATCACTCGTTTTTTGGAAGGTAATTTCAATTTTATCTTGCATTCTTAGGTATTTTTGTATTTGACTGAAAATCACCAAATCAATAATTAATGGAAAAATAACGGTGAATCCGAGAGACTGGATTGTATTAACTCCTGTTTAAGTTAAAAATAAATATATACAAAATAAAGTATTTTTTCCCTTTGTTTTAGTTTTATGATCATAGCGAGTGAGTAATTGCAAGAAACATTTTCTTTAACTTGAAAGACACGCTGATCAGAAAATGTCAAGCCAGCCGTTAAAAAAATCACCCTGTGGGATTTTTACCACTAATGATGTTTTTGAGTTTCCATCAGGACACTCAGGGAACACACTAAAATATATGGGGGATGAAAAATAAAAAAAAACATAATGACTCTGCAGTAGAGAAAGGAGAAAGCTTGTAACATGCCACCTTTTTTTTGTATTATAGTTATAACAAGTAATGTTTACATATTTAAATGTCTAAAATGGACTAGATCTACGTTTTAAATTTTGTTGAGTGGTTTAAGTAATGGTGCATTTAATTTGGTTTCCTGAAATGATGTTGTTGAGTTAATGTTGTGGTTGTATGCCAGTAGTTGTCATATAATTTGTATTATTATATTAAAATTCTAGCCACATTTTTACAATAGGTTTTTTAATCAATTTATTTTAACCAGATGAAGGATGTAAAATGTAATTCAGTATCTCAGGTTATCACAGAAACAAGCGAAGCAAACATTAGCAGTAGCTGAACCGCATCATAGAAACACTCATTTTCAACGTGAAACTGTTTAATTTCCTGTTTTACCGGTTTTAATCTCCAGGTCCATTTGTTTTAAAGAGGAAGAGGATAATTTGGCTCTCTCCTCCTCAATGAAGAACAATACAGGAATCCTGTAATGACAGAAAATGGGTGAAGCCAACTGTGTGTATTCAAGAAGCCTCAAACCAAACTGAGTGACTTATAGGTGAACATGTTTAACCATTTCGAAATTAACAATATCATCCCTAGTTTTTTTAGGACACTCCCAACACACTATAGCATTCTTCTCTTGGCTATAGTTGATCTGTAATGCAATGATGAGTCCTGCAACAGGGGCTCAAATGATATATGACCCCCCCACCTCTCATTATTACAGCACCATTAAGATGCTACATGTCACTAAATGTGACCATAGGCCTTTTTTCCCTTTAAGTGCCGGGCTAAGAGTCACTGCTGGTATTTTCAATCTCGATTCAATGAGAGCCCATGGGTATTAGAACACATTAGTGCTTCAGTGGGTAGCTCCATGCTGTTCCCATGCCACTGTGTTTGAACTCAGCAGAAGTAAGGTATTTCTTTCTGCACTCGTCATTTTTTTTGTTGCAGGTATGGTAATATCTCTGGACTGCGGTGAGCTGTGGTGGCTTCAAAGAGATGATGGGATTTAAGGGTCAGGTATAATACACTCACAGGTTAGTGTCAGTGCTTAAGATATGAAACACTCTTTCTGCATTGATGTCTTTTAAAGAGCTGCATTTATGTGATGTAGGTCTGCTATTCACAGTAACAGCCCTTTAATGTTAGCAGTGGATTTATTATTATCTCATCCAGCGTGACTACAAATCAGTTAGTTGAGTGTGTGTCCCTCTGCAAAAAGGAGCCAGTTGTCAATTTTTTATATGAATACACTTAAGAATACAACAAATGGACAAGTAGCCAAACATTTTTATTGAGTGTAACCTAAATGGAAAGAGAACAGGCCTTATCTTGATGTTCTAGTCCATTTTTCTAATAATGTATAACTTTAGCTATACATGGAAGTATATTTTGTGTCATCAACTTCATCTAAGTTATATTGACATCTTTAAAATTCAAATAAATGCATTTGACCCTCTGGTTTTTCTGATATTGATCATCTCCAGGATGACATTTTCCCAATTTTAAGCTATGAATGATATGAAAACATATAAAACATTTATTTCTCCTTTCTTCTAATTGAACCTCCCTCGCTTAAATCCAAAGTAGTTTATATTATCTTAGCTTAGAAGCTGCTCAAAAACAACACCAACTGATTTCTACTAAATTTAGATACATAACAGCCCTATGTAAAGCTTCTCAGAAATGTTGCTGCTCTCTTTTGGAAGATGAAATACAGGTTTTGTGTTTTCTTGGTTTGTTTGTTTCTCTGATGCATTCGCCCAGCCATACATACAGTATAGCTGTCACAAGTTTACACCAGCTGTAAAATGTGGATGTTATTTATAAAGCACAGATGGCAACGCACATATCGCTACCGGCCCGACTTAATCAGTGCTGGCAGTAATACATGAGTCCATTCTTCATATTTTCAGCCAAAAGTAAGTGTGTCAATATTCCTAAGATTCTGACATGGCACTGACAGGATGATAAAAATAGAATAAAGCCTACTTCTTTAGTGCATTTCAATACTGTGATCAGTGGGTAAAAAAAAAACAAGCGAGTCTAGGATCATTTTCGCTCAAAGAGGCAGCAGATTGTCTTCAGCCCGCTGTTAGGAGTCGCATAACGCCAGGGCTCAGTTTATTGTTTTGTCAGACACATGATGGCTTTTTTTTATTTGCCCTTCCTGAGTTGGCAGCCAGCGTGACGAGTCTCTTACAGGCTGTAATAGATTTTAAATCATTTTCACAGGTATTCAAATGTTTTTTATTGGATTTTAGTGTGTTTTATTGAAACATATTACAAGCAGTTTTACCAGTGTCAGCTTATACAATATGGCCAGTTGAGTTGGACACAACATTATGGGAATCTGGAGAGCCCATTCCAATCAAATGTGCATTAACCTTCTACCATTAAATTGGAATTTAAAGCCAAAATTATCACTTTACAGTGGCCGGAATATGTAGAAGTGGTTGAGCGAATACTCTATATGCTAAATATGGTGTGATGGAGCTGTACATATCATATGTATATATATTTTATGTTAACTGTTCAGAGTATCCAGAACTAATCTATATTGAGAGATTGCTAAACAGCTCTCTTATGAGATGAAAGCTATAGTGCTAACAGCGCTAATAGTAAAAATAGTAACATTGTTCACAGAGCAAACAGTCTTAACCTTTAACATTACAAATAGATAATTGGTGTTATATTAGTGCTCACTTATCGTATTGCCACCCTTAAAATTAGTTTCATTAATGTTTGTTGAATGTCAGAAACATAGTGTAGTGTTTTTGTATAAAGCAAAGCTTTTTCTCTTCATGTGTCACACAGCGGCTTCATTCTGCTCTTTGTAATGAAAGAAACACATTTCTGTTGTACAGATTTATTTCAGCCATAAAAAAGCTTCTCCTCAAACCCGCTATAGGTGGCTTTATGAGCAACCACTTCCCTTGTGGTGATATTGAACACATCTTTTCCATGAATGCAACTGATGAGGGCTACACAGCCAAAACAGTATCACTCTAAGTGCTACAGAGATGAAGCCCAATTATATTGTCATACTTTTAGCTGCCATTTCAGTTTTTACACATATTCAAGGTTCAATTTAGTCTTCCTTTGGTCTGTGAATAGAGCTGAATGCGCTGCCTCGTGCATTGAAGGCCCTCGATGAGAGATTAGTTTCTCAGACACGTAGAGTTGAGAAGGATTCTGAGTGGGAGGCCAACATCCTGCAGTAGAGGTATAATGCAGCAGAGGAAATGACTTCCTTTCCTAATGAAGTAATCAGACCAAGGACGATGTTTATAATGGCAGCAATCACACGTCTAAATCCGCTGGAAGACAGCCAGATGAATGACATGAAACAGCCACCTATATCAGCAGCATTTAGTCTCACTTTTTCTGGCAGCTTTGATGTCTCCGTGCTTCTTTTTCTTAATCTGCTTGCTTTAAAAATATGCAGATTGCTAGCAGCTCAGTTGAGTAGAGTCAACGATTTCAACTTGTTCTTTTTCTGGCGTTGCAATGAAGGCTTTGCTTTTCGATTTTCGACTCGATAATTCATACAGTACATACATTTCCTATGCATACATCTATCATGAAAAATGACGCAAGTAACACATTCACCACTGATATTATCTGGGCTTTATGCAGATCATTTTACAGTTGCAGTTTGATTTGTTTCCAGCTTAATTTGATAAATATAAATATTGGAGGGGAGGATTTGGCTCAGGGGGCTAGTGTGTTGATCTTCGTATCAGGGGAGCCCTGGTTCAATCCCCACTGCAGTCAGTACATGTAATGTAAAAACAGATTGAACCCTAACCCATTCAAATGAAACCAAACATCTATATTTTATACTAAAACTTCAATTTTGCTGCCAACTGTGCTGTGCGACTGCCTACATTCACATTTTTAAAAACTCCAAAGTTAAATTGACACATTAAAGCTTTACTTTGTAAAATGTAAAGGTGTTTTATGTTGAAATATCAAAGACAATCCGGAGACAGTGGGTGCTCTACCATCAATTGGCTACGTGTTTCCTTTTGTTCTTGTTTTGGTCGCAAACCCTACAGTATCATCCCTAAGGGAATACAATTTGGTGGGAATGATAATGAAAGTGTTGTATGGCAGGGTTTTCATTTATTCAAACATAATATTAAATAAACTGTTGCCTCGTCAGCGGGGACACGACTGTGCTAAGAGGCAGCCACTGTGATAGATCCTCATATTAGCTTTCAATTGGGATACGATTCAACACTGCTGTATGATGTTAATATGTCATCCACACATCTGGGTCACAAACATCACCCCTGTGCTTTGTAATTGCAGTGACCTGGTTTCTACACGGACCCTCACTGTTGCGGTAAGCGTGTTGTAACTTCCGGTTGTGACCTCTGGGTATCCTGTGTGTCTGTTCTGCTGCTGATAGCTTATATTATCTTAACTTAAATCGATCGTTTTTTAAAACTCTTGATCACGGCAACTGCCTGACGTTGTAATCACACGTTACTACAGCTTAAGCACCCACAACTCTCCTTCTCTTAGCGACTGTAACTCCACAGTTGCCTACACTCTTTTCGGGTTTGCTAACGGTAGCTACTTTAGCTTGATAGCTAGCCATGGCTCCTTCCCCACCCTCGGGTGCTATTTCCTGCTCTACCTGTCTCATGTTTGGTTACTTCCCTACCTCCTTTACTGGTACCGATACATGTGTTAAATGTAGTATAGTTGTTAGGTTGGAGGCGGGAATCATAGCCATAGAAGCCCGGCTCCGCATTTTAGAAAGTAACTCAGCTACAGTAAAGCCCATGTTAGTCGGTGCGGACCGGCAAGAGGTAGCTCCTACTAGCCGTCCCCCGACAACTCCCGAGCAGCAGGGAGACTGGGTGACTGTTCAGAAGAGGCATTACAGGAGACCCACAGGTCCCCACCAACCCGTTCACGTATCTAACAAATTTTCCCCACTCAGCGAGGCACCCGCTGAGGAGTCAACTCTGGTTATTGGTAGCTCTATTATGAGATACGTGAATTTAGAGACCAAAGCCTCCACAGTCACATGCATTCCGGGGGCCAGAGCGGGCGACGTTGAGGCGCATCTTAAACTGCTGGCTAAAAATAAACGTAAATACAGTAGGATTGTTATTCACGTCGGTGGTAATGATGTTCGTTTACGCCAATCAGAATGCACTAAACTTAATGTGGCGTCGGTGTGTAGATATGCTAAAACAATGTCGGACACCGTAATTTTCTCTGGTCCCCTCCCCAATCTGATCAATGACGACATGTATAGCCGCATATCATCATTTCAGCGCTGGTTGTCTTGGTGGTGCCCAGCAAACGATGTGGGCTTCGTAAATAATTGGACAGCCTTCTGGGGAAAACCTGGTCTGATTAAGAGAGACGGCATTCATCCTACTTTGGAAGGTGCACATCTCATTTCGGCAAACATTTCAGGGATTTGTGGACTTAATCCATGACAAACTGGAGTTGAGACCAGGAGGCGGAGTCGCAGTCTTACACGCTTCTCTGCGCTCTCTCCTGGGCAGTCATCCATAGGAATCCCGAACCCAATAAAATACCCAATATTAACGGTGTGTGTGTCTGCCCAAGGACAATTTAAGATGAAGCCTAATAGAGGTGTCATACATAATAACCTAATAAAAGTAAATGTAACAACTACTACAGTGCAACAAAACAGGAAGATTAAATGTGGTCTCTTAAATATAAGATCTCTAGCATCTAAAGCAATATTGGTAAATGATTTAATATCAGATTATAATATTGATATTTGCTGTCTCACTGAAACTTGGTTGAGACATGAAGAATATGTCAGCATAAATGAAGCCACTCCACCCAGCCATATCAATACTCATATTGCTCGAGGCACAGGCCGAGGAGGTGGAGTTGCAGCCATCTTTGACTCAAATTTACTTATCAATACTAAACCAAAATTAAATTATACCTCCTTTGAAAGTCTTGTTTTTAGTCTTACGCATCCGACCTGGAAAACTTTGCATCCAATCTTATTTGTTACAGTGTACCGTGCACCAGGTCCTTATTCAGAATTCTTAACAGAATTCTCTGAGTTTTTATCAACTTTGGTTCTTAAAACAGATAAAGTAATTATCGTAGGTGACTTTAATATTCATGTTGACGATGATAAAAATAGCCTTACTGTTGCATTTAACTCTATATTAGACTCTATTGGTTTCCGTCAGAGTGTAAATAAACCAACCCACTGCTATAATCACACTCTCGACCTTGTTCTGACTTATGGTATTGAAATTGAGCAACTATTAGTCGAACCGCATAATCCTGCTTTATCCGACCATTTCTTAGTAACTTTTGAAGTACTGTTACTAGACTACAAACCATTAGTCAAAAGTTCCTGCAGCAGAAACCTATCTGTTAGTGCTATAGCCAAATTTAAAGAAGAGATTCCACCAATACTTAACTTGATAGCATGTCTGCATGTAAGGGAGGAAACTTATACAAAATGTACACCACCCCAAATTGATCATGTTGTTGATAGTGCTACAGATGCGCTGCGAATAAAATTAGACTCTGTTGCTCCTTTGAAAAAGAAGAAAATAAAACAACATAGACTAGCTCCATGGCATAATGCCGAAACTCGCAAAATAAAGCAAAAGTCGAGACAACTTGAAAGGATATGGCGTTCCACTAAACTCGAAGAATCTCGTTTAATTTGGCATATTACTCTCAATGAATATAAGAAAGCACTGCGTAAAGCGAGAGCAGCTTACTACTCTTCATTAATAGATGAGAATAAGAATAATGCAAGATTTCTTTTCAGCACTGTAGCCAGGCTGACAGAGAGCCACAGCTCTACTGAGCCTTCTATTCCCATAGCACTCAGTAGTAATGATTTTATGTGCTTTTTTAACGATAAAATTGTTACTCTTAGAAACAAAATTAATGACCTCTTGCCTTCGACCAGTATAGTGTTATCAACAGCTCCCGGAAACGTAAGTTCTAATATTACACTAGATAGTAAATTAGAATGCTTTTCAGCCATAAACCTTGAACAATTGAATTCAATGATTCTTTCTTCTAAACCATCAACGTGTATCTTAGACCCGATTCCAACTAAGCTGTTAAAGGAAGTTTTTCCATTAATTAGCACTGTTTATTAAATATTATGAATATGTCTTTATTATCGGGCTATGTTCCACAATCATTTAAAGTAGCAGTGATAAAACCGCTTCTTAAAAAGCACAACCTCGATCCAGAGGTTTTAGCCAACTATAGACCTATTTCTAATCTTCCGTTCCTCTCAAAAATTCTTGAGAAAGCGGTCGCAAAACAGTTGTGTGATTACTTAGAAAACAATGATTTATTTGAAGATTTTCAGTCTGGCTTTAGAACACATCATAGCACAGAGACAGCTCTGGTTAAAGTCACAAATGACCTTCTAATAGCCTCAGACAAAGGACTTGTCTCTATTCTTGTCTTACTCGATCTCAGTGCTGCATTTGATACTATCGACCATGATATCCTATTGCAAAGACTAGAGCACTTAGTTGGCATAAAGGGAACTGCTTTAGGCTGGTTTAGGTCCTATCTATCTGAACGCTCTCAGTTTGTATGTGTCAACGATAAATCTTCCATGCAAACCAAAGTTAGCCATGGAGTGCCACAGGGCTCAGTGCTTGGACCTATTTTGTTCACATTATATATGCTTCCGTTAGGCAATATTATAAGGAATCATTCTGTACAGTTTCATTGTTATGCGGATGATACTCAACTATATTTATCAATCAAGCCTGATGAAATTAATCATCTAAATAAAATTCAAGACTGCCTTAAGGACTTAAAAACGTGGATGACTTTAAACTTTTTGATGTTAAACACGGCCAAAACTGAAGTTATTGTACTCGGCCCAAAGAATCTACGAAACAAATTATCTAAAGATATACTAACTATGGATGGCATTAATTTGGCCTCCAGTGAGACTGTAAGGAATCTTGGTGTTATATTTGATCAGGATTTATCCTTTAACGCCCACATAAAATCTATTTCAAGGACCGCCTACTTCCATCTACGTAACATTGCAAAAATCAGGCATATCTTGCCTCAAAACGATGCAGAGAAACTAGTCCATGCATTTGTTACTTCAAGGCTAGATTATTGTAACTCTCTATTATCAGGGTGTACCAAGAAGTCAGTTAAGTCGCTTCAGCTGATTCAAAATGCTGCAGCACGTGTACTAACCAGAGTTAGGAAAAGGGACCACATTACTCCTGTTCTGGCTGCCTTACACTGGCTCCCTATAGAACATAGGATAGAATTTAAAATTCTTCTTCTCGCCTACAAAGCCCTTAATGGGCAGGCGCCATCTTACCTTAAAGAACTCATTATACCCTACTGTCCTACTAGGGCATTGCGTTCCAAGAATGCAGGGTTGTTGGTTGTTCCTAGAGTCTCTAAAAGTACAATGGGAGCCAGAGCCTTTTCTTATCAAGCTCCACATTTGTGGAATCAGCTTCCAGTTTGTGTTCGGGCGGCAGACACCCTATCCGTTTTTAAGAGTGCGCTTAAGACCTTCCTTTTTGATAAAGCTTATAGTTAGGGCTGATTAGATTCAGCCCCTAGTTTAGCTGCTATAGGCTTAGTTTGTCGGGGGACACTTTACTTTACTTCTTCCTTCTCTCTGTCTGTACCTGTGTACTCTCATGTTCCGAATAACCCAGCTTCCCCAAATTTCTTTTTGGTGTCTATCTACGCCGGGACCCTGAGTCGTGGCTGATCCTGTTGCTGTGGTCCTGAGTCCTGGATCGCGAGCCCTGGATCTTGAGTCGTGGCTGTGCCTGTTGCTGTGGTCCTGGATCATAAGTCCTGGATGGATATCCTCGTGGATTCATCTTCTTATTATAGACACATGCATTTCCAAACATTTGGACTACCTATGTTGTAAATGTATTATCTTCTCAATTTACACACGGCATCTATTGCACGTCTGTCCGTCCTGGGAGAGGGATCCCTCCTCTGTTGCTCTCCCTGAGGTTTCTCCCATTTTTTTTTTCCCCTTTAAACTGTGGGGTTTTTCCTTTTTCTGGAAGTTTTTCCTTGTACGATGTGAGGGTCTAAGGACAGAGGGTGTCGTATTGTCTACTGATATTCTGTACAAACTGTGAAGTCCACTGAGACAAATGTAACATTTGTGATATTGGGCTATATAAATAAACATTGATTGATTGATTGATTGACAGTGACGTGAAACAATTGTGTTTCTCACAGAACACATGTGTATAAAAATGATCTTGCCTGGTTTTCCTTAGGGAAATCTTCCAAACTAGATTGTTTTGTCTACATCTGTAATTGTAGATTTTTCGGTTTCCTTCTTGCATTGTAAGCATTTGCAAGATATTGAACACTTGAAGTTGATGTGAGAGAATTGTTTGTGTGATGTTCCCATGACAGATGCCTCAGGCAAGAGAGGAAAAAAAGCTGAGTGAAATACTCCTCACATCAGTTTTAAAACAATTTCTCAAAGCTTAACAATCACCCTCCCATTTCTATCCGTTTGATGTTTCGTTCTTAATCCCTGTATATGTAACGCTTCTCATCTTGTGAGGTTCTTGTTCATTTTGCAGGCAGTAATAAAAGGTATTAGCATGGATGAAGCGCCACTGGAAACTGACAGCAGAGGCAAAACCCATCCCTATAGGGTTCGGTTCTTTTTTATATACATATCAATATCATGGTATTCACTTGAACCCTTATTAATTATACATGATCATGAGATTGAAAACAGCAATGAGCGTGTCGTTTGCATTACCTATGGCGTGTTATTGCAGGTTTTCACTCTGCATGTCCCTGTTACACGTCTCAATTCTACAAATAACGAAAAGGAATTCTTCCCCCTTTTTATTTTTATTTCAAATGTTCGATCGTATTATTTGTTTTTGGCCCAACCGTGTTGTTTCATGGAGGTAACATGAATGTGCTTTACTTTGTAGAACTGTGATGACACTGCCAAATAGAGACCCTGAACTAAACACAGGTGTTTTCAGTTATTCTGGCCGATTAGACTCAAGGCCAGAGCTTTCATGGGATTTTATTACTAATCTTCAGAAACCATTAAGAATCATAAAAGTGTAATTTGTCCCCTTTAAACAGGGGAAGCACAACCAACAGGAGACTTAAGAGGAAGTCAATTAATTACCCCATACAAGCCCAAACAGTCCTGAGAGGCGTAATCAGCCATTAAGTGAAAACACCTGTGTGTGTGTGTGTGTGTGTGTGTGTGTGTGTGTGTGTGTGTGTGTGTGTGTGTGTGTGTGTGTGTGTGTGTGTGTGTGTGTGTGTGTGTGTGTGTGTGTGTGTGTGTGTGTGTACGCACAAGAGACACACTGCAGGTGAAACACGTAACTACAACATATTACCATAACATTTCCCAAGTTGATTTCTTACATTAAGACAATCATTTTGTATGACTTATTTTCTGAAATGTTAAATATGCAAATGAGGTATTATCTAATCATATTTTAGTAAATTTAGGAGAAATATACAGTCACAAATAGATGAGTGAAGTAACTTAAGAACTTAAATTCATAGTTGAGATGTTTTCTTTTTGCTAAATAACACATGTTATGGATGTGAAATAATCCAAACTTGCATGAAAAACAATGTGTTGCCTTATAGTTGTCATGCAAAAATCAAAACTGTCACCACAGTTAATCTTATGAATCCAATATTTTTCCGGCCTTAATTGCAATTTGTTTTAATTTCGTGCAGTTGAAAGAACTTCCTCTAGTTACTGCGCAGCATTTAATTGTGGGACCATAGGTCTTTCTCACAGCAGACATTTTTGATACGGCGTATTAATAGCATTAATGATGGCTGCATACTACTTAAGGTAATCATGTTCAAGTTCCCTGCTCTGCGTTCCCACTCTCACAGACGCACAATTATTTTGTTTGAGTAGTTCCACTCTGAATTTCCTGCTATGATAAGTTAAAGTAAACTGTAAGAATCCTTAAGAAAGAAACACACCAAACACACTGAATCAACCCAAAACAACACTGCCTCTGTTCATCCAAATGGAGTGTAAGAAATGTCTTTAGGGGGTGGAGTGGTTACCTTGGTTGGTGAGAAATCGTTATAACATCATAAAGTGGCCAAAATCTGATCAGCTCATTTTCGGACAGGTTTTTATATAAATGGATCAGGACAAAAAGTGAGCAAATCTTTGTTCCTGAAACTTTCAGAATCTCTTTACACAGAGGGGCACATATTTATGTATAAAATACATGAAAAAGTGGATTTTGCATAATAGGTGACCTTTAAAACTTCCTTTTATTTTTTTTTATCTAATCTAATATTCTTTGCAAATACAGAAAGAATGGGAGCTGGTGGCTCTACCCAGTGTTAATGATCGTATGCAGCGCTGAGGGTACTGCTGCTTTATGTTGGCACTTCCTTTGTTGTGGCTCATTTGTGCCTTGGTCACCAGGTGAAGGCCATTAACTGTTAACGAGCTGTGAGGAGAGAAAAGCAGGACTGAAAACCCTTTCTCTTCTGTTTCACAAGCTGTTTTGCATTCCACAAAACACCTTTTGATGTGGGAAATCATACTGCAACACCTCTTTAAGAAGCTAGGTAAATAAATACAACTTTGAAATAATAATGATACGCCTATGACCAAGTGGATTCATTTACCATGCCACGTTGTTTGAACACTTATGTGCTGCTATAATGGAAAATCTTCCATTCACCTTGAGCATTCATAATAATTGTTATTACAAATTAATGCCGCAGTGCTTCAGAAAACTCCCCGGACTTGTCTCCTGTGAAGGCAAATAAAAGTGGTATATACCGTATGTTCTGTCCTCATTCAGCTAAATGTCAGAGAAATTCACCAGTGCCTCCCCGAAGACCTCATTATCCTCTTAATATCCAATTATTTCTAAGACAAATGAGTACACCTGGCATCCAATCAAAGCTGTCAATGATGAACACTGGAGACTGAGCCATCCTCCCGTCTGAGAAAAATGGGCTGAAGATCAAACCTTTTTTAATATTAATTTCCTTTTTTGTGCTTCTCCAACTAGGCTAGAATTCAAGTAGGACTTCCATCTCATGGATGGTCCTTTTGTTCACATTACAGAGAAGTGCTCCATGCTTTCCGCCATGTCCCTGACACACTTTCTGTGGTTTGGTCAGAAGGGGATCTCCCAGGAGTTTCCTAACATGTGTTGAGGCGTCCATGTGGCTCAGCAGTTCTCACACCACATGTAAGCTTTAAACTGGCACATTGTTAACACCCGCCACACACAAAGTAAACACAGTTAAATAAACAAGTATGTGCAGCGATGTAAATGCACATATTGAATAATGAGTTGAAGCTGAAGGAATCACATTTTTGGATAAAACATATTCTTTTTAAAAACGGTTAACATATGCCTTTGTTTAAATGTGATTATTTATTTTACCCAGACTGCTTATGATACACACATCCTCAAATAATCGCAATTGTTCAAGCAACCTAACATGCCTTGAGAAACCTACACACTTGTCTAGTGTAATATTTCCTGGGATGAGATTTGCTGGTTTGGGACTTTATTCATATTTGATTAAGTTTTGATATGTTACCGCCTGAGGGGCACAGGAGTACAGAGCCTGGAAGGTAATGAGAGTACTGTTTTTTTTATCATGCCTGCGTGATAATTAGTAATTCATTCCTTCGAATAAATAATTCCTGACCGAACCACATGCCTCAAAACGTCTTTAGGAAACCTGGGAGTGATGTCACAGCTTACCTGCTGTTTGAATCATTTTTTGCATGACTCACTGTGTAAATTATTCATTTAGAATCTCACATTAATAATTGACCTGGTGTTGCTTTTGAGGAATTATAAGGAGTTGGTTAGAGATGGAGATGTGTAGTTGTGGGTACCATCATAGATGTTTAATAGAATTACGCCCCAGGAACGTAGATCAGAACGGGGAACACTCACACTGTGCTGACAGAGCACCGGCTTAAGTTAAGCCCACAAGAGGCAAACATATTATCAAGTCAAAACATGCCTCATTAGAAATCAGCGAAGTAAGGCATGATTCCACCCACCGAGCACTGGTAGAAATGTTGGAATGCATTACTGATTACATGTGTGCCGTGCATGTGGCTTACACTTAATAATTTAAACTACTGTGACTTTGACTGTCAGAACAGAAGTACCAGAGCACCTAGACGAATTGTAAATGTTCGTAATGCATCTGCAACAATCATTTGTTTTATTTATCCGGCTGTTGACAGGGAAGATATCATCACATTCTTATTATTAGTGAAGAGCTGGGAAAATTACTTGCAGCTGCCATCACTCATGTTTCCATATCTAACAGAAGATGATAAACTTGTGGAGAAACTCAACAGCAACGTTTTTACTTCAACTAGAGGTTCCCGCTTAAAAGCAAGGGATCTAATTAGGTTTTTTAGATTCAGGATGCCAAATCCACATATTCATGGGGGGAAACACATGCCAAATTAACAATGGTAAATGTTGGTGGCAAATGTGCATCTTTGTATCTTAGCATTCGCAGAAGCTGTGAATCGCGAATACGTTCCTGCATTGGCTATTTCTTGCCTCAATTGTTTATAGAATAATATTTTTGGTATTGTTTGAACGTTTTGATCTGGACGCCATGTTGAAAACGGTCGAGCCAATATTGCCTAAGTAGTTCACTCTTCTGATTCAGACATGTGACCTAAAACATCAATGCTTCATTACATGGAGTATAGATTAAAACCATGAATGTGTTATAGAAGGGAAACCCCAGCTGTCGCCAAAGGTCAGCGTCTACGACACCAATTGTTGCGCAAAACAAGCCAAAAAAAAGAAAGCTTATCATCCTCCGGGTAGTGAAATGACAAATTCTGCAAAATCCTTCCAAATGTCTTCCTTAATGACACACTACTACACTGCCAGAAAGTCCTGTTTTGTAGATACATCGAAGATTAAATTGGAGAGCTTCTGTGAGAAGGAACCCACATTAGGGACTACTTAGTGCATTTAAACCATAATGGTTTGAGTGTTGAAACAGTCACATGATTTGAACAGATACAGTCCTTGGTGGAGAGAGAATTGCTCCTTCATTCTGCCATGGCCCATCTTCCCCTGAGGCAAAACGCTGTGTTACAGAAGAGTCCTTCTCCAGGAGGACAGTGACTGTAAACCAGAGACATTAAGAACAGTCTAAGCAAGACTAAGGAGTTCAGACTCGCATAGCTTTTCGTATTATTTGCTAACCATGGGGATATGTTCCGGCTAACACAGACTGACTGGCAGTGTTTTTATGAAGCAACTTAAAAGCCTTGTTCGAGCCCTATCAAACCTCGCAGGGCATCTGCAGGGCGAGGCATGGTAACCAGAGTGGGTGCATGAATCTTTCAACAAGTTCTACCCTCATGGTGAAAATGTCTCAACCTCAGATTAGAAGGCTCACTTTGTATCAGAGGAGATGCATATTGGTTTGCAGCCATGTCTGAGAAAACAGATCCCAGATCACTTTCAAGGTGTAATGAGGGTTAGGGTTAGGGTCATGAGTGTGACACATGCCAAGGCTACTTTAACTACATTCTTAATTAGCTATTTCTAACCATGATTTTTTTTTTATTGTAAGTCTAAAGTGTTCAGACTGAACATGAAGAGGATATGGAGGCAGTGCAAAGACAATAATGTCTTTACAGTGACCATCGATCGGAAGGAATTTTGCTTAAACTCTTGTGAGACTTGCTGCCCAACCATCTATCTTTACCAATACACCAACAGTATTTGTGCTCTCCCTCTACTTTAAGTTTGGTGGCAGTAGTGCAACAAGTGAAATAGTGAGGTTCTAGTGAAGGTAAGGATGTAGAATGCCGCAAGCTAGCTAACCAGATCTGATGTTTTCTACACTGTTTTACCATTTGAGGTTTTCTGCAAGGGTATAATGGTTTTCCAACTGGATAATGGTTTCACCCACTAAGTATCCAAATGAACCAACTCCGAATAATCCAATCGCGGTAGGGGACGGAAACAGGTATTAATTCCCATTTGCTTTTGATGATTTTATTACATTTAAGGTACAGTTTTGTTTGATTAAGATGCATAGCTGGTTATCTTGAATAGTAAATATATTGGTGAATATAAGAGGAAAATAGCCAGGTCAATTTCCAATAAATGCCAACTTGGAGCAAAAGAGTTCCAACATTCATTTAACTTTTTCTGAAATAAATTATTACAATACTGTAGGCAATTTCAATTATCTACGTCTAGCGAAAATACTGACGAAATTAAACAGTATTCGGAGACATATCATTTGTCGTAGCCTACATTCCGTGTGCATTAAGCAGCACATGAATCCATCTTCATGAAGGGGTTTCAATTTCATGATGTAGCTTTATATTAGTCACACGCTGGTGAAGAAAGTCTGCAGCAGCCTGTCCTCACTCCCCCCTGCATAACTTTTCAAGGCTATGTAGGTCAGCTGTCTCAGTGAACATTCAAGATTTTTTAATTCCTCATTGTTTATTCTCTCATGTCATCTGAAATTATGTATTACCGCTGAGGTGACTTGTTGGGGAGACAAATGCTAATCAACAGATTTTTATAGCCTTAGTTCCCCTTTCCCTTGAAAGCAGTGGAGGCATGTTCAGGCTTCAGCAATCAGAATTATGTAATTGTACTTTCTAAAACGACTCATTTTCAAAGCTTGAATTCACAGGCATACAGCTCTCCCATTATGTCCCCTCAACAGTCATTAACTTCAGTGGAAAAACTTGTGACACTGATGAAGTCATTTTGCATCTAAGAGTTGAAAGATGAAGTTTTCCAAAGAATTTTTGAACAGCAAACAAACCTCTGCAACTACCCACACTTTTGGGTAAAACAACTTTAATGATTGCAAGCTTGAATTTGAAAGGATTTTTTGTCTCTTTGATCTTTTATTTCCAATTCACCTTTGCATACTCCAGAGTCATGAACATTTATAATATGCAAAGCCCTCCTTCTATTAAATCATACTCGATGTGAAAGCTTCAAACCTTCTGAGAAAGCCTCTGACCTCAAACGGTAACGAAAGCAGCACTGGCCCTGAGGTCTTGGCTTACACAGCCCAGTGAAAAAACAAAAAATGACTCCACAGCCCTCTCAGAGACAGAGACACACATAAATCTACATCCATCCTTGACCTGCAACGCGCAATTAATTCTGTTTTGGTATGCAAGCCTGCTCTGTAAACAAAGTGCGTGATACGTGGCTGCTTATCCAACAGATACAAGGATGTTATAAGTGAAGAATGCGGTAAAATATCACAGGAACCATCACCACTTGCAATTGGGCTGGTGTTTTCTTCGATAATCCATTCTGCTTCTTTTCAGAAAAGATAAAACCTTGGGAGCCATTTCCCCAATACATATCCTTGTGCGCCTGTGAGATATTACCCTTGCCTTATCGGGGAAACATATGGGCCGGGCTTTGAAAGATTGTGGCTCTAAAAGGAAGAAATCTTTATTCAGGGAGTGACGGTTCAATCCATGTAAACCCCTCTCGGTGTTTAACACTTATCTCGCCATTCATTTTCTGAACAAAAGCGCAATTTGGAAACTTTACACCACTTTTTAATTAATTAACATCTTAGTTCATTCCTCAGTTGAAACTTGTTCTGTTAAGTGTCACCTACAGTATGCTTAATTACCGAACAAGTAACTAATTGCCGCAAGATTAGTTTTTCCAGTCATGGATGAAAAATCCCTCAACCAAACCTCCTTAAAAAGCTTTATTCGCCACAAGATTTATCTTGGACACAAATTCCATGCCCATTGGTGTGATGAGAACATGCTGTGTACTATAGACCAACACTGCATCTGCTGAGGATATTATGTTTATTTCCCGTCATTAGTCTGGCATGAAAACACTGCAGGGTAGTGACCATGGTGTCCATTAGGGGTCACATTCAGTGCCTTTAAATCAAATAGGATCCTTAATTATATATAGTGAAATTGGCTAGTGGTGCAAGTAAATCATTCAGAGGTAGTTAATGATTTCCTGCTTCAGGGCTGTTTATTGACTAGAACATCAAAAGTCATGTTTGGATTTCTAAACCATGCTCTACAATATTAAAGTTCCTGTTGCATACTTAAGGATGGATTGGTCAAAAATAAAGCAACAAGCTGAACTCCTATTTAATACTAGAACACACAGACTTTTACAGTGTTATTTGCCGTTATTTATCGACTTGGTAAAGCTTCTCCAAAGCCATATATTAAAAATACTACAACTCTTCACTCTTGTTCATACTGATTGTACACTGACCTTCTTTCACTTACATTACTGTACAACTGAGAGGCTTTCCTCAGAAATCTCCTAACAAATGCTTTGCAGCGCTCTGATTCAGGTCACAGGAATTGAATAATTGTCTTTATTTCTTGCCAACAGACAATTTTAGAATTTAGGGCACTCTCTCTATAAGGAGGCAGCTCTCCATCTCCCAGAGCAAGGCTCCCTTTTACCAAAACTGCAAAATTCCCAGTTTCTTTTTACAAAAATGCCCTCCAGGGCAGGTGCTCGTATATTTGTAGCCTGAGGTAAAGAAAGACACTTTAGGTGCCTGGCAGATATCAGAAAGTTGCAGTTTTGTGAGCAAGGTTTCTCTTGAGAGAATGAAAGAAAGATAGAATGATTTTGTAAAAAATGGGAGAAAAATACTGGAAGTGAAGGATCAAGACTGATAGCAGCTGCATGGATATGATAATTAATCTAAATTAAATTAAACACACTTTAAAAAATACACAATGTCCTGAATAAAAAACAAAAGCAAAGAAATACCGAATGTCAGTTTGAGAACTTCTATGCTTCATGGCTCTGACTGCTTTATATGACCTTGGCTACTGACAGATGTTAAAGAATTTCTATGCTCGTTTCCTGGTTTCAATCCAATTGTGAAAAAGGCAAAAACACAGTCATTCTGTGAGCAGAGGGAAATAATGAGCAAGAAAACGAGGAAGAAGAATGAGACGGAAGATTGTTACGAGCACAGAGAGTCGTTATGTCAGGAGCTACCAGGGGGGGGGGGGGGGTGTCTGAAATATTCATCATCTTCCCTTCTTCTTTCTTAAGACCAGCGTCAGCATTTCTGACGCAACCAACACTGAACAGGAGCGTGACAGGACAAAAGAGTCCGGGCTGGGTGGAGATGACTAATCAGAAGGTACAGAAACACTGTGTTCTGTGTGTGTGAAAGTGTCTTTAGTGTTAGTGCCCGGGCACTTCTTGTTTCCTTTCAATGTTACACAGAGAGCTGAGAGTTTAGTTGCCAAATGAGACATTAACTCTGGTGGCAGCTACTGAACTTTTCAGACATGACCCTGTTTAACTAGATGCTTAATAGCACAAAATGAAAGTGAGTCATACCGTTTGGAGGTGAACTGGATATCTAATTCCCCGCTATGAAAATGACATCACATGGTTTTCTTGTCTTTTAGACATTTCACAAACTCATCAATAACATTGTGAATATGATAGTTCTTACACCTGTTTTACTTGGAAGGTAACAAGGAAGTAACTACGGTGGCTGACGGGCAAACGCATTACAACAGTCAAAAACACATACATGAAGAGAAACTCGCTACATGCTAGAACGATGCAAATATAAAAAACACAAATGTGCCAAAAGATAAGAAACATCTTCACCAACTTGACAACAGGTACGCAGCATTTAGAAAGCATTCACCAACTGATGAAACATGCGCAGGGTGTTGCATGTGTGTTGGCACATTTGTGTTTGAATATTTACATCGATTTTGAAAGTGTTTTGGGGCCGTTGTAGCCACCGTAAGTGACCCTCTTTAGAACAAATCACTCAACAAATTAAATTCATCAATACTTTTGAATATGTGGAAGTCACGTGTTGTAGGAGTACTATTAACATGTAAAAGAGTTTTGTTGTTGAATTACAGTTACAGTTAACATCAGCACACTAAAGAAACTAAACTAGTTTAATATGCATACTGAGTATTCTCTTTAACACTCGTCTTTTGTCCTTGTAAGACTTCACACTAGAAAGCCTGATTGAATTTAAGCGTTGTATTCAACTTTGGACAAAGCATTGCTGTACCTCTGCACCTTCGTAAGAGTTCATACCATATCTCAGGGCCAGTGGTCCTATTGCAAAAAGCTTCAAGCACGAACAAATTAATGAAGCGCAGGAGCAAGGCTGGCTCCTATAGAGGGCTCAACACACCTCTTGAATCGGAAAGCTCAGGCCCATGAGGAGATCATGGGGAAACTCCAGGGTACCAAGGTTGCATAATTTACAGTAGGTCTGTGTGCTGGGAAAGCAGATGGGCATAATGCTTGAAATGAAAATGCTACTTGTTAACGGTAAATTGCATTGTATAATAATCCTCTGCTTGTGTTGGCTTGCCTACCCTTTTGCCAAAAAAAAAATGTGCCTTACAAACATGTTATCGACTGGAGGTGTCATTATTGTGCATATGGCAGGCTCAGCATTATCCTCTTCTTGGTGGAACATAAACACTTTGGAGATGCCTCCCACCATGATAATCTTAACCGAATGCTGCACTGCGTATCCATTTGTGGAGGAAGAAGACAAACATGCAATATTTTTTTCACATATCCACTCATGGATTTCAGGACTTTATTGAGCAATAAAAAATATACACCAAGGAAAATATCCTTTTCCCCCCATATTGTTGTTCTTCACTCTCAAAATCTGATTCGATACTTCCAGATGAACGGCTCAAATTGACAAAATGAAAAAAAAAATAGAGTAGTCTTTTTAGTTCAACAGTTGTAAACCACCGGAACAGTTTGAAAGCATCGGTTTGTTTGTATAGTTTGCTTTTTGAAAAATGTATTTCAAACTAGGCGGTCACCTCTGACTCTGCCTCTGCGTAGAGTTCTGCCAGTTTCTGGAACTGGGGCCCCCAGTTGTCTAGGTAGTTATAATCCTGCTCTGATTGTGTGCCGGGAGTGTCTAAAGGGCTGACGGAGCCCGTGGGGGAGCCCTGGCCCTCGTAGGCGTAGGTCTGGAGAGAGTCGTAAGGCGGCACGCTGGTATCCATGTCGGCCTCCACCAGTCTCTGCCTGATAAACTCGTGCACATCCGATTCGTCCAGCTCCACTGCTGCGGCCCGGTGGCTGCGGGGGAGCGCGCAGTGTTTTCTTTTCTCTGGCCGAATGTCCCGTCGGAACTTGAATTCCTCGGCGGCAGCGGGGTTACGAAGGGCGATGATGTCGAAGGCCTCGGTGTCCTCCTCGCCTCCGCCCTCATCGTCATACGTGACAACGTTCTCTCGGATGTCCTCTTCAGAGATTATAAGCGGCTCCTTCTTGCTCCGCCTCAGTGTGATGAAGAGAACCACAATGGCTGCAAAAGAGAAGCGTTCTTTGTTTCAATGAAAAGTGGTGAGGATTATATCCCTCAAAAATCAATAGGTTACAACGTATGAGCATTATTCCAGTATTTAACTTCGTACAATACACTCAAATATGTAATAACTCTGGATTATAGTCAACAGTAAGAAAATTGCTTTTCACAACAATTAAATTGACGAAGTGCTTAGCAGAAGACTATCACATTACAGAAACGTTGGAAGTGAACACAAGCTGACATTTTGTGCATATTTATCTGTTTTTCCATCAGGACACTTAAACTAGCCAAGCGTTGAAGATTTGTATATCGATAAAGCACATTAGCTGACATTAGCAGAGGCTGTGATGTTACTTTGATACAAGCTGTTGAGATGATGACAATACACACATTACATTTATCTGCGGAACATTTCTTCTAACATCCAGCAAACAACCAGTGAATATCAAGTGAACATGTGACAATATATGGAAGAATATCTCATCTTTGAGTTTTACGTGGAAATAATGAGCCTGTTGTGCCACATTAGAGAAAATATAGCACGATGAAAGTAGCTTCCAGTGTGAAATATCTTTTCCAACTGCTAATGAAGTCAAAGCCGAGTAATATAGATGACATGCTACATACAGCTTGGAACTTGTTCGTACATCTAATGAGAGTTATCTTGAAGGGCTTTTTTTGTTAATAATAACCTCTCTGCAGGATGTTAACAGTAACATATATCTAATGAAATGGCTTATAGAATTAGAGTACATTTGTACATCAGTGCAATATCTAAAAGGAGTTCAATATGCTGCATTAACAGACCACAGAGCTATATCAGCGTTCCTGCAGGGGTATGAATAGAAACAGATGAATATACATTGTTATTGAATAAAAAAACTTTAATAAGGTTTATTTATATACTGTAAATAGCACCACAGTTCTGATCAGCCTCTGGGGTGAGACGTAACACATTCAAGGTGAGAGCTAAACAGAGAGACATGAAGGTGGTGGTGGATTAAGAGGAGGTAGAGGTAGAGGCTTTCATAACGTCAAGGATGCACTGATGCATTTGACTAATCTACTGTATTTATTCAAGCAACACATTTGTTGTATACATATTGTAGAGAGTATGGAGAGAGAGGCATACTGTAAAGCAATTTCAAAGAAGATTTAAGCCTCAGAGCAGACTAAAGGTGTGTTTACACCAAGCTTCAGCTGTTTAGTAAACCCTGCAGCCGATTCTTTCTCAGTTCTCTCTCAGGTGTGAATAATCCCATTCAAACTGTGGCAGAACTGATGAAATGTACCAGAATAGACTGAAAACGATAGATGTAGTCCACTACTACTTTAAAGTAGGGTTAGGGACTAGGGTTGACAAAAATAGATGTTGTCCCCTACTACTTTACAGAAGCGTTAGAGACTAGGGTTGGACAGAAAATATATTGAATCCCAATTACTTTAAAATAGGATTAGGGTTTGACAAAACATAGATGTAGTCCCCTACTACCTTAAAGTAGGTTTAGGAACTTTTATTCTCCTTGTGATTTGTATCGTCTTCAAATGTAATTATTTGGCCAATTTTAAAGTCTGGGTTCATACACCCACTGCTACTTCTTCATGCTTTAACCGCAGGGTGGAACCCAAAAACTCATTCCAGTAACTGCACCACTTGAGGCCATGATGCATTTCCCTCAAAACAAGAGTGGCAGTTATATAATGGGACATTACACTTGGAATGCAAGAAAGTAACATTTTCCATTAGGCACAACAATTTGTTTGACTGTTCCCTTAAACACCTTATGGCTAAAGTTATTATGCACACATCTATCTACATATATTTCATTGTTCAGTGCGCTTCCTCGTCTGTGTTTTTAATGAAATGTCCCCTAACCTGCATGTGATTAAACTATACAAAAAACCAAAAACAGATTCACTTTACCTCAAATGGGGTTGGAGAAGGTGAAAAACACAATTTCTGTGGGACAGTGCTTATTGTTTAACCAGTTATGGGAAACCAATTAAACAATGTTAGGATTTGAGAATCTGCTGGGTAAATCATTTTCAGCAGAACTAGGAAATACAGAATTTTGGCTTTTCAATTAATTTCTCAGCTACTTTTTATTTGGCTACTCTTTTTGGTATGAAAATAATGACTCACTTAATACCGCCTTAATATTTAACAGCATTTCATATGCCAAACTGCAGTTTCCAAAGTTTTTGGTCTGCTTGTATTTGCTGTCTATTCCCATCCACTGTGCACACCATATTGTATTACACCCTTTACATTAATGCTCGCTCGATGGTCCATTCAGGTCATTTCATTTGCCTCGCCAAGACCGGTGGAGGTCTAACTGTTACTCACTACACCACTTATGGCACCAGACAGTATTACCCCAGTCATCCGATATATATTTCTGCAGCAGGAGCCATTGCAGGAGTCTCGAATGCTACATTTCTCCTTGTTATGGAAGATTAGACTGAGGGATCAGTTATTATACCATATTAAAGAGGATGTGATTAAAAAAACTCACTTTTTCAGTGCACACTTATGCACATGGCTATGGGTAATTTCCTAAAATTACCTTTTATTAAGATAAAATATATTACAATTGCCATTAGTATTTGGTCTGTGTTGGTACAAAGTCACTTGAGTTCATTCATAATGTTTTTTCTTGACAATATTTTATGTTGTGCAAGTCATGTGTGAAGGCCATTATTAACTGAGTCAGCTAAGAGATTTATATTTGTATCCCTTTCTGGGTTGCTGCAGGCTTAATAAGGGGGACCCATGTTAAAACCAGGTGTAAATGAGCCCATTAAGTATTGAGGGTCGATAATAAGCCTTGCAGTGCAGTGAGAGAAATGAATGACAGGCAAAAAACTGGGGACAGTGCAGATAATAAGCATGTGTTACCCCCAAGACACCCACATTCAGCTATTTCTTTCAGCTATGAACACCAGAGATGGGGAATAATGAACAAATTGTATGGTCAAGTCAAATGATGGGGTGTTAAATTAAGTGAAATCTGATTTATTTCGCCCGCAACCCAATGACAAAATGTGTAATACGAGGTGACAGGGTTTCAGACCTCTGTCCAGTATATGAGCTCAGTGTGAGACTCCTCACTTGTTACTGGAAAGTGTGAATCGCAATGCAACACGAAAAAAAAAAGAAGAAGTGTGATCATATCCTGCCTCTTGCTGTTTCTCTCTCTCCGTCCTAACTAGTATCCGTTGGTGATTACAGATTCAGCGTGTGTCTCTCACTCCGAACAGCGGTGATGGCCTTTTGTTCGCCGCAGCCAGAAGCTTTGGCATGGAGGAGGAAACAGCCAGTATGAATATGCATAACCTTCACGCGCTAATGTCCAGAGACAATCACTGAAGAGAGGAGGGAGAGCAGATACGCTGAGGCGTGTTGTTCGACAGTTTTGTCAAATCATGTCCTGCTGCGGTTTGGTTTGCAGAGGAAGGAGTTGCTCTGACAGGAGATTTGTTTGGACTTTTGCTATATTTGACCTTGGATTTTGCACCATCTTTCCAACGTCTTCCACCCCTAAAGCTGACATTTGAAGTGTCAAGATATTTAAACGTTTATTTATAATCACTTTGCCAGGACTGGTTGCTATGGTAACAAGACACACGTACTCATTGACTGAAGGCGTGTTGACTTGCTGCTGCCATGAGATGCTTACACTGATGTAGTCCTGCCTAGTTTAATGTATTTCTAATGGAGTCATGGTGCAGAACAAGTCCAAAATCAGTCTCTTTATTGGCTGTCACCACACTCCCGCATGCTTTTCCTCAGTCACAACATGAGATGTTAAACATGTGGGAGGAAGATTGAGATGCGTAGTAAAAGAGCACATATGGATCGAATTGCCAACAAATGTGATTTAAGTATAATCTGATTTCCTGATTTCAAGCCGCCTGTCTGCACATGAATCCTGGCTGCTCTTAAATCCAAGTTCCACCCACCAACCACTGTAGGTTTATTCTTTTTCAGTTGTGTGAATCGCACATTCAACCCTGCAGTCTCCATTCTTTGCTGTCTTTGTCCTCAGAGTCTTTTTTCCAGCCACCTCTCCTCCAACCTACTCCTTCTGTGTCCTTCTCCTCTGTCCTTCATTTCCTTTTCTTTTTCTTCCACCTCTGCCCTCTCCAACTCTTTTCACCCTCATTCTTAATTCTCCCTGTGTCCCCGCACGTCTTTTCATCCCTCTCTCCTCCTCTGCCCTTGTCAAAAACCCCCTTCCACCCTTCCCTGCTCCTCTATGGTTCACATCCTCTGTCCATGCCCTCAGGATATTTGGCCCCGGGCGCCCCCTGCTGTGGCTGTCCTTACTTACCCAGCAGGATGACGATGCACAGCAGGATGGCGATCAGTGCTCCGGTGCTGAGCCCCGCGGAGGAGAGGAACGCCTCGCCTTGGCACATCCGGACCTTGCCGTGGCGCTGGCACGGGCACACCCTCAGGGTCAGGGTGCTGGTGCCGCTCAGAGAGGGCTCCCCGCCGTCCCACACCACGATGGGCAGCTCGTACAGCTCCTGGGTCTGCTGGTTGAAGCGCCTCCGCCTGGCAATGATGCTGGCCGAGCTGTCTATAATTATAAAAAAAAACATGTTTAGGAAAATTAGACCCCTTGGCCTAAAAGTCTAATTGTTGATTTCCTCTTTCTTCTCAATTGCGTCAGTCTGAGAGCAAAACCTGCAATTATCTTTTTCTACAAGGCAAGGCAGGTTTATTTATACAGCACATTTCAACATAAAGCAATTCAAAACATTAAAAGCATTTAGATACAGTGCAACAGAAGCTTGATTTGATTGAAGCCAGCGAAAAAAAATAAACAGACAGACTGACGATTGGGTCAAGGGTACCAATCTTCAGCCAAACAAAAATATAATAATCCAATACAGAACATTTCCCATTGTGAATTGTGCTTTTTGCTTTTGAAGTATCTCAAGCTGGTTTAATTCTCAATACGGCTTCGCTGTGTGCCAAGGCTAATTCATTTCAAAGGTGTTGGTTTACTATTTTAATGTTCTGCAGAAGAGCAGTTCACCTTGGCCTCGCGCAGAAAATACCTCTGTTAAGGGATCATGTCAGGTAGATAAACAGAGATAAAAGTGCTACATTTGTAAAGAAGAAAACACAATCAAGGGAACCCAAGAGCAAGGTTTTATGAGATGATTCTGCAGAGGAAGAAGTAAATAAACACGGATGCAACTCTTGTATACACAAAAAGGTGGAATGGAAAGGATTTTGTTGCTTGTTGTCCTCTCAGATGGACTTTTATAAAGCTAGGAAATCTATAACATACAGACTACTTAACAATGTCCTATATACTGTAGCCAACATAAGCAGCCTTGTCTCCTTCAGACTCAGATTGTAACAATACCAGATGCAAGACACATTTTGGCCTTTGTTTTGGCTTAAAAACTGCAACCAAACAAATGGTCTAACTTATAACTGGAGCGTCAGCGCAAAAATAGCAGCTGTTCAGTATTTTCCTTCGCAATAGTACAGACTAAGCTTATTTCACTTTGGTTAAGAAACACTTCTTTTCAAAAGAAATGCATGCTAAGAAGCTTACAGCAACACTTCACACTGGACTGTGGATTAGCCATTAAGAGTTTGACATGTAATATTTACAGGTGTGTGTAGGCTGTTAGCGAGGGGTTATCTCAGCAGGAAATCACCATATTTATATTTAAAAAGTGTCCAAATAGCTGGCTTATGGACCATAATGAGTATAACCACAGCACGTACTAAAAACCAGCAAAATTCAAGGCAAACTGTTGCTTTTTAACTTGGCCTCACATGACTGACTGACTAGATGACACGATAAATATACACACAAGATATTCCGAGTTGTGAAAATGCTGAATCGTGCACAGGGCAACCTTTTACTTCCCACCCAGCGAAAACACCTCTGCCGCTGCATCATTCTGCTGCTCTGAGACCTCGCCTCCCACTCCAATCTCTGCTCTATCTATGAATAATTACAATGATCGACAGTTGGAATGACAACATGTACTTCAAGCTTTATTAAGTCAGACTCGCAGTATCACCGTATCAGCAAGCAGATGGGTGGAGGGGGGTGTGAGAGAGAGTGCAGTGTGCGAGATGCAAATTGTAAGGAGGAGAGATGGGGAGTCGGAGGATGAGAGGAGAAGAGGGGGGTGAATGGAGGAGGTTGTGTGTGAGCTGAGTCAGAGAGAGACAACCAGGCGGTGTGTTCTCCGTCACAGCCTGCACTTTGAAGCAGAGACCCACGGCAGCACAGGTCCTTGTACAGAGCACCACGAGGAAGTGCACATCAATTACGACTAATTTCACATTCAGCCACGCTCGGCGCAGGTGGCTGCAGGAGAGCTGTGCGTTTGTTGATTAATGCCGCAGTGAGACGGGCAATCTGCAGCCTCATAAGAGCAGAGACTGCAGGAGGTAGCGCGCTTAACGTGTTCTGACAGCATGTGACGCTACCTGCAGTGCGAGGCAGGTAACCGCCCAGGAAATGAGGGGAAATATGCTTTTAAGAGCATTTCACACTTCATTTGAAACGATCCTGCACATTCTGATCCGTGTTATTTTGCACATCACTAGCAATCAAATTTGGAGTCACATAAAATGACATTAATATGCATGTTTTTCAATCATTTGGAATTCCCTGTGCACTGAGTTTGTTAAGCCAGTAACTGGAAAATGACCTCAATTTCTTTCACGTTCTTCAGAAGCATTAGCATGATCACTTGCATAACTGTTTGATCTATATGCATTCCTGTATCTCCATGTCAAGATATGAAGTTAAGTGGGATTTCACAGCATGAGATTATAAAGTTGGCAAATACTTGCCCTGTAGGAAATAACGACAGTTTGATCTCTGTGGTCTGGAGGGTTTGATTATAATCATTTTATTACCGTTATGACAATGAAGCCGTTATAACTGTATCAAGCATAAATAAACCATAAAATCCCTTATTTTGAGTAGCAAACGATACAATAAACTAAGCCGAACAACATTTAGATTTAATTAATTCACGAAACGTATTTTTTAGTGAATGCAATTACCCTTTGACAAGAAGCTGACTCATGTTGAACATATGATGTGTGATTTAAAAAAGGAATCCAAAAATACCCCAACAATAGACACGCGACACAGCAGCATCTCTGCAGACTTCACACTTGCCTACACATGCTCTGAGCTGATTCTGTGTGAACCTGGGTGGGTGTGTGTAGGTGCCGCATATGGGATTTAACACGATGCTATTCTCCAGTTGCCACTTAGAGCACGACATACATCGTGGAGCAGAATATAAAGTTGGTCAAGTTGTAAAGGTTCTAAACTAATGTGGGGGGGTGTTGTTCAGGATGCAAAGGAAAAAATAAATTCTACTGTGTAGGTGCTGCAGGTATTTCTCACAAAAAACAGAATATATAAATGTTTGATGATACAAAACTGAGCAAATCTCTGTTTTTGAAATGCTGAAAACGGCATTCAATAACATTTTGAAATGAAAAAAACTTTTATTTATCAAAATAACTAGCAATAATTGTTATGTCCGACAACTATTTGATTAGTTGCAGGACGTTAATTGTTACAACTCTATCATTATCAAAAATACTAATACAATAATGATAATATATCATTATTTGGGTAATAGACTTGCATAACCCAAAAAGTAATATACCAAATAGAATGTTTGAAGAGAACAGGACAGATAAGTAACGTTACATGTCATTTTTTTGGATAGTTTTGAATGTAGATCTGTAGTGCAGTGTTGTCCAAACACTTATATATACTTTTGTGCGGTAATAACAGGCCTTTCATGCAGAATAACAATCAGCAGATTAAAGACAAATGCAGCAATCTCCTTTTTAAAAGAAGCTCCTGCATTCAATAAGGATTAGTCTGACTCAGTAAGGCTTAGCTTAACAAAACACCCCCCAGCAGTGACTTGAGATAGCGCTTAGTGATCGGAAACAGCATAATTACACTGTCACAGTGTGGTTTGTTTCATAAGGTTGTGTTTTGTGTATTCAGTTAATTATGGTTTGGACAGTACAGTATGTTGTGCTGTAACAATCAAAGAGGTCTGCAGAGTACTGTTATTATTTTCCTCTGTTGTGCGGAAAGAAATTGGTTCACACCTTCCGTAATGCACAAAAGGCTGCCATGGCCATGCCACACACACACACACACACACACACACACACACACACACACACACACACACACACACACACACACACACACACACACACACACACACACACACACCACACACACACTATACACACTGCCGTTTATTCATTAAAAAATGTTTAGCACATTAAAGTTCTCAGGTTAATTGTTAGCGCAAACATTTTGACAGCCCTATCATAAACAAATATATATTTATTTATAAGAAAGGACTCTTGAAATCATAAACACTGAATAACTAGGGACATCTCTGAACTTGAATTAATAGGAAGGCTTATCAAATACTATGAAGTGGAGTCTGACAATTGTTAGCTGTCTGGAAGTTTTAACGAAAGCGAGCTGCTCTGCCCTTTTCACCCAATCTATGCCGTTTCAGCACATAACACACTGTTTGGGAATCTAGCAGAAAAACAGCCTATGCAAGTAAAGTGTGAATGGCATAAAAGCTAATTAAACGTCCCACATATCAATGGCTTGACAGCGCTTCTTTTAACACCGCTGATTAACTGTAAAATTATAAGGTCTTCTGCATGTACACTGGAAGAAGACGCCTTCAGAAACCAATTGATCTATTTAAGTATGTGGGTTATTGAGAGATCACAGCCCCTGTTTAATTGCCTTTTTAGAAGCAAATGTCATCACAACGTGACAGATAAGAAGATCAAAGATGTTTTTCGATTTTCAGTCATTGTAAAGCAGTATATATTTAAAGGGCTTTTACCAGAACAGGTTTGTTGCAAAGTGCTTTCCTGCAGAAGCATCCCGCTTGTTTTGCAGCTTTAGTGGGGCCTATTATGCTGAAGGAATTGACATTCATTTAATGCAGCACATAGAGCACTTTGACTGCATCAACTGTCTGCAAGATAACTCTGAAGAGCATTGACTTCATCTCCGCAAACAAAGATCACAGTTCTGCAGAAAGAGACAGGCCTTGATCTTCATCTACGACTGGATCTGTGTTTTCAGTTTTTAGCCTACAATGGATACTCAACCATGAGGCTGATCTGACTTTGGTAAACAAACGATAGCTGTTAACAAATCTGATAACTCTATTTCCTACATTCTGGTAATCTTTTCTGTGACAATTTGAATGTCTTTATGCAGATGCAACTGTTCTTATTTCAAGTTCTCCCTTCTGAGTCAACACACGTATACTATTTTCTTCCGCTCTCTTTTATTTCTTTGTTTGATGAGAATATCTCTGCAATTTACAAAACTATACATATTTCACATTCAAGTAGCGAATGCATTTACTACAGCATAAATATATAATTTTTTCATAGGCATATGAATAATTGTATGAGTGTTACGTTTTGGCGAAAAATGCATTTTGGGAGGCCCCCTTTCTACATCAAATTATTTATATTTTTCTTCAGTCAGGTGGATGTGTGTCAAGCTAAATTCTTAGAAATGTTCTTGCAGGTGTCCCTGAGATATCATGTTTAGGAGAATGGGAAGGACCTATGTATAACCTTGGAAACAGCCCTAGTTCCTATAATAGTCATTACTGTCTTAAACTACCAAATATTTATTTCCTTCTGCAAAAACTGTGGACAAAGCAACCCAACTCCAAGTTCCATGAGTCCCATTGTGAGCTTACTGTGAAGTGAGCAGGAAAGGAGGTCATGAGAGAGTTAGTGGTGTGAGTGACAGAGGGATTTTCGTCAGTTGCACAACAACAGAAGGAGGTATTAGGCTCTGGCACAGAGCAGCTACCAACTGTTGGTCCGCTACAAAGAAAGAAGCAGCTCTGAGTGTGAAGAGCTTACTTTAATTATCAGACACAGGAGTCAACAGTATGGTGCATTGTGTGTGTGTCTCTCTCTCTCTCTCTCTCTCTCTCTCTCTCTCTCTCTCTCTCTCTCAAAGATATTGTGAACACAGCAAATAACTTCTCATACCCAAGTGCAGCCAAACGCTATATGACTCCGACACCTCTTTGGAGTGTGAATGCAAATGCAGGCACCAAGTGACTGGAGATGGCAGCAGCTTAAAATTCAGAGGGATTTTGGTGTTTGGAAAGTATGGATATGCTAAGAGAAACTTAGAGACAAGTAATTACGAATTATTGTAGGTGGACAACAAATATATAGAAACTACATGACCTCATGACTTCACCGCCGATAAGCTAAGGGCGGCTAATGTTTGGCGTTTCGTAGACTCATTTAGACACTTTTTGGCAACTACTGTGTTTGTGACACATTTAAGCTTCTGACATTCATGAGTGTGGCTATACTATATATGTACAACAGTATTTTAGACTAACCAAAAATAAAGTTAAACCGGAACTAGTACAATGCTAATTTCTTGGTTTTAACCTGTTAAACCCCAAGCCTGTTTTTCAGGTCTCAGGCTCGAAAATGACATGCCCAGAACAAATGACTATATCTTCACTTCTAAAAGGGGTAAATTAATAATCTTTTTTCTCAAATCAATGATACACCTGTGAGTTGGATGTAGAAAAGTCAGAATTAATATAGATGTTTTTATTTTAAATTTAATTCAGATTGAACATAGTAAAACAATTTAAATTATAGTTTCCGTCCAAAAAAAAAAACATTACTTATAGTGAAAACCACCCTTGAATGATGGGATGGTAGACTAAAAGCTTTAGGAATCCAAACTATAACATATAATAAGTACCCTGTATCAAGATTGATGCAAAACAAGTTAAATCTGACCTTTTTAGAGAGGTTTAGAAAAAGAAACCCACTTCTGGGGTCATTTGGGTGTATTTGCCATATCTCTGGAACCCATCAGTCGATTTTGGTGATTGACACCACTTTTAAACCGTTAGAGCCAATAGAATCGAGGGGAAGTTCCTAAATCCATCTAAACATTACCATTGGTGAATGAGAGTGATGCGCAGCCAGCATGCCCAAAACCGGAAGCTCTCATACACTCTATATGAAAACTACTCTTATTGACATAAATGTCTGTTGTAAAAATTGTTCATATTGTCAGTTAGCTGAGTTTCTTCCCATTACGTGGGTATGACACATTAATAGGTTGCAGTGGCGAACTGTGTCTATCACAACACACACACACCCTCCGCCGCCGCGCCCCCCCGCCGCGTCGCTGTTATAATGTCCGTCTTTTCACTGAATTGTCGTCTTGAAAAGGGTACTCACAACAATTCCGCAACAACATCATCTTCACCTGTTGCACTTGCCATTTCAACGTTAAAAACAATAAAACGGCATATGAATTGCTTTGTGGCATTCATCTCGATCCTCTGTCTCGAGCCAGTGAACTACCGGGCCTTCGACAGTACCCTGGAACCGAGGGGAACTCTGAAAGAATACGCCCATTGGCTACAAATCAATATATGATTGGTTGATCAAACTGTCAATCCAAAGGTACGCTCTCATTCAGTGCAACGGCCAGGGTATTCTATCAAGGATATAGAATAATGGTTGAAGGATATTCTACCCAGAGACCCAGAAAAATTTAGATTCTCATTTATTCATTTTACATACATTTTATTACATTTTATTTATATAATTAAATCGATTTTTTGTTTGTTTTATCTGAGTGTTCCAGGGTATTCTCTGAATACCTTGAAGGCCCTTACGGTTCGCCACTGATAGGTTGTTAAATGTTAAGAAGCCCTGAGACACAGTTTTGTGAATATTGTTGTGTTTTGCACCCGCCCCTGGGGGCATGGGGTTTAACATGACTCATTGCTGCACCACTGCGACAAGGTAATCACTGTAATATAATGTTTTACTCAAGAATTGCACTTTCTTTTATACATAAACTGCTGAATGTAACATAAAGTACATGTGTGTTTGATAGAGTGTAGTTTTTGAAGCAGAACCCAATTTCCTTTTGTAAAAGCAGCTTAAAGAGTGTCCTTGATCAAGGCATTTAACTGCTCCAGTGCAGCTCACTCTGTGTTCAACAGAACAAACTGGAGGCTTTGCAGGGCTGCTGCTCCCTTTCATGTGGTCAACTTACCGCCCGGCTCTGGCTCCAAATCCGAACATGCTCTCTAACAGCTCTCTTGGTTAAAAAAAGTATGCCTTGTGAAGAAACAGAGAGTAAAAACAGTTAGTTACATGGCCTATTTATTCCAGAAGGACAGCTTATCCTTTAGGGAATAATTTAGACCACAATATCATTCTTAAACTTCACTTTTCTTTCTAAGTTCTCCCTTGGAAATTATAAAAGTTTGAACAATTTCTTATATCCGTGTCATGACACATCATCGTCCATCCCACATGGGATTATATCATAGATATATCTTGAGAAAAACTAGATCTTGTGGGATGATATTCATCCAAACTGAAAGGCACCATTACTTAAACACGATGAACAAAAAAAACTTCTATCACTCCTTCAAGAAAGAAAAGTTTCCTCCCAAATGCTTTGGGAATATTTTGCAGACTCTTTTGACAGAGTAAATGGTAAATTGACAGTATTTATATAGCACTTTATCCAGTCTTTACAACCCCTATAAATGCTTTACATTTACAAGTCATCATTCACCCATCACACCCCATTTTCATACAGCGCAATGTGCCACTCTCTCAAGGAATCTAACATTCACACAGTTGGCCATGCCATTGAGATTTTCAAGTATCTTGCCCAAGGATGCATCACCATGTTGACTGCAGGGGCTGGGATCAAACCCACAAACTTCTGAATGAAAGTTCTGGGAATGACCGCCATTGAGGACATTATTTAAATTTAATTTCCAACTTTATAACGGCCAAAATAACCCTAACCCTAACCCGGCAAACACCTTAGACCCTATTTACACGCAAACGAACCGAATACGATATCAAAAAAGTCTTCCGTTCATACGAGACCGTTCGGGAGCGCTAGAGACGCTGTAATACATATGCCGGGCCTGTAAGTGGTGCTGTACTTCCGCACGAGACTGCTCGAAAGCGCTGGAGACGCTGTAGTACATATGCCGGGCCTGTAAGTGGCGCTGTACTTCTGCCACAAAATACACCAAAAGCAGCAAAGAAGACCCCCGAGCATGGTTGCCATGGTTGCCCTTCTGTTTATGCCCCGCGGTGGATTTAGCAACATGTAGTTCATGTTATTCTCCATGTCCACTTGTTGCTGATGGTTGTGGTAGAGGAGCAGTAGATTTTGCACTAACATCTGTAGCATGGTCAGTAGCAGTAGCAGTAGCTACTGACAGTAGCTACTGACCATCCTACAGCAGTGAGCAGCAGAGGTTGGGAGAGATGGGGCTATGGCTTCATCGTTATCAGGAATTGATCGTATAGGGCGTACACACGGAGCCGTTTGGCCCCCCAGAGCGTTCCGTTTGCAGATCTATCCACCTTGTGATCCGTTATCGTTTGCGGGGTCCGTTTCCGCGTTTCCGTTACGGCCTTGTGTGAACGAACGGGCTATACGAAAGAGAAAAGTAGCGGATACAACCGTTTGCGTTCTCGTGTAAACAGCACATTACTATCCAGAAAGCAAAACAAACAAGGAGCAACAGCTCTGAATCAACATGGCCAGGTTGTTGTTGGTTAACAAGTACTTTTTCTTTGTTAGCTTTCCATCAAGTCCACACTGTGACACAGCACAGCATATGGCAAATCAGTGAAAGATGTTCTGCATGCAATAGTGGAGGTATATCTCAACAACACCCCGAGAAAGCAAGCGAGAAAGATATAAAATATTAACACGTGTTTTTCACAACCCTGAAAGAGATGCCAAAATAGCAGTCCTCCAATAGCTGGGAAATAAATGGTGTCAATTTGGCTCCAGGTCTTATATGAAGCCTAAAAACACCCCCAAAAAGAACACCAAATATTCCACTCCCCTTCACAAGAATCCCATCACACTTCTATTTATTGGGTGTGTTCAACAGTTCTACTGAGTTTTGTGTTAAACAGAAGCAAACTGCTGCTGAATTATCTATTCATAGCATATTTAACCCTCTCATATGATAATGTTTTGTCCTGCAGGAGATCGTGGTCTTGAGGCAGCATTGTAGAAGTCGATATTTGCTTTGTTTAAATTCCTCCGCCCCTCAAGACGAAAGGTGGGCAGGAGGTGAGGGAAGTCTCTGAGTGCCACTTATATGAACGCAGCCAAACTTAACTCAATATGCTCGAAGAAGGCAAGGTAAAGTCTTCTTTTGGTGGGAAGCAACTGGACCACGGGCTAAAACAGACTTATCTCCTATTATCAAATTGATTTTTTTGATCTCTCTCGCGCTCCCTTCCTCTCTCTCCGCCTCACAGACCTGAGCGATGTGTACTCCTCCTCTCAGTGGGCATCTGTGAGATCTTCTGGCTGAGAGCTTTCAAAAAGCCCCGTGATTGCAGACCATCTTAGCGGCGAGAGAATTCACCTGAGACTGAGAGGGTTGACATGGTAACACCCACTGTTGGCCTTGCGCTGGCACAAAATAAGGCACGCCGGAGTGGGGGAAAAGAGGGAGTAATCCATTTGACAACACGATGAGCAAACACGCCAAAACTTCTATGACTCTTATGTGTCACGAGACCCGACTTTGAGTAGGTCCCGGTGGCATTTGAATCTCTACATGTCCACCGGTTGATATATTTCCATTGCACCTCGAAGGTATGAGGGAAATCAGTACAGCTTATTGGAACTTGAAATGTGAGCAATGAGTGTGAAGCCCTGCCCTGGAGGCACAGTGCAAAACTCATAAGAAATGCAAACAAACATATTGATTACTTTGATTACCTTCGTTGTCCTTCAGGGTGAAGTTGGGATTAACCGGCAGTTGGCTGGGGAAAGCGAAGGAGAAGCGCTGTCCATTGGCAAAGTCATCCTTATCCACTGCAGTGACGGTCTGGATCACCTGTTGTTCAGAAACACATTTAATTAGTGAAACACTTGTCACTGATTGCATTCAGGACAAGGAGTTGATTTATTGTCTGACGCATGCTTCATGATTAGTTGCTCATAATTGGTCAGAGGTCCTTTAACCTACAGACAACTGGTCTTGTGTCATTTTCTCGTTGCAACACTCGGATTTCTGAACAATTCGACTTGTGTAGGCTTGCATCTAAAATTGACAGAAGTGCTTTCACGGCAACCTCGCTGCCACTTGTGTAAGCTTGTAGTTCTTAATTGGTAAACCTCAAAGTGACAGTGGGAAAGGAGCAAGCCTTGAGAGAAAAATGACACGATAGCCTCTGTCTTAAAGGAGGGTTTTTATCTCCAATGTGAGATTTGCGGTGTTGTTGTGCTGCTGCTATACCTGCACAAGCTTCTGTCTTCACTCTGATGTATTAGGATGTCCTTTGTGGATGCTTTTGGCTGAGTATGACAGAGTTATCTTTCTTCTAGTGTGGATTCAAAGTGAATTTGTTTTCCATAAATGTATAAAAGCAGCTAACTGCCTCTTGATTAGTCTTTAAACTCACGATAATGGGATGTCTGGAAAGAAAGGAAGCAATACTGGTTTTAAATGCTTGCCTGGGGATACAACACCCATGGTTGGCTTCTGAGTGGTTGCAAAGTTCTGCATAATGTAAGTTTTGGTTTAGAGCGTAATGGCAGTTTAATGTGTCCTTGGTCTCATTTGATAAATCTGTGAGCTTAGAGGACTGTTTCCTATCTCTAAAACATGAAATAAGAAATTAACCGTATGAAATGCCAATATAAACCACACCCACTTCTGGTGAAGAAACACAGACGGGTGATTTTATTGGTTTAACAAAAATGTTTTACAAATATGTATATAAAGACGTGTCTGTACACCTCTAGTTAGCACATATCAGTGTGATTACACATTTGATTCAGACACATCTACGCACCTGCTGTTCTATTAACAGTTAACATGCTATTAACATTGGCACCAGCCACATTTAAAATAGGGCAACGTATGAATACTCTGAATCAACATTCCCATTGCCAGTAACATCATTGTTTAAGGGTTAGGGTTATATGATACAATGTTGATGTCACCTGCCAACTAATGAGAACGGAATGTCTGTTGTGTAAAATGCAGACAGATTCTAAAAAATCAATTAGCAGCTCTATTTTTTCACATAGGTTGTCAGTTAAATGGCTGTATGCCACTGTCTCATTACAGATGTTAGAATTCTTCCCACACATCCCTCATGGGCCAAGAACCCTGAGGCTATAATGCAACCTTATTTTAAAGGTAATGCAAACCTTAATTCAAACTTTTCCTTCACTAGCTTTAAAAAATACTATCAAACATGATTTTAGTTGTGCCTTCCCGGCCTTTACTCCATCATCCTTTGCCAAAGCGCCTTTTTAGCCATTTTCATGCTGCTGATTACTCTATATCTCAAAAACCTTCCTAATTTGAATGAATCAAAGACTACTGAGAGCAAATCGGGATGAGTTGCGATTTAATGCTGTCATGGTTTGCTGCTGAGATACTCATTTTGGATGAGAGATGATTAAGCAGCTCGCTCACACGCCTTTGCTGTTTCTTACTGCTCAGCTCTGTGAGGGGCCAAACTACCAAAGGAAATATTAGTTTAGAGGAGAATGCATGCAGGCAGGGAGGAGAATGAGGTAACTGCACAGCGGTGGACAGATTTAAAAATGCGAGGAGAGATAAGGGAGGAGAGATAGTGGTTACAGATTGTTCTAGTTGAATCCTAGATGCTCACCTGGCCCGGCCTGGAGCTCTCACACACAATGACCTCCTCGTCTGTAGCTATTTCTGGCGGATTGTCGTTCACATCCAGCACCTGGACGGTAACAGGAACATGGCTGAGGAAGCTGGGGTTGTCTGCAGCAGAGGAGATGAAAGTCAAATGTAAGCCTTAATAACAAAGTAGAGCATCACCACTGTAATTCTAAACTGGGACACTGTGCTCTTCTTGTCGCACTGCTTATGGGTTTTTACTTTACTATAAAGCACTAAGGGACGTGAAATCAATTTTGGATATTAAAGCACATCTGATCATCTTTGTGCAGCATATTCCCATTGGTGTGCTTGGTTGTGATGCATTATTTGCCCCTTGCGCTTCACAAGCAACTCATGAGGCATGTTAATCGGAAGCCTTACATCCTCTCATTTCAATTTAAAGTTACAGTCTGAATGGAAACAGAATAGCCACCACTGGAATTAGAAATACATTATGGAACAATGATTTGCCCTATGGAATACAGATTTATGATTTCAAATATACAGTATGAGGCTTTTATGAAGTAAGTACAATATTGACAGAATGTGTTACATTTTGCACATAAATTATAGACAGTTATAGATTTATGCTTAAATATTGGCAAATACAATAACCTAGTCTTCCATCAGCCTAAAAACTCAACCCACCATGATTTTTCTCTAATTCACAACTACTACAATAGTACTGCCTTGCTCAAGGGCACTTCAACCTTCGAACCATTGATGCACCTGGGTCCTTTTTAGAGAAATAACCTTTTTACAGCTTCCAGGTGTGAGTCTGTTGTACAGTATGATAAATAGCATATTCGCTCAGCAAAATCCTTCAATATAAAGAAGTCGTGCAGGTGCGGCAGTCTTTCTATTAAATTAATGTTTCCAGATTTGTATTTACTTTATCTTGTGTATCAAGGTTTACATGCATGGTGTTTTTTTGGTGTCTAGAGAAAGTCTGCCATTGGAACTACTGTATTATAAAGAGACCGGGGTATCGCTGAGTTGCATTAAATATAGGAATGTATAAGGACATTTGCTATTGGCAATACTATGCAAAGAGTCATTATTTTCTAGATCTGGGTTTGAAAATAATCAAATGCTGTATTGTTGATGAAGTATTAGTACTACTTAGTACAGGCTTCTTTTGGTTTTTATACCTGGACACAGAGATGGAGTACTCGGGTCCTGGACTCGGACTCGAGTCGGACTCGAGTGCTGATTTTCGGGACTCGTGACTCGACTCGGTCTCGCGCACTGATTGACGCGACTCGGACTTGGACTCGTGAATTCTCGCGCACGATGACTTGGACTCGGACTCGGACTCTAACACAGGTAATGAAGACTTGGACTCGGACTCTAACACAGGTAATGATGACTTGGACTCGGACTCGACTCGGACACTCCTTGCGTGACTCGGACTTGGACTGGACTCGAACACGGGTAATGATGACTCGGACCCGGACTCGAGCAAGTTTTCTCTGGAGTCTGATGTCCTCTGTCCTGGCGTGTGCACCTGCGAGGCGAGTTCACGTACTGGGTGCGCCCCCGCTGCTATACCAGTCTAAAGATGTCCAGAGACACACCCTGCATCGTGCTGTATGCTTTCACACATTCTGCTTCCACATTGGAAAAGAGCAGCGCAAAATGCTCGTTATGTGGAAACAATATTGAAGAGAAGGCTCCGTATCACATTACTCTAAGGATCGAGTTCAGACATATAGGCTGTCTTGAACACTCACTATCATCAGAGTAACGTGATCTAATCAATAAAATAAAGATTCAGCCGATAACACGGAAGCACATGGCTACTTAACATGCAGAATGACGTCATTTTGCATGCTAAGTAGCCATGTGCTTTCTGGGGCTTAATCTTAATCGGTAAACCGATTTAACAGGTAAAAGTTCCTACAAAATAAGAGTCCCGATCTTATTACTATCAAAATAAAAGTGCAAAACGAAAACTTTACCATAGGAAAATATTGGCATACAAATATAATCACTTCTCTAAAAGGTAACTCATTTTATATATAGTTAGACATATTAAAGGTCATTTACAATAATAATAATAATATTAATATTATTAATAAGCTTTATATTTGTATAGCACCTATTACAAGAATTGTAGCCAAACTCGCTTCACAGCAGTTCAATAGACAGATTAGTATAACATGACAGGATGAAAGCAATGTAGAGGAGCAGCTACATTTCAACACATATATACACGAAGATTAATACATGAAGACTTGTGACTCGGACTTGACTTGGACTCTTCTTAGGTGACTCGGACTTGGACTCGGACTCGAACACAGGTAATGATGACTCGGACTCGACTCGGACACTCCTTGGGTGACTCAGACTTGGACTCGGACTCGACTACGACTCTCCCTTGGTGACTCGGACTTGGACTCGGACTCGAAGAGTGGTGACTCGAGAGTGACTTGGACTCGTGAATTGGTGACTTGACTACAACACTGCCTGGACCTAATGATAAGAGTATTTTTCTTCTCTTTTTACCATAATATGATTTTAAAACCAACACTTAAATTCAATCATGCATTCATTCTCGAATTGGCTATAAGGCGGCGGCTAAAGTCTTTGAACTGACTTCTTTGTGTCTCTGACTCGGTGTCCTTGCTCTTTTACATACAGTAGTGCTAACAATTATAACCTTGCATTTTGACAGTGTCTTGGATTGTAATTGTACCCTTGAAGATTAAAGGGTGGTGGAGAGATAAAGAAACATTAGCATGCAGCACCTCTGTTGGTAGGAAAGAGATTTGCCTAATTGTGATTACAAATTAGCCAAATTACCTGATAGCAATTCTTGAAGTTAGCAGGGCCTGCATTGATTTAATTAATTTCCAATGCAGGAAAGGACATTGAAACAATTGGGACTAATTCGATGTTGTAGTTAATTATAAGAAAAATACACTAACCTATTTGAATGCATTCCAATCAATATGCAAATGAAGTCATTCCTCCTTGTTTTCTCCAGATGTTAATTGCTACTCCCACTATAACTAATAAGTATACTGTATTTAAATACTGTTGTAGTTCGGATATTACTGATACTAGTAATACATCTTGCAGCTTGTGAACAGGTATAGGAATGCCACAGTGCGATTGATAGAAGGTTAACAATTGACCATTTTATTTGCTTATTACGATTAGTTGACTAGATATATTTCTCAGAAATAGGTCATTTGGCATGGAAAAAGCTTAACAAAATGACCAATAAATCAAGTTGAAAAAGAAAAGAATCACTGATTAGTTGACTAATAGGGGGCAGTCTTGATAATCAATTATCTGTGCTTAAAGGGTGCTTTTATTCTGATATCAAACAAAGAGGTTTGCAGTGCAGATTGATGTAGTATTTCCTTTTCTTTTTTTAAAGTTCCATTTTGTTGATATTGATTTCATCTCCAATCTTACACGCTATGATTTTGATCAGGACTGCTCTCTGGTTATATGACCCCCTGAGGCTTGTTATCCTGTGGGAAAGGGGTGAAACCTTTTTTGTATGACTCCAGCAACTACCATCATTTCAGAATTTGTTTTCTTTAAATCACGCTGTTGTGGCACAAAGCTCACCATGATTTCAATGCAATTTTGCTTACGATTTACAATGTCTCCTATTAGCCCGGGGCTAAACAAGATGAGTGTGGAAAGAAAGAGCAATCTCTTTAACTGCCTCTTTCCGGCAACTGGATAATAGCATTTCATGTGTTTACTACAGTCCCTGAAGGTATCCAACACGGGTATTTAAATATGTATTTGTCAGAAGGTGAAGAGAATATCTTGTTTGGTATGAGCGTAACTCCATATCTCCTCATTAATTTACCCTATTACAAAATGTCAAAACTATTTTTATGTCCCAATGCATCTGTAGGTCTACACTTATTTACGATAAAGATGCTGCTCACTCGTGAAAAACCACATAGAAATAGAGATGCAGCAGGTGCATTATGTCCCCTCGCCCACTTGTAATCATTGAGTTAAAGGAAAGAAGCCTGGGTACCTACCAACCTCCGAGGCCATCACAGTTATATTGTGCCAGGACATATCTTCTCTGTCCAGAGACTGAGTAGTCCGTATTAATCCACTGCTCTCATCGATCCTGAAGTACCGCACTCCTTCCTCTTTGCTGTCCAAGAAGTACCTATTAGGCAAGGAAAATGTAAAATAATTGATCCACTCCAGATGCAAAAATCACAGTGATGGCAAGAAAAAACGATTAAGATGACATTGGATATTCTGCAGGACACTGTTAGTTGGAAGTGTCCAGTAAGCATACATTATGTTGTCTAAAAAGTGTCAAGATTAAAACTGTCCTTTTAGTTCTTAGTGCCAGCATGTTTTTATCAATTGTTTTCATTGTGGAGAGAGTGTTTCGAAAATAGTGCTTCACCATAGGGGGTTCAAAACACTCTGACTTTTTGGCACGACCGCTACAAGCACTTTTGGTTCAAATATCTTTGAATTTGTCAGAAAATTGCTACTGACGTCTTGGCCGAAAAGGAATGGCTGGCTGTGTCTGTCCATTGTGAGCTTTCGATGTCAGACAGATACAGTCATATCACAGACTGGATTCTCCCTCTTTGTTCTCATTGCGTCTGTCCATCTGTTGGAGCATGTTGACGGGGCGGAAACTGAATGTTGATGTCGGTAAATGTTGTGCTTTTATCGCATTGTCTCTGCGTCGCTTCACGACTTTCAAATTCATCAGTGATGAGCATGTTCTTACAAAGTAGAAGGGCAAGCACCTACCATGGGGAGAACAACAATGTAAAACAAATGCATAGTAGTCCAAATAGAAGCAATGGGGTGATGCTGGTCTATCATACTAAAGTGACGATATGTACTCAATATATTGTTATAACACAAACCCTAACTTCTTTTTTACCACTACACATATAGAGTGGTTTCACTCTTCCTCCTGTTAGTAGTTAGCAGTGTACAAGCCCTATGCGAGATAACTGTTGTCATTACCTTTGGGAAGCTCTTTTTAGAGAGCCACATAGCACATTATAAGGGTGTTTTCAGAAACTGGAAAATACTGCTTATTATCCGTAAACTATCCTTTGTTAAATCGGTGCCCTTTTCAGCCAAATAGAAGTTACTTAAATGCCTCAGAACATAATGCAGGTACTTGATGTGGTTCAGCAATGACTGGAGGCATTAGAAAACATATTTGCTTACTTATATCATACAGCAAACTGAAATTCAGTCGACCAAAACTAAGCAGTGTACTGTAAAGAACCAGCAAAAAAACAAAGGGGATGCTATTATGGTCTGCGGTATTCAAAGTCTTATCCTAAGAAAATTAATAGAATAAACCCTACTGCTTTTAAATAGACTTTCAACACTTTTCTGAAAATACATATTTCTAAGTCAAGAGCAGTTACCTTCAATATTTAATAAGGACAAAATGCGAAGTTCTGCTGGTAATGTTTACACTGTAGTAATGGCTTTCTCGCCACGCTGTTATCAAACTAAAGCAAAGCAGCCTATGAAAGAATAGCGGAAACATTACTGCTGCTCAACTCACAAGTTCAAGCACGAAATGGGCAGTGTGTTACCTAATGTATCTCTTAATGACCTATTTACACCTTTAATCCAGCATTAATTCTCCTGAGTAATACAGCCTCAGTCTGCAGTTAGCATGAATGACGGAAATGTATAGGGATATTAACGCCAGGATTGTATTTATTTGAAATAATGAACTTTATATTTTTTGATTGTGTAGAAACGTACCCAGCACCCTGGTAGAAATTTGTCAAGATGTATTAAAGGCTCTGGAATGATAAGAGCATGCAGGCTGTTGCAGTAACAGTGAGTTTAGGGGGCAGAGAAGAAGAAAAACATGTTGTTTATGTCTACTTTAAACACATGTTGTAATTACTGCTGCTGCAGATACATCTTGGTTCTTGTTGCCTTTGTTTTTTGTTTTTTATTTTCATATTTCTGCAGAGAACTAGCTAAAAGAACACAATGTTGCATCATGCATTCATTATTTTCCAGAACAGCTTAATAGTGGGAAATATTTTATTTTATTTGGTTTTTTTGCGACAACTGCTTCATATTTCCATATGCACAATAATAGCCTCCATCTTTGGCATAGTTTGTATAAAAGTATGCAAACATCAAGAAAGCTGAAAGCCTATAGTATAGCATATCAGAAAGACGCTGCCTTTAACACAACAACACATTTGCTAGTTGAAGAAAAAACTGTCACTTTCATCGGTGTGAGACAAAACACGACAAAACATATACACTTTTGAAAACGTCCAATTATTTACTTCTTCTACCAATAGAAGCATGTTACTCAGTTAATACAAGCTGAAGCTGGGGCTGACTCGAGTCCATGAAGTGCTTCAAAGTAAACTTTTCAAACGGTTTGATTATGATTATGATAATGTATAAGAGCAACCAGAGGTAATGAGCTGTCAAGTCTTTGTTAGCCTATTTAGATATCAAGATGTTTATTTTATTGCATTCATTGGCAAGACTTGTGATGATCAAAGAGAGCCAAATACTGATCCCTGCTGCATTGTATTCTGATACCAACACGGGGAGCAGTGGCTCAGTTGCTTTTTTCTCTGGGTTCAAGTGTCTGTCATGGAAATATGTTTCGTTAGCTTCCTCTTTATGAGCTGAACATTGGGAGTGATGTTCTGTAGGAATGGCCGAGGACAAGGTATCCCACAAGGAGTGCAGGGAAACCCTTTCATATGTAGATTAACTTCTTGTTTACATCAAATCCCTCACAAAGTCTTAAGATACCGACATGATTCAAAGAGTCATTTTACCCCGAGTCTTTCTCCCATTTGAAATTGAGCTTCATGCAGAACTGAACAGATCACCAGGACATTATTACAGGCATAAGACACTGTTCTTAACCCTTATGCAACACTAGTAACATCTATGGCGATTATTTTTGTTCAATCGTTTTGGCTGGGATCAATTTTCTTTTTTGGAATTTCAACTTCAGCCCCTATAATAAGCCTATAATAAACTGTGTTTCCAAAATAGCCACTCTGGCCCTTAATGATACACATGTCCATATCTAGCCACAATAAACCACATGTGTTGTGCCAACAGCCATTACATTAACAGCATTTCATTCTATTATATCTTCAAAATAGCACCATTTACTATTTTCCCCCAGAGCCGTTTCTCATGTTTACTCTAATTGGCAAAAATGGGCTATTTTCTGGTTTCTAGTATCAACATCAAAACTGTGGCTAATCAATGACATACCAAACATTTATATATCTCTCATTGGAGTAAGTTTAAATATTTGTAGACTAAGTGAAAGTGGAAAACAATAGAAATGTATAATTCCTTGTCAGATTCTTGATCAGAAAATATTTGAAAGAGAGAGCAACTTTTTTTAATAAAGATGCCCAGAGTTGAATGCTTTTAAGGATCCCTGCGCTGCATCCTACAGCAAGGCTTTGAACTGTGGCACTATAACATGTAAAAGCACCAGATAATTACTTCTTATTGATATATTAGTAAAACCTAATCTCACGAGGAGCTTCATGTTTACAGCTACTCAATCATTTACGCTGAGGCTATGCAGGGAATTCAAATGAACACAAGCAGTGCACGAAGCGAGCTACCTGTGCAGAGCGAACACCTAGGATTAGTCCATTGCCTCAGGGTAATATCAATCTTTTTTCAACAGTCCACAAGTATGTGTTTTGAATGCATACTAATGTGCTAAGCAGTTGTATTGCCTCAGGTTACTTTCAGACTTGTAGACAAAACAACCATCCATCAGATGATGCCAAATAATGAGACAGGTTCACTATGTATATGCTGATTTTTAGAGGGTACGTGAAACGCTTAGGGCATAGAGTCGCAGGAACAAACAAAGGAGCTATTAAATATAATGCAGCACCATTTTCAATCTATTTAACATAATGTTTCTTATTGGTAGTATCTGAAAAATCTGCAGTCTGAATATTAGGGAAATGGCCATATGGTGCAAAAAGAAAGAAAATATTGCATATGATGAAATTGAATCACAAATAATGCATTACAAGTGCATAGTGACACATACCTAACTAAACCAAAGTGTTAAGGAATGCTACAAAAATGCAAATATCGAAAAGTAAACATTATTTGGGGCAGAGATGTGACATGCAAATTGGAGTTTTAGTTAGACAAACAGTTCTCGGAGGTAGAAATAATCTCATTAGACTTAAACCTCAAAGGACAAATCAAAGGCACCTCAGTTTTTATGCAGAAAACACATCCAACTGGTAAACCGAAATGCAGGAAACTGATCAAAAGCTGAATGAATAAGCAAGCAATATCCTGATGATTTCAGCTATGCAAAATATGGACCAACCCTAACCCTAACCCTAATAACAAAAATGATTGCCTGAAATCGGTGGGCTTTACCAACTAAACAAATCCACACTGATATGGTGACCAGCCTTTTTGAACATTTCTAGATACCAATCTGGCAAAGAAAAAACATGTTTAAAAAATATGACATTTGCGAGAGCCAATTAGTTGACAAAGTGACATAGTTCCATTGGCCGCATGAAAGACCACTGAGCCTCTGAATAAGTCTTATAATATTAACAACCCCCTCTATAACCCTTTGCTTCCGCAGTGTGTGATATTCCTATACAAGAAAAAATGTAGATCTTCAATTATATTCAATGATGCACAACTAATAAGAGACAGGATGCCTATAAAGCCGCTGAATACTTGTAATCATTTCTGCAGATGTAGGAGTTAAAGAGTCTCACCTAACAGGACTGTTCCTGCTGTCGGGGTCTCGAGCCGTTACGGCGCCCACCTCCGTGCCGCTCGGCGAGTTCTCGTACACGTCCATGATGTAATGATCTATGGAGAATACGGGCGCTTCGTCCACGTCCCCCACTGTGATTTTAAGGGTGGCGGTGTCTTTGAAGGAGCCGAGATAAGAAAAACGAGGATCCACATGTGTATTGGTCCCCTCGATGTGAAGAGTGTAGGTCTTCTTTCTCTCATAGTTCAGAGGCTGTCGGGGAGGGGGGGGGGGGGATACATTAGCAAAGTACTAAGTAGATACACTTTATCGGGATGGAACTAGTGTAGAGAAGTGAATGCTAACTCATGACTAACAGTATGTGCTTCTATTAGACAAATTGGACATCTTGGTGCCAAGTGTTTTGACAAGAGATCCAATTATAGTGCATGCTTTTTTTAGCTGCATATAGAACCCTCATTAATGATTTGATTTAAGTTAAACAGTTCTTCAAAAGTCATTATAAAATATCTTTTGGAATAGGATATTTTTTTTAATTAGAGCATTACCACCCCTATTATACTGTTTTTCATCAACATGTTATAGGTCTCAGATATATACAAAACATGTCTCTGAAGTGTTTGGCTTGACATACCAAACAGATCATGCATTGTAGCATCCCATAAACCCCTCTGTTTCAGCCCTGTTTCAAAAGTGCTGATTCTGGGTCTGTTACTTTAGATGAAAAATAAGGAGCCACTCCCCACGCCCCTCTGAGAGATATTTGGTTAAAAAGAACACAATGGTGCTCTAGGAGGAGATTCCGGTGATAAGGTGGGGGGGGGTACCTTGGTTGGTGATTGGCTAATGGTTACACAAGCCACAAAATCGTTATGACATCATAAAGTGGCCAAAATCTGATCAGCTCATTTTCAGACAGGTTTTTCTATAAATGGATAAGGTCAAAAAGTGAGCGAATCTTTTTTCTGAAATGTTCAGAATCTCTTTACACACATGTTTATGTATAAAAGACATGAAGAAGTTGATTTTAGCATAATAGGTGACCTTTAAAGTGCATTACTTCTATCAGCTGTTAGCACACTCTGCGGTCTCTGAAAGCACACATTTTTGTTTTGTAGACAGCCTACCTTTTTGAGGCTTATGATCCCCTCTCTCGTGTCCCTCTCCGTGGAGATGGAGAACGTGTTGGCCCCTTCGGAGTTAATGATGCTGTACTTGATGTCTCCATTGATGCCAAGGTCCTCATCAGTGGCTTTGATCTTCCCCACTGGTTTTCCTACTTGAGCCGATTCAGGGACGTACAGCTGGTAATTTTCTGTGGATGAACATTCATGTTTTAAGAGACAGCAGAACACCCTATAAACAGGAGTTGACCGGCCCCGCATCGTTGTCTGAATGTTCTTTCAAAAAGGGCTACACTAAGCAACTTCATTCTGTCGCTATCTGTCCCCGAGGAAATGTCATTAAACTTACTCTGCACAGTTCAATCGACATTAAATGCTTAACCAAGGTTCATAGCACTGCAACGGAGCAGATCAAACTCCGAGGCGGATGATTATTCAGATGAATTAGATGCTTTTGAAATAGTTTCTAACTGCAGCAAGACATAAAAAAGTCAGAGCCCTGGGGGATTTTTCTTGATGAGACAACAAATCACAACTTTGTCATTACTTAAAATTATCATTAAAATGGAGATAATTCAGACTGCAAAACAGAAGCTTTTAATGAATGTTGGTCTCATATAGCTAATTATGGAAACTTTTATTGCAATATTAAACTACTGACTCATAATAATGGAGTATAACAGCTAGGAATGTCAAAGAGGGCTGAGAGGGAAAGCCTTAATTAAAAATGCTTTGCTTGCTAAAACCTAAAGATTGATCTATGGTTAATCATTGCATGTACAAAACAATATATCATTTAAAGATTTTTTTCCACTGGAAATACAAGAAATATAGATTTTTTTAGTCTTTAAAATGAAGAGTCCTTTACAGTTTATTAACTTGTCTTTAATATGTAATAATAGCATTGTCTCATCCATTTGCTATGCATTTCCACCAAGGAAACACAGTACAGTCTCCTTTTAGAAATGACTGTGTAATTTGACTGCCTCAGGCTTCTGTGGTGGAGGTCTGCTGCTCAAGGCCAACCTGGCTGAGAACAAGCTGATACGATTTCCATGAACGACTTGGCCATTTAATTGAATATAAACTATGTATTCAGGTTAATAGGTCTACATAACCATTACATTGGTTATTTTCCCGAATGAGCCTTCTGGCACCACATTTCTTTCTCAGGGTCTTAAATAGAGGCTAGGGTCAAACACAGTGTAGCCAAATTATAATTCAATTAACTGTTGCTTTTTTGTTCTGTACAAATGTGAACTACAGTTTGTGTTTTGTTAGCCAAGCTGTTGTTTTTAAGTAAAGAAAAAGTATACCCACTTTGGGGGAACATTGGTGGGTTGTCGTTCACATCCGTCAGCGTGATGTTGATGGTGGTGGAGCCGGAGAGCCCCCCCACCTGACCCGCCATGTCTTTGGCTTGGATAACGACGGTGTAGTGTTCTCTGGCTTCCCGGTCCATCTCAGATAAGGCTGTCCTGATGATCCCTGCATGGGGGAGAAAAACAAACCATTTGAGTTTAAATTAGGATCAGGTCTTTCATGGCAACGGACATTTTGCGAAAGATAAAAACTAGTTTGCAGACGACAGCGAGGAAAATACATATCCTGTAAATATATAGTTGGGTATTTTGAGAAACAAAAAGACAAAAACAGATGAAAAACCTTTTCCAGAAGAAGCTCTGAGAGTGAAGATAACACTGTTACTGTTCTCAAGATGTTTCTGTTATTGTACTAATATGTTACCCCCTAAAACCTTTTTTTCGGTTATAGTCTTCTCTTACAGCACCACTTTCCTTTAAACATAAAAGTCTGCTTCTTCTTCCATCTGTGATTATCCCGCATTTTCATCGCCAAGGTTTGCCTTTCACCACTTTTCATTATATCTGAAATGACTATGCAACCTTTGATCGGGCAGAATGTAACTTTCTAAGGCGCCACCTCAATCACATTTATTACTACAATAACACAACCATGAACTTTCACAATGCTAACTCAGAGATATATTACTGCAGCTCTGGCCACGTCAGGGAAACTGTACAGAAGTAAATTGCAACACAATAACAAGCCAAATACGGCATTTTTCTCATTTGGGTTATTTATTGAATGTAATAGCTGCAAGTCTTGTACATTTATTTGTCTGTATGTCTTTCTGTGACATGTTAACTTGCTGTTTTTCTATATTTGTATTTAGGGTGTGCTCGAGGGTTGATTCGCCATCTAAGCTCCTGAAACCACAGCACCACATGGGACCTGATTTAATATGTTCTACCAGTTACATCAGTGTTCTGTGTAAATATCGTTTTTCCCCCGGGGATAAAACCCTGTGGCAACCATTGAACTTGTGTGTTTGTGAACTTGTGAACCCTGCAATAATACACAAAGACTGGCGGTGAGCGGTGAGACCTGGGAGGAAATGGAATGGTGTTGATCATGATGGTTTAAATGGACTTCTGTCGCCTCATGTTGCGAGTGGAAATCACAACAGCAGGCGACGTTTGATAAAATGGCTTTGGAGAATGAAGCAAGGCATCAGTAACATCACTATAGCCAGGAGAAAACCCTCATTTTGACCATTATTTACACCAAATTGGGTGTGGTTGTTTTCTTGCTCCACTCCCACTGGGTATTCTCAATCTACTGGGAAGTGAGATGATTTTACTGAAATTGGTGTTGACAAATGTTTGAGTACTTTGTCCTGGTTGGCAAAAAATAAAAGTTTCTGTTAAAAGGCCACTCTTTCGGACTGTCAGTTACGTCAAAGTCCTGAAAATGTTTGATACCATATCACATAAGTGCTTCAAAAACCCATGCTGTGTTTGAAATAACATACTAGCATTCATAGTCAATTACTATGTGCTGCCAATTAAGTGTGATATTTTACCAGATGTTTAATTAACACTGTATACTCAAGGTAACTGATCATGTGACTGAGGACAGATCTTCACTTTACAGTTATGTCAATGGTCTTTTAAGTTTCCTTAGTATAGATAACTTAGTATTGTATTTAAAAGGTAATACTTTAACAGCTTGACTTTCACAAAAAAACTCCTAAATGGAGTTATATGATTTCCTAATTCCGCCAAGGAGGCAGCTAAAGGCTGTGCTTTTACAATAGGTCAATTTCCTCTTTCTTTCTTCCAGACTCTATAGACAGAAACTAATCCACTCGCCTAAGGCAGAATAATCATTAAAAGTGGGTCAAGGAGCAAAGCAGCCAACAGTATTAAGATCCAGGGGATCTTAGGTTACACATCATCTGTCACACTGAGCTGGGGCTCAGGTCCCATACACCTCTAATGGACCTGAACTCATCAGGAGAGAATCAAGAAATATTGAAAATATATGACATATAAAGTAGAATGACAGACCAGAATTGAAAATATATTTAGGCATTATAGACGAAGAAGAGTTATATGAGCAGAAGTTTTTGAATAGGGAGTCAGTTTACTGCTGAAAATTGTATTTGAGCGTTGCCCTAATGTCAGACAATTTCGTAATCACCAGAATGTAACCTTTAAAAAATAAAGTTGACATGGCGATGAAGCTTCTATGAATGGTCTGTGAGTAGTTTCTCTGCCGCAGCAACCACAGTGTTGTGAATAAACTCTAACCTATTGATTCCTCTTGCTCATATTTTTCTAGTGGATGATGCATCTAGACTTTTTCCTTAAAAAGACAGAATCAGTTGACTGGTTCAAACAGAGTTTTTAATTGTAAAATGTCAGTACACTGTGTGTAAATTCCCCTCTTGGATTTTTTGAGATAAAGCAAACATTATTTAGCCACTTCTTTGGAGGGTACTTTCAAGCATATTGCGGGGATTCAGTGTGTTAGATGTATCGACTCTGGCAGTGTCCCCTGCTCGTGTGCTGTGATTTCACGTGTGTTAGTTCTGCCCATAAAAGAACAACCGTTAAGTGGGGCAACAAGCTACACACACACACAGAAATATGTTGCACGGCTATATTCAAGAAATATAAAAGCAAATACATTTACTTTGACTGCCAGGTAGATCATTCCCTGGCACTATATACTAATGTTTTATAACAGCTGCATTATTATGTTCAGGGTTGGGAGGTTTACTTTAAATGTTTTTAGTTACAATCACCTGTAGCTACCTTTAATAAAATGTAATGTAATCTAAGTATCACAATGTAAAATAACTGATTACTTTCTGGTATTTATGGATTCTCTTTATTTCAAATGCAATGCAAAAATAAATACCAAAAAAGGAATAAGACTTTTGTAATTAGTGGTATTATTGGTGTTTTAGGACTTATGAATTGTCGTGTCAAGTATTTTGTTCCACATTTTTAAATGTATTGTAACATTGTAATTCTGCTAGTAATCCCACATTTTTAGAAACATAACAGTAAAGTCATTAAATATTTTTTTTTGTGACCTGTTTACGTAATACTGTTACATTAACCCATTACTACTCATTGTTAATGTTGTTCCAATATATTAATTTAATTCTTCAATTTGAAAAATGTCTTGATTTAAAAGCAATCTTAGTGGTATTATATTAGAGCTCTAGGTCTAGTTGAATGATTAGCCTTATGAAATAGGAGCATCCTGACCTGTGAGGTGGTGCTGAATCATACTTTGGAACATCCAGCCTTTCAAATGCTAAGCAGACAGTGACACACTGTTCTCAGTTTGAACTCTGCCCGAGTTGACGGGACAGATTAACATGCTGCCCTCTCCGTTTGAAATGCCAGAACGACGAGTTTAACGCACATAAATAAAAGATACCAATATGTCATAGGGCATTCAAGACTGATTTTAGTAGTCATCGACTATACCTTAAAAAGCTGTCTCTTTGACAGCTTCAAAATATATTATAGACATAATAACCATCTTATTCCAAGTGGCCTAAATAGAAAAATGAACAAAAAGCCTGCAAAAAACACACAATGTCCGTCTATTACGTTCCCATAGAGACATTCTATTTACGAAACTCAACATATGTCATAAAATATTCCCAAGATCTCAACACGAGCATTGCCATTTGCTATGCTGTTCTTTTCAAATGTCAGGTCTCAGCATGGAGCCACTGCGTTTCTTTCTTTCTAAACTAATCAAAGTGCTCGCAGCCACTTCCCTGTAATGATACAGGCTGTGCAAACTCTATTGGAAGTACTTTGTTATTAACTTGAGTCTTAGCATTACTTAACCTGGGGTCTTTGAAACATACAGACCTTGGCAAATGGCTACACTTTCCATTAAAACAACATCAAGACAGAGGATCTGACCTTTCAAGTCTCTTATTACCCCTGTACTCATAAAGGCGCATCGCTCCATAGCAATATTTCACAGCAGTCCGTTTTAGGAACCAATGAGCACAAACTAAAAGTATTAGTTTTTCTTTTTTGGCCTTGGGAATTGTCTACACTGTTGTCTACTGCAGTCATCAAACAAACAAATGCTCTGCTGTTTCGGACAATTCAAAAACAAAGACAACAGGTTTAGGGTAAGGGTTTTGGGGGAAACCCATTCACAGGTGCACAGAAATTGATTTAAAATACAGAAATGGCCCCAAGGGTATTCTTTGGCGAGTATCTGAACAGTATGTCAGTGCTTTGACACGACGATCAAACCCCTGAACTCCCTTTCCTGACCATTCCTCAGCCGTAATACCTCAGATAGTCTCGGCTAAATCTCTATAGAGCTTGTCAGTTAATTTAGAAAATAATTGAGAGAGAGCTGACTTCCTTGAACCCGCACCCATTTGACAGAGTAAGGTGGCTAGCCTCCTCCTCACCCTCCCCAGTCTATTAGAGTTGATACCATCACACTATCCAGCTCTTTGTCTGGCTGGAAACTTCAAAAGAAGGACAATCTCCTGGGTGAACAAAAAGGATTGTAGGAGATTACTGAAGCGCTCTTCTTTCTCCAGCTTCAGGAATCTTGGTTTTTGGCTCATCCAATAGGATGTTATCCCTGTGTGTCTGCACTTCTGTAGAAAAGGTAGATAACACCAACGAGCAGCTTTACAATTCAAAGAAATCTTAAAAGTAGTCCTTTTTATTTAAAAAAAGATTGTTCTGTTTGGATCAAATATCCGACTGAGAATAATTGGTTGTTCTCCTCAAGATTACATTGCCAAAGTGTCAGCTTTTCCCTTGACTTAAGCAGAGGTAAGACTTAATCCATGAACGTCTTGATCTGTGTCAGCTCCTTCAAAAAAACTCCCAAATCCCAGATCAGCAGAGAAATTAGCCCATTTAGAATGCAAAAGGGACCTCGGCAGTGTGGTGTGTCTTTGCATGTGTGTGTGAGCGAGTGCTGATAGGGTAGGGTTGTGGGGAAACTATCGCCCATAAGACTCAAGAGGAACAACCTGACGTCTCTGTGTGTAAGTGACAGATGCACAGTAGCGATGTTAAAGACAGGAGCTATACGATCCGACTATAAAAAGGATAAATGAAGAACATCTAGGATGTAGTTCTGATGAGATATGTGGAACCTCTTGCTGGCTTGCACTTTAGAGATTTGCAAATCTTGTAATCAAGTCAATCCATTACAGAGAAGGCTCATTACAGTTAGCATGTCATGTTTAAATAGTCTGGTACTCCATTTTTGTAAGGGCATGCTGGGAATAGCAGAGCTTTCAGATCCAGTCAAATGTACATCCAGGCAACATTCAGGTTCAGTTAGCTAGTCTAATATGCTGTTGTCCTTGTTCATCCGCTCTAGTTATTGACCAACATTACTCCAAAAGTGCAGAACATTAACAGAATCTAGCCTTTAAGCAAGTTCTGTCAACATTGAACATCTTCGTAAAAATCAACACATGTTGAAAATATAAAGGAATAGTTAGAGATATTGGAAATTAAACATATGTATCTTTTGTGCAAATGTTGCGAGAAGATTCATACCATCTCTGATTTGTTTTCTTCCTGCTAGGCTAAGCTAGTAGCCTGCTAGCTTTTTATTTTAACTGTGTTATTAATATTCTCAACTTACTCTCTGCAACAAAACAAAGGACATTGCCAAAAGTTTTACCCAAATATTACAATCTATTTAGTTGATTATATTAATTATTCCAGTTTATTAGAGATTTGCTTTGTAAAATGCCGACAACATTAACTCCGGGTAGAAAGGGAGTGCAACAATTGTAACTGATGAACAAGTCTGAACATTGTATACCCCAGCCACAGACTGCACCATGTTATTTCACTGATTAGGCTCTTCACTCGTTGAATGTGTTATAAGCAGCGGCCTTCATGCTGTAGTGTGCAGTTAGAAGAAACACCTGCAAATCAGTGTGCTTCAATAGGAAACACCTCTGAATTACATTTCACTGGTTCACATGGAACACTCTTATTTGAATTTTCACAAATCTGAACATGGTGGCAAAGGTTTGCAGGAAAAATGTTAGTGTAATATGTGTGAATATTGTGTGGGGCAATTCTTAAACAATTACTCTATGGAATTGCACCTAATATTGCTAGCAACAATCTTATCATTAAAATGTCAATCACACATACAACTTCGGACACATTATTAATGAAAAATAACTGTTAGGCCATGTAAAAACTATGTTGGCAGTGCAACACTGGCACATTTGTTTTCCTCTTCCCACATTTCCCCCCTAGGCCTTCCTTTATCAGTTGTATCAGTTATATTTCTGTATTTACAAAGTCTGTGTCATGCTCATTTATTTCTGCAGCCAAGTAAATCTAATCCTAAATTCATATCTCTCCCCGTATGCATGGTGCATGACACAAGCATAGATGCATCAATTACAAGTTTACATCCATCATTGAGTCTTATTTCGAGCAGAGACTATGAGCTGCCTTAATGCTGTTCCCTGAGTTAATTAGTCTGTTAAAAATATATGACCTCAGAGTTATTTTCAGCTATGGGCATGTCCGTCTTAGTTAGTGTTGAAAATACAGAATGTCCACTGGGATTTGCCTCTGGTTTGGTTAAAGTATTTTAGAGAGATAAGGTGTTTTGGTGTCTTGTGTGAGGCAAATAAACCTGGAAACCATCAGTTGTCCCAATGTGAAAACCAAATACCTTGGGCAATCGTCCAAGCAGGATTTCTCTAAATTTAAAGGGCCCGATCAGCGTCTTAAAGAGCTTTGAAAAAACTGTCTGCTACCGTCTGCTGATATTGTCTGTGGGCATTTTGTTTAAATGATGTAGATAACACAACACTGAGCAGATAATAATAATCTTAGTTTCATTGATATGCTCTTTAGGATAAGCAGCATAAGTGGTATGGTCATGGGCTGTTTGATTCTAATATTGCTAAGAAAGACAATTTCAAATGCTTATTCCATGTGATTTTTCACTGTAAAGTCAACTGCAATTTTTCTTTTAAATTATGAGACAGGGTATTTAGTTTCAATTTAGCCATGCAGTATTTATGGCATAATGTAATTCAAATACTTAAAGGAGTATTGGATGTATCAGGATGAGATATACTATAACTGTGGTCAATTGACCATTCAATAACATGTCTGAACAGTCAGACAGGCCTGTCATATTGGTATCTGATGGGTTTGAGATTATGTAATCCAAACCACTTATCCAGGGGCAAACAGGTACAACTGCTCGTCGAGGATTTGGGTCAAGTCTGAGACGGTCCTTTGGGGATTCCTCCTGCACCATATGTGCCAAATGCTATCATGACCACCTGTCCTTAAACCATCTCTTTACCTCATGGATATCTCTAATCAAATCTGTCCCTTGTTATATCAGGGCACCACACCAAGGTCAAAAGGGAGGAGGTGGATTTGTCCGTGTGTGTGTGTGTTAGCAAACTGGTGTTTAATAATACATGAATTCCCCAAGAAGGTGTCTCTGCAGTTTTAGCGTGCTGGGAGCCAGGTAAATGTGGATATACAGAGGTGTAAGTAAGCTAATGCTCTGTGAGACAGATGCAGGAGCAGCTTCAGCTCCCCAGTGTTCAGCTCAACTGGGCAGAGGGCCAACACAACTGCGTTAAGACTTTGCATATTAAGGATCACATGCAAGTGCAGCTTCCTCCATTTGCGCCGTTTCCACTGACCGCTGGAGTTCCTTGTCCTAATTCCAGGGAGGAGGCTGCTTTGCCAGTAGCGAAAACAACAGCCGACTTGTATAAATGAATACTTGTGGGTGGAATGGTGTTGTGCAGAGTGCAGCTGGCTAGGCTTTCGATCACCGCCCTACTCCTATGCACGCCCCCCACTGAATTACAATGCAGACAGGATGCAGAGTCAGCTCAAGCAAAACAAGCCATCTGACGTGTCCAAAGGCGCGCTGCATGTGGAAAATGGAAAGAAAATGACTGCAGCATAATCACTTTTGCGGTCAAAAGGTGATGTTAATAGATTTAAACTGAAATAACATACAGTCGATTGAAGAAAACATGTTGCTTCTGTCTCACCACACTGCTGTGAAATTGCTTCATCAATCCCCACTGCCTTTCCCCCTCGAGGCAAACTTAAAATATTCAGCAATTCATTTGTGTTGCTCATTCAGCAAAGAATTCATGTTTTACATGGGCGGCATGGTCTCAAAGGGGCCAATAGTTGTTCCAGACTCCAATGAATCAATTGTTACAAGTGAATTGTTCAGGTTAACCGACAGCAAGGGAAAACATGCAAGACTTCAGAATCACTATTGCATCTTTTTTGGGAGGAAGAGACATCAGAAATAAACCGACATGCACACACTCACAACAACACATCATATACAAGTTATATCCCTTGCACTTTAGACTCTTTATAAAGATTTAATAGATTCCAGCAGTGGCCCCCTCAGACAATAGATGAACTTTAAAAACACTGAGCACTGCATGCCGTGCTTCTGCCGCTTTTTTCCCCTCCTTTAAAAACAATGGCTTTCTGAAGGCATCTCTACAAATGTCTTCTCTGACCCCTGAGGAGTTAGTTATGGCCCACAAAGAGTGCGTTGCGTGTTCAACAATATAACCGTCTTATGAGTAGCCCATAACTCTACTGCGGCTGCTTTAGCTTTTATGATGTCAGACCTGCTTCAATAACAGAACAGGATGTCCACTGAGAGAAGCGTCGGTACACATTTTTTACAGCATGATACACACATCACTAGGAGACCAACAATAGCCAGAAGAACAACGTTATTGCAGCCATTTATAGTTATAGTTACCATGCTTTCAAGAGCATGGAGGCTGACTTTGTCTAAGCATGCAGTTATAACTGACCTGTTTTGGGGTCGATGGAGAAATATGGCTGTCCTTGTAGAACACTGTAGACTATTCTGGCACTGTTTCCGTAGGTGGGATCGTCAGCATCAGACGCAGTTACTTGCAACACCGAAGTGCCTAAAAAAAAGAACACAGCATAGTTATTTCATGGCATTTACTGACCCTCTTAAATGCTTTTCAAATGTTAACAACCCTTTTTCCTACAGAATAGCACTCTAAACTGCACACCCAATTATGTTTTGAGGGAAATAGATTATCTCCGGAATAATGGTAACAGTTTTAAACTTTGGGAACCAGCACGACTTTTTTGTAGCTAAGAAAAAAGATCATGGTTTGGCCTAGGGTTAGGTTTGTCACAGTATTTAAACTACGGACGTAAATTAAAATAATAACAAGGTGGACTTTTGGTTTCACATGAAACACAAAACATAACAATTCCAGGAGAAAAATACGTGTTCATCAAAGTAGACGTTTTTTAGCACATACTGCTGCAAGAGAATTACATTGATGTGATTGAATGTGTAATGGTTCCTTCTTGAAAATAACCATGTCTGGTACATTTAAAGCAAATGAGAATTACTGTGTGCCAAATAATAAACATGTTACAGAAGGACAAGAAACTAAATACTTAATACAAAATAAATAAATAGAAAGTCCCAGAGAAACAATTGGCAACCAACAAACATGCATATTTATCACAAAGACTGACAAGATATGATGCCAAATAATCAAAACATCTCTTTAAGAAAGATAATAATGGGAAAATATTGTGGTTAAAGATAGTTTTTTTGGTGTTCATGATTGATAATTCATATAGAAACACATTCATAGTGTGATTCATGTGACAGGAAAGTGGACATTATTCAGCTGTCAAACCTTCAAAGGGAGACATGAGTTACAATCCACATATTGAGTTTTCAAGGGGTTTTTCATTGCAAGAGATTTAAAAAACAAAGACAGCTGATTTGAGAACTAAGAGTGAGGGCTCATGTATAACTCTTATTCAAATACATCTGTGTAAAAGCATTTAGGCTTCAATATAACAATTGGCATTTGCTTTAACAGCCTTGCATGCTTCATTAACCCATTATCATTGCATGATGAGTGCATTGTAATTGCCCTATCAGCGTATCTAATGCATGATTATGTGTAAGAATTATGTTAGGAGACATACGAGCTATATGTTACTTTATTAGGCCTGTACAAACACAAACCTCTAGGAATATAAATTACATTAAGCAAGTGAAATTCCACCGTGTCTCACCAGATATGACCTATTTATTTTTCTTGGAAACCTAAAGGAGCAGCGTGAAAAGACACCTGTAATGAACCATGTACTCCACTGAGTCTGTCAACCTCACAGCAAAATATGCAGTTGGAACTATTTTGACTTTTAAATCTGGGACTGCTTTGGAAGTTGGGTCGTTTCCAAATCATCTTTTTGGGGAAAAAAAAAATTGCATAGTACATATTTAATTGATGAACCTTACATTGTTCCGTTCTTATTTGCATAAGTAACGAGAATGATCATTTGTGACCTTGTATGATACATATTTATATACAGCACAGACAAGAACACAAAATGTTCTATACAACTTATCACTATATATTATCATCTTCCAGGTTTTCAAATTGTAGAAACAGATCCAGATCATTACATAATCTAACTGATAGTGCACTCACTTTGCACTCAAAAAGGACGGCATAATGTGCTTTCAATTGCTTTCAATTTACTCAATGTAAGTGTTTAAGTACAATATATGTAAAGCTTTAAAAGTGATAAGAGCAACATTAAAAGTGGCAATACACGTGTTTTTCGCCTTCACTCACCATAATACAGTAATTCTTGATTGCACATTGTATTCGCTATAGAATAGTCTCGTATTCACGATGCAATTATGTTGGTTGGATTCATATTAGATATGTTGCCAAGGCCTGAAAGCACCAGACATGTAATGTTCTGGTTGTATAGTCTACTTCACTTCAAAAGACCTTGAATGATGAACCCAGTCACATACTGTTTCCCATTTTTTACAAAAATGTCATCATCTACTTCAATTTATCTGTATCTGAGGACCTCACTGAGTTGATTGCCGTGACCACAGGACATACTATACTTAATAAAGATCAAGGTTTCTGAAGGTGGATAACCACCGGGAGGTTCTTTTCATCATGCCTCAGCGAGCCTCGGTTCATCCCCAATTGCAGGAACAAAACAAAAAAAAACTTGTACTTGATGTGTGCTGTAATGAAGCAGCAATTAGTCAACAAGGTGGATGAGGCTCATTGGGTAAGATGTTCATTTTACGGCATAAAATATGTCGATACACAGCCAGGTGTGTGTGTTCAGCAATGACTGTCAACAAGTATGAAAACTGATTTGATAATGATTTGTGTTTTATGATGGATCTCAGCAAATATCAGCGAATAGGGCAACAAAAGTATCTGTTCAAGCCTTAGTATGAAACCCTAAATGTCTTTGGTTTTGTCAATAAACAGTTTTATACCTACCCATGTGTGCTATTCTGCTCAATTTCGGTGCATTAGTTCCATAACACTCATTTAATCACAACCTCTCGTCTAAACAAGCACCCGCCTCTGCCTGCGGGGTTTTGAAACCACGATTAACAAGAGATTTTCCCAGAAGTGAATTGGTTGACAGGAAAAGCAGTGATACCATCTCCAGTATGTCCATTTAGAGACTTCTCAACTGGGAGATATACAGTAGTTAGAAATTGATACTCCTTTTATCTAGCACTCTAGAAAATATTATTGTACTTTTGAATAGGAGGTATGTACTCAACAGTAACGTTGAGTACCTGGCACGTGCCCAGCTAATCAATTTAGACAGGAAAGAGGAACAACGCAACCAATTAGTTGCCACACTCCCAGACAGCCCTTTCTGCACTTGGGAGCACCACTATTGACAAATGCTGGGGGATTAGTGCTCTGGAGTGTGAGGACAGTTGATTGTTACAACCGATTTGACGCTGCAGATGCTGAACCAAAGAGGAATTACTTTAATGGACAAGAGCAAAAGAGGGGGCGGGAAGAAAGGGCTAATTATTTTCCCCTTCACAGTCCTTGATTTCCTCCCTTGGGTCTTCAATGGTGATTGATTATTTGTGTGCAACTGATGATGAAGTTTGCAGACAACATTGGAACTTTTTCAGCTGCAGCAGTAGCTTTTGACCTAGACACATATTCAGTATGTGCTAATAGTTATTATTCCACGTAGAAAGTGTCAGGACATACAGTGTAGCACTCTGAAGAGATTAAGACATGTACTTGACACATCCAATTTAGTAACAAATACACAGAGTAGCAAAGTTGCATGTGGCTAAGGCTTTTCTTCCCATGAATATTCATGAATTCAACCAGGGAGCTATTGACTGTTTATAAAGAGGGCGCCTACAGGTCTATTGGGGTTTGCATATTTAATCGCTTTTGCACATTTCCATCTTGCTGCAAGAAGCTGATGAAGCTGTTTTCTCTTATATCTTTTAATAAGTAGCTCTGCATCCTTTCAGCAGCTAGAGGAATTATTTAAGACGGACAGATATGAATGGAATGTTTTCACCATAGTTCAATGTCACAAATTATACAGTATATCGGAAGAAGCAAAAATTGCTCTGACAGCAGTTTGGCTAGCATTTATGATTGGTCACAACATCCATATGTTCGGAGATATTGTCCTGAGAGGCAGAATCCACTGGACTGAGAACAGGGGGAGCTTTTGTTCACATGGCTAAAAACAGAACGGTACAATAAAGAAATAAAAAATAGATGTTTGCCACATGATGCTGGGCTTACGAAGAGAAGCTGTCTCAGAGGAGGTGGAGAAAGGCTTTTCTCTCCTCTATGATGTGGAGGACTCCATAATCTCGATGGCGGGGATTGCTGTGGAGGCACTATTGAGTGCTTTATAAAGACCTGCCCACCCGGGAAACCATCACAGCAACCAGCAAACAAAGATGAAAAAGAGGACTCGGCTGGCTTACAGAAGATCAAGCCTTCCGGAGAACATTATCAAAGAGGGGACAAACCAGAATAGTGCACAGGGTAATAACATGTTTGATCACAGCTCTTCCTACTAATACATTCTTGGTTCAACACTGAGTCATGTGTACATAACATGGGTACATTCGTCAAAGGTCTTGCCATAAAAGTCTTGTCTGTACCTCAAGGATAAAAGGGATTAGAAACATGAAAAAACCCCAAAAAGAAACCAAAATAACACTCAAGTTCCGACGTTTTTCTTTTTTTCAACCCCTCCAACACAGGTAAACATTTTTTAGCAGTACTCACCCAATTCAGACATCTCCGGCACCGTAGCTACAACGGGTCCATCTGGAAATGTTGGTGCATTGTCATTGATGTCTTGTACTTTGATGATGAATTCCGACTTTGGTTCCAGCGCCTCCTCTGTGTTGCGGTCCAAGGCTTGTGCATGCAGGACATAATGTGATTTACTTTCTCGATCCAAGCTTTTGGTGGCGGAAATATCCCCCGTCACTTCGTCGATAACAAATATATTCCCAGCTCCATCCCCGCTCAGAATGTACCTGACGGACCCATCGCCTTTATCCGAGTTAGAGTGAAGCTGCAAACCAGAGAAAGAGTGTGTGAATACAGAGGATAGAGCGTTGAGCGTTGAAAAATAATTTCTTAGAGTTGTTTTTAGTGTGATTCAAAGAACACCGTGCACTGATGTACAAAGGCTGAATGAGTAATGCATGAGAGAACACTATGATTTCCACAGTAACACATTTTTCATTAAAATATTGAACATTATCTACTTTTTATCTTCTCAAATGTAATGAGCTTCTGTATATATTTCTTATATGAATGTAAATTGAATATCTCTTAGTTTTGGACTTACAAACACAAGTCAATTGCAGACGTTACCTTGGAATATTAGACATTTTGACTGGCATTTCTCAATTGTTGGAGCCTTATCTCACCTTATACACTTTAATATAATCTTCATCAAGGCCATACAATATGTGCTTTTTATAGCAATAACCTTTGTGGCAATAATGCACGGCAGGGTGCCGAGGTTTCAGTTTCACAACATTTAGGTCTCATATACATTATTGGATATTCCATCTAAGGCCTGGCTGTACCTAAGCAATCATTAAGGAAATTCCTCTTTCAAGATTCAAGTTTTGAGGAATTCCTTACAAGACGCTCTGGCTCTTTCTTACCAGGAGAGAGGGGAATAAGGGCCATAATTGACACCAAGAGGATTAAGACTTTCATGTCGATTTATCAGCTGGTTTTGTAGTACAGTATAAATAGATATTACAATACTGGATTTCCTTTCCACTCATGAATAAAACATGTTAAGCATCTTTTTTTTAAAACTTTTTTTCCTCAGGGAAGTGTCACAACTGAACTTAACAGAACAATCTATATTGCATGTTACGTACTAGTGGTATTTTTGTGTTTCATATTTGTAGATGCACATCAATAAGCTGTGAACACAACCTTTGAATCCCAACTCGGTCTCGTCTCAAACATGATTTATGCAACTCTTTGGAGAACAAAAGATAACATACAGCAAATAAATAATGCATTTTCTGTTTGTATGGAGGTAATATGTTTCCCTCCCACAGTAATATCTTCACAGTATGGATAAGCAGAAATATTATGAACATCAGTGTGCAAAGTGCAAAAAATATGTAAAATGACACCAGAATCACAATAAAACCCAACTACGAAGCTGGGTCATTTTCTACTGAATGCTCATTTGAGGTATCTGTCGGGTATAATAAAGGTCTGGCAAGTTCTCCCACAACATCAAACAACTCAACGCACACACAGAGGGCAATCAGTACGGAACAGCAGGTGTATTAGTAAAATGTATTAATAAAGAATGTTTAATTATGTGTTTCAAGTTGAGTAGTTTAAATGAATTATGACAAAGCACGGACAAATAGGAGCAGCAGTCAGTAGTCACATTGGATTGAATTGTTTACCGGAAAAATCTTCAATATGTGTTTAATATGTAATACATCGCATCCACTCAGGTCAAAATAAAACTTGAACACACTCTCTTACAGGGTTATTCAAAGCGTAGATGGGTAACATCAACTAAGTCTTCAGACTAAGATGACTTTTCATATCAACCAATGATTGTAACTGATGCATTGTCTTTGATTAAGAGTAATTGTGATTTTGTAATATCACTAATGATACATATAATTAGGGCGATGTTAAAAAACAACATTATTATAAAATGTCCTAAATAGGACAACTAGAATCCTCAATATACTGTTAGAAGTTATATTGGCCGACAATGGCAATGATAAAATTGAATTATGTTATTTTTTACATAATTCACTCATCTAAATAGATTCCAAATGTACTAATGAGCTTTTTAAAATTAAGAGAATCTTTAAGCCTAGTGAGATAGTGACCTAATTTATCTTGTTCTAAAGTTTTTACTCATATTAACTGATATAAAAATACACATAGATACTGTATAATCACAGTGAATTATTTTTCATTATCCTGTCCTACTTCTACTTGATAGGCTACATTATGATTTACATAATGTTCCCATGCAAATCATTAAAAAAAAAGGATTTTGTTATAAACACATTATACTGGTGCAGTCCAGAATTAGGACACAGCTTTTTGAAGTGCAGACAAGAGCTGAAGATCCTCTCCTTTCAATGTGACCCAAATGTAGAAACAATCAATCATCTCCTTATTTAAAACATTACACTTTGCAACCGTTATGGACTGTTTCATTGATTGGTTGTCTGTTTGTGACGTGATTAATTACTGTTCCGGCACTGCTAATCCTGCACTGGGCAACCATCAGACATCCCTGCTGGGAGATAAGACTTGAGCAGACAGCCTGTAAACCTGCAGTGCATTATGGGTATATGTGCAGCGGGGAAACTCTTGTGTTACCTAACTGACCTGAAACTTGATTTTAGCCAACCCGTGAGCATTTCCCAATGAAAACAGCCCCAAAAGTACATATTTATATTGAAAAGAGCAGTATAGTAAACACACTACCATTAACAGAAACAAGTCATTAAACAAGTCGTACGGTGGAGGTCCTCAGGCCACTTCTAATCAAACCAGAGCTAGCGAATACATTTCTAATTAGAAAGCCGCTGCTGATTGCACACCAAACTCTTGATTGCACACCAAACTCTTGATGAGGGCCATCTTTCCTTCCCGCTGTAAATATCAGGCCTGTAATTAGATAAGGTTTCAAAGATCCTGTTGAAATAGCTAGTTAATCAGTTGCTACACTACATTATGAATCACATCATTCAAGGTGACAAATATGAACAGGAGAAAACATCACAGCAGGGTGGAGGGGAACAATTGCTCTGTTGGCCCATTTCTGCACTCTTTGAATTTTTAATGTCGCCAAAGACATTTAGAAAATTGTAGATTACAGTGCTGGCTCTAGCTTGATGATCAATTCCTGCTTATAAATGAAATCATTTAAATTCAGAGAACCAGAGTTTCTTGACAGACCACTTCCATAACTACTACAAGGATATATCCACTTCTGTCCAGCAGCACTCTACAACTTCAGCTCATAAATGGAAATTCGCCTGCAGACAGAGTGCTAATTTAGCCATTGACTTCTTTCACAGGAGCCAATAAATCATGCCTGGCAAAGTGTGAACCAATGGTGCATATGGCGACTACTTCCTTCAAAAAATCTATTGGTGATAAAAGTGTCAACAGGTTGCGGGCCATTACACAAACATCGTGGGCTAAAGTACAGCAGGGTCAGGCCAGATTAGATTGAAACCTATATCAGGCTGCTCGCCACTAAAATCAGAAAAGAGCAATAAGGAATCATGCTTTAAAAGGAATATTTGAGGGTGTTTTCAATGTGGTCTTGCTTGGTATTACAATCACCCATATCTTCCATAGTAGCCTATAATGGACTATCCTTGTAACGTTCAATATGTTGTGCCTCTACTGTGACATGTTTCCATGCTTTAATGTTCAAAAAGTGCTTAATCTTTCTCATACTGCTGTTGCCTCTGTCTAAAACTAGAGTCCAGTCTGCTCTGATTGGTTTGCTGGCCTGCTCTGTTGTGATTGGTCAATAATTAGAGATGTCCTGATATAGATAAATCTTACACGGAAATACTAGACAACATACGACAACCAACTGCATTAGATCTTAAACTGATGTACCTCCTGGCTTTAAGTTAACTGACAACCTTCTCATGTTTACCCACCATCTGTGACTGCTTGATGATACCAAATACAGGAAAAAGGCCAGTTTGAGCATCCAAATTTCCCTGGACAGAGACCTCCCTCACTGCTTTTCAGAGGAGAGTTTGTGTTTTCGCTTCTTATTCAAAGCTGATGGTACAAAACTGGGCTCGGGGCAAATTGCTGTCATAATTTCAACAGCAGGGCTCCATTATTCTGCAGAGGTTGCTGCTCCTGCATCTCAAATTCAGCTTTGGGATATTTTATTCATATTTCATTAAATTTGATCACAGAGAACATTTCATGACAACTTGCCTTAATGTAATAAGTGTAAATTTGGTTTCACCACAGAGCAGGCCTGAATAATATAATAACATACACCAGCTCTATATGATGCAATGTGGGAGAGGGGAATGAAAATGGCTTGATGTTTAGTTTATGTAATATATGGAAATTTAAGAAAATGTCTCATAGACACGATCAGTGAAGTCCAGGAAGACATGGTAATAAAGGTGAAAAAATGACCTTATTGTTTGTCATCCCCCCAAAAAAAGATTTGGAGGGATCCCTTTTCTCCACTGGGCATCAAAACAAGGGATTGTGTTTATCTCTCCGTCTCTACGACTGACTTTATTAAAGACTAGTGGAATAGATGACAGGCATGTGGCTGGTGGCTGGCAATGCATTTCTGAGTTTAAAGAGATCAACAGAGACTCGGGCTCTGAAGTCGTCGGCGGAAAAACTTCAATCTCAAGGAGAACCTCACTTATAATTTCATCATACGCCCAGAGGAGCTAACCCAGAGAAAGGGTAACTTCACTTTATTTTGTCAGAAAGCTACGTGTTGTCAGTGTTTGGTGTCTGTGTGCTCATTGCCGAGAGCAGCCATAAACTGTTTGTATTCACAAGCTAATTGGGGCTCACAGTCAAAAACAACTCTATGTTTGTCTCTGTCTACAACTTGTCAGGCGTGTCAGCCAATTAAAGGCAAGGAAAGCAATCCTCACATCTGAAATGTATCTGCCACTAAGACAGTAATACATTAAATTGTATTTTTTACACGTGTGGTAATGCTTGATAACAAAACAAATGAAAACAAACCTGCGCTGTTAGGTATGATTATAGTTTTTCTGTCAATCATTCGCTCTGTCAGAGTTGATTATTAAAGTCAACTCACCAATTATGTTTTAGTAGAGCACAGAGGGAAATTTGCACTGATGAATAAGAAGACAAGGCACGAACAGCAACCGTGTTACTCAACACAATTAACAAAATTCGAAGCAATTATTTAGTTTTCTTATGATTGGTTAGCAACTAATCTTTCCATCTCATACGAACTCAAAGAGGCAAAAAGATGCCCAGAAGTGTGCACCCTGCGACTGGGATTTATTTAATCAGGTTTAACAGATTTAATAACCACACAGACATATAATATTGATGACCAGAAGAATGCATTGAGATTGGCTTTCATTATGTTTGAAATTTGACAGATTTTTACCAAGTTGACTGGAACGATTAGATAAGGACATATTTTAATGATATTGTATCCATAAAGGCCTCTTTCCACATATTTTATTATATTCAAACCCAATCACAGGGATGTTTTATTACATATTAACTATAGCCGTAACTAATTATTCATAGAGGTATTCTGGTGATTGCTTTCTTAATTAATCGTTTATTAATTATGGCTACAAAATGGCAGAAAATCACCAAAATGGCCATTACAATTTCCTATAGCCCGAGGTAAAATATTCACATTGCTTGTGTTATCCAACCAAAAACTCAAAGATATTCAGTCCTCATTTATGACAAAGAAGAGCATCAAAACCTCCCACTGACTAAAAGGGAATCAGCATATGCATTGTATTTCTGCCTGATAGAAAGACTCAAATTATGTTTGAAAGTTTCTGTTTCCTTTGAATAACATGCCCAGCAGCTATCTGGTCCATCAACCATCTATACACAACAATCCAGCCACTATATACAACAGGATATCCTACAGACAGCTTTGAAAATATTAGAACATAACTTCTGATCAACTGCAACCACCTTTTCACCCATAATGGAAAAAATAAGTCTCAAAAGCTGAATTTCTGAGCCAAAACAACAACATGCACAATCAAAGGATTCAGTTTTGGTTTAGTAGTCACCATGCCAATTATTCTACTCCTGCTTATTTTCCGGCTGAACAGATATAGAGCTGAGTGGCCACATGGTGCTGTGATAATCAGCCAAAATGCTTAGAAGTGGCTGCAATTCAGTCGTAAATCATGTCCTGTTTTAGGTAGAGTCAAGAAAACGACTTAATCTTTCTATGTAGCTGTAATGAAGCATGGAACAAATCAACCTTTTTGGAAAAGTGCTACATGACATGTAACACAATCTTCACAATTACATCGCCCCAGTGAAGTATACGCTGTAATGCATCCTCATACATCCTACATCTGACCTTCAGCTATTCTTCTCTTCTGTACCAGCTTTGTTCTCTCCATTGTACAGATCCTCATAATGTATGTGCCTGGTTGGAATGTATTATTGGTGAATGCTATTTGAATTGGCTCGGTCAAATTGGGTGTACAGATCCACATAATGTATGTGCCGAGCTGGCCTTGCTTGTTCCACTCATTATGAACGAGTGTGGAACGAGTTCAAGAAGGCAAACAAGAAGCATATCTCTACAAAGCAGGCAAAAAAAGGACAAGTACAACACCTGGATGTGACAATTAAATGAATGCAAGGAATTTATTCTGTGCTGATTTAAGATTTTTCATTTAAGCATCAACTGTATGAAAGCTGGAGGGCCTACGGGCTCACCAGGGCACAGCACATTTGTATTGACGCACCAAAGCTACAAATAGCTGTACACGCATCACTGCAATCTCTGTTTATCTGATTCCACACCTCTTGTAAATCCAACTTGCTTGGACTAACAGTAGTAACATGTTGGTTCAAAACGATTCATTAAAGCTGCATTGCCTTGATGTTAAAAGCTTTGCAGAAGCAGCAATGCGAGGTCGGATTCCGGATGTGAAGCGTTTATTCCATTAACAATGTGCATGATGAGTGGAGCATGGGGTGAAGAGAAGGAGAAATGAGCACTGCCGTGCCATCATATTTGCAATTAGTAAGGGGGGTGGGTTCGTTTTTGATTAAATCTCGGCTCTTATACTTCACTAAAGAGAACTTAATCACTTTTTACGTGGGCGTGCTTGATTGTCTGATTATTATACCACAATTTGGCCCAGCTCCCTCCCAATCAACTCCTCTGAGCGCCCCCTTCTCCGCGATTGATTTGTAACAGTCACAGTAAACCCTGATGATGAAGCGCCCGCCTAATGACCGTACATCAAGAGACAGTGATGAGGTGAGGGGCGTGCTGGAGACGAGCCTTTGATGCACATCACGGAGATCCGCCCTAATAGTTGTCCTCTATTTTGACATCTGCGGCGAGACAGAGAATGAATCGTCGTCTTCCCAGCAGGATGCAAGCGTCTTGATGTACAGTAATGAGATTATTAGAGACCCGGAAGCAAGTCTGACACTCATTTAATGGCTCTGCCTGTAACTGCGATGTTTGAAAGAGACAGAAATGAAACCATCAAGTTTTTGCCTTGTGCTGGGTGAAAGAAAATGGCTTTAGTCTCAAGTGTCTAAATAGTGCAAATATATTAAAACGTTCCAGCCAGAGGACAAGGGAATGCACTCAGGATGTTATGCATGCCTGCACACACAGCAGACATACGCTTCAAGTGTTATTTCCTGCAAATCAATTGGAGTTGAACTGTAATTCACTGGGTTAGCTTCATTCTCTACCATGTTTTGATTGGTCAAAGTGTGACCGTATCAAGGACACAGCACTACAGATACATTTATATTCCAGACCAGAAAACAATGAGCGTTCGCAAACAAACACTGTCGATCCAAATGAGCTCAAACACAGATGAGAAAAGTCCATGAATATCTCTTTGCTACACATGTGCAAACATAACGAGGAGAATGAACTGAATGGACAACATGTGATTTAGAGCTAATTTAATGTGTAAAGATGCATCACTCAATATTATATTAACAATAGATTCAATTAATATAATCTGATATATATTAAGTTTTGTACCCAACTTTTTAGTGTCTTTCAGCATATTGTTTTGGTTAGGTGTTCAATTGGCACAAAGACAAAATATTGAAGGCTGCTTTAATTCATTTATCAAACAGAGATTTCTGTTTGCAGTTTCCTAAAACAAAGAATTCACATTATTAGTGAGTGCATTTGTGTTTATAACTAACTGTCAGACAACACAAGCAATCTAGGGACATCATTTTGAGCTCAAGAAAACGGCTTCAGGTTTTATTTTTTATATTTTCAAAAAAGTGTTTCTTATATAACATTAAAAACAGTTATGAAAAGAGTAATCCATAATGAAAAACCTTTAGTTGGAGCCCTACCACATTAATACATATAGATGCACTCCCACACTCATATACGAATGCCTCAGTGTCAGAATAAACCCTCAGAGGTTGATAAGTATTATCTCTGACATTTCCACGATGTTTTTCTATCCAACAATGCGGAGTTGTAATGTGACATCAGCTGTGAATTTGAAATGCTCCTTGTTATTTCATATAACACTTCAGTGGTTTAGCATTGAAAACATCCAAATGTGCATAGACTTGTTTACTGCATCGCAAATAGTGGGTGGAACACTTTTTCATGTAAAGACCTTGCTTTATTTATTTTTTTCGTCTCTTCCCACTGTTGAGGTATTAATGTGCATGCAAGAAGACAGTTGCCTTATTCTGTCACAGCACAATCCATATTTAGATGTATGAATAAAACATATAAGCACCTTTCTTAGAGGTTGCTACTATGCTCTGCAAATGAACATAGGATACAAAGAGGGGTATTCCTCCTGGACTGGGCTGAAGCACCCATTCTGTCAAATCAAAAGAACGTGTTTACTGTACATTGTATCATCGCACACGCCACACACGTTGGTTCCATTCAAGGATTTCTAACTATTTTTACAACAGCTGCACCACGTCCTCCATTTAAGATACAGCAGGCATCTCACTGCAATATATATTCATTCAGGGTTTGGGGGATTTGCAAGGTGTGTAACCTGCCGAGCAACTTCAAAGCACCACTCTGAGATGATTGACAAGAAGACGTCCACATGTCCCATTGGGAGAGTCGGTTGTCTCCTGTCTCGTATCTGGACAAGCCCTGTCCCCTACCAAAGCATTTTGCGTCTCACTCATGCACAAAGCTGTCATTTCCCAAATGCATCAGCCCCCCAGAAAGGTGTCACTGGGGATTATGGGATACCTCCTGGGGATTAAAGATGTTCTTGACAGGCTGGCCGCTTCACCTATTCCCAGCAGTCAGTCTTTGCTCTCCTTTGTATGAGAGTTGTAAAAAGTACATATAACATACACAAATGCCAAGGCTGAGTCTAACATTGTGATATGTCTGAGTAATGATTGACCGTGCAGATTTCTTAGCAAACATCTGCATAAATGTTGACTATATGTAGTATTTAGAAATTCCATTTCAGTCTAGAATATTCCACGCATTTTATCATGAAACGTCTGTTTTAAAAGCTTGTATTTTTGGTCATAGCAATTATCGGCAAAGACTGCTCATTTGAGGCTCACTAATGTCCATAGTTTTTAATCAAGCAAAGGGAGGAAGAAAAAAACAAAGCACAATACGTGCAGACTGCATTAATCCTCCTCCTCCTCCTGCTCCTCCTCCTCCTCCTCCTCCTCCTCCCCCTCTCCTGTCTTCGTCTAATTAAGGGTCATTCTGTCTCCTGGCCACATTAGGACAGCGCAAACCATTCCCCACCCTCATAATTAAATGTTTTTTTTGTGCTAACCATCTGGAGACCTCATCTCTTTAAACGTGCATGTCAAATTGATTCCTTAATAATGTTTATGTGTGTCTTCTCAGTGCTTTAGTATCATCCAGGATTAGCTGTTTAGTTTGTTTTGCTTTCATCAGCGGCACCGGCTACACACACACAAATACACACACAAACAGAACAACAACACCCTTAAGATAGGACTAACACACCAGCCAGCAAACCAAACACTCATGAACTTCAAAGCAGTGGACGAATTTAATTTTAAATGAGTAACCACCTATTTATGCAGTTAGTGCATCGACAAACTGACGCTTTGAACATCCTGCAAATCTTCGGTAACGTCTAATACTCTGGACACACTGCCTCGTAGATGCTGCGGGATTGTTTTTGTTTGCACTGTGGGATTTCATGGTTCATTCACGCGTCAAATAATATTAGCAAAAACATGTTTCACCATTAAATAACCTTTCTTCCCAGCTTCACAAGGACGATTTTGATTAAAACCCCAGGTTTATTCAATAAACAGACATTTGAGGTAGAAAGTGATATTTACTGTTGTTGTTATTTTTCCCTTTCACACTTTTCTCCAAGCATGTCATCCCTCTTTTCTTTCATTTTCCCTTCAAATGGCAGCGTTGTTGAAATACAGACATATGTGCAGTCAGAGGAGCATGCTGCCTTTCTCATTCTCTTTCTCTCCGAATGGAGTTGAGGGGATTAATCTGTGCCCGAGTGCCTAGAATAATGATCACTGCAGCGGAGAAACACATTTTAACATTTCAGGAGATAAGGGCAGGCAATCTGCAAGCAGAGGACTTAACCAGCTCCCTGTGGCTTATTGTGGAGCTAACAGAGAAGTCACCACCAACAACCATGCTACACCCCTATATGCACAAGCAGAAAGAATACCACAACTATCTGTTCTGGTGTAAGACACATCAGTCACTCTGAAATTACATTCATACCATTTCCTAACTGTGAGGCGCCACGGCTTATTATTCATGTCCCCATCGCACTACTGTCCAATTTCTAACTGTGGTGGTTCATTTCCCACCAAGAGATCAAATCTGGTTGCGTTTCCCACAGACACCAAATCTGATTTTTCATTTCAAAGATAGCGAGATGTAAAGGGCTATTCTCACTTTCAAACTTAATCCACTCTGGCTTCCCCAAGTGGCAGACATGCTGAGAGGCGCTCCTAATTACACAGAGAGAACGCTTTTGGACATCATGACAGGAATTCTTACCGACACGGTAATGACAGACAAAAAAAAACGAACACATATTCACAAATGAGCTCTGAATTTCAACAAAAAAAAAGAGTGAACAATGCCGACGTGGCAGTCCAACTCAGTAGAACAAAGTGCTCCTGCTGTAACCCGTTTCTCAATAAACAAGGGGAGGGAGTAAAACGCCAAGTAAGCCAAGTTCCCTAAGATCAAAAGATTTATTTTTGTTGTGAAGGTGCAGTCAGTTCAATACAAACTCCTACCTTTCCGACATACTGTGCTTCTGTTCCCAGGTGTTCTTCTAAAACAAAGAACTGGTTCCAGATCCAGCCGCGCTTCGGCCTGTGATGCACCTCCGTCTCCCCGTTGGCCAGTTTGGTCCCGTTCCTGAAAGAGGGCACTTTGGCGGGGAGGTGGTGGCTCGCCCCGTAGCACCTCTGGATGAAACAGAGGCAGACCAGAAAGGGACAGAGACAGGAGGGGGCGGATATCCTCATTGTGGCGCGTGCTTTTGTAAAGTTATCCCCGTGTTCCAAGGTGGTAAGGTCCTCCCACCACCACCGCCGCCACAACCAGCCACCGCTACCGTAGTCCCAGCCAAAGATAATTCTAAATCCAAACGAAGGAAATAGCCCTCCCGGTAGATCCTCTAGGGTTCATCTCCCAAAGCCGTAGGTTTAATGAGGAAAAAAAGGAGCAAGATATATTTACATTATGGAATTTCCCAGGCTGTGAAATGCTGTGCAAACGGATGTGAACTTCTGGTAGTTCTACCAAGAGCAGAGGTTAATCCTGGAAGCCATTCTGGATTTCCTGGGAGAGAAGGAGAGAGAACACAGAGTAAGAGATTAATTTGATGGATATTAGAAGCTAAATGTCCACTAATTCCCTCCAATTAAATTGCAACTCGTAAATCCTTGCAGATGAGGACATGCACTTCAAACTGGTCGACAAAGTACAAAAACTATTCTAGTTTTACTATTCCAGCCGTTGTGCGGATGATACAAACAAGTTCCGACCTGAGGAGTCGCAGTTCTATTAAAAGGTTGTCCATGCCTATGAGGTTATGGCGCTGTGTGGTGACTGATACCGCCTCGTGAGGTAAGAGTCATGTTTCAGAGCAGAGCCGGCCTGTGACTCAAAGGATGAGTTGGTTTATTAAAAAACATCAGGAAATGTTTGATTTGGATGTTTTAACACGAGCAGGGCATACTGTGGGTCTTACTGTGTGCTTGAATAATAAGCACGGCAGGAAGAAATACATTTACTATGATAAGGACGGGCATCAAGCCACTAAGTCTTGAGGCGGAGGGGGGATTTTAAAAAGGCAGTGGCATGGAAAAGACAGAAGGAAACTGCTTTTCTCAATCAAAATAGTAAAGATGGCAATGAAGTATTAAAAAATAGTGATGCTCTGCTAGTCTTCTGAAAGAATGTGCATTACCCCCGCTGTGATCTTTAAAGAAGGGGCATTATGGAGAATCATCTAATCTTGGGCTGGGTTTTAGAGTTGGATATATTATTTAAGGAGTTGCTGAAGCATGAAATCGCTCCTCACGGCTCACTTTTGAATCGGAGGAAATTGCAAAGTTTGACCTTGCTGTTCTGCCCTTTGGTGTGATGTCACAACTAAAGATATAACAATGATTTCAGAGTCTAATTTAGGTTTCTGAACAGTGAGATGTGAGGCCTTTCTTAGACAGAAAGTTCAAGCTTGCACTAAGGATGCTAACATTGCTAACGCGACAAAAGCATTGTTGCTGACATCTCCAGCTCCACCAGGCTTTGGGGATTAAACTGATGCACAGCAATACACCTGCTGTGTGATGAAATAATCTCTAAATATTCTAAAATATGTTCAGCTCAAAGGTTGACAACCAGATTCATGGAGCTCAACACTGCATAGTCAACATTATTAGTACTGCAAATGTGTTTGATATACAACTCAAATCTGAAAAACAATACCTAATTTCACTTTTAGATGCAGAATAAAGTGTGTTAAAGTTTTCTGCGGAGGCTGGTGTGCAATTCTTTCATTTTTGGTTCCTTAGCGTGAGCTATTGAGTAAAAGTTGAGTGAAGTCACAATGAATTTGACGTTTGACTACCAAAATCAAACAGATAATCTTTTTAAAAAACTGTGTCACCAAAATGCTTCCTTACAAAGAAGTCACAAAGTTGTCAAAAAGGAATTAGACTTTCGAAAGCCAACTATAAACAAGAGAAACATGAGTTAAAAGAAGTTTGGGCATATTCTAAAACTGATAATTATAATAAAGTGACTTAAAGCTGTAGCGTTGATCCAACATTCAAAGTGCTGCAGCTGAATAGCAGCTTTGTGGGGATTATGGAGAGGACAAACATATATTTGATATTTAATAGGATATAGGAGTTGACAGACTTCAAAGGGCTCTGCTTTCTATCTCCCACAATGACTGTGACAACCTTAGAGAGAAACGCTAAAACGAGGCATTAATGCAACTTAAGACTGCCACATACTTTGAAGGATAATCACCGAATATTTATTCATATAAATATAAATATTTTTACATATATATGGATTAGGATTTTCTTAGTACCACCGACTAATCCCCATGTTTGAAATATCTCTACATGCAAATTATGCAGCTCATCTATAGTTGCTGTTGATTGACTAAGTGCCATGGTTGTAAGTGATAATGCCAGCCCAGACAGGGGAAGGGAAAGCAACGTCTGTTCCACATCGACTTAGATTACAGCAAAGAGGGATAAATACTCTGCCGCACACGATACACGTGTAATCTGGGGAAAGATTCTCATCTGCATAGGTAGAGCTACGCCCAAATCCTGTTTCCAATTCCTGGGGAAATATTTCAAATGCTGCAAAGAATACTCTTGCACTTCTTTTAAATAATTGTTCTAGAGATTTTAAGGTTGGTCCTCTTGTTTCAATGTATTTTCATAACTTCACAGTTCAGCAACACAAGTAGTCAAGTGACTGAGTCAGTAAGACTAAAAATATAGTTTATGTTGGTTCCACTTTCACCTCTCTTCAATCAGTATTTTAATTGAGCTATTATCATGCTGATTCTCAGCAAAAAAACATTTCATGGAGTCATAAAATCAACAGAATCCGGCTCACTCAATGGAAATAATTTCCTTCCCTTTTTTATGATGATGATATTGTTTAATGCGACCTTCTGCCCAAGGCGTGGTTATGTGTGTGGAGCGTTTAACAGGATGGGTTATGCACAGCAGCAGCCACAAAGATGTTGGCAGGTTGCATACAAAAGTGGCTACATTTCATCTACAATTCTGTTTTGATCTGGTGTTGTAAATGTGCCACATCGTTGCACCGGATGACATGCTATGACATTACCACGGGGATCTGTCGTTTACTTCCCCCTGTACACCGTTCTGCTGCTGGAACGCTCATTAGAGCACCAAATGTGTATTATAACGCTGCTGAAAACAACAACAAATGGACTGTTTACTGCCGTTTGAGCCATGTTTGCTTCTAAACTACAGGGCCCAGTTGTTTTCAAAGATGTTCATTTTAAAAAAGATTCAATGGGCTTGGAAATGAAAGTCACTTGCGGGTAGTGAATTCAGAAATGATGAGAGGGGGTCTGACTTGTCTGTGTTTTAAAAGCATTGCTTTTAATCATTATCATTTTATATGAACCCATTCACTGAATTACCTTAGCTTATACGTCGGTCAAAGCAAGCAACTCAAAGATTAACCGTCTTGTTGGACCTTCTGATTCCTTAAAGGCCCCATATTTGTATTGTGTGCCTCCACTGTGACATGTTTCCATGCTTTAAAGTTAATGTAAAGGATCTCTCTTTGCGCCTCTGATACTTTATTTTACTTTTTGCTGGTGGACTGTTCAACCTTTGGCAAGGAAAACAAAGGCAGACACAAAACTGTCTCTGTCTCCTTAGTTATTCATGGGAATAGGACAACTCAATAACAGCCAATCAACTGGTCATGTAAACAACCTAAATGGAATAGCCAATAGCCCACTGATGACACAGCAGGGGGTGAAATGCTTAAAAGAAAGGCAGAAAGATAACAATCGAAACAGACAACAATCGAAACAGAGCTGCTGAGAGACATACACCTCGATTCGGAGTGTCAGAGGGGGCTCCTGTCCCCTGCCGCTAATAGCTAATGTTTCGGGCTCCTGCTAAGAGCTCACCCTCTGCTTTCGATTTCACAGCATCAGCTCTCTGTCAGTGTCAAACAGCAGATAGCAGAAGACTGGCGGGTCAAAACACATATCAGTGAACCACTGCTCTGTCCTCAGAACAAAGAGGGACAGTCACAGAGACTCTTGACTCTTCCCCTCACCTGGATCAAAGCAAATACAAACATTTTGCAGCCGTTAATAAGACCTGTTGGTTGCTTCTACTCTCAGGCAGTGTTTTCACCAGCTGAAGGTAATAAAATAAGAGGATAAAATAAGATAATTTGTGACACAGCAATCTGACTGTTACACTGCTGTGAAATGTTCCTGAGGCCTGAACATGAATTTATTTGACGTGTTTGTTGTTTCAGAAGCAGCTTTCAATGAACCTGCTGAAAATAGAATGCAAGCCTAAAAACACCCTCTGCACAGATATATGCAATATGAGCTGTAGCACCTCATCTAAAGCCACTAATACCCTTTGTATTGCTTACAGCATATAGCTTTGCTGTGCTGGAAAAATGTTTCGTCTGCGCTGGAATAGAAGGCCGCTGTGTCAATAATAGCGGTTGGGTAATACAATAATAAATACAGTGAGACAATATAAATGTGCTGAGATCAAATATTGGTGGTTTATTTGTATTATTACCTTGTGCGCTTTGTTATTGCAGAACATGTTACAAATGAATGAGCATTATGGAATTTGATTTATACGTTTTTGCATCGATGTGATAAATAACCTGACATTTCCAAGTGTGTTTCAGGATAATAAAAAAAAAAAGAATACACATTTTGACTTTCAAAAGAAGGATTTCATCTAAATGAGGAAATCATGTGAGGAAATACTTTGAGTTTTGCTAGTTTGTCTGCAGAGGCTTGTGTTTTATAACATAGTATTACTAACAAGGGAATCAATTTAGCACATAGAAACGTTCTGCTGTTTAATTCACGAAAAAACTACAACATTTGGTTTGTTTCTATGCGACGTCTTGTTGCCTTTCTCTCAGTGTCAGTTAAGTCTTACTTACTTACGTACCTGAAGATGTTTCACTTCATACAAATCCAACACTTTTCTACACATAATTTCTATTGACATTAAGAGAGTATGCAGTTTTTCTTTCAATTCCTTTATGCTTGGATTTCCATTATATATCAGCACCACATAAAAAAACTCCCATCTTGGTTTGGCTCTTTGAAGAATCAAAAAGTATTACACTATTATACAGTCCATTAGACATAAAAGCAGCTATACCTGTCATATACTCTTCAAGTGTTGAACTGTGAATAGCATGCATCACAGAATGTACTTTTCAGCTACTGTAAATGCTGTATAAAATAATGTATTTTTAAGAGTTAATGCCAAGTGATAATAGCCCTGTTTGACAAAATTACAAAAATGCATTTCATTGATCACTACCTAAAAAAAACACGCTTTGTGCCCTGGGTGATGTGACCCAGCTCATTGTTTGTGAAAGGAAGCAGCTTAGTGTGATCAGCTTCACAGGCGGGACAATCCTCTGAATGTGCGGCACACCCTGGAGCTTCCACAAAATTGGAGGAGACAAATAGGTTGAAGAGAGGTGCCAGCCACTCAGGAGGGTTAGCCAAGCAGTCTGTTGTATTTCTACAAAGCCATCCTACCAAAACACTCAGGGAATCAGGGCTGAAAGGATCGTTTCAGGGTTTGTCTTTCTACAAAAACTGTCTTGTGAGCCCTTTTTTCCACTCAGGTCTACGTTGGTTTTTGTAGGCTACATGATTTAGTTATATATCAGGATTCTATATGGAACGTTTTTTTTGGCACATACTGTAAGCATCACCATTGTGTGATGAAGGTTTTGTAGAAAAAACAGATGTAAGATGTCTAGATTATTACAGATTCTCTGCTGGAGCATGTGTTGAAAGCCTCTCACCTTGAGAGTAGTTGCTGAGCCAGAATCTCTCCTGAATTTCAGCCCAGAAACAAACATGGCATGGTTGCAATTCCCCTACCCGTTTCCCAGCACTCATCTTCGATACAACTCCATTGCTATCAACTTGAGAATTTTTCCATAAGAGAATGATTGATATATTAAGTTAACTTGAGCACAATACAACTTTGATCACAATACATATTCTATGAATGGTCTGTCAAGGGTTAGGGCTCTTTCATGCCACCCTCTAAAATCTGACTGCATGGAAACGTGACACGTTTCATTTAAAATCGGGAAAAAAAAAAATCTAATAAATTGATCAAAACTGCCTTTGTACATCTTTTCCACTGCACCAACAATCTTAACATTTTGAAAGAGACAATAAAAAACTAACTTATTTAAAAAAAGAAGCAACCAGCATTACCTTTTCACTTTTACTAACCAGGTTTCCTGGGCTATTGAACATGACACGACAAAAAAGGAAGGTATACTTGTCTACTGTCATTGGGAAATGAGTTTGCTTTTTCAAATAATTTTTTACCCCACGTTAAAATGACTACATATACTGTATGTGTTCATTATGGTGCACAAATGTTATTATAATCATGAACCGGCTATTTAGCTAACACTCTTTGATCCGTCATCTTGCAAAACAAGATCTGGAGATCAATTCTCTTTCTTTCTGCCTTCAGTGATGCTGCTGAGAGTAATTTGCCTTTCAGGCTACAGGCAGAACAACTGTCTCAGTAACATTTTAAATGAAGGTGCAGGCTGGGAAAAAAATAGAACGAAAATACTTTGCTGTCAAACACACTTGTGCTGTAGAGTAGGTACAAGGACAGTTAAATCCCTCTGTGTAAACAGTCCAGGAGAAAACAGGACTACACGGATGCAACAATTAGTCATCCGAAGCTTGAAATGATGACATAATGTAACAATCCCTGCATCTATTTGCGTGTGTAGTAACAAAACAAATGCTACAATGTCGCATTTTCAATCTTTCTCCTGCTCTTGTGGGTAATTAAAAGCAATAAGCAGCAGGTTTTTAAACACAGATTAGGCCTGAAGGTAATTGGGCTCATTGCAGTAATGACTCCCACTGAGTCATGTGGGCAGGATGGTGTGTCAGTCAACCCCTCCCACCATGTCTCCTAAAGTCAACAGCAACTTGTCCTTCCAGTAGACTACCCTCCAAACACCATCTGTCGTCACCCTCAGCTTTGATTACCTCCAAACTAAACGCAGCGCTCCTCACATGGCTCGGCAGCGCAAAGGTTGCAAAGATGAGAGTGGCGGGACTCTGATGGTTTCATCTCTTCGTGTTAACATGCCAAGTTAAACAACCTTAATTATATCTGGGAAGTAGGAGTTCTCTGTTTTCTTTTTTCTTAGTGTCAAATTACAAAATATGCCTACACTCGTCAACCTCACTATATGTTGTTTGGCTGCTTAATGAGAGTGGGTTGGAAGATGGAAAATGTCCCATCTGTTGAGTGTTTAATGGCTGGATTCTTGAGAGCCAGGATGGAGCAGACAGCACCCATCTGCTGGCCACTGCAGGGAAAAAACACTGTTTTTCAACTCGCATCAACATCATTTAGTTTATTTCTCTCTGCAAGCGTCCTCACAAGGGTCCATCAGCATTATGCACAAAAGAAACTGACACATGTTGGCCGAGGGGCTCAAAGTTGCGATCATTCATCAGTTATTGATTGATCTGTATATTGTCTTTCCTAATTAACCCATTGATTCTTTGGCATATTGCCTTGGTACCAGTTGGGGAATGTAACAAAGTATATTTACTCAAAGTACTGTGCAATGATGTGTTAACGTTTCTTGACTATTTCCATTTTTGTTCTACGTTAAAATAAAATACGAAAAAAAACGTTTACAGAAGAACTGGTTAGCTGGTTAGCTGGTTAGCAGAACCTACCCAATTGGCAGATAATATATTAGCATCAATAAACATTTAAGTAAGTAAGTTCTAATTAATTTTTAATCATCTATATTTTTTGGGATGTTTTTTTGAATTTATATTAGATATTTCTACATTATGTACTTTAACTCTAATACTTTACTTTCATTTTGCTGATCATCCTTACTAACTTGTACGTCTAACAGAGTAATTTTTGTTCGTGGTATTGGTACTTTTACATAGTTAAAAGGATTTGAATACTTCTTCTGACAATGCTTAGTACTGTAAATGAACCGTCAATTAATAAAGTTCTTGATATACTCAGTATACTCAACAATGAATACACTTGGATGAACATGTAATACTTTTGGGATTTAAGTCTTGCTCTATCAACTAGTACAAGAGAAAAAGACAGACGGCGGATTCAAAAAGGAAATAAATTCGGCTCACCTACATAACTCAGTTCTCTTCATGTCTCAGAAGTCTAAATTGAGGTTGAGGCTGGAAGATTTTGGCAGGCCTTTCTGTTTAACACATGCTAAAACACAGAGCAGGTGGGCTTTGCAACAAGGAGAGGGCCCTGTGTGTTCTCATGCACAAAGTACGGCTGAGGCTATTCGCATTAGTATTTCATACACAGATAAGCTTGCTTTCTCGCTGCCAGGTAGAATCCCTCATGAGAAGATAGAAGTGCGAGAGATTTGGGAGGTTTCGCAGATGCTCGCCATACTGATTTGCAAATGCCTACAGAGAATATGCCACCTTACTGTGCAAATAGAGAATAAGCTGGTGCTGTAGACAGTCTGAGGGATGTGTGAGGAGGGAGTAAAGTATGTTGTGTGGGCCGGGGGGATAATGGTGTTTTCATGCTGACATTTTTTTTTTCACATCATTAACACAGAACTAGGGCTGCAAGATTTGGAGAAGAAAATATCGAAATGCGATTATCAGACTGATTTTGCCATAGTCATTTTATTCACAATAGTGTATTAATCAACCAGACAAATACTTTTTCTTAATTCTGTAGAATATGTTTTCTGAGAAATCTCTGGAGTCCCACAATCCTTGATTCTGAATGCTATATTCTACTTTGAACAAAGAAAACAACAACCGAGCTAACTTATTTAAAAAAATTAAATTTTAAGGTAAACGCAAATGTTGACTTCCTTACATTAATGGGATTCTCACAATGTTTCACCAGTGGTGTTACCCTGATTCTGTTTTTGTAATTGTATTCTTTGACTGCATTGTTTTGATATATTGAGTTGGGAGTTGGTTATGTTCTGATTGTTATAATTGGTGAATGTTTATGTTCTCCTTCTTTTGTAAGATACCTTAAACCCAAAAACGAGTTCTGGTATAAGCAGGATATTGAGCTTTAAATTGGGCTCCTGGCAACGGATATTTGTTTAGGCCTATTGAGATTAATTTCCATACATGAGGAGGCGTCTGACACGTTGGCACATGTGTTGACAGTTTGGCAACAGAGCTCTAGCTGACGAACACAGTCCTCGGGGCGAGGAAGCCGGCAGATGTTGCTACAAAGTGAATGGTTCAATCCCAATCCTGGAGACGGTTCTTAGGAAATCTGCTTACACTACTTCAACTGCAAAGGGAGTACAGTCAGTGTTGACTGACAGTATGAATTATGCAATGTTTTCCTTAAGAAACAGTGTGCAAATGTATCAAAATAGAAGCAAAGCAAAGAATCATATCGAAATCTAGAAAAATGAGGCAAGAATGATTCTATGTGCTGGGCCATTTTCTGATACTCCACCATCTACATGTATATAGGCACCCTTCAAATGGGATACATAGCATTTAAACTTCCAGAAAATAGGTTGACTCTAGCTTGTTTATAAAACAAAGCATTGAACTCAGCCCTTTGCAGAGTTATTCAAGCAGCATTAACATTCCCGTTGTGGTCTTCACTCTGGCGGACAGCCCCCCTGCGGCTCGCCTCTCTTCCACCTCAGATCTGTGAATCAGTAGGGACGCCTCGTCCATCTCACTCTCATAAAGCGTCGGTCCAATTAACATCTCTCTCACATCTCAGCATCCAGGCGCTGCACGCGAAGGGTGAGCAGGTCTGACAGGCGCACGGCACACTAATGTTTTATCAGTGCTACATATCAGGGTTTCCTGTGACACCTACCACTAACTGACGTGACTCGCCTTTTTCTCTCTGTCACGATACTGCATTTTTTAGATGAAAATATGTTGCATCATTTTTTATGAAACCGTTGAATTTCTAAAACCCTAACCCTAAATTAAAAAGCAATTGTGCTTGTGCAGAATTTCAGAACATTTTAGTGCAAACCACTGAATACCTTTTCAGATTTTTCAATATTTTAGATTAAAACTAGTAGCGACAGAAACTGCACCATCACCTTAGTTTAAACGCAACAGTGTCTGCTAGCACACTTATATTCTGCTGAGCTCTCCTAGAGGAACATGCTGGATGTCTACGAGTTTATTCTGTGTACACTGTTGAGTATAGAAGTGTTCGGGAAACGCCTGAAGCCTCCAATGTGAATCTATTGGGGGATAAGTATGATAAAAGATGTGCCCAGGTGAATAAAATATAGGCTTCCCTTGAAGGAGCTGAAACCTCCCGAATGGGACCAAAAGGCATACCCACCACCCCGATGCTTTCAAGCAGAGAACAAAATAAAAGACAGGGAGGCAGCCCCAAGGATCCTCGGCAGAAACGCACAGCGATTACATAATGAAAGTTCATCCTTAAGAGTTATTTAAAAAAGGCAAAGTCTCTGAGCAAACACTCGCAAATGTGAGATGGAAATCCAACCCCATTAAGTATTCATGCAGCATATTGGCAATCAAATGACTTTTTTTATGGTTTGCAAAGACACTATTCCCATAAAACGGTTACAAAACTTCACAAAGAGAATATTCTCATCTGTCTGCAGCTGCATTTCTTTATATTATATATAATATTTCCCTGCTACATCACAGTTTGAATCCTCCGTGTCTTTTTACTGTCTACATTTTAATCAAACACTGCTGATTGGAGGCATACATTTCTTATGTTGTATTTAAAAATAATTTACAACAACCGCTAATTTGGAGTGTAAGGCAGAGCAGTGTTTCTACAACAAATTAAACAGTGATGTTTTGCAGACTTGTTGATGTGAAGGATATTATAAAGTTATTTTGCATGGCTGGAAAATTGTAACCGCCCCCTTCTTGAAGTAAAAAGGTGCGGAAATAGATTTTAAGCGTGCAAGTCTTGAAAAACACAGAAATTCAATAAAAACAAATATTGAAGGTAAGGTCTTGACTGATAATTAAATACAAATCCTTAATGCTTTCTTAATTTAAATTAATTCACTTATAGTATCCAAATAGGGACAACTTTATTGATTGTTTTCATGAGGTCAAAATCACAGTGTCATAATCATTGGCCTCATAAATATGCTCGTCCAGGATGAAAGCCAGACTTCCTCTCCCAGTGCTGAGTGTTCTTTAAAGAAACACTTTGCTGCCCATTTGTCACTGACAGTGAGAGTGGGAGATGAATCATTCTAATGTTGCTTTCACCCATACTGAAGAAAGCCAAAGTGCAATAATGTCAGCATGATGCAGACTGCAGTGTGTCCCAAATTAGAAAATCAAAAAAAAGGAACCGCTAGATGACAATATTCTAAACGTGGGGAATGAAATGTACATGAACAGAAAATGTATCTTTGTGTGGATATTATGAGCCAGGTTGCTCTGTCGGATTTTAATCAAGAAAACTCTATTCTATTCTAAATACATTTGGTTTCCCTGAAAGCAAACTAAATGCCTCCAAGGTGTTCTCACTTTCTGCTTGATTAGGCTTTTCCACCACACCTCCAGAGCTGATGAGTTCATGGAAAACACCTTGCAGCTCTCACCAGCTGTCCCCTGATTGCTGTTTGTCTGATGCTTATTTAAGCCTCCTGAACCTCCTGGCCTGTAAGACAATGACCACAGCTTTCACCTCTCATTCCTACACTGGGACTTTTTAGTGCAGGAACTCAAGTGTTTTCAATATATTTTAACCCAGAGTAGTAGAACAGTTCATCTTCTAAAGGTTTAGAATGGGTCAATCCCAGAGTTTTAGTAGTAAGGGGGATCATTTATGCAGTGTAAAATCCCATAGGTTTAAGGGGGTCCCAATGTGGTTTTGGGGATCTCCCTTTCCTGTACTGTGTTATATAGGTTTTGTGCATGTAAACATGTCACGGTAGAGGCACAACATACAATTATGAAACCTGAAAATGAGCATAATGGGCCCCCTTTAAGCAAGTAGTGTTAACTACCAACCTCCAACCCACAACTCATGTCAGCCCCCAAGCAGTCATATGTCAATAATATGTCCCATGAATCTCACTCAACAAGTGACAGATAAACTGTTAGATTAATGTCCCGTAGATGTCAAGCAATAAACCCACACAGTGTGAAGTCAATCAGATAAACATTTGTTGGGAAAATCCAAGGACATGCATACTGACTTTTTCCATTAAAAAGACATGATGGGACTGAACTGCAAAAGGTGCAATATTCCCAAGAGGGAAGTATAATTCTGGAAAGCTCAAGAACAATGTTCAGTATTGACCTATGAAAAAAAGAATTTCCCCATTGAAGGACAATACTGTGTGTTGTGTTTGACAACCGGAATATTTGTCGATAATTTGTATTTGACAAATATAAAGGTGACAAGCACTTTATTGATAAGTAGGGATGATCCGATCGATCGGCCGCCGATCGATATCGGCCGATACTCACTCTCTGCCGATCGATTGGAGCTCTCTAAAAATGCCGATCGCGAGAGCCGATCGCATAACGTAAAATGATGACGTAAAATACATGACACTTTTCTCTGTGCGCGGCAAAACAAGCTCGCCAAAATGGCTTCACCAGTCTGGCAGTATTTTAAGTGTCCGAAAATGACAATAAAATAGCGGTATGCAACGTGTGTTAAGCAGAAATCCTGCAGCTCCACCCGCTGTGACGGACCGGTGAGTGGAGCAAAACCCACACTAAGAGTTAGACCTAACACACTTAGCTATTTTATCTACCTCGAACAAGCTAAACTAGTTATAAATATATTTATTCTTCACTGTCGGGTCACTCATTACTGGATCAGTGAGCTGCATGAGACGATACTGACAGGCTGTCAGGAGAGAGAGAGAGAGAGAGAGAGGAAAAGAGAGCGCTTCCGCTCATTTCTCCCGTGTTATTATCCAAAGTTAATGTAAACTTGAATAATGTACTTCATTTGAATGTAATAATGATGTTGGTTGTTGTTTGTGGAAGCGCCAGTGAATGAGCCCCATTAACTGAGTGTTAAACATCACTTTAAATGGAAGATACCGATCGGCGATCGGTATCGGCCGATACTGATTCCGGCGATCGGCCCCAAAATTGGCAAGCGGAGCATCCCTATTGATAAGAGACCATTTCAGTAGCGGACAGGATTTGCCACAGTCTGATCAATGAAGGTACTTTACTCCAAACAATAATGTCACTGCAAATCCTTACAGGAATCAGTTTATCTGGACACCCAGTCATGTGAGGCATACAAGAGGTGCATGCAGGAGAATATCATAAAGGATAGCAGAAAAAATAAGTTAAAAGTCAATACCATTGCATCTGCAGGTCTTAAGTGGCAATGAATGCGCAGCAGTTTTTATCCCTTTCTACTATTCTCTTAGAGATATATAAGGAAAACACAGATTTTCTTTCAATTGGTCAATAATGTCTAATTCATTGTCAGGTGGATAATAGTCATGTATTGTCTGTGAAGCTGTTTGATTCCAGTGTGAGCGAGTAACACAGGGGATTAAAGTAGCAACCTTAGAGAATGTTTAAGCTTGATTTTTGTTGCAAAGTTGGTACAAAACAGTGCTGCACTTTCAATTATTTAAGGATTGACATTGCAATGAATAGTCACATCACAGGATGTGTGATGTCAGGAAGGCAAATTAACAAAAAAAATCCATGCTACAACCTTTTGCTGCTTGTTACAAAAGAACATTTATTTGACTAATTTACGAGAGAAGTCTAGAACATTATTTACCGATGTAAGAGTTCCTGAATACACATTTTCTTTGTTGCTAATGAGAGACATGCTAGCATAGCGAACAACCAATCACAATCCTTCTTGTCTTCCTCAAACAACCAAAGCAACAAATTGTCAACCATTACCTGAAAACAACGAGGAAAGGGAAAAGGGAAAAAAAAGAGGAAGATTTTGCAGTAGAATATTTTGTTGAAATATTTCAGCTACAGAAAAACAAATGTTAACCAAAACAGGTACTTGTTGTACTTGTCTCTGTTTTTTTCCCAATATTCTGCAGGCATTGTGGGAAGCAATCATACAAATATATTTGAACAAAACTGTGTCCATTTTCTGTTAATGACTTCAGAAGGTGTTTCTCTTTTCCTCCTTCATTATCCCTGCTAATCTTATCTCTCGCTGTCCTATTCAATTTATCCAAAACAACTGCTGCCAGAGATTTCTAGTACAATATTTATTGCATGTGAGAGAGAGAGAGAGAGAGAGAGAGAGAGGAGAGAGAGAGAGAGAGAGAGAGAGAGAGAGAGAGAGAGAGAGAAGAGAGAGAGAGAGGAGAGAGAGAGAGAGAGAGAGAGAGAGAGAGAGAGAGAGAGAGAGAGAGAGAGAGAGAGAGAGAGAGAGAGAGAGAGAGAGAGAGAGAGAGAGAGAGAGAGAGAGAGAGAGAGAGAGAGAGAGAGAGAGAGAGAGAGAGAGAAGAGAGAGAGAGAGAGAGAGAGAGAGAGAGAGAGAGATTTTATCTTTGTAAACCACACAATAACATCACAGTGCAGCATTAAAAGCAGGGGATTATTTCACCTTGTCACATTCAGAAGATGGCATGTCTGACCAAACATATAAACACTTTTCAAAGCTTAATTCTGACTAGCAGAGAACCCCTGGACCGTCAGTCTTGGTTGGCAGACAGACAGTGAAAAAAACAGTTCTCATTCAGAACACTCCGTTCGATGTCTCACTATGGGATGCGCCTCAACGCGTATGCATCAGAAGCATCAATCTCATTACGCCAATCCTGATTGGCTGGTGATCTTGACGACTACGTCAGGGAATCCACCCACCCTTTAAGTAGCTTGCACTAAGTCGCAGCGTCATTCAAACACCTCTTCTCGCTTCGGAGCACATCTCTAATAAAGAATATCAGTAGCCAGGCTAGCTTAACGGTCCACAGACTGAACCACGAAAGCTAACCTTCGGTCGCCGGACGCTTGCCGGCTACTTTTGCTTCGCACGGTAGTTTCTCATATTAACACACCAGTTAATATCGAAATCTGCCCTGCCGTTTTTTTCCACAAATAACGGTAAGGTTTTTGATTTTTCCCGCAAACAGTAACATACCTGTTGCTACAGTAGTTTGTCCCTCCACGCCGGCACCCCGGCTAACGAGGATGGATCCTTCTCTCCCTCACACCAGAGGAGACGGAGTTTCGGAGGCTCGGCTCTGCGGCTGCGGACTCAAAATTTCGGGCACGGACTCACACCAGGTCTGCTCGTCCTGCCTCGGGCTGCAACATGCCCAGGAGGCTATCGACGCCCCCGGTGCGTGCAGGCACTGTGCCCGTTTTGCCACCAAGAGCCTCCGCCGACGGCTAGCGCGCCAAGCTAGCCTGTCGGGACAAGACCCCTTCATGCCTGTCGATCTGCCGACCATGGTGGCATGGTGGCGACCGCCACGGGTGTTGAGCCCCGTGCTGTGTCATGCTCACCGTGGTCCCGCCCGCGGAGGATGTCCTGGAGCTGGACTATGTGGAGGAGGATGAAGAGGATACCTCTGAGTTCCTTTTATCCGACTCGGACGAGGACGAAGATGACATCTTCGTCTCGTCTGCTCAGGCTGCCAAGCCGGAGGCCATGTCCACTCCCCCAGGCGAAAGCGCGCCATCTCTGCCCCGCCTCAGCATGGACTTGCAGGCCGTGTGTCAACGCGCTGCGTCCAGACTGGACATCCCTTGGCCTGAAGTAGCCAAGGAGACCTCCAGGTCTCGCTATGAGGGAAAGAACTTGCCCCAAGCCGCGAGGCTGACGAGGCAACTTCTCCCGGTGTTTCCAGAGCGGCTGGACGAGGTGTCTGTCTCGTGGAGAGACCGCCCTTTCAGCAGCAAGGCCCCAATCCAGGGAGCCTCCTCTCTGGACTTTGAGGGCATGGAGAAACTCGGCTTGCTCCGCATGCCTCCTATGGAGCCGCTTGTGGCAGCCCACCTCCAACCGCGGCTGTCTGCGGCTCCTAGCAGGAACCCCACACTGCCGACGAAAGCGGACCGGTTCCAGTCAGCAATGACCGAACGGGCTTACAAAGCGGCAGCTTTGTCCGTCAGGGCGCTCAATGTCTCCTCGATGCTAACCGCTTACCAGGCGGAGCTCTGTGTGACATGACAGATAAACCTGAACCGGCCGTGTGGGATGAGATCACAGCGATCACGGACATTTGCCTCCGCGTGCAGCGCTGTGCAGTCCAGGCCACGGGCAAGTCGCTGGGAGAGCCAGGTGGCTTAACCTGACGAACCTCCCGGACCGGGAAAAGGAGGACGTATTGGACATGCCAATGTCCCCGAGGGCATATTCGGCACCGCTCTTGCCTCCATGCAGCAGCGGTGTGAGGCCAAAAAGAAGGAGGATGAGGCTCTCCAGCTTTGCCTTCCCCGAAAGGCCCAGCCGCCACCTCCAACGGCCCCGCGACAGACCTTCACCCAGGCTGCCTCGCACCCTTCCCATTCAAGGTCCCGAGACGGCAAAAGCCACAGCCCGCCCCGGTCTCCCGCCCAGACGAGGCGGACGAGCTGGCCAAGAAAGTCCCCGGTCCCGGCAGCAGCCGCACAGGCGCAGCCGGCCCAGACCTTCAGCCATCAGGCGAGGAAGAAGAAGAGGGCAGCCTGACAGCCTTCCCTCCTCTCCTCGGGGAAAGGGCTGGAGGTTCCCTGTTTTTCAGCCCTGGACCGTGTTCCGCACGTTCAAAGCCCATGTGTTTCCGGGGTGCAACCACGCCCCCGTCTTCCCGCCGCCTCGAGTGATGACGGAACGTCATCCTCCAGTTCGCGCCATGAGGGAGACAGACTTCACAACAAAGGCAGCAGTTCCTGCGCTGTTCAAGTCACAAACACACACTTGGGTTTCAAATAAAATATTTTCCACTGTCGCTTCCAGGCTTAAAGCCAAGGGCGCAGTCAAAAATAATAAAAAGAAAAACAATGATAACAATAAACAGTCAGGTGACTGCTCCGCTTCTGAGAGTGGCTGTCGCCTCTCTCGGAAAGCGGACGGTGACCGGGTCTGTGAACGCACCATCGCCGCGCGCATGCGCAGTGTCGACCGAGGTTGTCAGCCTGGGATGCCACCGTGTTCAGACACTAGAGGGCCCCATAACACAACCAATAAAGACACAGAGTGCAAGCAACAGAGAAATGATTACGTCTCCACTCGCTTTGAGGAGCGAAAGGTGGAAGATGCTCACATGCTCTGCTTGGGTTTTCAAGACGATATCACGGGGCTACAGACTCCAATTCGCTGTCACCCCCCCTCACTTCTCGGGCATTGTGCAATCACAAGCCCGGGGAGCGTCGGCTCACATTCTAGAGCAGGAGATTCTCTCGCTACTAGAAAAGAAAGCCATATCCATTGTACCCTCCGACAGAGTCAGAGCGGCTTCTATTCCAAATACTTCCTCGTTCCCAAACGGGGAGGGAATGGAATTCGCCCTATCCTGGATTTAAGGGCTCTGAACAAGTATCTCAGAAAATACAAATTCCGGATGCTCACTCACACACCTGCTGCGTCTCGTGCGTCAGGACGATTGGTTCACATCAATCGACCTGAAAGACGCGTATTTTCACATCCCAGTATATATTATCCACACAGGAAATATCTGAGGTTCGCTTTTCAGGGTGTCTGTTACGAGTACAGAGTGCTTCCCTTCGGTCTGTCTCTCAGCCCACGGGTGTTTGTACGATGTACGGAGGCAGCAATAGCCCCGTTAAGACAACAGGGCATTCGCCTGGCAACCTATTTAGACGACTGGCTCCTTCTTGCACAGTCGGAGCTGGAGGCTATTACGCAGACGAATACCCTCGTGAAACACCTGCTCGACCTGGGTTTTGTAATAAACACAGAAAAGAGCATGTTGTCCCCAGCCCAGTCTGTGCTCTTCCTGGGCTTACGTCTGAATTCGGTGCCCTTTACAGCCCGCCTGTCAGCGGAGACAGTGAAAGCCTTCAGGGCTTGCCTCGCTCATTTCCAGCCACGCAAATATGTTCTCTTCAGATCATGTCTGCGGTTACTGGGGCTCATGGCGTCAGCCATCCTGGTGGTACGACTGGGCCGCTTACACATGAGGGAATTTCAGCGCTGGGTAGCTGCCCTCAGACAGGACCCCGAGCTTTCTCCACGATTAAAGTGTACCTGGCTGCTATTGCCGCATGCCATGTGGGCTTTGAGGCAAAGACGGCTAGCCAACATCCCTTGGTCTGCCGTTTTATGAAAGGGGCTCGCAGGCTCCTCCCCGTTTCCAGGTCACTGGTGCCCCTATGGGACTTGACAGTGGTTTTAGATGGGCTCGCTCGACCTCCATTTGAACCCCTGGAAGACGCTGACATGAAACACCTGTCACTGAAGACAGTGTTGTTACTGGCTCTGGAATCTGCCAAGCGAGTCAGTGACATTCAAGCGCTCTCTGTGCTCAAACGAGAGTGTTGCTGAAGCCCAACCCGGCCTTTGTGCCCAAGGTGGTTGGCTCATGCACCCCCATTGACCTTGAGGCATTTCCTTCACCGCTATGTTCCTCTGAAGAACAGCGGCCGAATTTGCTGTGCCCTGTTCGTGCTTTGCGCCACCTATATGGACAGGTCAAAAGAGTTTCGATGCAATGACCAACTCTTTGTATCCTGGGCTAACCCTCATAAGGGCAAGCCCGTTACCAGGCAACGGCTCTCCCACTGGATTGTGGAGGCGATAGCTCTGGCTTATACGAGTCAGGGTTTGCAGGCACCAACGAGCCTGCGCGCTCATTCTACTCGTGGACTTGCTACATCCTGGGCTTTGTTCAAGGGTGTTTCCATTCAGGACATTTGTGCAGCAGCGAGCTGGTCCTCACCGCTCACTTTTGTCCGCTTTTACAGACTAGATGTCTCTGCTCCAAGTGTGGCCCGCGCAGTGCTGGGCCCCGTGTTGGGACAGGGTTCTACCTGTTAAGTACTGTTTTGTGTTGGTGATTTTCGAGATAAGCATGTCTAGCAATACGGGAGTCTCAATATCCCATAGTGAGACATCAAACGGAGTGTTATGAATGAGAACTATAGGTTACTAACGTAACCCCAGTTCTCAGAGTAACATGAAGTGAGATGTCTCACCAGACGGCCCTTCTTGCTGAGGCGAAGCGAGAAGAGGTGCTTATTTTGAATGACGCTGCGACGTAGCGCAAGCTACTTAAAGGGTGGGTGGATTCCCTGACGTAGTCGTCAAGATCACCAGCCAATCAGGATTGGCGTAATGAGATTGATGCTTCTGATGCATACGCGTTGAGGCGCATCCCATAGTGAGACATCTCACTTCATGTTACTCTGAGAACTGGGGTTACGTTAGTAACCTATAGATTTTGTATGCTATCTGTGGGAGAGATTGTTGATGTTTGGATGAGAGCATGATTCATCCTTTGAATGGCCCTTTGACTGTGCTGTTGGAACAATAATCCACTGTTATTGTTCCTGTCTAGTCTGTTAGTGATATGATAGAATCACTATGGAGGCCATCACCATGTAGCCACCTGGGGGGAATCATCTCTGCATGGACATAAGGCACAATCTAGAGATAGCACCACTATCAGGGCCATTTAGTAATCCACCTTGATGATGTTGGGGTTGTAGTATAGGAAAACAAGCATCAGATGCAAAGATGCTAAAAATACTTCAGTTCCCTTAGTGCAACGTATAGCATCTTATAATAGCCTCCCTTAACTCTACACCTTCAGTTTGCAACAGAGGATTTCTGTTAGTCACCAAGCCTGAGGCAAGATAGAAAAAAAATAACCCTGACATCATCAGACTGTGCATATACTGTAAGGTTGCCATTGCCTGCCTATAGCCAAATAAGTGTTCCTTCTTTTTTGTTAGTGTTACCGTTTCTAAAACCCAGAGCAACATAGAAAAAGGACAAAAACAACCTCCCAGCTAGCACTGACATAGCGCTAAACTGAAGTTTATATATAGGTCTGGCTATGCGAGACGACATTATTGCATGTTTTCCCACTGGTTATCTACAAAGTTTCGCTACAGTAAGCAAGCTAGGTTAAACACAGAGAAATACCCTTGGCTCGCACCCAAGTGGACATATTCTAAATAAAACAAATTCCAGTCTATGCACCACCAAGAACAATTGTCATTAGTTTAGATAAACAGAAGAGTGTTTTTTTGCCCCGAATTATGATGTTCAGCTAGACTTTTCTTTGACGAGAGACTGCTAAAACTAATTTCAGAGAGTAGGATAGCTATTCAGGACCATGTTCTCAAACTACTCCAGAGCCACATACAGAACCTTGTGCACATTTAGTTAAGTGCACCTTAAAATTAATGTTAATATGAACGTTAACTTCTACTTCAGGCCTTCAAGAGAGACAACTTTTCTACATACAAATGTCAGCATTAAGTGACTTCATACTAACTTTTCTAAAAGGATCATTAATGTTATTTATATGTGAAGTTATTCCACAATGCTTAGGTATACATACAGTTTAAAGATGTCTGCTCTGTTGCAAGACTAGCATAATAAGTGACTGATAATCGCAACATATTTTATACTTGAGTTGATACAACAACAGTTGTGTACCTAGCGTTGAATCAAAGTAATTAACATGTTCAGTTTGGCCTTTAAGCATTTATCATAATGTCAACATCAAACACTGGATTCTGTTTTTAAATTAAACAGACACACTGTTGCTGCTTCAGTTAAGATTAATCACTGTTTAATTAGCTCAGTAACCTTTTCCAACAAAGAAACATCCACAGGCTTGAATTACACACACACAATTATGTAAACAAAGACTATCTAATAAAGGGTACTGAGGCCACCTTTGGCCTTTCAGAACATTAGCAGTTGGCCTTGGATTACTGTCAGCCAAGAGCTTTTCTGTGTTTAATAGGATTCAATAGTGGAATAGCCTGCAAACAGTGATGCAAGTTTATTATAGTATTTAGTATGAGTGTTTTAGAGTGCCATTGTAGATTTAATATTTGTATTTTCTCTGTATCAGACTGACAGAGCAATTTGAAGGCCTCTCTTAGCCATGCTAACTTGCCAATGCCTGTCGTCCTTTTTATCTAAAAAAAATCTAAACCCAGAGAACCATTACTCAGAGCTCCACTTCCAGACTGCAGCTTGCTTTCTATGTTTTTTTATATGTTGTCAATCAATTCCAGTCTGTCCTATTTGAAGAATTGCATACCATTACAACAACATGTCAAATTCAAACACCAATTAATAAGCTTCTTTACATCTTAGAAAGCTGCGATATGTTTGGTTTAACATGTCAATGAGGTGTTGATTTCTGCTCCCAAAGCTAACACGTACTGCGTTATGGCTTTTAACATTACATGACTTACCCTGCCTCTGCAGTTGTGATGGTTAATTCCAAGTAAAGATCGGTAATTATATAGTGCTCCTGCTGTTTTATCTTCCTCGCTTGATCATATGAAATGTGGGAAACGTCAGTGATAATGGCTTATACATGGGAATGAATTAGCTCTGAAAGGATGGATGACGGATGTTCAGCATCATCAGTACATGCCAAACAGGACTACAGGTATGTGGTGCATAAAACATAATGTCATCCTGCTAAAAAATCACCAATGCTTAGTAACTGAAAGATCATGTAGGACATTTATCAAGCACACATTAAAGCATTTGCTGGGTAAATGTTTCCAAATGTGAAGATTTGCTTCAGTAAATGGAATCTGGAACATTGTAATGGACTATTTTTACTAATTCCTAACATGGTGTAGACTAACTAATAAGCCAGTTATCTGAATTGACCGATTAAGTAATTATGAAAACATTGTTTTTTAGCCCTAGCCCACCCTAAGTGGCTAAATAAGAACTGCTACATACATGTCCCCAGGCCCAAATTAAAGAAAAAAAAACATTATGAATTTCCCCCACAGCACTGTTTCTGATCATACATGTAAATAACATCGATTTATTCAGGTCTGCAAGAGCCAATGATTCATATACTATAGTCATTCTGTAAACTATTCAGAAACATACCACACAGCTTCTGCTGTAGCCCAACAACATGCCAGTGAATCACACGACCCTTGCCATCCTTCTTAAAATGTGCAAACACACCAGGGAGGTGATCACCTTGCAATACTAATGATTGGCAGCCATAACATTTTTTCCTAATGCTCACCAGAAGCCCATGAATGCAACATTAACAGGGACAGCTGAGCATCTGTCACTTGGCTTTCTGAACACACGCCAAAGCATTCAGTCTTTCAACTCAAAACGCGTCTTTGTGTTTTCCTCCCTCTACAGAGAGTGGATGTTGGAGAAAAAAGCTCGACTTATTCAGAGGCTGCAGTCAGAGTGGACTCTGTTTCCTGCAGTGCGCGTAAATTCGGTCTGCCTACCCTGGTGCGGCACACGCATCAGAAGGATCGAGTAGCCTCCAACTCCCACTCTGTTACAGCAGTCTGTCTATCATTCATAACTCCATCGTGTGTGCAAAAACACCTTAGGAGAATCAAACTGAGACGCACAAGAGCCAAATACACTCATTATAGCCCCAGAATGAGTGAGAGAAAGTGCGCACGCTTTTGCTGCTCCTTACCTCGCCTGCTTTTTTCTCCTCACAGCATTATTTCCCGGGATGCCCATTGCAAACGCAGTCAAACTCACCGCTTACGAGAGCGCGCACATGCCCTCCCGCACAAGTCTCCTATTCATATGCCAACAACACAGTAGCCTATAGGCGGGGGCACACGCCTGCGCAACACTGACAGTTACGCGCATAGGTGCACATTCAAAAACTTACACTCTAATACGGATAACAGCTCCAAGCAAAACAAAACTTAATTCCTCTCTCTTACCTGTCCGCGTGAACTCCCCTGAACACACATGGCAGCATATTAAAGGAAAAGGCACGCGAGTTTGAGTTTGTTCCTCATTTCTCTTTCGCTCCGTGTCTCAGGTGCAAAGTAAAGCTTCCTTCCTCTCCCGGGCAGAGCTTCACTGCACGGCTTCCAGAGAGTCGACACTCTCCCTCTCTCCACAGTGTGTGTGTGTGTGTGTGTGTGTGTGTGTGTGTGTGTGTGTGTGTGTTGTGTGTGTGTGTGGTGTGTGTGCACGTGTGTGTGCGTCCGAGCCGGTGCATGTGTGCGAATCTCTCCTCCGGAGCCTCCTCCAATCCTGCCCGGCTACTGCGGCGGATCAAGCCGAGGAAGGCATCTGATTGGTTGGTTAACAGATCAATCCATGGCTGTTAGGCTCGGACCGGCCTCCGCGTGCCTTCCTCTCTCTCTCTCTCTCTCTCTCTCTCTCTCTCTCTCTCTCTCTCTCTCTCTCTCTCTCTCTCTCTCTCTCTCTCTCTCTCTCTCTCCATTATCTCCTTCTCCTGCTCTGCTCCTGTCTTCCTCTGTTAACACGTGATTATATAAGATAGTGATCAGGAAGCGATACATTATCCTTATCTCATTTTCTTACACACACACACTCTCACACACCCATAGCGCTAGACACAGCTTACCTTCCCTGGCTGTCCCAGTAGGATAGAGAGCTTCAACAGGGAGGAAAACTGCATATATGCTGGCACAAACTCTGTATGAGCTGCACACAATATGGTGAACTGATTCTCTCATTTAAAAACAGGAAATACATTTAAAAGTTTTACACTCCAATGACAAGAATGTTAAACCAGGACGTTTCAGAACGTGTTTATGGGGATGGCCTTTATTCTTCCAAAGTTACAGGGATTATATATTTTTTAGACATAAATAGACTAACAATAACATATTTTGAGAAACAAAGTGTTTTCAAGGTTATCTAGTTTATATTTCTCAGTAATGATTAGAGATACTTTCATATTTTCTGAATCACCATAAACAAAGCACAGACTTTACAGAATTACTCCAGTGAGAAGAAGCATAAGAAGAGTAAAGTCAACACTTAAAAAATGTAATAAAATATTCTAAAGATGCAAGTTTCATTTGATCATTTGGCCTGAAGAAAAACATGTGTAGCCTTCAACACTTATAAAGAATAATTAGCATAATATTGTGGGCTATTGAGAGGCAATTTAAATAGCACATGATTCAACCTACCTTTTAAAAATGACTGTGTTGAGCACTAAAAGCTCTTTATCAAGTCAAACAAAAGAACTCAGACGTATAAAATAAGGATGCTAGTGGAGCACATGCATTGATCCCCCCTATCAATCGGATGTGAATCGATGTGGGACTACAGTATCCATATCCTGCATAGTATGTATATACAATATCTTCTGTTCACAAAGAAAAGGGTGCGTCTGCTGATGTGTTTCAGGTGCATAGCAGATGATCAATGAAGAATGACATTTTGATTTTAATCATGTTTCGAAAAGGCTTTGCAGTGCTTACTCAAATTCAAAGTTGTATCTGCAACCATGTACATCTGTAAATATACTTCTCAACTGTATTTACATCTGGTGTCACGGACAGCCTTTCAATAACATTTGGAGTCTGGCTATAATCTGTTGGAGGACCTTGCAGCATGGACAAGCAATGCCACAATAAGTGCAAACTTTTTTTTACAGCAAAGATTTTCTTTTCTTTGCAAACCAGAACATAAAAATGTGATCTACAGGAGCATGGTTCACTTCACAGTCTCCCAAACACCAGGCATACCTGCTTTGAAAATAAAATGTTGTTTTTGCCGTGCAGGAATATCCTATAACTAAACCAAAAATCAAAAGGTCAATGTTTGATATTGCTGGACTTTGGACTCTGTGGAGCAGAGGGTATTGAATGTAATGTGCTGTGTAGCTACTCCCACATTCAGCCAGGATATCCCCCAACATATGTTATACTTTGAGCTTTTCCCTAAACCTTCCTCTAAAGGTGTTTTAAGCCCACAGTTTCCTCACTTTTTACATTCATGTCTGGTCTCAGCTCAGTCAAATCCACGGAGAGGCAAAATGTATCTGGATTTGGCTTTTAGCACATGTTATAACTGTTAGGACCACATAAGGGCTATTCAAGTGCTCACACTGGGTAGTTGAATTAGCTGCAAATAAATTATACACTGATTGACAGATGTCTCTTTCCTAATGTTAGTAAAAAGTATTTTTGGACAAATCTGACTGACATGGACACTGAAGTACCATCGTTTGGCTGGTTAAAACTGTTAGCACTGTTGTAATTAGCACTGTTTTCACTGTTAACTCTCAACACCATTTTCACCGTCAGTAAATCTGCTGCTACATGCTTTCTTCTCTGCAAGGCAACACTTAAATTCAAAATACGATCATCTGCTGCAACCAGCACTTTGTTCGCTGCTTGGCTGCACTGCTGTTCCAGTTTCAAAGCCCAATTACACTGTTTAGAACACTTTTTTTTTTCTCTGCAGGATGCTCTCATCCTTTGACTTTCACTCTTTCTGTCTCTCGCCATATCTTTCTGTCAATCATTTAGTCATTCTGTCAGTCAGTCCTTCTCTTTCTACCTCCCTCTCCTCCTCTCTTAGGGGAGAGAGACACACACACACACACACACACACACATTAATTGAGCTCAGGTACCCTTGGGCCTGCTGTTGAGTCTGCCCATGAATTCGGCAGTGCTTTCTCTCTCTGAATCCAAAGGGAAACTTAATGAATAATGAACAGGGCACTGAGAGGGGTGGGTGGGGGTGAAGGATGAGGAGATGGACAACATGAGAAAATGAGTGAGAGAGAGAGAGAGAGAGGCGGGTTGGCCCTTCAGGACCAGGACACGATGGAGAGATGGACGGAGGGTGACTTGTTAGTGCTCACCCATCAATTAGGCAGCAGAGGAGACATGAAGAGAATGGAGGGTGATGCGTCATGGAGGAGGGGGGGTGAAGGTCTATAAACTAAAGAGTGTGCTTACTAAGGAGACAGATTAGGCATCAGAGCAGGGGCCGCGGGATGAGAGGTAGAGGGAAGTGAACATGGAGAGGCAGGGGTCTCGAAGACGTCAGAGCACACTGCCTCCAGCTCCATCTATCATCCAGGCCGAGTTCCTCCTGCCAACACATCTGTGTGTCAACTCCACATCCAGAGCTGGCACACAGCTTCAAACACGCGCTACAGTGGATGTGCTCAGTGTATTAGAAAATAAGTAATGAGTCTCCTTGAAACTGCAGATGAGTATACTCATTTTTAGAAACACACTTCCTGATATTTTTGTTTGCAATAGGGCCAAACGTCAGATGTTCACTGTATCTTCATAGATCTGTTCAGAAGATATCTTGTGAAAAGTTATGTTCTGTAACTTCTGGAGGTGTTTTAATTTTTGGTTAATTTGAACCAGGCTTTTTGAATGAATTGCAGTCCAATACTTTCACAGCGGGGAACCTAGACTCCGGGGGGGTGCAAGTAAAGAAACCCATTGAGGCCTTTGTATGTTAACATTACAAGTATGATTGCCTATGTCAATAAAAAGGTAATTTATGAAAGGTTTAAAGCTGTTTTTGCACAACCTTTGAGTCACCATCGGAGGCTGCTTTCCCCTTATTATGGCGGGCCTACATATTAGCCTGGTTGGCTGTCGAAAAGTATTTTTAAGTGTTTTTAATTGCATACAATTACCCAAAAGTAGCTATGTGTCACCCATTATAAGAGCTGTTAGAATTCTCTAGATCACAGGAAAGGAGCTTCAATGCTTCCCTTTTTATCTCCTTTAGCATCCTTTTCCTATGTCCTGAAGAATTAAGGAATTAAAGGTCACCTATTATGCAAAATCCACTTTTTCATGTCTTTTATACATGAACATGTGTCCCCTCTGTGTAAAGAGATTCTGAAAGTTTCAGGAAAAAAGATTCTCTCACTTTTTGTCCTGATCCATTTCTATAAAAACCTGTCTGAAAATGAGCTGATCAGATTTTGGCCACTTTATGATGTCATAACGATTTTTTGGCTTGTGTAACCATTAGCCAATCACCAACCAAGGTAACACCCGCCCACCTTATCACCTGAATCTCCTCCTAGATCACCATTGTGTTCTTTTTAACCAAATATCTCTCAGAGGGGCGTGGGGAGTGGCTCCTTATTTTCATCTAAAGTAACAGACAGAGAATCAGCACTTTTGAAACTGGGCTGAAACAGAGGGGTTTATGGGATGCTGCAATGATCTCGTTGGTGTTTGGAGCCAAACACTTCAGAGACATGTTTTGTATATATCTGAGACCTATAACATATTGATGAAAAAGAGTATAATAGGGGACCTTTAAGGAAATACCGCAACCCTGGTGTGTCGTTCCATATGTTTTTTTGTAGGTACGAACAGTATATGAGAACAGCCTAGACTATTGAGTAGTTGATGGGAATTTATCATGTTCTGTTCAAAGTGTGTGGCACCTCAGACCAACAATCAATATTTCAAATCATGACCTTTTCTCAAACCTTTCTCAAGCATTGCATGAGCCAGATGATATTTCACTTCCACACCATTGTGTCAGAGTTTAATCATCAAATCATTGTTCATTCTTTCCGTGATACGTTTTCAAACCACTTCATTTTGCGAATGCATCAGAAAATAATTTAAATTCTTGATTGGATGAGCATGGCTGGGGTGTGTTACTCTAACTGATAAAGCAGAGAAGAAGTCCCAATCAGTATTCCACAAGCCACTGTGAGAAAGTTTTGATTGGTTTGTTTATTTGAACATTTCTCGTCCGTGGTTATCAGCACACGAGGCATAGACCTGCCTAGACTCTCTCATCAATGTATTATGACACATCCGATTCTTTTGAATACTGTCAGACTCTGGACATCATCCAGAAAACAATTCATTAGTCAGACTATGAAGATATACTGCATGTGTTACAGCGGAAACATCCAATGTAGGTAGAAGACTTCATACTAATAGCTGTCATCCTCAACTTCCTGTCAATTATCTGACACTATCACGTTAAACACATTCTCATACACATTTACTTGCTGGAAGAGCATTTAATTTCAGTCTGTGTTTGATGCAGGACATAGTGTATGCATTTACAAATGATTTAGGAAAAAAATAGTAATCAAATAGTTGTGTAGAAACCATTAACCCCTAGTGACACTGGTGCACAGAGCATAGATCTCACTGATGGTTTATTAATGAGGGCCTGGAGAGCCTTTTTGCACATATAGTATATGAGTCTGTAAACACAAATGCCTTTTTCCTTACAACAAGCAGCACAGTGCCTATAAGGGTTACTCAAGTATCGATCCAAAGGGCCATTTCTCTGCATGATGTCTATTTCCTCGACGTGTTTCAATGACAGGTCAGTGAATCATTTTGCCAGGGGGGCTAATTGCAGAGGAGCCTATAACGACACACTGGGATTACAATGTGTTGTCTGGTCGAGTTAGCAAACTTCAGAGGACCTTCTTTGCGATTTTTTTATTTTTATGAAATGGTGCAAGCTGGTTCTGTGGACCCTCCATATATAAGAGATATTTGGTCAATTAATCACAGCTAAGCAGAACTGAGGGATTATGCACTTGAGTGAATCTCATTTCAAGCTGCTGGTTCGGGTGGGTGTGTGCAGGGGAAGTGCCGTGGACACAGACAAATGGGTGAGGCAGCGGGCTCTGCTGGAGCTGGGAGACACACATCAGCAGTAGGAATGGGAATTTGTTTGCCTCCCGCAGCACTTCTAATTTATGTGTGGTTGATGCACATCAAGGTTACACCGCATCCCACCATTACAAATCTATATACTACTCCTCCCTCAGTGGAGGCTACTGCGAGCGCTGTTACCCCTGAGCACTTCCTCCGCCAAAACAAACTGCTGCTCAGGAATCAAACAAATAGCTGTTTTTGCTGCACGCTTTGAAAACATATTGTTTCCTCGTTAAAATGTCTCAAACGCCTTGCTAAAGAAAATGCAGGCACACGGGGGAGTCGTGCACATTGCTTTATTTCAATTAGATATGAAATCTGAGTATTTCTACATCTAACACTGTAGGATACTTGCTGCAGCAGGCAGAATACTTTTTCTATAAAGATACAGAATTATTCTAACCTAATGCATTAATATAAACAGCGGATGATTATATTCTATCGAACACAAGGTTTTTTTATATTCCCAACCCACATTTTATGCTCTCATTAATTATGAATTTCCAACATCTGATTTACTATACAGACACAAGCATTGCCTGGTTGGAAGGAGGGGAGAATGTCAAAAGTCAATCTGTTTTACACAAGGGGAAGTTTACAGCAATCTTGTATTCACGCTGGAAAGAGTGTTAGAGTAACTGCCATTATATGTGATACAAAATAACACCAGTATCAATGGAAATATACCCACTGACCACAAATAAATCAATGCTATGAGTCATTGACTTTCGAATCCACATTTCTTTGCACTCATGCCTAAAGAGGCACCATGGTTTTGAGTGAAGACAGAATACAGGAAATGGTGTGAGTGAGGGAGACGCTGTCAGGAGTTAAAACTCTTAATGGGCCGAGTGACTGAACAATGAACGTCTGATAAGGAAAACAAGAGGTGCCATTAAAGAAGTGGGTCAAAGTATTTCGTTTCTTATCAAAGTACGGCAAACTTTCCAATAAACTGCTGATTGGTTTTAAGAAGGGCTGCAGCTAATTCTCATTGTTGATGAATCTCTGGATTTTTTTTAATTCTTTGTAATAAATCAATCCTTTTCACAAAATAATTGTTAACACAATGCAATCTTGTCTCAAACTATATTCATAGCAATGTCAAACAACAATGTGCTGTTTAGAAAATGAAACACCATCCGGGGTTTAATTCTTATGCACTAGTCTACAAAGAAAAACATTGCAAGTACATTTCATCTATGCAGCAATTCTATTTTTTTCTCAACTTATATCAGTCGAAAGCATTTATGCTGACATAAACATCGTTTTTAGGACGCAAAAATGAAGACACGACAAACTGTTTAAGTTGACACCTTCAAGTAGAAGGTTCTTCACAAAGCACTAAGGCTGAGAAATCAGCACATCGGCACATTGGAGAAGTGGCAGATATAACACCTTCCATCATGAACAGCTTGAATGAATAACCATGCGTGGTCTTCATGCAAGGAGATATTGCACATGAAAGTATTAATATTTTTTATTAATATGTGTAGATTTCAAAGAGACATTATGTGTCTATTACGGTGTTGTATCTTCACAGTCTTGGAATGTTTGGATTACAAATAATGCTGTCCCCTGAAATCTCATTTGTGCTCATTGTTGTTTATCGTCCACCCTCTTCAAATAATGACTTCTACACCACATTCAAAAAACTTCTTAAAGCATGTGATTTAAAAACAGAAGTAATACTGCTTGGTGACCTGAATTGTAACTGGTTAGACAAGACAAGTAGGAAAGCCCTTAAGCAAATCACAGATAGTTTAGACTTAACACAAATGACAGAAGGACCAACCAGAATAACCTCATCCTCACAGACACAAATAGACTTAATATTAAGCAATAAAGTGTGTGGATAAAACCTTTAATTTCATCACTGACCACAACTTAATATTAATATCCAGAAAACTCACAAAGAAACGGTTCCACCACTCTTACAAACCTCTGGAACAACTAAGAGTACCGAAAAATGTGTTTGCAAACTTTGAGCAAGCTGTGCAACAGACTGACTGGGAAAGTATGCTAACTGGGAGCAGTGTAGAAACAGACAGCAGCATGATTTAGTGGAGATGTTCTCCAGAAAAATGAAAAGTGGAAAAAATAAAAACAATGCACTTCCTTGGTTCAATACGAACATAACTCAAACAATCAGAAAGGCCAAAGCCAACTTCTTCATAACAATAATTATGAGGCAAAAGGTAACACTAAAATAATTTGGGAACAGATTAAAACCTTACTGGGAATCAAGCGCAGGCCAAAAAAGCAGCTAGAACTAAAAGAGAATGGTGACCTAGTGCAAGACCCAGAACAACTTGCCATAGCTTTTAATACATATTTGATCAACTCTGTAGATGAGATTGCACAGAACTTTCCCTTGAGAGCAAAACATATTATCAAAGTCGACGAAAGTAAGATGTCTTTTAGCATTCAACCCATATCGGAATTAAAAACCAAAGCAATTATTAATTATCTTAAAACTTCAACAACTAAGGACATATACGCTATGGATTCTACAATGCTTAAATCACTGCAAGATTACCTAGTCTGCCCCCTTACCCAAATCATCAATTCATCTGTATTACATGGGACATTCCCAAGTGCATGGAAGACTGCAATTGTAACCCCAATTTTCTCAAGTCAGGTGACCATCTGAACATCAACAACTACCGCCCAATTAGCATCTTACCTGTAGTATCCAAGGTGGCTGAGAAGTGGGTGTCAGAACAGCTTGTCTCCTTCTTAAACAACAGTGAATTTCAACTTCATCCCATGCAGTTTGGCTTCAGGGCAAATTATTCAACCGAAACAGCCAACTGTTTATACATGAATGCCATGATCATGTCACATCATACTGTCTCACAAGCTGGGGGCAAACTAACAGCTCCACACTGAAGCCACTAGCAACCCTGTACAAACAAACCCTCAAAGTACTGGACCAGAAACCTAACAGCTCCCATCACTGTACCATCCTCAACAAGCATGACATCCTGAGTTGGGAAGATTTAATAAAGTATAGGAACATCGTTCTGGTGTACAAAATCCTGCACAATACAGCCCCTCCACCTCTTAACTCATTGGTTACTCAACGTAACAACACCAGACTGACCACTAGAAGCTCCACACGTGGCGACCTATCAGTCCCATTCAGGTAGAGTACTTTTGGTCAGTCATCATTCTCGGTCAGAGCAATACAAAACTGGAACTCACTACCCACTCAAATCAAAGACATACATACACATACCACCTTCACAGCTCACTTAAAAACATGATTCACTGAGAACTACACCTGCACACACTAGTCTGTGTTGAATATGGCGTGTGTGTTACATGTTGTGATCATGGATGTTGCCCCTCGTTTCTGTTATGTGATTGTGATGTGCTATATACATGTATCCTTTCACCTGTATCTACTTGTCTTTCATCCTTTTTTATTTTATATTTTTTTTAACTAATGCTGTTGATATATTGTGATTCTAAGGGTGTCTATTACCATCTGTCCGGGGACAACAGCTGGAAATGAGCCATGTCGGCTGAAGCTGCTCCATTTACTGTTTTTTTGACAGTTCATCGATGGGGACTGTCCACGACACTATAAATAGATAAACTAAACTAAAACAGTCGTGACTTGAAATGTATTAAATGTGCATAAAAAAAGAGGCTGTTGATGGTTTACAATAACCTTGAAAACTTTATCATTCACTAGAAATAAGTTGTCATTCCCATTCCACCTGAAGGCTTAACTGAGAGGTCAAAGGTCTCTCTGTAGGAAACACAATGATGACCTTGATGAGTGTCTTTGAGAAAAGAAGATAGACCTAGAATTCTCTCTTTATTCCCTGTTGACCTACTCCAGAGCTAGCTTTTATAAGGCTCTAAAGATTGGATGCTTTTGAAGATATTTTCTAGGAGCTGCAGAAAAAATGAGTGAGAAAGGAGACTTTCTTTTACATTTAAGAACTGAATCTATATCAAATCAAATGTTTTTATAGTTCCCAATTACAGGAAACACATTTGTCTCAGCAGGGGACCTTACACAAACTACTCTTGAACAGATCGACAAACATGAATGACAGCCCTAAACACAAGCTTCTGCATAATCAAAAGTCTTAAGCCTACGAGAGGATGTCTGCCTCCTAAAGATTTTTCTACTTGGCTCAAAGTACGTGTGTTTTGGTCCGGAGCAGATTTGAATAGTTTGGACATGGCTCCTTAAGAATATATACATAGTCTTAACACTACAGCATACAAAAATACTTCAGAAAGACCTCCAGATTTATAAACCGGTTTTTGTGCGTTGGCTTTCCCCGAATGAATGCAACTGTTTTCTAATGGTGTGGAAGTACTTTACCGACTCGCAGGACTTCAACCTGAACATCAAACAGGTCTGGGATCAAGTGGTATGCAGACTGCAGCCAGACCTTATCTCCCAACAGCAGTGGCCAAACTCACAAATGCTCAGGAGGCTGAATGGGAGCTAATCCCTGCAGCCAGGTCCCAACATCTGTTTGGAAAGACTTTCCAAAAGAGTGGAGTCTACTGGAGTGGCATGTGAATATATCATTTTGGAAAAGCAGGTCAGCATTCACATGGGGTTTGACTTCCTAATTTGTCTGGGTGGCAATAAAACTCTGACAATACAGTGTGTGCTTATCCCTTTATCCAAAAAGTATAAAAATACTGTTATTTTTGTTTAGCTTCACGTTGAACATACAACCATAAAATAATACTAAAATAAGGTGATGATAAAAGAGCAAATCCAAACTTTAACATTTTAAAGTATGTTTTGCTGATAAAAAACATCCACTTCCATTTAAGTAAGACAAATACAAATCTGTATCTGTAATTATATTCTGGTACTGCAGCTACTTAAATGATGTAAATATAACTCCCATCACATTTCTTTGTTAAATCATTTTAATAATTTTAGAACATGTAGTCATTGTACTTATTTGTAGTCAAATCAAAGGTCACATTGCTATTTCTGTAACACTGTATCCCAAACTCTTACCCATTGATATGTTGAAACAAAATGTCCCTGTTCCAGTTATATTTTCTGTCTGACAAGACTGAAATGTAGCCGAGGATGAATTATTTAACATTTCACGAAGGTGTGGTATACACCATTAGCTATGCGATGTTGTGTGAAGCATGCTGTGTGATAATGCAGGCGGACGGCTTGCTTTCTTTTCTCGTGTTTAAATGAGAGTGAGTGAGGTTACATTTGCAGTCAGATGAGGAAATTATAACGTCACAAAGTATACACGTTTTGCAGGTTAATGTTGGAGACTCTGCTCCACTGTGTGCTGGTGCCTCTGGCAGCGCCTCTGGAACTCTGTCCTCTCATGCATGGAGATCTCATTTATATAGAGTCGCAGCAACCAATCAGGACGGCTCAAAGACTTCTGTCCCGCTGAGACAGCAGCTGAAAAAGTGCCACTTTAGAACATTGGATTAAAAAAAATATAAATCAAATTCTGGAAAGTTTCAGACAGATTGCATTTTTTTCCCCTTATTTTAAAATAAACTTTGGTTAGTTTTAATTGTCCTCCGACTAACTTTCCCTGAGTGTGTTTAATTTCTGCTTTTTGTTGTATTAATGGCCCTGTCGGTTGTTGTTATCGTGTTTCTGTTATTCTATGGAACTGTTCAAGTTGTAAAAAAGCATGTAGTCAGCCAACCAACTGTATTTTGCATTACCACATATTGAATAATACAATGCAAAATTATGATCTATACAATATTTGATTACTCGCTCCTTTCTAATAAGTATATGAAAAGAAAGCAGTGATCCAAAAATGGCTGATGTGTACAAAACAACAGCCTCATAAACGGCCACAAATGTAATCCACTTATCTCAACAAACAGGAGTGAGTTGTTTCTGACTGCAGGGCTGCCATCAGGAGACTGTTTGTCTTCAAGACAAATGCACAGTTAATGGGGATCTCCTTGTATTATGCATGAATGTGACGATAACAAGGTTAGATAAGTAAGAACAAAGACCTTACTCTGCTGCTAACACGGTAAAAAGCACAACTCTGGATTTTGGCACGGCCATACTTTAATGGGCCTCATTACATCCAAAGTAATGAGTGTGCTTGGTCATGTAAAGGGCCCTAACACAGAGTTACAATGTGACAACCACAGAATATGAGACTATTTCACACAATATAAAACCCCGTCGTGCCAACAGTGCTCTCTCACGATGAGCCATATGTCAGACATTTGTCAACTTCATTGTCTGTTACTGTTTCAGTTAACCCTTTCTAAAGCCCCAGTGATGAGCGTATACAAATACATTTGCTAATTTCAGGAAGTATAATACATAAATCAGATGACTTATCCTTTTCTTATATAAGTACGATTAGATTGATACATCATCCAATTGAAGGCATGGACATATACAGCCTCTTGTATAGAGTATACTGTATTAGAATTGTGAATAAAAGATGTTTCAATATGAGGATCAGTGCAGTAGAAATAACTGCTTTATGCTCACAAAAAGTGATGGAGCTACTTTACCAGGATGAAAAGAGCTTATTGTGGCGAATGTTTTTTCAGGTTAGAAACCTTCCAAAAACAAACAGAACTTCCTAAAGCTACGGAGGACTGAGTTGAGGAATGATGGTATCAGACAAAGTTACTGTTGGAAGAGAGAAAGTCACCATCCTGAGAAGTCACTGCCGGAGAAAACAGCACAAAAACCCATTATCCACTCCACACTACTTTAGCCTTTATTTGGAGCAAGTAAGAAAGTGTTTTTAGTATTTTTCATCACTGATAAAAGCTCCAAAACAAAATGCCTCTCAATTTAAATACTATTAATACAAGTATGTTTGTTATTGTCACTTCATGGCTGCTGGTGACTCACTTTGCCTTTGAATCATTGATGTGATCAATACTGGGTCTGAGCGCTGCAGCTGAAGATGAAATCTGAGTCGGATCTTTAATATCAGGGCAGGAGGAATGACCACAAGGCATTGAATCATCCATAATAATAGCTGCATGAGAGACTGCCTGGCGGATGATGGTCAACATGTGATGCATAAGGAAGGACGCTTCAGAAGAAGTTAGCGCTGGAAACATGGATGCATTTCATCTTATGGGTCCACAACCTTGTAATGCATCCAATGATAGGTTTCTATGACTTCATGAAATCAAATATTAGAAACAAGAGGTGAAGGTGACAGATTTACAGAATGACAACTACTCTAAGGTTGCATGGGAACTACAAAGATGGAGTCACAACAAAGATAAATATATCTTCGATACACAGTATTATGGTTGGTGGGAAATGTCTATAAAAAAAATCTTCTGTGTCTGTCTGAACCACCAAATGGTTCCAAATAATACTTTCATATTGTTGTCAATAAACCATTTTGCCACATACGGAGAAGTGTATATATATTTATTTTTGGATTACATTTTTGGGCTGTAGTATCACATACAGTAATACCAATTGTATATTACGTAAGAAAAATTATGCATTTGTAAAGATTCTTTATTAGTTTATGCTTCACCCTTATACCCAGTTTCAACAAACCAACAAAAACAAAATGGAACCCAAACATAACCTACTTAGAGATTGTAGATGTTAAATTGGTGAGGTCACAAAAAGTAGAATATAACTTATAGTATAAAACATATACTATGTCATATTTAAGTCTTTAGAGTGGTCGGTTATGATTTGAATATGCTTTTTGACGTGCCTATGTTTACACTAGATATTAGTGTAGATATAGATAAGGATATCATGTTGATTTAAGTGGCATTGCAAAGGCTGTAACATCAGGTTCAAATTCATCCAGAGACCATTGTTGCATGTCATCTTCTTCCTTCTTTCTATTTTAATCTGTCCTCAGGCAAAGACCTCCACAGAATTATATACAAAAAAGAATCGATATTTGGTTTGTATGTGTCAATTCAAAGTCCACCAACATTTTATTACAGAAGATAAGGGTTTCAAATGTCGTCTTACATCTCTCAGACTTTCAGTTGGGAGGAAGAATGCTCTTCGGGGACCTCTGTGAGGAAAAGGTTCAGTGATATTTATGGATGGATTTATGGATGGTGGAAAGTCATGGGTCAAAAGGTTTCACTCTCTGGCAGACAGCGTTCGCCACAGGCTCTGTCTGCACATCAGCTTTACTAGGCTATACTATTTTTAACCCCTTAACCCTATTTGATAGATATATAAGCTTGGGGAATTAGATGTTGTATTGCAGCTAACTTTAAAGAACATTTTCTCTGTTCATGAAGCAAGGTTAAGCTCAAGAAAGTGGCCCTATTTTGGGCGAGGGTTGACAGACAGTCAACACTCACTAAACATCTCTAACTGAGGTGGAAGGGCGTTTAATTTGTTAACAAGATATGATCTAGTGTGTTAAGTCTAAAATGACAAAATGAAGATAATATATAGTGACAGTTTAAATTGCAGTACTTTACTTATATTTACATTTTTTATTGTATTATCCCTGTGTGAACTCTTATCTGTACTGTCCTGTATTTCACAATTTTCTCTGCTGCTGCTTTAAGACCTGAATTTCCCTACGGCAGGGGAGTCAAACTCAAGGCCCGGGGACCAAATCCGGCCCGTGACTTCCTTTTATGCGGTCCCACAAGAGCTTGCAAAGAATATAAAACGTTTATTATACGGTTACAGGCTGATTTACAGAAGCACGTTGCCCATAAACTACATGTCCCACAATGCATCTCTCATTTGACTTTTTTCTCAGAATGAGACTTTTTTTCCAAAATGTCACTTTTTTTTCAAGATTTCACTTGTTTGTTTTTTTTTGGACTTTTTTTCCAGAATGTGGTTTTCTTTTTAAATCATTTTGTGACATTCTCACTGAAGAGACTTGCAATTATTTGCCCTAGACTTCTGCTTTCAGACCTAGTTAATTGTGAAGTTATTACCCTATCCGATAATAATCCAATACAGAGGCAATAATGTAATAATACATTAAATATTTATATATGTATTTTTATATAGTCTTATATTTACAACTGGCCCTTTGAGTGCAACCATAATGCCCGTGGTGAAATTCAGTTTGACACCCCTGCCCTACGGGGATCAATAAAGGTTCATCTATCTTATCTTATCTTACTTTCTTCGAATTGCAGGGATACATGAGGATTGTACCATTAAAGGGACTAATTAGAATAATGTTCTTTCACCACTGAATACCCAGTCAGCCACTGCCCAAACAGAGACAATCCCTTAAGGCAAGAGGATCATTTTCAATATCTTCTACCCCCTCTTAGACGGGTAAACGCAGTCAGTTTGTAGACATCACTGGCACAGATCCAAGGTTCGTTTTGGTAGTGAGCTTCTCTCATTATGCTGAGTCAGGAGCATTTGATAGAACTCAAAGTGACAAGCGTGCTTCCTACAGCAGCACCCCCTAAATGTCTGAAAGGGCCGGGGCGAGCTGAGAGGAGCCTGAAGCGTGCTGTTCGGTGGGAATCCACACTGTCAGATGTCATTCTCGTGAAGAGGAGGCAGACATCTGCGTATTTCGAATTGTCTCGGACGACAGGATCAGAGGGCCGCAGACAGGAAACAGTGACAGGAAGGGATCATTCAAAATCTCACAGGAAACACTGAATCCTTTTAGCACACTGGACTTTTAGTTTATCAAATAAAACACCAGAATGTTCCTGTTACTGAGGAGAAATGTTGCTATTAGGGTTGCTGTTTGACCCATGGCTGCTGTAAGTCTTACATCAAATAAATACAAGTTCTACCCATTTAAAATCGAATTAATATGTTTATGAGTGTTCCTGCTTTCAAATTTGTTGAATAACACACTTCACTAATTTGATTATTTCCGCCAACAGAGCAGCACAGCCTTTATGACATTTCCCTTTTAATCTGCCCTGACTCATTTCGAGCCCACGTTGTACAAGTTCCAACTCTTTCAAATGAACCACATCATGTTATGAACAGATAGCCGGTGCCTTTGTCTTTGCCTGCAGGGACTCTAGCACACCTGACCCTGAACAGAAATAGTCTGCAAGTAATGTGGACAGGTGTTTCTATTCAAACACCACACACTATTTGGCCATCAAAATCAAGACCCATTATTACTTTTTTTAAAACAGAAAAATAGTATATCAACAGAAACTATATTTTATCCCAGTTTGGGTACCCGAGGCATTTTCAAGTTCTGACTTCAATTTCAAACAACAGTTTTGAATAAAGCTTCTGTTGACAAAGCCAGCAAAAACGAAAAATGGTAAATATAAATGACTTGCTCGTTAGCCCAAAGTAGATTAAAAAACAAAAATGATGAGGAGGTAGAGTTGCTGCAAATGATATTTTTAAATTCAAAATCAGGTTATTCAAATATGAAAAGCATAAAATGCAAACAATTTAAAATAATGAAAAAGTCCAGGTGTTGGAAATAACTACAAAACAATTCTTCACTCCTCTATTTTTGTAACACAGCACTCTTCAATCAACACTGTGCACCTGCATCATGCCAAACGTGTAAATTACAACAAACTTCTTTGTTAGATATCTGTTTTGTTCTGGCGTGTGAACAACATTTTCATTATAAGTTTATACCCACAGATAAGAAACTGAACCGTGTCAACACGCAAAAAATGCAGATTTGAACCATTCTAGGAATCTTGTTGAAATAATAGATATAAATAAAACTCCTGTGTTATGCATAAAAACCATACTCAGTCAATCATTAAAAACTAATTTGCATTTTGAGCAAAAGTCTGGAGCCAAGAAGACAAAAGTTATCTTCATATACAAGTTTTCAACATTTACTGTGCAGATCAGGCATGGTTTGAATCTGCTATAAACACAGATTCCTTTTCTCCTTCAGTCATGGCTGCTCTGGAACAACAAAATCTTTTTTTCCTTTGAGAGTGAGGCTCCATAATCTTGGAGCAACAAGATGCTCTCCCATTGTGAAGTGAGACTCTTCAAAATGTTTCAAGCTCCTTCATGTGTGCGGGTTCTGCTTTAGTTTTCCTCTCCCACACAGTGAGTTCCTCAGGAGGCGGCACTCTGTTCTATAACACCAAAGAAAAGCTCTCAATGCATAGCACATGTGACACATTTACAAGCCAAAAGCAGCCCACTCGCATAATAGGGCTTCTTAACAGTGACAGTCCACATTTAGAGAGCTACACCTGTGAAAATGATAATTCTTTAAATGTAAATGATGCTGTCCCTGCATAAACCAAACTGTACCTCCAACTGAAGCAAATATATGAATGTATATGTCTTTGGTGTTTTCCTTCTGATGAACTCAACAACAACCTCCCTTCTGCTCCTGTTTGTGAGCAAATCATTATCTAATGAGAGCAATGTTTGTGGAAGCTGAAAATAGCTCGATGAATATTTTAAAAGCCATAGGCTCCTCGAGCTACTATTTACGAAGAGCTGGTTTGACTTTGGTTGAAGAAAAAATATATGAACTAACAGTAGGGTGGGGGGCAGTTAGGGCTTGTCACTTCCTTGCCTTGCATGTGGTTGATTTCCTCTGTGCTAATCTTTGCGAGACAGATCTGGGATTAGAGAATCAGGAGCGTATCACCAGGTAATCCTGCTTGTGTGTCTTGCTGGCAGAGGTCAAGCATGTCAGCGTCTGCTGCTAAATATGGCCTCCAGCCGGCTGCTGCAGAAAGGCTCCGGGAATCTGGTGGGATAAGCTTCTCACCCCCCTCGACAAGCAGTGTGTGTAAGTCAGGTCAATGAATATCGGTTGGTCCACTAGTAGATTTCTGAATACCCTTAAAGTCTATGTGCAATCTCCTCTCACTTGGGGTTGGATGACACTTTTGTAATTCCACAAATCTGAACATAAGTGCTATACTCACAAGGGCTCTAAACATTTAATAACATGTAATCAATGCCTGATATTATGAGGTCAAACGCTGCCCTTTCTGCTCCCTCTAGACAACACAAGCATCTCTTTCAAACATGAATTTCAAGAAGTCACTCCTTATACTGCCAAAAAGATCAAGAGTCAACATCTCATCCGAGGGTGTCACACAGACCTCGAGACATAACACTTGAAAATTGGAGGAGATCAAGATTGGAGCATTACAGTATCTTGGTTGTGAACTTAATGCCAGCTGCCGTTGCACCCAGCCCGATCGATATTACCCATATCCTCCCTGCAGCAATGTTATGTAACACAGACACTGGATAGCATCCTTACCTGAGGAGGCAGAGGACTTCACCTCCCAGGTTCATATAGCAGCTGAAATAAATCCCTTTCCCTCAGTCTGCAACATCAGCTCTGGGAAAGCATGTTCCTGAACTGCCCCTTTTCAAGGATAAAAAATAACAGAACAGTATAGGGCACATTATAAAATATCATATTACAATACGATTGCCATGTATTGTATTCCAAGATGGAAGCTCTATATTTATTCAGGAAGCAATATTAATTGTCCCTGAAATATAATAACCTTTGACGATTCATTCATTTTCCTAAAAGTAGTTTTCCATAACATTTAAGTCTGAGTTGAGTTAACAAATCTTGTAGTTACCGTAGTAACATTAATGTTGGTTTATTGCTACAGCCAATGCTCCTTGAGCAATACAACATAAGAGCAACTAGAGTATATACAATGTAATCTAAGTTAAAAACACAATTTGATTTCAGGGCAAACATTTTGGACTTCTTCACAAACGATAAAATATTTATAGACAGTTAATTGCAAAATGAGTTTAAAATGAATTATGTGACATTATTACGCTTTTTACCAAAAAATAGGTTGAACTTTTGTCATATCTTAGACAGTTTCTTTCCGAGAGGGTTAATCACATATTCTTTAAAAGTGGCAGCACACCATCTCAGTGTAATTACATCATGCAATAACCTCTGACTCAATTGTAATGAAAACTGTCTGTCCGCCTATGAGGCCAACAGAAGTCCCTGTCTGCAAACACCAAACTCCACAGTAAGAAATGACATCCAAATTAGAGATTTGTGGAGTAATCACCCAGCACTCCATCACGCTCACTCCAAACAATGCTGCGAGAGGTTGCCCACAGAGTCACTAACAATCCGGTGTTCTAATACTTTGTGAGGGCAACATCTTAATCCCTTCCCTCATTAAACTGTGTAATGTGCAATAAAATTCTCATTCCGGGCACAGAAGCGGAAAAACGTTGACTTTTGAGTCCAGCGTTACTGCAGGGATGGTAAAATCCCACATGGGCAGAAGCAGGCTTATTGTAAGAAAAGCACCATGCAGTGTGTTTAAGACCATCCACTTTTGGGGCCTGTAAATACCTGGATAATCCCTTTTTATCAACTCAGGGACATACAGTTGTGAGACTTAATGTGTATGCATTTATCCTGTCTTGAGTCTGTGCTGCTCCACAAAAGGCATAAATAATGTCTAAAGAGGTTTCAAAGGCAGTAACATTTAGCGACATGTTCATCTATCTTTTAAATGGTTGTGTTCGGCTTCTAAATTTCTCACTGTGGGATAAACATACATAATTAAATATTGAGATGGATAGTGGAAGGTGCCACAATGTCAGAACTTATTTAAAACACTTTATTTTCGTCTGTAATTGAACGTTTTTTCTGTCACATCGAACTACAGTCCTGCCTCGGTCACAAAATGGCAATCCATCCTGAGATATGGAATCACTTGTCAAATATAATGCATCAGGACACAAGCGCACTGTCTCATCGATCCAGTCCCAAGGGTGCTGTAAATTGTTCCACTGTACATTATAGCATAAACAGAAAGAGAGATGCGTCACCATCCTCATCGGGGAAACCTCCATTATATGTCCCAGAGATGGTAATTAACAAGCTAGATTTTGAATCTCTGTTAGCCTGTTTAGGATTCTCCAGACAGCCTTTGGTCCAGCTGCCTCAGATTTTCCCCGCCTGCATCGCCAACACTCTCCCCAGGGCTTTGCCTGCTCCAGACATTTCTGTAGGAATGCCTATGCTTCTGCTCTGTCAGTCCCAGTGATCTTCAGGAGGAATGGCCCTGCAGAGATAAGGTAGCCGGACAATGAGCATGTCCACCTGGCGAGGGGGGATGCTCCATCACGGGGCCCAGGGTTAAAAGGTGTCAGAAGCTCTCCCGGTCCACTACATTGACGAAGTGCCATATCCTCAATGGTCCCTGGCAGATACAGAAGACCTCCTGGCACAGGAAACGCTGCTGTCCGATTTTATTCAAAACTCACAGTCCACATTGCAAGCTGCACTGAGCAAGAATGTTACACAACAAGGACACAGTGTGACAGTGTGAAGCACCTGAAACCGGCCCAGGAGAGCTGCAGTGCTACGACTAAAAATACAAAGTCTGGACCTGCAGTTTAAGCACAACCTGCGTAACATACTGGAAACTAATGTCTATAAACAGACACTGCATTCAGATGTACTGGAAAGTATTTTGGTAACACAAAGCCCTGTTTGTAGTCAGAGCAGAATTGAACAATCAAGTGTGAGCAGTCCCTGTTTGAGAAAGCAAACGGCGGAAACAAATTGCCGAAAGACAATCTCAGAACCCATCGGGTATTCTCTGACAATGACTTAGCTTTTTATAAGATACTTTTATGAGCTAGGCTTGTGAAACAATCCGGTTGTATACCTGCACATTGGCCAATAATGAAAAATAAATAAATACAAAATCTCAATTCCGTACGTAGCACAAGGTTTGGCTTATTTAATGCTCAGGAAATATAATAATTTATTCAAGTAGTATTCACCAATAAAGTTTGAGTAGTCCCTGTTCAAGAAAGGAACAACATATGAAAATAACCCCTGAGTTATCATCTGAAGAAGACTTTTTATAAGCTTAAAATGAGCTTGTAAACGGGCTGCTTGTAAAACAATACAGTTGTATACAGTATGTGATACATGATTGTCCTTTTGTCTGGATGCATGTCTAGGTGTTTTAGTGTAATACACTTTGAAATAAGTGCTGGTGTTAGTTATGACCCCCAGACATATGTGAGGACAAACCTTTTATAAATCTCCTGAAGTTCAGTGAGCATTCTCTCTGTCCGGAGAGAGATGGACCCTCAAAATTAGATGTTGGAAGTGTATTGATCACCTGGCATTTACAACTTTTTGATTCTTTCTCACAGTGTGACAAGGTTTTCTCTCCTCTAGGGACTTACAAACTGCAAATAAAGTTCTTCTAACAAGATGCTTTTTATCTGTCCAGACGGAGGAGAGACAGAAGATTAGATACCATTTTGTGCCGAGCCAGCATTACAGGGCGTTTGATATGCAGCCATTGTTTTTCCTTTTGATTTCATTGGCTCATTTTTACACAGAGTGTGTACAGTAGCAAGGAGGTGATTTCCAAACAGGCACTCCAATGAATATAGAACTAGGACGGTAAAATTATATCCTTAAAAAAAATCCTAATCCAAATAACTGAAGTGTACATTCTTTCGTGAATTGTATATATCAGAAAAAACACATAGTATTTCCTAAAAAACATCATAAATGCCATTCTGAAAATTAGAGGAGTAAAACTTCCCTGTCATACTCAAGCTTAACGCTACCGTGTGTCTAAACTTGTGTGTTTTTAAAAGAACATATCATGACTTTCGAGCATATGCAGATGTCCCAGGTGCAAACACATAAAAAAAACGTTCTTAATTCATATCAATCCTTTGCATTTAGAAAGTGTATCCACTCATTCTCCACTATCCAGGACACTATAAGAAAAAAGATTGTCACAAAACATGTAAAACCTTGGGATATATTACATCACTAATGGACTTATTCTCTTTTTTATTTGACCAAAGTTGTAGCCAAGTCATTCCTGAGACGTGCAATCCTTTTTCTACGGTCGTGGGGAGGGGGTGTTGGAAAAAAGTGTGGCCCTCTGCTTAAATCACACCAGATGGCCCAAGAAGCGACACAAGAAGTAGGTAATCTGGATTTATGACCTTGCACATATGCTGAGTGCAGGGGCATCTGCTGTGATGAAAATGGCAGCTATTTTAATGAAAGCAGGAACTTTGTGTTGAGTTCTCACAGAGAGAGGGGGCAGTAAAATTACAGCACATTACAGCAGCTCAAACGGCCCCGTGTTTGGCCTTGCAATCATAGAGCAGCTTTGAATCACTCTCACAAAGGAACTCACCTAGCTGCTTCTTTACAGCCCTTTAAAACATTTGTGCAGGGAAAAATCCAATTCATTATAACAAGATCACCATCACCATCACCATCATCAGCATTTACCGTGTACAGCAGCTCTGAAATGCTCTTTGAGACTGGTGTTGCGTGCCTTACATCAGCAAGTCTCACCAAGGTATTACCAGACTCCCACACTCCTGCTGCTTCTTCATTCGAATAAACAACTGCCAGGTGCTGTTAAAGGAGAGGGAAGGGGATGATAGAGAGACAAATAAGATGTGTTTTGCAGAGAGAAGTGCAGTGAAAATGTCAATTTAAAAAGTCATTTAATCTTGTTGTTGCTTAAAAAGCAAATTTTTATTGTAGCTACCTTTTCCAAATGTAACAATAAAGTAAATCGCCTAACTTAACTCTTCTCTCTATTATTGTTATTTGCGTGTTTTAGGGTTTTTTTCTGCTCAGTGTCAGGTCACGACACATGGTCCACCAACATTTACTCGAGTTACACAGGAGCAGCTGAACTGATTTATTTCTCTGTCACCTAAATGTGCTCATTCTGCTTTTCTCTCCACAACGTTGCAATTTGGAATGACAGCCATTAAAAGTAATCCTCGCAGGGAGATGAGGGAGTTTCGCATTAACACTGAAATAGAAAGTGAATCACAAGCTACCTTATGAGGGTGTTGCATGCAAAATGACAACTTGTTCCACTAAGAACTGACAACCATGATATGCACTAATGGCAATCACCACTTTGCTCCTTTGGGAGGACTTTTTATACCTGATACTAATGTTATTTTGGGGCGTGGAAATAAGATCCTCAGAAGTCAGACAGCTCTTTTATTGGAGCCTGGCGGGGAGGACAGTGAGCTCTCAGTTTGTGCATTTGAATTGTGCTTAAAGCTTAAGCTTTATGACTAATTGGTTGTTAAACGACTCGAACACAAACACATTCAGTTGTTTTCCTGCCCCCTCATCAGGGGAAGCGACAGACACAACATCATGCATTTGATCTGCGATTGTTTGATTTAGAAAGGGGATGCCTCAATCAGAACACAGGCAAATCCTCATTAGTGATAAGAGCTGTCAGCCTCAACAAACTCATTCCCCCACATTAACTTGTGAAACACTCTGGGCTGCGAGGTAAATTAAAATAAAGATTTTTTCTCCATCCATATTCGCACAATCCAATATGAAGCCTTTGTTATAGATTTTCTGCTAAATAAATTACCCCGTATGTGAACTGCAGCACATTATCAAATATAGGAGCCAGGTAAACTAATCCTTGCTTGCACTGTTATATTCCAAGAGCAAGCACAGCTGACACAGGAAATGATGAATGAATGAAAAGTGCGTTGATAAGACACCTGAAACGATTTTCTGAGCGAAGATAAGGCCCGCCGCATGTGCAATAACTTTGCAAACCTTTCCAATTTCATTCCGCAGCCATTTTTCTTTCCGTTGTCTTCAAATTCACACCTTTCCGACTTTAAGCCGATTGGCACCTTTGCATGCGTACAAACATAATTAACCCCCAAAGATTTCATACTTGTAGATGTCATACGTCTTTGATCACAAAAGCTCCGTTTGAATTGTGTTTTCCTTTGTGGCCCTGGAGAACTGGGTCCACATACTCGAGGATTTACAACACATCAGGAATATTGGTAACATTTCTCTTCTGCTACGCAGTGAGCTGATGCAGTGTAAATTAAAGGAGCTCAGTCGGGTCCTACTGACAACACTTTCACCCTGAAAAGTGATCCACGGATGGCAGGTCGTGAATCTTGACCGATAAATACCCTTGGCCCTATCAATTCAACGCAGCCTTCTCCAGTCAGACGTGCTTTATGTGAAGCTACTACAGGAACAACAAACTTGGATAGGAAACTGTGTGTTTTCCTGACATAGAAAGGACCTGGTTGTCATCCCCTGAAACTGCAAAACTGATTCATAAAGCTATCCAATACAGCCATCCATCCTCTTTTTTTGCACAGCTTGAGAATGCAATTGAGATGAGTCTAATGCACTATGTCCAAATGGTAGCCAAGTGTTTTAACATTTTGTAATTTTCCCGAAAGCTGGCTTGTTAAGATTGCTTTAGCCACTTAGAGCCTGTCAGATACGCCTCTTTCTTCCATCGATGATAAACTTGAGTGAGTGTGAAACCAGATTTTTTTGCCTCATCTTGCATCAAATGTCATTTTCTTTGCTCCCATATTTTGCATACATGTCCTTAGCCATTCCGCCGTATCCTTCGCTCTTTCACCCTCTTTGAAGTGAAATTACTGATCCAATGAAAGCTGTGCAACTGACAATCAAACCGGAGCCAAGTCAATTTGATTTAATTGGTTAAAAATTAACTGTGGAACCAGCATCTCAAGGCACTCTGACTTTAATTGTGGCATTTCTTCCTCTCAGTAAAAGCCACTCACTTGATTGCGGGAGACGTCCACAAGCATCCATGCTAACCGCTGTTATTATCAGCATGGCTTTGCAGTAGCCTACAGATTTATTAACACCTTTCTTCTGATATTTAAGTAGGTGAGTAAGTAAGAAACATTTATTTATAAAGCGCTTTTCAAAAACAAAGTGCTTGACAAAACATTAAAACATCATAGGAATCATAAAATAATAAATGACCACACAAGCCATGTGTTAAGAAGTGCTAAAAACACAATAAAAACACAATAAAAACACAATGAAAACATAGGATAAAATAAAAGCACACAGGTTACCCAAATGCCTGCCCAAACAGGAATGTCTTTAAATTACTTTTGAAAGAGTCAACAGAGTCTGCGGACCGTAGGTGAGCGGGCAGAGCGTTCCATAGCTTAGGAGCCGCGGCCTCTAACGCTCGATCACCACAGGTCTTAAGGTGAGTATGTGGGACAGACAGTAGACTGAGCATGTTTGATCTGAGTGGGCGGGCTGATGTATATGGATGAATTAGGTCAGCCACATATGCAGGAGTCTGACCGTGCAATGCTCTGTAGGTGAGGGTGAGGATTTTAAACTGGATCCTATAAGCTACAGGGAGCCAGTGAAGAGATCTGAGTATTGGGGTAATGTGGGACCTTTTATTTGACCGGGTGAGAAGTCTAGCAGCAGCATTCTGGACTGCCTGCAGACGACCAAGAGCAGACATGCTGAGAGAGGTGAAAAGTGCGTTGCAATAGTCAATGCGAGATGAAATAAACGCATGTATTATCAACTCTAGGTCAGCCGTTGAAACTACACTTATCAGTTTACTAATGTTTCTTAGGTGGAAGAAACAAGATCTGGTCAGTTGCCTAACATGGGTGTCAAACAACGCGGATTGGTCAAATATTACCCCTAAGTTACGTAGTCTGGAGTGGGCAGCAGAGGAATATGGTCCAATACATTGCAAAATCGTGGGTGCAACCTTTTCTGGTGCAACAACCAGAACCTCCGTCTTATCAGCATTGAGCTGTAAGAAGTTTCCCGCCGTCCAGTCCTTAATAGCACTAAGTTATTCTGAGAGCCTAGATATCCTAAAAGCCTCACTTTAATGACAAGAGCATCACTGGCATATGCTTGAAATTTCCGAAAAAAGGGTGAACAGGCTGCCATACGCTGATGACCCAGTGCCCCCACTGCTACAAGCTGCATGGGATAGCAGACAGCTAAATTAGATCTTGATGCAAAAAGATGTAGCCTCCCTAAAGAGCCTTACTTTGTACTGACAATTTGCTAATCAAATTAGAGGATGGATTCTGAGCTGAACATCTGGTCTTTGTAATAACAGTCATTATTAAGCTCCACAGTGTAGCAGATTGTTCCAGCACCTGCATCGCTCGTGTTCATATCCCAGAATATGTGTTCATTGCTCATGATGCGCAACATGATAAATCGTTGTGCTCGTCTTTCACTTTGTCTTTTCTTTACCCTCTGATTTAATTTACTTTTATGTATGCATCTGCACAAAATGAATAAGATCATTCCTTCCATCGTATTGTGGGAGACGGGACACTTCAATCTTGTGTCTGGTGAGATGCCCCTCGGAGAGCTTATCATCACTGATGTATAAACTTCAGTGTAACTTAATGAAAGCCATTTATCCTCTCCTTACTGTGCGGTGCATTATGTTCAGCCTCAGCTATCATTTCCTACATACAAGCCTTATTGTTCCTTCCAGGCAAGATATAGCAACTCTTAATAAGATACAGCATGCTCCCTGCTTCCAAATAGCCATTAACCTCTCAGCATCCATGTTCTTTAAGACCATAGTATTTGTATTAAATCCAGCACTGACTATTAAAAGGATAGAACAAGCATATTTTAAGGACACGGTAGACTGATTAAAATTCCACCAATGTATATTTCTTTGTATTCATTATCATGATTTACCATCCATGAACATTTCGCTTTGCTTTTTTTCATTTGAAAAACAAACATTTTTTAAAGTCACACAGTAATTAGATTTTTTTATTAACAGTGGCATTTATATCACAGGCACACCACTGCTAATCATGTGTAATTGGTTAGCCTGCATTGCTAAGCCCCTATATACACAGTACAGTACATTTTCACTTCATTTGTTGGCATACAAAACAAATCTTCCCAAGGTTATAATGTTCACTTGCTAATTACCTCCAAAAGGAAATAACCATTGGAGTAATTACATTTTAACCACTCTGTTTTTCTTATGTTGCATCAGTAGCGCAGACTGGCAGTCATAAGGGGATTTACAGCTGGGATTACCAAAGTAAATCAGAAAGCTTCTTAGCCCCAGGACCTACGACATTTCTAGCATTCTGAAATGTGTGTGTATGTGTGTGTGAGGGATTGTTTGTGCTGCAGAGATGCATGCTATGAAGTCAGTAGGGTGTCTCTCAATGAGAGCAGTTGTGCTTTGGGATTGTTCTATTAATTCCTCTACCACTGATAGATGCCATCTCTTGCCACAAGCTGCTGTGTTTACAGTGTGTTAAATCAAGAGGTCTCCTAATAGTTTGCTCCACACACAATTTGGCTCTAAAGTCTCCAATCTTGCTAATGGCTTCACTGTTACTGTCTCTCTAATGTTGCTTCTCTATTTGCTTTAATGGGAAATAAATAAATAATGTGGTGCTTTTGCTCTCATTGTAAAGAGAGGCTCACAACAAGAGGCTTTATGAAATACTGAAAATTACATTCAAACAGACCTTGTGCACTTCAAACTACACCCCACTTCTTGGCGTAGCTAGGTGGCCCTTGTATTGTTATTTTCAGCATACTCAAAAACGTATATTTGGGTACATGAGAGAGAGTATTTGTTTGTTTAGAAAAGCAATATGCAATTTGAGACTGTTGTTCTCCTGTGTGGCACTGTATCATTTTTTAGGTCAAAAAAGTTCAGTATAACAAGGGAAAGTGGAGAATGTCAGTAATTTAGGAATACTAGAAACAAGGGTGATTCAGTCAGAAAATGTATAGAAACATTTTTGTTTCAACTTTTTGAATGCTTCGGCATCTAGAGTATACTGTGGTTTTCTAATGACCAAAAGATTACTTAATTTGGTTCATCAAAACTCATGTAACAAATGCCAGCAGTGTGTATTAGATTCCTAGTCAATGGATTCACAAAAAATGAGGTGAGTTCTCCAACACCAGACCAGATGTTTGTTGTTTCTTTTCTAAACAAACATTTTAAGCATTTCTGATCTGGCGTCCCTTTCATCTCAATAGCACCATTGCGAACATTGCGAATGGAACGAGTAATGGATTATTGATTTTTGACGCATCCATGAGTGGGGAGTGTTATCGCACGAGAGTGACGTCACTTCACAGCGGGGGTTAGCTGAGGTTCTCTACGGCATGTTTGTGTAGTTTTTATTACAGCACTACTTGATGTCTTTGCAGGTATTGATTGTTCCGGGGCTAAAGAAAGGTGCAATGCTTAAAAGAAGTGTGTCATGTATTGCAGCAGTTTATCTCCTCTACACCCTTGAGATGAAGCACAACAAAAACAATCAAAGCCCAACAACTTAATTGCTTGGTAACTCGGTACATATGATATCTTGATGGAAAGGTGAGAGAATGAGTGACCGAGGAGGTCTGCAGTCACGACCCTCACTGTGGCTCCAGAGATGATCCCCACCATGATCCTCCTGTTAGGGTCATAGGAGTCAGTGGATGAGGCTCTACATCGATTCGACCTTCTCTGAGCAATGTTTGCACCATGCACAGGTTTGAAAGGCAAACAGGCCCTCTGAGTCTCTGATTATTGGCTAAGAAATCATCAGAGTGACCACTGTTTGCTGTCATTCCATCAGCATACTGATTCAATTCTGTAATACCACCCTAGTGCAAAGAGCTTTCAGAATCATCATAATCGGTCTGTTTTCACACAAACCACATGACTGCAGAGAGAAACCAAACCAGAGCACATTAGTATGAGCTTCAGAGGTTTTCTCTGGGTTTTCCAATGTGGTGTGATGGGACTCGCGTTCCGACAGCCCCAGGCCTCGAGGGCTGAGCTGAGATCTTATTGACATGGAGCTCGCAGCTTTACTGTGACCGCCACCGCGGCGGCCCAGCTGATCACTGACCCTGCCACAGAGATACAGATGCCAGTGTTTAAGAACACAGCAGGGAGCAGTGCAGATAAACCAGAGCCCGAGAGTGAAAGAGAGGACTCTAGTTCCCTCTATCAAGAAATTGAATTCAGATAGACACAGAAGCCACTTGAAATATACAAGTTAGAAACACTATTTTCAGACAGGCAACTTTCTTTTCATATCACACTAGTTGCTCAAACAAAAGACAGGCTTTGTGAAATCCAATTTCTAAGACTAAAATGAAACCACATTTGTCGATTTGAACATGGTACACATTAGAACTGAAGGAGCGAAGAAGTAGGCGAGCCCTCAAAAGAAACACACACATTGGTGCCTGCCTACATTTCAGTTCACTTCAAAAGCCTCTCCAGCTATCTTTCTCGTTACTGATGTTTGCCTTCCTCACAAATGCATTCTGCATCGTGAACATGACAGTGAAACTTACCATGGCTTGCTATGGCATCTATTTTAAATTATTCTTTATACAGTACACAGGGTCACTCATTTCTGGATCTACTTCACTCAGCTGTGTGCTAATTAAGGTGCTAATTTGGAATGGAATTAAAATTAGTGTTTTGCAGTTTTACATTTGATAAATAGCTATCCCCAGATTGCAATAAGGTAAGAACACCAAGGCAAACAAAGAAGAAAGACGAAATGTAACATATTATTCTTGAATAACTTTCTATACTAATGTAACCATGTAGCAGTTAGCGACAGAATATCTGTGGATGCTAGCTGTTGATGCTTTCCCGCCAACGATTAGCCCATTCAAGGTTGCACTTCCTGTTTCTTTTTTGCTCAACCATTAGCATGGAATAGTAGTATAGCACAAGCAACGAGCATGACCCCATGAGAGAGGGATGATAAACAGAACAACAGCCAATGCTTGAGCAGCATGCATCTGAGAAAGTAATGTATTCCTACTTAAATTCAAAATCCTTAAAAGTAATAAGATGTTATGACGGGGATAATGATGATTTTAATTCTTAAAGCCATCTGAAAAATCTTTTTGCAGTGTGTGTTACTAGATAATTATCAACCCTCTACCCTGCTGAATTTATTTACTTTTATTATTAATTGCTTGATTAATTTCATTCCAATTATGCTCACAATTGTGGTCTGCCATTTCTTAGTTAAAACATAATTAGTATTACATTACATTACATGTCATTTGTTAGACGCTTTTATCCAAAGTGACTTCAGTACTGTGGACAATCCCAACAGAAGCAATTTGGGGTGAAGTGTCTTGTCCAGGGACACAACGACATGCTGACTGCAGTGGGACTCAAACTTGCTATCCCCTTGCTATCCCCTTGCTATCCCCCTGATTCGAAGTCCAGCACACTAACCACTGAGCCACAGCCTCCCACACTGACTGCTTTATAGCAGCAAGTGAGACATAGTATTGCCTAAAAAGCAACTTGTTTCATAATACATTGATTATTTTGTCTTTTCATCTTGGCTTTGCCTAATGTCTTTACATGTCCGCAGAGCTCTTACATGAATGAATATAACTCTATTAAGTCGATATTAATCTGTTGTTGTCATGTAAATGAAATATTCAACCTAACACACTTGAGAAAATGGGCAATGTTCATGACAAAGAGCAAACTTGTCTTTGCTCGGCTTCTTTGTACTGGAACCAGCCATATTGCACTGAGCACTAAGCTAGACACAAAGAGAAAAATAGATTAAAGGAGGCAGAGTAACATTTTTAACACTACCAGTAGCCTCAATAGACCAGAATGTAGCGGAAAGACATGTTGTGTTGCATTTTACACTCTTCTTCTAATAAGATATAACCCACGGCTGATTCCATGCTGTCAATCCTAGAGGCTCCTCCAATGAACTGGTATTTCTGGGACAGGTTGGGGGGGACACACACTTTAAAAGCCTAAAAGCATCGGAGGTGAGGTGTTCCTCTTATGATTGGTTATGAAAACGGCCTTCACTAAGATAGTAGTCAGATCAAATGGAACAAAGCTTGTGTTTATCTCAGCAAGGCCTTCACATCCCCTTCTCCTGGCTGTTCATTCCCTGTAGTATAGCAAAAAACATCTAAGAGCACAAAGAATCCAAAGGATGCCAACGACTGCTATGAAAACCTTAATAATCAATTTCATTTGCTTTTATATTCAAATGACCAACACCATTTGCATGCATGTTTAGTCAATTTGGATCGAGTGATTGAATGAGTTTCGTGGTCATACAGAAGACTCCGTGATGTGCTAAAATGATGACAGGGCCTTTCTGCCTGTCGGGAGGAGCAACATTTCCCATTAAGTTGTGCTGGCTCTGTTTCACTTGATTTGATTCAATATGCAAAGGCCCTTTGAGAAATCAGACAGCCTGTAGGGTGTGTGCCATGGTAATGTGGCCCTGAATGAAAAGCATGATTATGAAGAGGATAATACAGAGCACACAGCACATGATGAACTCTATCTGTCCATCTATTCATCTACCCTCTTTCTCTCCTCCTTTAACCTTCACCCCTGGCACATTTCCCTCATTAACTGTATTCATTTGCCTTGACCTGGAACAGCTGTATCCACAAGTGTTACATAACACTATGTCATATATTTATGTAAAATACATGTATTTCCGACAGATTTTCTACACTGAATAGATCATTTTGCATGTGATGCATGGCACAGTGATGCGATACGTGTCGGAAGTTGTGCAAATATTACATTATATATCAACTGTTCAGTTTAGCAAACCTGGTGTAGGTATTTGTGCAAATTCTAGACACTTGTTAGTTTTTTTTACAAATGTGCTATAAGATATTGATTTGAAAAAAAGTTATATGATTTCAACAAAAGGTCGCTCGACACTGAATTAATATGTCAGCATAGCTTTATATGAAATATTCCTAACTCATTATTAAGCAAATAAATCTAGTACATCATAAATTAAAATGATATTATCTTTATTTTTAAATCTATAAACTGATCACCCATCTTTACTTGTTTAGAAATAACTGCAAGACTAGTGTATTACATGCAATAGTAAAAGCAGAAATTAAACTGCTAACTAAGTATATGTTTGACCTAATAATTGATAGTAATTTGATGTTATTTTCATTACTGATTTACATTTTTCTACAAAAAATGGTGTCATAACAACAGGAAAACAAGTCCTACAGCATATTCATTTTTTCTGATTTCTTCTGGCAGACGAGGTTATCCCACAAAATAATAAATGAATCCGCTCTGTATTTGAATTTGTTTATGCTATTGTTGCAATGGCAGCAAAATATACTGTTGAAACTCACAAACCTAATATGGTTGCTTGTAAAACACGCCGTGGAAAGTCATCCATAAATACCATTGCATTTGCTTGCAGAGTGAGCACCTCTCACAACCGTCCTGTTCTTTTCAAAACGATCCAGCTCTGTAAAGCAGAGGCTCCCAGCGTGCCCTTAAACTGTAAATGTTTTCACAGTACGCCAATTGAAGCAGTTGTGCGCAGCCAATGTGTGACATGCATTCTCACACAGTCGCACGGCGTTACACTGCAATCAATGATACGTGGTGGTCAGGTGAGTCCTTCACCCTCACACCGGCGGAAGATGAATGGTGTCGTGAGGAGCTACGACTCAGCAAGCCATATCAGGTGCAGGTGGAAAATGCTACTAAAAAAAATCATCCTGTCTTCCTGCAAGGCAAAAATGATTAATATTGTTGCTTTGGCTGATAAGTAGACATTCACAACAGCTTGAAGCACAGACATACAACCGACATACAAGTAATAGCAGGTACATCCTTTTGAAATTCAAAGTGTTTAATTTAAGTGCCGAAATGACTTTCCTTTGCCTTTACACATAAATACATAAATGAGTAATATTTCCATCTGTAAATGTCAATTCAAACAGGTGTATAGCTGTGTCCCTGGGTGCAGTTGTTTTTCTGCGTTCCTGTGGCATTATGTGTGGGAAAATCAGATGCAATATTTCATCTACTATGCATTTAGTTTATTGCCCCCTAGCTTGTGATTGATACTTCGTCCTTTGTCCACACTCAATTTCCTCAGTTTTAACAATGTCCCTCTGAAAGGCACTTTTTTTAACACCTAAATATTTCCACCTGTATGAAAACATCAGGTCTTTTGAACACCTGAACATCTCTGACAGCTCTGTGAGAGAAAAAATACAAGCTTGTGGAATGTCTGACTACTGCAACCAAACTTGATTTAACCAGAAAACCACTTGATTTACAGTTTTTCTATTACACTCATATAGATTTCACACTTAAGTCACATTTCTATAATGTGCAATTGCAAAATCTTTTCTCTCAAAAACGACTGCTATGGTACTTTATTGTAATTTCATACATTTGATGTGAAGCACTCACTGGCTTAAATGCACTCGATTTCCTATAATAAACTCTACTATGGAACTTCTGTTCCATAGTAGAATTTATTATTATTAGAGTTTAGCAATTTACAGGACACACACAATTAAATTAAAGTAAACTGGGACTGCTGCAGGCTTATTTTTCTTTCCTCTCCACCAACTAAAATTGTATTCACCATCTGGTCCCTCAGGCTACTTTGAGACATCCCTTCAGAAATACTCGTATGTGTGAAATTTGGATTACTAAACTCTCTTTAATCACTCATTTAATTCCTAATACCATCATAGTTTGCCTGCTAATGTCTTTTAAATCTACATGAGCTGAAATGACATGGCTTACATCCTTGCTGACATGTTGGGAATGTATGAGCCAGTTTCCACTTTATGTGCTGCTATTCACTTTGAAACATGTTTTTTGGGAGAGTTTCAGTAGAGGCACTTTTTGTTTTCTCTGCGCTATTCAGTACTCAAACACATCAGGGACTATTAGAGGATTCTAAACCATTACTGGCAAATTCTGAAATATAAAGAGACAGATATGTGGGCTGAGTTACTTTGAATAATGTTTCATACATACACATGGCTCCACTGGCCCAATTTCGCTCTTTGATCTAAACATTTTCTGATGGCTTTCTGATAGAAAACTCTTCCGTCACAATTTTCAAGAACCGAGCAATGCTACGTTCATTTCTCTAAAAATAAACAAGTAAAGAGTTTCCTGTTCAATAATACAACCTTTAAAGCTTTTGTAATGCCTTTCATTACCTCAAATTCCTCTGAGACAAAAACAAGGCAGGTCTAATAACATGAGTATTTAGGACCTTGATAAGAAGAGACAGAGTTACTTACTCCCCTCAACAAGCACACAGCACAACAATGCTGCCTCGCCTTTATTTGCTAATTCATGAAATCAATGCTCCCTCTTAAATAATTAAAAGCCTTGCTACTTGCAGGAAAAATGTGTCTGGATTTGTTTGCGTGAAAGGCCACATCACATGCAACATAATACTCCAAAGCAATCCCTGCTGTGTGTGAGCCAGCATACACTTGACACACATTACACTACACATTTTTCACATGTTCACAGACAAATGCACATGCAGTGTTCTCATTATCACATACAGACATGTACTAGTATAGATTTGAATATTTATGACCCACAACAACAAGCGAAACTATACTAAGACCTCCAAAATGTCCACTGTTTTCCCGAAGTCCCTGGTGTGTGGGTGTGTAATGACACCTATGTCCACTGTTGGATAGGAAAACAAGTATACACACACACTGCGGCTAAGGTTTGTAGATCCTATCTAAAGAGCAACACAGATCTCTCCAAGGATCTGCAGACAATGTGCACACTTAAGACTTTTGTTTTACTTGGCAGCCATTGACTTCTATTGACAAACACAGCCTCAGTTCACCTTGTTTTGCTGGGAAACTTTACATGGATCCATACAACTGCCAGCAGCTGTTTTTTCAGTGGTCTGAAATGTGAACCCCCTGCAGTAAGACATCATCATGCACCTCCAAAGTAACGACAACCAGCAGCAGGACAAACAGACAGCTTCAACATTCTAGACACGTCTTCAACTGCTGTAACATATGGTGGCAAGAGAAACTTTCTCAAATACTTCTTTGATGTCTCATGCGGCAGATAATAATTTGTGACATAAATTTGCATCCCATCATGTTTATAAAATAGGCACCAGGTAGAATAAGTTAACATATATAAATTGTTTACTCACTTTCTATCTTTTCTGCAAAGTCTCCTGGGATAACTAATGTAGCGTACTGTACTTTCAATGGTCGTGAAGCCCACCAGGTTAAAGCACTTTCATTTGCATCATCAATGCACATACTGTGTTTTCTAATATAGGGAATGGGAAATCTAATAATATCTTTTGGTCTCCATGGACTACACCTTTCTGAACAACAAGCCTAGCCTGGAGCTTATTGATTTCATATGAATACACATTATATACTAATGTTGGAAATATCATCAGGGCAGTGTACATAGAGCTAATGGTAATAAGGCATGTCTTTATATAAGATGGTGGTGATGTTAATTTCACTCCTCACTGTTAGTCAGTGTTTATTTTACAATTTCTCTCGTAACAGAGAAGCATCCAAATGTATTTAAAACCCAACAACTCGTCAAATATGTTTGGACATCGGTTTGACAAGACAGTAGCCTAGGCAACAACAAAAAAATGCTTGTTTCACAGAGATGATATTAGCCCTCTCCAATGTCTCTCTTTTATCTCCCTTCAATTTGGGTAAAACTCAAGGCTAGATTTTGGACCTGGATATTAGTCAACGTGGTGACAGATGGCAAACTCGGGATGTATTTTCATGGTTGAGCTGGTGCTGCAGCTTTGTGACTGAGATTTCAAAGGAGTGACATTAATCTTCCCTGTGTCTTTCACTCGGCCAAGGAACCGGTTCAAGGTGGAACCAAAAGAAGACAGAAGTCCCAGAAAATGATGAGGGCACATTAACATTCTACAAAGGCACGACTCAGGAAACAAACGCAGTGAAACACACGGCTCAATACAAAAATATTGAGCATCCATTTTGTGTTGGAAGAAAACCAAAATGTAATAAACCGTTCTACTGAGCCATTTAAAGTGAAACAAACATTTGGGCCATAAATCATGAAGAAGGTGCTTTTTTTCCTAATGGTGTAAAGCTCAAGTGCAGTTTTGCCCAAATTCTTGAAAAGTGGATCTATATACACAGGTGGCTAATATTCCCAGAGGTGATCAAGTGATTTATAACAATCCTGGAGATTTGATTAATATAATCCCATGAGAAGCTTCCAATGCCATATTTTGGGAGGACACATATCCCCTGATAATACTAATCCCATCATTTCATCCATCTATCGTTCAGAGTTAAACACTTCTGCTGGTTTTCTGGACGCAAGATTCCCCCAGTTTTAAAATGGAAGGAACAAGAGGAATGTGTCGAGGAATATTCTGAATCCTCTTACATCAGATGTGGCAATTATCCATGGTGTGCTCTAATGAAGCTATTGCTATGGAAACAAGGTGGAACGTGTTTATTTACTAATCAAAAATACTTTCAATATTTGTTTAATATCAAAAGGCAATAATAATGTGATAAACTTAAATAACTAATGATAGCTTTAAAAAGCTGTAATTGACTGGTTTGTGCATTTGCCAACCTATGATGAAAGGCAGATCCAAGTCTTTGATGTTTCCTTTTTTTTGGTATAATGACTTACTTAATGACTTACTTAAAGGTACAGGTTGGGGGGGGGGGGCACAGTTGCAGACATCACTCAGCTCCCTGGAAACTCCTCTTAATGAGCAGCACTAATGAAATATGATCAAATAACCTCCCACTGAATACCAGGTCGCGTAGCCATTATCTATCTTAAATGTCAACAGTAAACAAACCACAAACAGACCTTTTGTGTATTAGCATGTTCACTGAGCATATACTGTGGGTACAATATGTAATCTAACCTTGATATCTACAGTATTCAAATGTTAAGTTTCATGTTTACAGTTAAACATACCGGAGAGTGTTACATCTGTTGGTATTTCATATCTCATGTGTGTGTATCATCACTGTTCCCAGTCAGAAAGATGTTCCTTGTTCGGAATAAGCAGGGCACGGTGTTCCTGCCACTTTCACTTAGGCTCTTCTCTTCCTCACCACAATGACTTCAGACACCTGAGTGAGACATTCACAGTTCAAGTATCCTTTGGCGAAACCTTGGGCGCTGCACTGATGTAGCCTTGGATGACAATGATTGATGCAGCCGTCAAGGGGACTGACATGTTGGGCTAAATTACATTACAGTCAAACTATTTTTTAGTACCTTTCAAGGCTAATGTTTCAACGAGATGAGGCACGTATCGTGGGAATAGTCGCATCTCTGTTACACAAGGTGACAGTAGCAGCAGGAGCAGCATGCAGTTTGTCATTGGAATGAATTATTTAATAATTGACCTCTTAGCTTCAGATTATGATGAAGCTTAGCCCTAGAGCAGCTGAAAGTTCAATCAAACTTTCAGCTTTATCAGTCTTAAAAGGTCAGCCTATGAAAGAAAGACGTAATATGAACCTTCTATTGAAACCATTTATAATTACAGAAGCATTGTAGCTACCTAAGGTGAAGAACAATACGTTTCACTGCTTGTTAACTACATCCTCTATGCTTTCCTGATGCCAGCATGAGACATTGAAGGATGGATAACTGAAAAGGCCAAAGGGGCCAAAGCGCAGGGACCCCTTACCATGGGGGGCCCTAACCTCGGCTGACCTGAAGGTGAGGTTGTCTCTTAGGGACAAATTGTCCATTTAGCCAGGAATGAAATCCGGATTATTGGGGAAAGCATTCTGAGAAAAACTCAGTCATTCTACAATCAATCTAACATGTAAAAAGCTGAGAATTCTTGATTGAAAGAAGGCATGAAAAAAAAAAAATTGTTCTATAGTACTATAAATTGTTTGAATGTGCTTTGTTATTTTTCTCGCAAGCTAATCAGAGCAGACTGGGCTTTTTCAGAAGCAGAGCTTAAAAAGACAAATAGAGAATACAGGTAGATTCAAAAGACAGTATGAGAAGTGTTTTTTAGCCATGAAAGTATGAATCTTGAAATAAGCAACATTCCCGTTTTAGTTTAAATATGCTTGTAGAACTGAGCCCTTTGGTTTGCTTTATGTTTGCCATTATCAGACAGTTAAAGCCACCACAAAGGACAATTACGATTTTGGGGAGTTCTTTTAATTTGCTTTCTTGCATGTGTGTGAAATGTTAATATTGACATTACTTTGCAATGTTTGTCAATTCTGCAGCCAAAAGCCAGGACAAAGTTAGCCTAGTTTAGCTTAGCTTAGATTAAAAGGAAACAGCTAGACCTGCCCTGTCTGTCTGATTAAAAAGGGAAAACATCTTTGTCTACTCCTTAGTGATATAATCAATCATAACATGTGATAATCACTGAATGATTTGGCCTTACTAAATACTAATGATACTTGCTAACATAAGATGTGCATCAATAGTTTGTTGCCATGGCACCTACCACAATGTAGAATCAGCATAATTCTAATGAGACCCATTTTGACCCAATTAGGAGTGGATTAATGATTGGTGTAAAATATCTCATGGATTGTTTCCTCTCGTCTGAATCAAGTCATCGTGCGATATGATTCTCTCTCTGAGTTCTACTTCATTCTCTATGAAGCAAAAGGGTGCTCATGTTCAGCGGCAGTAAAGTCTGCCCTCATTTGTGTTGAAAGGTGTAAGGATGCAGTGTGAAAGTGAGCAAGAGGGCGCTTGAAAAGGGAGAATTAACTGTGTTTTTATGTTATTATGAGTTCTTATCTGTATTATTATGCAAGTGCAAGCTGCAATGTTTTGGTGGCCTTTATCTCTGCCTGCATATCTGATTAGTCGGGTTACTGCTGCAGAGGAATAGAAATCTGAAAAAAGTGTTCAGCAACGCCCCTTCTCTCCCAGCAACATAACTCACATTTAGGTAATATTTCACTATCTATTATCAATGCAACATTTCAAATCTCTCCAGTCAGCCAATGTAATTCCTGAACACTACTCATGCACGCTCATTGGCAAGGCCTGTTCCGTGATACAGTTTAGTATCACAGTCCGGTGATCAGGAAATCACACTCGGTATTGCTCATACACAGGCAAGCCCACAGGCTGTTTAACAGGGTACAAAGTTACGCATGGTCACTACATTTCATTAAACAAGACAAGGTCAGCAGCCTGGGCAGAGGGATCTGTTTTACTGGCATTCGAGGAACGCTGCGCCGCTAAACGGCAGTTGACCTTGTTGTTGTATGCTGACAGACAAGGGCTTCCATTCCCACCACACTGCTCCACTGAGGGAGGGGGGATTCGCTGCGCAGCCACGATAGGGGATGAGCTCCCACTGTGCATGCATAATGTCATGGTTTTGACGCTTGATTACAATATTATTAATATCCCCACTCCACTGTGTTTTGGTCAGTGGAGCCCTAAGCAGCCAAATGGCCATGTCAAGGGTCTGCGCCTGGCCGGCTAACACAGGCAATTATGGAAGGTCATGTGTTAGGTCACGCTTCAATAATGTCACAACAGCTCTGAGGATTGTGTCAAACCTGCGGTGGGAGAACTTGGAAAGTGCATCATCTCAGATACTGAAGCTCAAATGATAAAAACACTTTACAATGTAATCTCTGCAAAGGAAGTCATGTGTTCGGTCCTCTTTGTTCATCTCATCTCTTTGTCTGTGAGTGGGCATGATATCTCAGAAACTACTTTACAGATTTCAGTGAAATGTTAGAACACTTTAATAGATAAAGGTTGCCTTTGACACAAAGTGAATTTGCAACCGAGTTTTAAATGAAACATGCTTGAGAACATTTAACAAAACCTTCTCCACTAAACGTTCACTTAGGTTTGACTAAACTAACCTTTAAGGACAACACAGATTGAAAGTCTTTAAATAAACCTAAGGGGAGGCTTTCACATTCACAGTTCCAAGAAAACAGAGAAAACTGCATTTACACTTTTGATGTCAACTGTGTGTTTAGGGTTTAGAGCTTGGGTTGTAAGTCAAGTGGATATTGTTTAATCATCAACATGATCATTAATCTCTTCTAGTATTAAAGCTCTCACAAGCTCTCTTTGAGTTTTTTTGTAATTCATCCAAACCACAGCCTTGTGTTATCTACCATCTTGTTTTGTTCTTCCCACTCTTCATTTTTGCTACTAGCATGAGCTTTACAGTTCATAAAGCCTGACTCCTCTTCTCATTTGAGAGCAGAGCAAAGAGAATGCATTACTTCTGAGTCATGTGAGAGGATTAATAACCTTATTACTCATATTTGACATGCATAAAATAGAGGGCTGACCTTCTTTTAACCTGTCTTCAGCAATAGATTGAGGGTGTCCATTAATTGAATATAAAGGAGCTTGGATGTACTGTAGGCGCTTGCGTTTACCTTGCAGTAAATGTTATTCCCAGTTAGTAAAAGGAATAGATTTGCTGTTTGTGTGGGCACCGTCTCATTTATGTTCCCTAAGTACGAGCTGCAGTATGATGATGAAAGGCATCAGATCCTCTCAGAGTGGAGTGTTGGCCGACTATAAAAACCTGCACCATCACGGCTTCCATTCAGAGAAGAATCCCACTTCCATATATATATATATATATATATATATATGAATCTGGCTTTGACAATAAACAGTAATTACTGGAATAATATAGAATGTCAGGCAAGCTTATATCCATCCATGTTGACTCATTAAATTCACATTCAGAAGTTTGAACCACATAGTAACTGTTAAGATTATATAATGATGAGATATGTGACTATATACCAGTGGCGAACCGTGTCTATCACAACTGGACCTTCTGAAGACACACACACCCCCCGCCCCCCGGCGTCCGTCTTTTCACTGAATTGTCGTCTTGAAAGGGTACTCAAAACAATTCCGCAACAACTTCATCTTCACCTGTTGCACTTGTCATTTCTACGTTAAAAACAATAAAACAGCATGAATTGGTTCGTCGCATTCATCTAGATCAGGGGTCTCCAACCTTTCTTCATCTGCGAGCTACTTCGAAAAAATGAAAGTGGCCAAGAGCTACTTGCATCACATCGCTTACATTTATTCACATAGCCCTCATGAGTTGAATTAAGCTATACTTTTGTACACATGTGAAATTGAAATACCTAAAGCTTATCACAAATCTTAACTTCACATCAAGGTCCAAGAAAACGAAAATGTCTCACATATTATTATGGCCCACATAAGGAGTACATCACTGAAAATTCAGATAAATGTCCTTAATCACCACCTTACAAGCATCTTATGGCACATGTGTAAAATAAGTGCATTCACTCACATTTACAGTCAGTGAGATGAATGGCACTGCATGGAGTCCACCATACAGGTGTATGCTGGAGTGTACCCACTTAGGTTCACTCTAATAGAGTAATTTAAATGTTCATCAGTCAGTCTTGTTCTGTATTTAGATTCATGACAGTCATGTCAGAAAAAGCTGCTTCACAAAGGTATGTAGAACAGAACCAAATAAAGCAGACATTTTCAGTGCTGCTTGGTGAATGTTCTTATAGTTTTCTGGGTCTACAAGGCTCCAGAAATGTTGTGAGTTTTGCTGAGACTTAAGCTGAACGTTATTTTGGAGATTTATAACCTCCATCTCCATCTCCACAGGATTGACACTGAACAGTTCAGCCATCTTCTTGTTCTTCTTCGTCTTGACATTAAATTATAAACCATAATAAATCAATTGTATAGGTCTACCTCCCTATATCTGTGTGTGAAATTGTTCCATCCGCAAAAAAAAAAACTAATGCTTCTGCAGTCTAGCTGCAGCTTCTAGCAACGGTCTTCTGTTAAAAAAAAAGACACTGAATGTCTTGAATGTGACATCACACACATGACTTGAGTCTGAACACAGCAGACAACAGGAGTATTTACAACAGGCAGCATTATAAAAACAAAAATAGTGCATGTGGGTGCACACTTACATTCTCTGTCTTACTGTTACATAAATCCCATGAATGTATGAGACTAAGTTAGCTTCATCATATCTCAATCAGTGATTAAGTGAATAATAAAGTTTCTATCGGGTCACTATCAGCCTGTCACTCATTATTTTCAGGGAGGGGGCGGGGTTTGGAGGAACGGAGAGGAGACGGTGATCGCGGAAGCTTTCCTCCTGCCTTCAAAAACTTTACACAAGTATTTATCAACTGAAAATAGCAAGAGGACATTCATAATCTGCAATCCAAGACTTGATTAAATCAACCAAAAACCTGACATGACGATAACGAGTGTTTTTCAAAAAACACAAATCCCTCCCTGTGTGTCTCTGAGCCGCAGCGACAGGGCCTGATTCAGAGCGGGTCATTCTGCTGTTGGTTCTGGACTGGTGTTGGTGGAGAAAGCAGACTGCTCCGTGTGTGGTGCTGTGTCGCTGTGCCGCTGTCACGTCTGTTCCTTGATCTCTGCGTCACCGACCAATTTGATATTCGTGTGACAGAAAAAACTCTAAAATAAAAAAACGTTATTGTCCAGCCGCCGGCGAAAAATCAAGAAGCAACCTTACTACGCTATAATCGATAATCGAGCGGCGAGCTACTGAAAAGCTGCCCATGAGCTACCGGTAGCTCGCGATCGACGTGTTGGAGAGCCCTGATCTAGATCCTCTGTCTCGAGCCAGTGAACTACCGGGCCTACTAGAGCAACTGGAACCGAGGGAAACTCTGAAAGAATACGCCCATTGGCTACAAATCAATATATGATTGGTTGATCAAACCGTCAATCCAAACGTACGCTCTCATTCAGTGCAATGGCCAGGGTATTATATCAAGGATATAGAATACCTTGGTTGAAGGATATTCTACCCAGAGACCCAGAACAAGATCTGATTGGTTGCTTTCTTTTCTAACACAAAACCACTGAAATGCGTAGTGCATGGTCCGAGAAGGACAAACAAATCAACGTAACACTGTAATATTACAGATCAACAACAGATACGATTCTCATTTATTCATTTTACATACATTTTATTTATATAATTAAATTAAATTAAATTAAATTTGTTTGTTTTATCTGAGTGTTCCAGGGTATTCTCTGAATACCTTGAAGGCCCTGACGGTTTGCCACTGCTATATACACATACTGGCATGTACCCCATTATTAACTGGAATTCTATCCTAACTTCATGTTTTCTTCTTCTCTCTAAAATCTCATGGTCACTCCCTTAAACTGTTTTCCTCTTTTTCAGCAGAGGTTATATTTTATCCACAAGAGAGCGATTATTTAGCATCTCCATCTCTGCTGTCCTCCTCCCCACAGCTCTCCCGACTCGAAGCCACTCTCCTTTGTCATTCTAATCTTTTCTTCTGGCGTTACTACTTTGTTTTGACCTCCAGCCTGTGTGTGTGTGTGTGTGTGTCTGTGTGTGTCTGTGTAAGTGCATGCACGTTTGATTTGTAGAATTTTCTCTATGGTTGTCGGTTAAAGCCATTCGGTGAGGCAGGAGGAGATGAAAGCAGAATTTGTATTCTTTTTCATGGCTCTTTCCCTTTCCTTATTTCCATAAACAATGTGGGTTTTTCAATACATGCTTGTACAGTGTGGTAAATCTGCAACCAGATAAAATAGCTTGTTTGCAAGGATTTTGGATTAAGAATTCAATACTGCAAGAAAATGGTATTCATTAAGTTTGTGTCTTTATAGGTGTTAGTGTTGTATTTGGGCATTTCCATTCTTGGCTCCGGCCCTGCTCCGGTGCACCTGATCTGCTCCTGGCTCCGCCCCTGCTCAGGTGCACCTGATCTACTCCTGGCTCCGCCCCTGCTCAGGTGCACCTGATCTACTCCTGGCTCCGCCCCTTCTGGCTCCGCCCCTGCTCAGGTGCACCTGATCTGCTCCTGGCTCCGCCCCTCCTGGCTCAGCCTCTGCTCAGGTGTTTCTGATCTTCACTAATGGCCAATATAAAAGGAAGGCTAGAGGAGAAGGATCTCTTCCTATCCCTCTTTGCTTAAGCTGCCAGACACTGCAGCACTCAATTATCCTTAGTTGAAGATGTTACGCTTTAATTTTCTCCGCATGTCTATTTATTGTTTCTGTTAAACATGAAGGATCTTGTAGTCGAGTTTTCGTTGCTTTATTTCTTAGTTTAGTTTATGAGGGTGGTTTTGTGGTCTTACGTCCCCTGGTGTGGCTGGCTGGATTTCCTTCATCTTTTTGTTCTCATTGGCCAGTCCTCCAGACTTGTAAGGTTTGATAAAGAATCAATAAAATGCAGGTATACAGAAAAGTATTTTTTATAAACTCTCTCGGGTTTGGGTTGTCAAATATTCGTGTTGTGGTTCACAACTTGAAAACAGTAAAATAAACCTTTTACAGAACAGATTTGTATTACAAACTGTTCGCAAACTCCAAGTAAACTATTTAAAATAAGACAGAAAGCTGGATATATTTAGACCATAAAGGAAAAGCTATCAAGTCTAAAGAGACGGTGTAAACAGTGCAACTGCCCACAGGATCTTGTCAGGATAAAATAGGAAGAGAAATCCAAAACAGTACCACCCACACTGCTTATGATTGACAACTGATAATACGGATACTACAGTGTAAAAGCACCACAGCAAATACAGCACAGAGAGGAAGTTATAGCCTCCACAAGTTCCTGCTGATCACCACTTTATCATGGGCTACAGTACGTAATGTAACACGTTGTCATCCAAATCACAGGAACACCCACCATCTTCTGCTGTGTCCACCAGCTACAGCAGATAATTGCCGTCAATATTTCACGTACACTGTGACAGTAGGTCATGACCTGAAAAAAAAATCCAAATTTCTCAGCTCTGACAGATCATAAATCAGCTGCTACAATCCATCACGGTAAAAGGCGAGACCCCGAAGGAAAGTTCCTGACAGGGATTTGACTTATCGCTGTTTCCACGGCAGCTTGTTGAGTTTGAGCTATTAGAAAGAGGCCGCTTCTCTATTCAGGTCAAAAGTATTCTGTATTTTGGTGACACCTGGTGCAAAGGTACTAAAGTGTGTCTCGATTGGCATTCCCAAGGATCAGTGAAATGACCCAGACAGAAACTTATGAAGTACTCTGCTTTTCAACACAGTTTGTATGCAGTTTATTCCAACTTTTACCAATACCTTACAAAACAAACTTTGGTATGCAACTCATCAACAATGATATCGGCATTGCGATATGGTTGCAATCGATATCAAAATGTTTGCAGATGACCCAAACTTATTGACTACAAAAAAATTCACCCATCTCTAATTTTTTTTCCAAATCGATGAGCATCAATACATGCTTTTGGGAAATGTTCCCACAATATATTATAACCAGGCAGAAAAGTGTAAGCAAGGTCGCGGATGTTTGGCGATAAGGCAGACTGCGTTCAAGCCTTCAAGTTCTTTTTTTGTGGGCATGGTTTTTAGCAAACTTTTTAGATCATTCTTCGTTGGAATTACACTATGTTTAAAAATATCATTGCATGCTTTACAATTTTGATTTAACTTCATAGTAACTAAGCTACATTGCCAAAACCATAAACAACCCCTGAACAAAATCACACAACATTCATATCCACATATGGTGTCCATATAGTTTGGGCCATAAATGATACAAAGTGTATGCAAAACTGCATAGAATCAACGTGGTTGATGGTTGTGTTGGATCATTGATTTGTACTTGATACAACAACATGCACATTACGATGACTGGGCTTGATGTTTGGTTGTGTAAGCAAAGGCATCGACTCGCCTTTAAATCAAAACAAATGCACGTTACATTTCAGCTGTCCATATTTATAACAGCAATGTATAAAAGCACTCTAGGGGTGCTAAATCGCAACGATACAGAAACATACAACATGTTTATCACACATTCACACAAGGGACTAAGTGTAAATGAATGCACAATGTACTTAGATCGTATACAGAGCAACATATCTTTTTAATACTCAGACCATGCAGTGTTTTTCCTGATTTTAAGCCGCTGGGAAATACAGCTACTGGCAGACTGAGTGATTGTCACTCATCATAGACTGAACCTAACAGTCAAGAGGCTCCGGAGTGCAATGAATCAACAAACAGAGCCATTCTTCATGCAGATGAAAATGCTTTTGTCCCTGCTTATGCCTTTTTTATTTTTCTTCCCACGAGTCCAAGTGATTTCTACTTCCTCAATCATCCACTATGTGCATAATGTATATTATTGATTGTTGCCCGTTGGCTGATTTAATTTGTAAAGCTGCATTGGTAGATTCAGATGTTGATAAGGCTGCAAATGCAACTATTTCCTGCAGGTTGTTATTTTATCTTAGTTTAACATTATGGGTTAGATGATGCTGTCAGAGAACATAATTGTTGACCATTGTTGTTGATTTGATAGTGAACATTGTGTGGTTTGATATTTATAACTGCAGGTACACAGTTTAGTCGGAAGCTGAATTAATGAGAACATTGTATGTAAAACAAAGTTCATGATTCATTCTGTTGATGTTATATTCTTGTTCTTATGGCGACTGAGATTGCCTATTAGGAGCAGAGGTTTGCTCATACAGTAGGGTGAAAATCAATGGCATTGAAAATCACAGTGGGTGTTCACTAACGTCCCTGCCATCACAGGGTCAAGCATATATAGTTACACTCTAAAGTTCCAACAAAACAGTTAAAAAAGAAAAGTTGCACAATTCAGAGTCCGAGCGAGGGACTACTTTAATGCAAGATGGCCATGAGATCAGCCCTGGAGGCTTTTCACATAAAAAGCCCTGCAACTCAATAGAATATTTCATTGGACTCAATGCCGGGTAAATTGCAACATCTTTCCCAAACCTAATTGTTATTGAATGGTGCAGTGATGGCGTATTCTTATAGGCCAACCCTAAACTTATCATCGCAAGGGCTCCCTTAACAAAAAGCAACATTTGTCCACAGGATTTTGGATGAGTGCAGAAAATAATATGTGACAAACACATCTAGAGGAATACACTTCACATATTAACACCACTTTTAATATTATTTAAGTGTAAATGCAATCATCAGAGCACAAAGCTAACGTGAGGCTATAGTTTAACAGACAGATAAACTCCCTCCGTACATCAAGACTCTGAAGACGTGAAACCTTTGCCCTCAGGCTTATTGGTATAAGGATGATGTGAAACAAAAATAAACAAGACAAAAATATAATCAACTCTATGATCGTTTTTACATGCAAAAATACGCACAATGTATATCGACCAACATAGCTTTAACATTAACTAAATTGCCTCGTTATATTTACTGTAAGCTTTTAATGTATTTATTGTAATTCTGGAACTCAAACAGTTATAAATGGCATCATATTTTAAAAGTATAATCCACCATTTGTACATTTAACTTTCCTTGCATTAACCTTGTACAATATTGAAACATCTCTGAAGATCTCCGGCATTTAACACCACAGACTACAATATTTTCGAAAAAGAATCATCTGTAATTGTTAACATAAACAATACGTACCTACGATGCAATCAAAGGCAAGAAGACGTATGCAGATGGACTTCCTTAGTTACAATAACACATTGCTCACAGAGCCATGCTTTGCCTATTTCCTATCTAACGATCACCTGACACAACCGTCTGATGATGTCTTCCTGACTCTTAAAGGGACCACGACCATACATAGGTACATAAAAAAGACCCCAAAAAATGCAAACAAGACCAAACTTAGCTGTAACAGAACAGATATAAAGAAGAAAGTCACATGACTTCAAGTCACCACCACTAAGCGAAAGGCGGCTAATGTTTAGTGTTTATAGTCTCATTAAGGCACTTGTTAGAAACCGCTGTTTTTATACGTGAACGCATCGCAAGTGGCGTATTAACTGACACATGTACAGTATGTCTTAAAAAAAACCTCTTCAGCTTGTGTTAAGGACACTCTTTATTTCAGGCCTCTAACCAAAAACTCGTACACATTTTTTTTTATTTCGAGACGAGGGAGCCAGCAGTGATAAAATGCTAACTCCCGGTTATAGACTTTTATATAAGGTTTAGCTACCAGTTGATATCACTCAAGGGACTTTTTCAGACTTTAAACTCCAGAGTCTCAGAAGACATAAGACATTGTGTTGTTCAGTAGTAGCCAAGGCTAGCACATTAACGTTGACATATACAATTGTGGCCCTTCATTACTGCATAGGGAATGTACCATCCAAATCCCTCAATTTCATTTCAAATTCAATAATTTTACTGATTTGCATTAATAGTGTTTTTCATGTTTTGAAAGCTTGGGGGGAGGAGTTACACTGAATCATGCCCTGTGAAATTGGCTTGATACGTAAATTCAGAATGGTTGCAGATGAGGGACGGCTGTACATTTTAAATAGTGATTTCCTTCCTTCCTGTCCCTGCTCATTATTTTTGAAATAATCAGTCAAACAGTCAGGGCCAGGTAAGGTGAACTGAGAGGCAAAAATACTGAATTGCTGCTGAAAGACACCTAAGAAAGATTGACTGGCACCACTCCAACATTTGTAGCTGCTGCAGTCTGTATTTTCCACAAACACAGAGCACATTAACCTCTTCAGATTTGTGCGGTAACATATCTTTTTCTCTATAAAATGCAATGTTTGTTTCTTTCATTTTTATTTTCATTTCCTGTGCAAGCCAGCAGTGAGATGGTGATCTGCAAACTCCAGACTCCTGCGAGACCACTAAATGTGAATCCAAATGAAAGAGATTTGAAAAATACAGGTTCTGCCTCAGAGTGCAGGAAATTATATACAGTGTTGCTTTTCCACGCCTCTAATGTTTAAGTGCTGCATGACTCATAGAAAAACAAAAGACGTTGCATTTTATTCATGATGATTGCATTCAAAGATGGGAAATAAATTCCCATCGGATACATTATACTGTCACATCAAGAGCCTGCAATTACGCAAAACACTCGCTATATTATGGATGAGTATTTAAATATTATTTATTTATATACAAAAGTTAATTTGTTGGTAGCATGCTGTCTAGTTAATCTATAATTATATGTCTTGCCTTTTATTGAGGACGTAGCTTATAATTATCCAGTACTAGTGGTTGAGTTCTAATTATTTTTTTAATCAATTCAAAGTTTTCTCCCGTATCAAGTAAATAATAATCCCTTGCAACACATTAATTGATCAAATTATGTCAGGTAGTCTAACTTTTTCAATTTACAAGGGCCCTATTGTGCTGTATTCCCTTTGCTGTAGTGTGTAATATAGGTTTGTAAGCATGTAAATGGTCTGCAAAGGTGAATTTCTCTCATTGGACACCTGTGTTTACTTCTGAAGCATAGTGACATCACTATGTTACAGTCGCACCTCTGTTGGCCAGCGCTCTAACACATTGTAAGTGATAGGCTAAGCATGGAAATATGGTACAGTATAGGCACAAAATACCATTATGAACCTAAAAAATAAGCATATTAGGGCATCTTTAATCTCAGTTTCCACACCTTCAAAAGGTTTTTAAATAATTAAAAAAGCTGCTGGAAGCTCATCTACTCTTTCTTCGGTACCACTTTACAATAAGACTACCCTTATAAAGGATTCATAAAGGGTTCATGATTAGGTTATTAATTAGGTTGTAAACACTTTATTAATCATTAAGAACCATTTATAAACCAGTTCTAACATAGACATCAACACAGGCTCACTATTTGGCAAGATGACTAAGCCTTATATTGGCTACCTAGCGTACTTCGTCTTCTTCATCAGCCAACATCCTTGGTATCTGTTGTTCACTGAGTTGATTCCCCCCCTTCCATCTTGATGTTTTTTGGCATCTCTTTATGACGATTTATTTACGAGTCACTAACATTTATAACTGCCAAAAGGGAGCCTTATTGTAAAGTGTAAAACACATTCCCATTTATTAATGAGTTACTACCATTTATAATTAGTTTAAGTTATATTAAGCCTTAAAGTTATGCATAAATTAGGGTGTGGTCACATTGAGTGACAGGTCTGTCCAGTGGCTGCTGCTGTTAGCTTTGCAGTGCTAGCAGCTCCGTGAAGCTACAGGGGCTCTGCCTGAGGCCTGTACTACGAATCTAGTTCAACATAACCTGGATATGTTTGAGTTAGCCGGTTGACCTAATCCAAAACAAACGCGCTCTCGCTAAACGGTCCTACGACGCGGGTTATCAACTCGATTACTCAAGCCAGCCGTACCCTATCTAGTTAGGTGCGCGTTCACATAAAAGGGGTGGTATTTGGAGCGATCGATCAATCACAAACATGGACAAGCCGCGTACTGACAGCTTAGCACGTCATACTTCCTGAATGAAAAGTCAACTATAATATTAGACAAATATGAAGACGTTAAACTTTAAACATCCATGACTTAAACACTTTATCCAGGATAAAAGCCACATAGCTGCACCTGCAAGGTGAATACAGCTGGTACAAGAAAAAGTGTTTGAATGCGTACATTAATAGGTTTATGATATCACTGCCCTGTCTAAGACACGAGTGGATCTGACTTTAATTACATTTGACTCGAGTGTTTCGTCAACTTAATGTGTTGCTTAAAATAATACTTCTGCATACAGTATGTGACACTGTGAGTGTTGCACGGCCAGATACGGCTCAAGAAGCTGACTCAGATAAGGAAATATATGATACATTATGATGTGATGTGATATGAATGATAATGGGACACATCGACGTCTGCACTCACAGTGCTGCGGACTGTACGTAATGTTACTTTGATCCGGTTACTTATGTTGTGGCAGATATTTAAGTAAGCTTTCTTAACGCTAATGTTATAATAGTCAGATTGCTCTGAAGATGGGAAGTGATATTCTATTCATTTTCACGTTCACACAGTCAGTGATTTTTGCCGGCCGTCTTTCCTGCAACGTCAGTTTTTCTGTATTTCCTCTATCCTGTAATATGACTTGATCGCTTTAAACTCCGCACACTGAGCTCTGATTGGTCAGCAGGCGCTGCTTTCACCGAGTTGATCTCTTAGCCTGCAACCTAACCTGCTCCGGAGCAGGCTAGCCGCTCAGCATAAGTTACCGCGTGATCTAGCCCGCTAAGAAGTGAACCAACGTCGTAGGACCGGAAACCCTGAGTTTTCCCTGAAGTTAGCTCGCTAAGCGAAAATCCTGCTTCGTAGTACAGGCCTCTGCTCAGCTCATCTGGGGAACATAACTTGAACTGGTGCCTTGCGGACTATTCTTCATGCTTATATCGGACTATTGTGACTCGCTCCACGTTTAAAACAGACGGTGCATGAATGCAATTTTACGGTAAGTGAAATTCGAGTACTTTATTTATGTGTTGCTTATGTTTTTAGTCAGCTAACGTTAATGAATGTTAAGGCTTGGGTTAGCATGTAAGCAAGTGGTAGCTACATATGTGCTAACAATGCTAATCGTAGCCTCCAAGTTAAAAGGTAATAGAGAAGTGTTAATCATTAAGTGGGATAATACAGTAGAACAAACAGCTTCTTAGGGTCATAAGGTCATCCTTGTAAGTTAGAGAGATATTTTATTAGTTAGGTAACTTTATGCATTGATATGGTTAATTTAAATTTGCTATGATCGATTATGTAGACAAGCTAACGTCAAAGTAATGTTGAAGAGCAGCCTAGTGTATGTGAAATTAACCTCACAATAAGATGTATATTACAAATATTAATGTCATATTTCAAGATGATTACTTAGATATTACAATATGGTTGGTTGAGCTGGAGTTCATTATTGAGCTTACACGTTAACGTCACAGTCATATCTGAAGAACGAAGAGAATACATTTGATTTTTTTTAAATCAATATGGACCATTACTGTATAATTATCCTTAAATGATGTTATAAAATCCACCTAATAAACAAGTATGGCATTTTAAAACATGATGTGCAACAATTTTTACTGTAATTTTTGTGCATTTTGTTGTTAACTAACTATGATGTTATGATTCAGTTTTTGTTAGTATGCACATGGACGCTTTGGACATACCTGGAGAAGTAAGAAATGGGTCTTCGGAATGATGGGAGTTAAAGACAAAAGGCGGAGACTAGTGTTGAAACTAGTGGAGAGATGATCAAGATGCCCCCTTGTCCCTCTGATTAGACGGCATGTTAAGTCAGGAAGTAGCATTATTAGTGATGAGTGGAGGGCATACAGGAGAGTGCTGAGTAACATGGGGTACAACCACTACACCATAAACCACAGCAGGTGGTTTGTGAACCCCCAGACTGGCAGTCATACCCAGGGCCGTCCCTCCCTACAGGAAGATTACGCAGACTACGTGGGGCCTCACCTCGCGGAGGGAGCCTCATCTTGCGGAGGGAGCCTCATCTTGCGGAGGGAGCCTCATCTTGCGGAGGGAGCCTCATCTTGCGGAGGGAGCCTCAACTGAGCCACAAATACGGCGCACCTATGCGTTTATGCAGCGCAATTAGTGTGGCGCGGCACGGTGTCGCCGCTTTTTTTGCTTGGCTCTTTTGCATCTTACTTTGCATTTCATGTGAAAAATGTGTATTAGGTCAGCGTGAATGTTATAACTCATTCATAAATGGACATGTGTGTTAAACTTAAAAACAACGCACCCTTTCAGTAGTTATAAATGTTAGTGACTCATCAATAGATGGTTATGTGTGTCACACTTTACAATAAGGCTCCCTTTTACCAATTATAAATGGTAGTAACTCATTCATAAATGGTCATAAGATATGCCAAGAAACATCAAGATGGAAGGGGGGGAATCAACTCAGTGAGCAACAGATACCAAGGATGCTGGCTGATGAAGAAGATGAATCAAGCTAAGTAGCCAATATAAGGCTTAGCAGTACAGATACATGTGGGGTCACAGTTGCCCTGTTTATCTCATGTCTTATAAAAGCTTATTAATAATTGATAAAGTGTTCACAGCCTAATTAATAAATGAATTACAAACTATTCGTAAACCCTTTATATGGGTAGTCTATATATAGACTTATAGTCTAGTCTTATATGTTAGGAGGTGTGTGGTGCAGTGGATAGAGCCTTGGTGTTGGGATCAGGGGGTCACAGGTTCAAGCCCCACTGCAGTCAGCATGTTGTTGTGTCCCTGGGCAAGACACTTCACCCCAAATTGCTCCTGTGGGGATTGCCCACAGTATTGAGTATGTAAGTTGCTTTGGATAAAAGCGTCTAACAAGTAACTTTCTTCTATATTGAAAAATTCTGGATTTGGTCATATTTGTTTTGAGGCAGGTCTGTTTAATTCAATCAATTTAATGCAACATCAGATATATTTCGCCAAATGTTTGACTCAGATGAAGTGAGAGTGGTTGAAGAGGGAGTAACAAATGATTTATTCCACGTGCGACGCAGCCTAGCATCTCAAACACCAGCAAGAATTACAACTGCGAGAGAAAGCCAAGGGCAATATCTTTTATTTCCGCATTACACTAAAACATATTGCATTGCTCTTCAATACTTAACTGTTGATCTTTTCCAAAGAAGAGGAAGCCCAGGGGAAATAAAAAGAAAATGCATTTAGTTGTTTGAAGTGCTTAAGTGTTTCATTGCACTTGGAAGTTGACTCATGGCAAACCAAAGGGTAAAAGTGAGCATTATTTTAAAACCAGCGTCATAGCAATACATAATATTGATTTATTGCTAAGTATTATGTTTGTTATAATGAGGGAGATTTGCTCTGTTTAGTGAGCTATTATGGTAATTTAAATGTATTATATATTTTCAGGACACAGCTGGAAAGTATCTACAGTGCTGAGCCAGTTTTTACTGGATGTATTGAGACTATTTAACATTTCCTTCAAACAAAAACCTTTTGTATGTAATTGTGTGGCGCTTTTAAATCTGAGACTCGGTGAATAGGAAGAGGTTTGTTCATTATTAAATGCTGAACTCATTAGTGAGGTAAAAACATTGCCATCAGGCCTTCATTTCATTTTGACCACAGCTATCTTCATGGTCAAAACATGAGTCTAACGTTCAGCTTTTAACAAGGTATAGTCCTCTCAAAGCAATCACAAAAGATTTTTTCTATATTTATAAAATCTTAAAATGATGCCACAGGCACTTTAGCAAAGCGCTACTGATGGGGTTTCTTTACATGCAGCACACATTTGCACAGACAGAGCGATATGAGGACGATGATCCATCAGGAATGACGCGCTGCTGCAGTAAATAAAACTGGGAAAGCTTTCATTTACTTTTATAACCCCCCCCTCCCCCCCCCAGCCTGTTGGGTGTTCAGGGGAAGAAATCCTCTGCTGGAGGAAATGAACAGTTTTATGCTTTCACTGGCGACTGTGACACAAAGAACAACTGGATTATTATTAAACTGCTACGTCTGAACAAAAGGGAGGGTTGTTATCTCCGAAGACTGGGATCATCATCATAAAATCTACGGAAAAGATGCCGACCTGAACAAAGGTTCTTTGAAAAGTGCAACGAGTGCTGCAACAGCTACTTTCTTTGAGATAAACAAGGTAATGGGGCAAATAATGAAATGATAAGGAATACAAAAACAAATGTAGACATTACATCGAGCCGTTCCAGAGATACAAAAGGCAGATCTGAAATCCTTAGTCCCCGTCTGTTCAGGACCTCAAGCAACATTTTTATTTCTGTGTTTGAAAAATCTAACAATACCCAGGCCATGAGATTTAATCAGTTTTTTCTTACTGTAAAAAACTTATTTTTTGCAGTAAAATCTGTTTTATCTATTTATCTATCAGATGACATTTTGCCATTTGACTACCATCCGAACACACTATCCTAAAACACACAAATTATTTAACATTTGATTGATTGATGCAACCATTAATATGATGGCTCTTGGGTTTGAATACACATCAAACATAACTTTAATAAAGAGTTTGAACAAGTGTGAATTGAGTGTGATACATGGGTAACATAAGGGGAAAACAAGGCCACTAATGAAATGAGAAGGATACAAAAACAAATTCAGACATTTAGGAGAACATCCAAAAACCTTAGGCTCTGTCTAATCAGGGTCCTCCCTGAAACATACTCAATATGTAATTCCACTTGACTAAATAATACAATCATAAAGACATGGGGTCTTGGCTTTTTAACTTAAAGCAAGAGTGTGAACAATGTGATAGACAGAGTATGTGTAATGCAGCATGGATTCAGAAGATTCAAGAGTAATAGGAGGGGAAACATTGATGTAGTTTGAAAGGAAACTGTACGTTTTTTTTGTTTTAATACAAGAAATACGTTATATTGCATTTGCTCTCCACAGCTGAGAAGTTAACGTCGTTCAGATCGCTCATCATCTTACGTCTGAAAACACCGAACGCTGTTTGTTTAGTGGCCGTTTAAGCTTCACTGGAGATTGGAGTGACATCAGGCTGAATACCTAATGACAGAATTTCCATTTTTGAGGTGAACCAGTTCTTTAAACAACTCTGTAACATCTGCCAGAGCTGAATGTATACGAACGCATCGATTGGTGGGAGGAAAATCAATCGGCCAGTCGTTCTGGTTTAAGGTGACACAAGGAGAAATCTGTGCTCTCCTTCAACTCCTCAGGTAGCACAGAGGAGGGGACAGTACAGCGTCAGATCTGAATCAAATTACAAGACAGTAATCAGTGAAGCTTTTAAAATGAGGAAAATCATTCTGGTGATCTTTGCTGCTATTGAGCTAAAAACAAAGGCAGCTGGGAGTGAGCGATCAAAGATATGGCTCTTTCCTTCAGTCAATCAGAGACGAAAAAAACGATTATCTGTTGAAGAACCAATGTGCCATAATATGCTCAATAAAGTGTTACAATAGTGTTGTATTTTGACACTCTGGCTCTTCAAGGAATGGCTCACCTACATGACAATTGTGTTAAAAGAAAAATGGTGTCATTTGCGTGGATCTATGGTGAACAAAAAATAAAAAACACAGAGAATTCAAGTAAATGAGGGCTGCTTTAAATTACTGCTACATTACTGTATACTACATTTTAATCTAATCCATCATTCTCTGAAAGGTTAATATTTAAACAGTTGAGAATAGAAGAATGATTATGATGAAATAACATTTATTGTTACAATTAAAATTTGAAATGTTGAAGGAACTTGCGATTCAAACAAGATAAAAATTCAATTCAGGAAGTAAAGGGTAACAGAAGCAGAGTAATTGACTTTCAAATGGTCGCTCCATGGGTGAATTATTCCTTTAAATGTATTTACAGAGCCTGTATGATTTCCAGAACATGTGATGTTTTTATTCACGGTAATGATTGTTGATTTTCTCCCGACAGCAGGAGTCATTTCCATCCAACATGCTGCGTTTATGTAGAACAGGTTAAGTCTTTACATATGATTATGCCGTTGACTCTGATGTCTTTTTCAAGCCAGTTTTTAATGTTACTGAGCACATTTTTTTGGAATGGAGAACATCTCTCGCATGAACCCAGCCAGGACTTTACAGTGTTATTAGCGCAGGATGCTGTGAGAGCAAATGAGGCTCGCCAACAGTTTTTAAAATGCCAAATATCTGCCTGGCAGCGACGGCAAGTTCCTATCCTGAGGGACATGTTGCATGGCAGGCTCTCAGCCATCTGTGAATAGGCGACCAGCTTATTTATTTATTTATATTTTTAATTAGGGCCCGTCTCCATGTTCTCAGCCAGCTCTTTTTCAACTGTCCAAGCTTCTAATAAAGCTCCCATGCAGCCACCACACAGTACGTGACATTATGTAGAGACAGCAGCACAGCATGCACACTCATTGAAACACATGTAAAGACAGCTTTTCTTTCTAATGTGTTTCATTCATTGTCTCACTTGTTGGACGTTATACATTGAAAAAATACCCTCAGGATTTTTGCATTGCTCCAGGACTTCAATCCTAAAAGATGATGTGTATATACACATAGTTTAAAATCCAGATGTTTGGCGAAATAGATCCGGCAATTCTGATTTAAGTTCTTGCAGCTGTGTTTAATAGCGTTCATTCTTAAAATGTAAAATGCAAATGTAGGGGTACCGTAGAATAGTATGTAATGTTGCATACCGCTAAAATGATTATATTATGATTATCTTATTCTATAATCTTTTATTTCAAATGACTTTTTTAGGAATTGTATGCCTTGATTGAATCATCTGCAGTACAGATGACAGGAAATAAGTAATTAGTATTCATTCTGGATTTTTCACAATTATATCGTACATATTTTGTAATTTACTCTTTTAATGTATACGACAGAAAGGATCAGAACAAATTAAATGATTAAAATATCTTTGTTCACTTTTGTGTATGCTTTAAAAACAAAGAAGCAGCATGACAGTTCTCGCTTATTTCATGTAATAGTGCAATAAGCGAATATTGACTGTATATGGTATTGAGTATGACACATTCATGTATGTTATTAATTCATATGGGTACAATATGCAATGACAAAAACATACAAATAGCTTTTTATGATTTCATTATCTCAACTTCTTGTGTTGTGATGGAAACGATTTTCATATCTCGTTCTTATATCGTGTTTTCTATCTAAGTTCACCGGTTACAAAGAATATGTATTAGTATTGATACTGTGTTCTGGAGATAAAAAACACTGCTTGATGTACTGGTACATTGCATGATTATGACACACATTTCCAATAACCTTGTTGTAAATAAGTGCCGACACTTTGCGCGTTATACCCCAGATTGTTTAAGTGACTTTTATATGCACAAATACAATCAATCTAGCTACGAGCAAGTCACAGTTTTTAAGTGTTTACTTTACAAAACGTATGTACAGATAACTGGAAACATCATAATCATTCAGTGAAGTTATGATTCTTGATGTAAGGTATGGTGAATAATTGATTATACAACACACATGACTCGCAGGTCTATTTGTCTCCTCTGCTAGGAATGTAGATCTCTACTTTAAAAAGGAGGGTCAAAAAGTCATTACTATGGTAATGCGATGCAAAGGCCAGAGGCAACAAATTGATCTTGAAATTGACATGCTGTCACAATGACTGGTCCCCACTCCATTGAGATAAACAAATGCGCCGCCTAAAAAAAGAATAATCAATTCTGTATTATCAAGCCCGAAAGTTGGTAAAATGATTATTTTCCATGAAGTTATCAGATTGAAAAGTAAGTACCTGGGAAAAATGCCGGGGCTATTCAAACTACAGTGAGGTTTCATATTTATGAGCATGAGGAAATCAGTACATCAACCTCGGTAGTTAAACACGTTTCAATAACTATCATTGTTTTAATTCGTCTGAGGTCAATGATGGCGCTGCATGTCAAAGCGGAAAGCAATAACTCAAATTCATCTTTTTTTTACCGACTGGAAATCATAATTTTTCTCGAATGTGTCTGTATTCAAGCTGTTTCAAGGTCGATGATGGAGCTGCAATCTCCAGAGACTGTAAATAAATTATACATTAAGAATTAAATATAGATGTCATTTGTGCATAAGAATACCAAATAACTTTTGGTGTTTTACCTTGCCTTTTAAAACTAACTAAAAAACATGCATCGGACATTATTTACTCACATGGACACTGGAATATAAGCGCATATCTGTTGTCAAGGTTCTTTGTCTTTGACGGTTTAAATACAAAAAAGCTATATGTTTTATTGACAAGAGGAAACTGAAATCTTTTTTTAAGCTGTCTGCGACATAAGCCATCTGAGAGGAAAACAGCGTGGAATATACAAACACGATTTGATATTGCAATCATTTGTGCAATGTGAGCATTCATATGTCAAAAGAATGACTGTAGAGAATAGAAGAAAACACCTACTTGTTTTAGACATTTTGTGCTGCAACTTAAGGAGCAAACATTTGTTAAAGCATTTCTCATTAAGACTTAACCTTAGTGTGCAGCGTGGAGGTCAGCGAGGGCCCATTGATGGTTCACGCAGGGCTGATTTAATCCCTGCATCAGACATGCTGAATTTTAACTCACATTGCAACCAAGTTGCATCATGTTGAAGAATAATGTCAGGTCACCGCTGTGGATTTGATTAGATATCAGTTACGGTACCCCTACATTTGCATTTCACATTTTAAGATTGAAAGCAATGCTATTCAACGCAGCAGCTGAGTCTAATAAGCTTGAATTCTCTCATCACCAACCAACAACTAGGGAAAGTCCAAGAACCAAGCATGTGTGGGAGAAACAGATGACAATGAAAGATGGCCATATAGGGACCTTGGACATTTCCTTGAGCAATCACCAGGGTTGAACCATGCATGCATAAATATTGTATGATATAAATATGTGGCACAAAGCACATTCTCATTTGGTGGAGGACAGCATGAAATGAGCACAGTCTGAAATTGCAAATAAGTGAGAGGAATGAGTAAGTAAGAGGAATACATTTCCCCACAATGAAAGGATTATTTGGTGGATACAAAATAGGATTCTACTGAGGGGAGCGGTAAAGTCTGACTGCTCAAGTTAATGAAAAGAAAGTTTTCTGCTGTGAGTTAGGCTTTCATTTGAAAGCAAAGTGCTTTAAAAACATGGCATAAACTTTGTGACATTAGCTGAGATTATTGCATCTCTAAAATAAGTCAGATTGTGCACAGTTAAGGACACTAAGCACATAATGATGCATTTAATAAAATAAATAGTGGTGAAATCAGGAATTTGTATGTGTTATTTGATGCAAACCGTCAATACAACCTCTGTCTATTTTACACGGTTACCTCGTTTCACTTGCTATTTAAATATAATATGACTGTTCGCTTCTTGGCTTTATTAAATGTGTCCACGAGTGTAACACACCCATTAGAATTCACTAACAAGTCTTTAGCAATGCATTGAATCACTTCGTGAAATATTCAAATTTCTGTTGGCAATTTTTTTTGATGAAGGCATTCACCTTGATGGAACTTAATCAGAAATTACTGACTCGGGTCAAAACCTGCCACCTTTAGTCATTTCAGATGTCTGGGCTTTTGACTGTTTTATTGCCCCTGACATGTTAAATGAAGGCACCTCACAGCAGGGGTTTTGGTCAAAATGGATATTCATTAAAGTTCATTCTATGGCCTCGAGGGAAATCAACAGGGATAGAGTCAAAGGGCTTTACCTTAATCCAATCTGCCCGCATATGACTAATACAATGGGTAGTTCTTTATGAGTAATAAAGTGGGAAATATTTAGGCTGCTCAAAGACTTGAGGGGGCAATCATTGAACTGCGAAATGATTCAAATTGACAAAGACCCTCCGTCTTAGAGTCCTCACGTACATCCTGAGTCCCGAACCCCAGTGTGCCTCAGGTAGGAAATGACTTTGATTTTAAATTAGTTCAGAAAGGGACCATCACTTCTTTGCATATATTTAACAAAAAACAGCCAATCAAGAGTGCATTATCTGCATAAACTAGCTTAATTTGTTAGACATGCTTAATTAGCATTCATAGAACACTTAAGAGACACACTTAAAGGCATTGTTCCTGAGATAATACTTAATCATAACTACTGTAACCTTGACTTTCATGTTCATATGTCTGTAACGGACGTTCGTCTGACTCACAGACCACTATTAATGAGGCCATTTTATCTCCAAATAATTATAGCGTGGGTCATCAGATTCCTTTTCCTACCCCAGGTCCCCGTAGCTCAGAAGAATCGTTTCAGAGAAGCATTATCAGCACTGTGAGGGCAATGCCCCAGATTTATGATGTTTTATCAAGATTATAGTTGGAAAGAAGCCATAAAGCTTTCACCTATTAACCTATTCTACTCTCTTACATTAGTTTACCAGTGAGAATAACACTTTCAGGTTCAATGTAATATTATACAAGTTTAAATATGGGTTTCATAGATAATTATTAATTCAAAAAAATGTAATGCTCTGTCTTATGTATTATTGTGCCTGTCAAGAGGTGTATTGCCTCATTAAGGCAAACCACTTAAAGGGCTTCTCAAGTGCATGCTGCTCTTTTTCTTTTTGTTATTCAAGGGTGGATTAAGCTTTTAAGAACGAAGGCTTTTTCAACTATTAGTCTATAAAACACGTTGGATTAGTGTTTACACTCTTTAATTTATATGAGAAATACTTAATTGGAAACATACAAATAAAAGCCTTCCAGAAAGGCTATGTGCAGTCATATACGTGCCAAATACCTTAAGTGCCAGTACTAGAAGCGAAGCATTCATCTCCAATGAAATGAAGAATTTTCCCTCAAAATTGAAATCTATCTATTGTTAAATTATGAAAAGCACAAATAATACCATGACAACCAGGCTTATTGTTGTACATCAAAAAAAATAAACACCAAGAGACCTACATTTCCTTATAACCATGAACAGATACAGATGTAGCAACTGGGCCTGAATGTTCAGCACCATGGACAGAGCCACAATATCAAAACTGGACTTGATGATTGCAGCTCATTGGATAGAGGCACACGGAGAAACTGGATCCAACAGAAACACTGGGTCTGGATGTTTGATAACCATGGACAGAGAAAATGTGATAAAACTGGGTCTGCATGTTTCAGCACCATGGACAGAGACACTGCAATATAACTTAGTATGCATTTTTCAACGCCATGGATAAAGATATTGTGGTGTAATGTGGGTTTGCATGTTTCAGCACCATGGACAGAGACAATCTAATAGAACTGCATCTGCATGTTTCAGCACCATGGACAGAGACAACGCAATACAACTGGGCCTGCATGTTTCAGCACCATGGACAGAGACAATGCAATACAACTGGGCCTGCATGTTTCAGCACCATGGACATAGACACTGCAATAAAACTGGGCCTGAAGGTTTCAGCACTATGGACAGAGACACTGCAATATAACTTAGTATGCATATTCAACACCATAGATAGAGATATTGTGGTGTAATGTGGGTCTGCGTGTTTCAGAACCATGGACAGAGACAATCTAATAGATCTTCATCTGCATGTTTCAGCACCATGGACAGAGACAATGCAATGCAACTGGGCCTGCATGTTTCAGCACCATGGACAGAGACAATGTAATAAATCTGGGCATGCATGTTTCAGCCCCATAGACAGATTCGTATAGTAAAACTGAGCCTGAATGTTTTGCCAAATTCATTGCATTTGGTATTTAGAATTATCTTAACTATCTGTACATAAAGATATACATTACATTACATGTTACTTGTTAGACGCTTTTATCCAAAGCGACTTACATACTTAATACTGTGGGCAATCCCCACAGGAGCAATTTGGGGTGAAGTGTCTTTCCCAGGGACAGAACGACATGCTGACTGCAGTGGGGTTTGAACCTGTGCTCCCCTGATCCGAACACCATGCACTAGTCCACTGCGCCACATGCCTAAATATACATTTATACTACAATGAAAGAGGCCAGTTTTCACTAACAACAAGACAAACTAGTTACCTTCAAAATGACAGTACACCCTCACAGTGTTCTGTTTAGTCTACCATTGATTACACTGGCATAGATCAATCAAAGATTTATCCAGCAGAGAAACTATCGAAGTAGATATTGTCTAAAGATATCTGGATGTTTGAAACCATATGGCCCAGCCACATGCAACTGGAAACCATAAAAACCCCGGAGAGGAGAAGTGATGATTACTCCCTAATCACTCACTAATACTGCAAACAAGAGGGAGGGGGTCTCAATTCCTGACATGCTGACATTTGAGATACACAATTACACATGGCTTTATTACAACATGTTATTTATCTGACAGCAGATCATAAAATAAATTGATGGTTGCCCTAAAAATCTTTATGATGCCATAAAAATACTTAGATGTTCATAGATGCTATAATCAGCATGTTGCCCCAGAAGATCGCTGACGTGTTCACACTCTATGATGGGATTAGAGACAGAGAAACTATAACAACAGACTCTCAGTTCATGCTCCATGTTGTAAAATACACACAGTGGGGCAGATGGAGCAGAGGTTCCTGTACATTAGAGACACATGCTCACCTTTATCACACTCAACCTGTTCAAATGTACTCATATGCAGAAGTCAATGATGTGTCGGCTACATTTAACCCTCCTATTGTCTTTGTTTCCCCCCCCCTTACTTTGGTGTTCGCGGTCAAATTTGACCGGTCCTGTTTTAACTGCGATTACATTAACACAAAAAACATTAATCATCACCTCATTTCATTTAACACCCTTTCAAACTGTAAATATTGTATCAGACTACTGGTATACATGAAAAACTGTAGTAAATATACAAAGAATAGACACTGAACATGTATTGCGTGTGCCAGGTGTGATCCATGTGGGGGGATGGGCACATAAGAGCGGGACATGTGTCAAATTGTTCTGTGTGTGTGTGTGTGTTTATGTGTGTTTATGTGTGTTTATGTGTGTTCGTGTGTGCCAGGTGTGATTCACATGGGGGGATGGGCACATAAGAGTGGGAAATGTATCAAATTGTTCTGTGTGTGTGTGTGTGTGCCAGCTGTGATTCACATGGGAGGATTGGGCATATAAGGGGGGGGGACACATCTAGAGTGTGTGTGTGTGTGTGTGTGTGTGTGTGTGTGTTGTGTGTGTGTGTGTGTGTGTATTTTATCTGATCCGGATGGTTACTAATTCCTTTACTTTATGGTGGTCATTTTTGACCGGGAACACCATGGGTGTTACAAAGTTGACTAAATCATCCAAAATTCAATGAAAGTGGTGATCAGCAATTTGATATGTTCAAATGTCTACTGTGAAGGATATCATGAAGTCTTAATGCAATCGAATGTAAAACAAAAAAGTTATGATTGATGAAAGTAGTAAATCGGTCAGATTTGACCTGAAGAGAGTGGGCCATAAATAAGATGATGATTTTGCTTGAAACCCATGAATGATTACACTTCAGCTCTAAATGCAAAGGAATGACTTTGTAAGTATACTTAATAGATGATTGTGTAAATGTGTAGTTATATCCTGTGAAATAATGTTGTGTTTGGGGTTACAGGTTTCACTGCCGTGTACCCTGACAAAACCTTTCATTTATAATTTATAATATGTATATATTATACCAACCAGTGGTTTGGACTTGATTCACACAATTGGACTCAAGTCAGACTCAAATTACAGATTCAATAACTCAACAAAATCCTCCAAATACTCCCAACTGGACTTGAATTTTAACACATATTGTGACTTCACTTGGACCCTAAATGGAGACATCCCCAAAGCCCAAGGATTGAGAAATATGGGAAAGGGCAAAACACTATCTATTCGGCTTAAATCATCAAAACGTGCTAAATGAACTTTCAGTAGTACTGAAATAAATGATGTGATGGCATTTTACCTACACTGTTTTACTGTATGGTTTTTATGTGCCCCAAGAAAAACAAATGCCTCCCCACACCATCAATTTAAACACAATGTGGCTCCAAAGAATGAGTCCATGGAGCAGAATGGGCTCAAAATTAAACACCCCAACACTATAATATTTATTCATCTGGGGAATGTTTGCTTAGATTGCATTTTTGTTTTCAGTCAAACACATACTGTACTTCTAAGCTCTTTAATAAAAAGCACAGTCTTACACATTACAGTGTGCAGTGCTTGAGGCACCTGAGAGGCTCCAGCACGGCACTTCAGGGACACATACCTTGCACAAGAGCATTTGATTCACTTCTCCCATTGCAAGATTTAAGAGAGAAACCCCATATCTCTAATCTGTAAGCCTCCCGCTATCTGATGGCACTATTGAGATGCTTTGCTGGCACTATTTAAATGTTTCTTTCTTTAAGTAGCGATAAATAGAAGACAAACTGCAGGCCACAATGAGTCTTTGGCACGGTGGAAACCAACCAGATTGCCCCAGTGGCTCTGCAGCATGTAAAGCCAACACTGCTGCAGTCAATAGAGAAATGGATGAGCCTGCACAGAAATGACTGGCTTATTATTTTCCAAAGGAGGGATGCCCCCTTTGAAGATGGTCAGTATCTCCCTGAGTGTGTCCTAACCAGCGATGATCCCCTTCCCCTCAGGTACTGTGTAATGGGCCAGTGATGGATTCCTCCTTGTCCAACCTGCCAACCATGGGACGGTTCAAGAGTTGGTAGTGACTGATATTTCTCTCCAGGTTTACCCAGGTCGTGCTCACAATCAGCAGATGTGCTCACTAAGTAGTGATTCTACCACACTCTGAACAGGATTGCACTTCAGAAAGCACAATCATCTTGCAACTGTGCAATTTTGATGTCATCAAAAAGTCCAGAACCTCCCCACACCATCCTCAAGGAAATGGCCCGTTCAGCTAAAACAACGCTGCTCATCAAACCACAGAGAGGCAGTCCACCTTCTCTGTCATGTGTTGACATAATACCAGCAAGAAATCATTTGCCATCCTGTTCAAAGATGCAAGGATTGCATTTCCATGTGTGCTACACAAGAAACACATGACAGAACACCAAAGAACCAAATCAGTAAAGACTTTTTGAATGTTCCATCAGCAGGAATGTAAACAACAGCAAACATACACTATGGTAAATTCTCTGGGCAATTCATGGTTGACATCTTTAACATTAAAAGCTTGACAATCAGAATCAGAAACTTAAATTGGTTCCACAGCGGGGACATTTGCAGCGAAGGTACATTGCACATAAAAGGCAAAAGGATAAGAATAGACTTATTGTACATATTTAATAGAAAGGCAAGCACACGTCAACAATTGTTAATAAATTGCGAAGAAATTAAAATGGCATTTTGGCTGACATATATGGAGCAAGGCCTCTGCCTTTAGAGATATGATTGTTGTTTGTCTAGATGCATTTTTAGCTGCATGTATGTGCATATGCATCAAGTTAAAGATGTAATGGGCACTACTGACATATTTAAAGGTCTAAGAGATGCAATAAGTTAAGATTTTAGGGTCCCATGACACACAAATGACCACGATATATCTGCAGGGTTTGATAAGGTTGTTGATCACCAGCAGTGAGTCGGCTGCTAGCGAGCCAGGAAGTGAGATTTCTCACTTTCCAAACTCTCTGCCTTTACTGTGGGAACAACCTCAGCTGCTCTCATATTCTCAGCTCAGTGATGGATGATGGTGTGAGTGCCACAAGAAACGCTGCTCCCTACCCAAAAAAGCAAAGGGAAGAATATTAAGGTATTTAGCATTTGATATATTCCCTCTTCACTAGATGTGTCTGTTATCCACTATAATGAATGTGGCTTGAATATTTAATTCAGGTGCAACTCTGTGCCATAACAGTTCAAATGTCTTCATTGATAGAAGAAGCCAACAAAAATACGGATGACTTTGTGCCGGTGTGAAGGAGCATGCTCATTTAAATGTTAAATGTGTGTTTTCCTCGGTTCATTATGACCAGGACGCATTCTCTTGGTTTAATGAGTAGGTAATTCCGAGTGGCAACAACAAGCTGGTTGATATTTATCAAAAACAAAGGGGCCAAATAAGTCATCAAGAGAAATGTCACAGGGAGCCGTAACCTTTTAGAGGGGCTAACCTTTGAGACTCGGTGGCATGATATGGAGTGGTTTGGCGGGAGGTGGAGTACTGAGTAATAATGAGTGTTTGTAACAGAAATTAACTTTGGGTTAATGATCAGTGCGGGTCATCCAGGAGCTCCCTGGAACAACAGAGCTGCAGAATCAAGAAGCATTGGTTTTTATGCACAAAACATAATGATAGAACAGGGCGGTCATGCATGGTATCAATCTTGTGGTTTAGTCAATTAAACCCTCGAGGCTTCTTTAAGAGTCAGGTTAGGTATGTGAGGGGATTTTAACCGAGATGCTCTTGTTGATTTGCTCACAAAAATCGGTAGAACAATTTGCCTGTTTTGCGCTCAAACACCCACGAGCGCACTTTGCAGGATTGAAATGTATCATGCACTCCACGATTCCCATCCCAACAGCTGATGGTAAACACTATATCAATGATATGTTGAGTCTTCCTCACACTCCTCTCTGTGAGCTCGAGCTTCGCCTGCATGATGAAGCATCTCGCCCCGGGTTTAAGTCATAAAAGTGAAGCTGCTGGGCCAGAAAACCACATTTTCTGAGTAGGTAATCATAACCATTAATCATGCCGGCACACTCCTCTTTCCCATTGGCCAGAAAGAATAGGTCATGGCTAAGGACTGCCCCTCCACACTGCCGGTGAAAATGCATCCCCTTCCACACACTCAAGGCCATTTAGGCTGATTTGTCGTGGAAGTGCTGTGGAATTACCTGAGTTGTGGTTGTCAAAGATACACAATTAGGATAAAGTGGGAATGTAAGAGCGGAGGCTTTCCTAGCTCTCTAACACTGTTATGAAATTGTCAATTTTAATGGCTAACATTTGAGATACTCTTAGGATATAAAAACAAATGTATTGGGGTTATGTCAAATCCAAGCTGCTCAATTACTGCATTTGTCACAACTGTATATCATTCAGAGAATTGTGTTGCAGTATATTATTATAAAAAAGCAAATTATTCCCCTTCAATAACAAAATGGAAAACAGGCATTTCAATATTGACAATGCAGCGATTTGTTTTATGTCAGGCCACTCCACAGGATCGACAATCGATCCATGAGGACTCTCTCTACACAAGTTCAATTACCTTCAAAGAAAAGGGACACTTGTGTTCAGGAGAAATAAGGATCAGTTGTTGCATTGCTTCTTCCGCCTTTATCATTTCCATGTTCACAAATGCAGTTTTTCCACGCTTTTTTTTTTGGGCTCAGATTATGATTAAATTAGGTCACACATGCTGTAACTGTTTGCTGCACTCTCCTACATTTTGGAGCCAAACGAGTTGTGAAAAAGCCCTGTGGGTGCCTTTTTAATCTTTCAAAAGAGAGTACTGATCGCTGACAAGCCCCGATGCCGTCAAAATGTCGTCTATGACCTGATACCAAACTGCTGACAATATTGCTGACATACTGTGCTAGTAATGGATAATAACTTCCCTCATGTGGAGAAAAGAAATCACGGAAGTAGCTATAACATTCAGGGCTAATTTAGAATTGGATGCAATTTAAAGAGAAATACTTTATCTCACCGGTGCAGCATTTGAGATGTCAGCGGTGCACGTAAAATCACCTTGTGCTGTCGAGGCCTATCGGGACAGCTTTTATGTCTTATGGACAGGGTTAAGTACCAGAATCTCACCCTCTTCTTCATTTTCTTTGCATTTAAAAATAAATGCAATGTCCTATCTTGTATGTTTTTTTATTCTGAGCAATGTGTGGTTCATACGTGATGAGTAGTCCTTTATTTGCCTGTAATGCTATAGAGATGCTTAAAGTATGCAAAAATATCCACAAGAAGAAATGATGTGAAGATGGATACCCACCTCATATTTTTCGTACATCTGCAGTTTGTGTTGCAGTTTATAGTTGTACTCTTTGATAAAATCCCTGTTGAGCTGGACTATTTTAACTAGCAGGAGGCACACTATTTAAGTTTGAGTGCTGTCCCCACTGAGGCCTGAAGCAGTCGCTCTCATTCTGTGAACACATTCAAAACAAGTGTTTATAGTTGAGCCCAATCTGTCAATGTCTCAATGCTTCTTGTGAAATGTTAATGAAATAAACACTCTTCGATCAAAATATTTACATCCTTTCATGTCGACACAATTGAGACGACGACATGTGCCGAAAAGTGCCAACTCCAACTTCAACCCCCCCCCCCCCCCCCCCCACCCCACTTCATTTGCTTTATATGTATCCCAAATAGTTCAGTGGACATTTCTGTCTGCAGATGAACGATGGGGAAACAGCTACACTCCAGGCCTGATTGGAAAAGCAACAGCCAACATTGACATACTGTGTGATTTCCCCTTAACCCAAAGTGTTAAGGAGGACACAATATGCTTATTTGAAGTTCATATTTGTATTTTTGGCCTCTACTGTGATATGTTTACATGCTTTAATGTTCAAAAAGTGTTATAATTCTCTCATACCGCCTGTGCTGCAGCACCTCTTTTCACCCTCTGTCTGAAACCAGAGCCCAGTCTGCTCTGATTGGTTAGCTGGCTGGCTCTGTTGTGATTTGTGAACCGCTTAGAGATGTCCCGCCCCTTAGCCTATCATGTACAATGTGTTGGAGACCTAGCGAATAGAAACGCGAGTGTTACATAGTGATGGATCTATGTTATGGAAGTAAACAAAGGAGTCCAATCAAGGCATTTCAGTCAGGGGGTTTAGGGATTTTAGCCTTCACAGACCATTTACATGCAGAACAAACTATATCACACACTACAGGAAAGGGAATACCCCAAATAGAATGATAGAGCCTCTTTAATGCCCTGCAGATTTAACCAATGAGAGTGTGTTAGACTACCTTGGTGGAAATCTGTGCGAAATAATCTTCTTATTGATGTCTGTTTTCTTATGTCTTCTCCTCTGGCTGCATGTGTGCAGTGTGGTGTCTCTGTCTCTGTGTGAAACCTGTGTCTGTTAATTATTAGGAGATGTGCTCCAGTGTATATTTGTGTTCTAGTTTATTTTAGTTTGCTTTGCAAGTTGGCTGGTGAGCCCTTTTTCTTTTGTCCATTAAAAGACCATCTTGTGGCTTCAGAGATCCGATTCCTCTCCTTTTTCTCTCGCCCAGTCATTTTATATTTTGTTACTTCCCTTTGGTTCCCCTAGCCCAGTAGGGAACGTAACAAATGGGACATAAAAAGACTGAGACATAAAAAGTAAAGTGGCTGGAAATAAATCAATTAAGAATGAGAAAAGAGAATTACCATCTCGAACAAAGAGATTAGCATCCAAGCAATATCTTATCACCTTCAGGTTATAGGAGGAGATTAGTATGGACTGCCTGAAGTGGGAGACATACAGCAGATACTGTATTTACCCATTCCAACCATTGATTACACAAACATTCAGAGAGAAGCCCCACGTGAAATGAATCAATAAATATCAATTAAATCAGACCAGCCTGTAAATATCAAAGGTTGACGTGGAATTTTAACAAAGTATAGAAAAAGTTGCCACTAGAAGCTCCTAATGTGTTGAGTGTGCCTTCAAAACAGGATAAAATAACCTTGTGTGATGATTACAACCTAAAAATAGACTCAGCATGAATCACTGAGGCTCAGCCGCAGAAGGTGTATTCAAAATGAAGGCAGCATCTCCGGTTTGCCTGTTATCGCTTTGTTAAACCTCCCCTCACACATCGTCCTGTCTTTTTTATTTCCAGGTGACTAATGATGAAGAAATTCCATCAAAGGAATCATTTAAAGGGCACTTCCTGGGAGGATGCTGAGACGCTCCCCTGGGAGACAACTTTTAAAAATCTTATAGCAGACACAACTTCAAAGGTGGAGCAAATAGCAGGCTGCACTTCTATCGTTTTTGTTTTTTTTGGTTTTGCATTGTGGAGGCTTCAATATATTCCCTCGCTTGTTACTTTAAATGTATTTTCCCATTCCTATTACTTTAAATGTATATTATTTCGAAAAATAAAAAGTAATTCACTTGATTGTGAGCAGTATGCACTTGTACACACACACATATAGGTTTTTTTAAGCAAATTGAATTTTCAAACAAAAGAAAAGGATCATTTAAGCGTGTCTGTCTAGTGAGCTTCTATTTGTGACCTGAGTGGAAGGAAAATAAAATAATGAAAGTGATTTGAGCACCCGGCTTTGCCACCAGTCTGCTTATTGTATTCCAGTGTCAGGTAGCAGCTGTGTAATCACATGTATCTGCTAGAGGCACTTTTAATCAACAGCTACTGTATATGGAAAGTGCAACAATAGAATCCTGTTAACTCTGAAACCAAGATGCAGACCATCCGTTGCTAATAGCCCTATTCAAACAAGAGCAGCTAATATTAATGAATTACGCCTCAGCCTCTGTGTTTTTTTTCCGCATAATGAAATTTCCTGATCCTCTTGTGGCCTGGATGCAATTGTGCAAGGTCAAGATTAAATCATTTATCAATAGCTGATTAAGCAAAGCAGAATGTGTTGTTGATGGAAGATTGCACATAAAGTGCAATTCACACACATTAAAGCCTCTGCAGATCTATTTTAAAACAGATGTTTTTTTAAGTAAGGATCACAGAGTCTGGCAGAAAGTATCTTTTTTTATAAGTGCACAAGGACAGGAAGCCCTTAGACCTTTTGCGACAACGTCACACCAGTTCCGCTTCTCTACTTGGTAAGAGCAGGGATATTTACAAATAATTATTGCATGTGAATGGTCTGCAAGGGCTGAAATCCCAAAGTTCCCTCCCACACATGAAACGCCACCTTTTTTTACTTCAATAACAGAGAAATTAATATCCAACACTCCCGCTTTTCTTGGCTAGCGCTTTAACACATTGTATGTGATAGGTTAAGGGGCGAGACATCTCTGAGCGGTTGACCAATCACAACAGAGCCGGCCAGCTAACCAATCATAGCAGACTGGGCTCTGGTTTCAGACATAGGGTGAAAAGAGGTGCTGCAGCACAGGCAGCAACTTTTTTTCTGGGGAAAGCACTTGTGTGGTTTCACAAAAGAGACATATATTGAGAAGTTTGTCTCAGATTTTGCTACTCGTATTTGACTTGTGACGGTGTTATTATTCCTTTATTAGCAGAATTTTGCTTCATCATCCATCAGACATTGGCAACATATATTTAACCTCATATCAGTCTGAAGCTCACCAACATTAGAGCTGCTAAAGCTAAAAATATTTATCAGGGTGTGTAATTACATCCAGGCGTCGTCATGTACTTTCACAACAAACACAGGAAATTATGTTTCTGTGGTGTGAAGTTAAGCTTCCGCATCTAAAAAGGTACAACTTGAGTGATGGTGTTAACGACTTTACAGAAATACGACAACATATTGAAGATAGAAAGACGTCTTCTTTCACTGAATGATTGACAAGTCTCTTTCATAAACAGTGCTCAAAGGACGGAAGCAATAGCAGCTTGGCTCAAAATATGTTTTCAAAAACAAGAGAAAATCTTGATTCAGACGAAATTATTAAAAACCATGTCCAGTTCAGTGAAAATAAATACTTTATAAAAACATCAGAGCCTCAGCCTTTGACAGTGCAGTTCACCGGCAGTGTAAGGCAAATTAAAGTGTTTGATAATGTCCATAAGATAGGAGAAAAGAAACCGAATCAGTCAGTGTAAAATGTGTTATGTCACCTGCTTTCTCATGTGCAGTTTTACACAGTCAATAAAAATATTTGAGTTATGTTTTCGCTGCCTCACTGAATTGTGAACTTCTTTGAAATCCAGCTGTTTTGACAATCTTGCGTCAGTCTTCAGCTCCAGTGCACCTCAACACTCTCATGTAGCAGCACATCAGCAGCCAGTCTCACTGAGATATTACACATTGTCTTCCTTTCCCTTTTTCACCCTCTTCATCATCCAGTTCTACACCTGCTGCATTATATAACAAAAAACGTCAACACGTACAAAAAATAACTTGAAGGTATGCCACAGAATATCAAAGCTTCTGGCCAGGTTTGCTCGTCAATCACCGGCTTCATATTGCTCTGAGTTCAGTGACAGGGACAGAAACTCCCTCCAAAAATAAAAGCTCTTTCAAATTGAAGACATTAATCCTTGTTGGCATGTCGTTTTAGGATTTTAAGACAAGTTTCAGACACTGTTATGTAATGTAGCACACACAATCCACCTTAAATTGGCAATGTTTTTTATTTGTAATTAAAACCATGCAAACAATTCCTTACTGTGTTTGAATTTACACGTGTAGACATGCAAGACACCGAAGATGCATTATTTGAAAACAATTTCTGATCAAAAGTGTATGTACAATGCAGCCAAGGCATATATCTCAATAATGAAACCCCAAGTGTAAAGCATAAGTCTGCAACACGATGCCTCCATGCACCATTAAACATGAAACAGGTTCCATCCTGTTAGTATGCTTCTGTCTGGCAAAGCAACACAGTCCAGTTTCCCTTGAGCTCCACCAAGAGTCCAGTGATTGAACTCACATGATAAGCTCCGCTCTTTCTCTTTAGGAGTGGATAAAGGTAGAGCAGCCTGTGCAGAGTGTGTGTGTGTGTGTGTGTGTGTGTGTGTGTGTGTGTGTGTGTGTGTGTGTGTGTGTGTGTGTGTGTGTGTGTGTGTGTGTGTGTGTGTGTGTGTGTGTGTGTGTGTGTGTGTGTGTGTGTGTGTGTGTGTGTGTGTGTGTGTGTGTGTGTGTGTGTGTGTGTGTGTGTGTGTGTGCTTGGATAAGTGTCTCACATGGGGACATTAAACTTTATTGCATGCCAACGACTAACGCTCCAACAATTTCTAATGTACCCCCTGATGTGTTCACACAGATTTTTTATTTTTGTTTTTTTGGCTGCTTCACTTAGCTACCATAGCAACACTTTCAAATATCATCTAGTTGCAAAACAAAAAACGAAGCATTACATTAGGAAGCGAATCAGCCACAAGACTTTAAAAGATGCATGCAGCAGTCATATATTTCACACACCGCAAACTCTGCATCACATGAAGGAAAAGTAGCACTTTGTCTCGCCCTCACCTTGCCTGTGCAGCCTGACGTAGAGTTCCAGATGGGTGGTTCACAGACGACTGATACTTCAGGTTGTGGATGTTCTGCTGGAGTGCACACGGCAGTGAGTAGAGGCAACAAGAGTAGAGGGGAGGAAAAGAGGAAAAGAGACTGGGCGAAGGAGCAAATGCTGAATTATGGATTTGGAGGCGGGGGAGAGAGAGGGATTCCTCTGCAGCTCTTACTCCCCAGATCGCAGAGTGTGAATCATCTTCTGCATGGATCAAATGGCACCGTCCACTGAAGGGCTGGGTCTGTGAGTCGCAGTGAGCAGAACAGAGGGTATCGTCCTGGGCTGGGATGGGGAAGGGGGGGGGGGGAGTTATGCTATATGAGAAGCAGCAGAGCTCTGTGTTACAGTCAGTATGGAGAGCCATTCTTCAGCTCACAGCCAGCATCATGCTAAACAGATTTTCTGTCTTTTACTGTCGCTCTTTTCCTGCACACATGCACACAGATTCAATCACAGTCTGTTTGATGAGTGAACATTCTCACTGTAGCTTCTCTTTAACCAGATAATCAATACCTCGGGTTCTTTATGGCAAATGCCTTTCAATATCCAGCCCCTCCTTAAACGATTTATTCTCTCCACTGCTCCCTAAATCACTTTCTTCCTAGTGTTCGCACCTATACCTTTTTCTTCATTCCTTTTGATATTATTCTTTCTAAATTCTTAGCTGACCACATTTGTCAGACATTAAGTAAAAGCTCCCTTTTTGTTTTCTTACAGGAATCTAATACACTCATGTCATGGCTACAGAATACGATACACTATCAAATACTTCATTGACCCTGTACAATTTGTTCTAGACTCTGTCCTGCAGTTCCAATGAAGATACAAATCGTACATACTACAGAGCAAACAAAAAAGGACGTTAACATATGTCTTATGGACATGTAATGACAGAGTAGTTCAAGCGTTCTATTTTTTCAGTTTGTCTGTATTTCTTGCTTAAAAACAAAATTGACATCATGGTTTCAAGTTCTTATATTGCCTGATTACACATCAAGCAGTATTTAAGCATATTTAATTTTCAAAATTAGTTATCATTAAAATTCTATACTACAGACGAGGCAAAATGGTCCCCTAAATTGCAAAAGTAAAGGTTAACAGTTTAAGTATACAACAAATGCTTAAAAACCCTGTAAGGCCCACGGTTGTAATTTTACAACATTACTTTAAGCTATCCTAAAAAAGTCAGTAAATGTTTTGTTTTTTTAAAGACTACATTTACATAGTCAAAAGGTCCTTTTGTTCAGCCTCACAATGCAATTTTTGTAATTATTACAATGTCTAGAACATGTACATATTTAGTTATTGTGGAATACATTCATCAAATTTGATATAAATATAATGTCTTTGATAATTCACTATAACTCAGTTCTAAATGTGTCCTCTGTTAAGATTTTGAATTAAGACCAGAATTGAATAAATGAATACATTATTTCTGATAAAAGTATGTGAAGTTATATCTGTAGCAATATTTTAAACTCTACTTGTATCTTATCAGTTAATTAGTTACAAAAATACATTTAACTCTTCTCTGGTTCTGGCAGAAACAGTTATTTCTGAAATGTGTTGGGACACTTTGATGTACCCCTTTTAGTATGATAATTAGCCTGTTATCATTAGCCAGAAAGCATTGTGTGACTTGTTGAACTGGTTTATCTGCATGTGTGGGTGTAGGTATTCCTTTTATTATGATAATAGGCAGGATTGTGTGACTTGTTGAACTGGTTTACCTGCGTGTGGGTGTAGGTATTCCTTTTATTATGATAATAGGCTAAGCCAGGTAGTATTGTGTGACTCAAGTGTACAATGTAAATAGGATTCAGATGCTTGTTGCATCGGACACCTGGAAGGGGGTGGTGCATGCGTTCCTTTTAGTATGATAATAGGCTAAGCCAGACAGAATCTCTGGAATGATCTGTGACTTTGATGTGTACCAAGGCAGTGTCAATGGGATACGAGCCAAGTCTGAACTTGGATTGTCAGGTGATGTTGTGATGAAGCTTGCCTCCACGCTTCCAGAAGGTCACAACTACAAGATCTACGCAGACAACTACTTCACCTGTGTCCCATTGGTAGTGAAGCTCCTTGATCTTGGGATTCATTATGTGGGAACAGCCAGGCAGGTGCGCTTACCCAACTGTAACCTTGAAGAGGAGAAGAGCTTGAAGAATAAAAGGGAGAGGAAGCTTTGACATCCGAGTGGAGGCCAACCACAACATCTGTGCTGTCAAATGGTATGACAGCAGAGTGGTCACACTTGTGTCATCCTTTGCTGGACCAGACCCTGTGCAGAGAATTCAACGCTGGGACAAAGCCAACAAAACCTACGTAGAAGTTGAGAGGCCTTCCATTGTGGGTACTTACAACAAGTACATGGGAGGTGTGGATTTGTTGGACTTGTTTACAGCCAAATACAAGTTCCCAATGAAGTCCCGACGCTGGTACGTGTACATCTTCTGGTACACCATCATCCTTGCTGTGATCAACGCCTGGCTCCTCTACAAGCGGGAGTGCAAAGCTCTAAAGATGCCAAAGCAGGAGATCCTGAACAGGAGACAGTTTCAGGCAGATCTAGCATCCTCTCTCATCCTGGTAAGAATGCATTTCTGCTATTTGCCGTTTGTAATATTTTTTTATATTTCACTGTAATATTTTTGACTTGTATCCTAATGTATATTTGACATGTATCTTGATTGATTCTGTTCTAATCAGGTGAACACAACTCCTCTGAAAACACCCAAGAGACGACGACCATCTTCAGGCAACGGGAGCCCAGTAGCGACAGTGACATCAAGGAGCCCGTTGAATGCTCAGAAGAGACCATCCTCAGGTGATGGGAGTCCACCAAACGGGGCCCCATCCAAGAGATCACAACCTCCACTGAAAGTATGCAAGGACCTAATGGCACATTTTCCAGTGAAGACAAAGAGAAGACGCTCCAGACACTGCAGTAAAGGGTACACAAACACACAATGCACCAAGTGTGACGTCCGTCTCTGCTTTTCTGACGATAGGAACTGTTTTTGGGACTACCATTGTATTCATATTTAATAAATGACTATTCATAAAAAATATGACTGATGTGTGATTATTATTCATGCTATACTGATATAGGGCTAAGTAAGCAATCAATCCTTCAAATCAACCCTTAGTTGTTCAATATATTTATTCAGACAATGTGTGTAGAAATACAGGAATTCTGCTCCCACCGAAGGCCAACGTTGCAATATTACAACATTTCCCTAAAAACTTACCAAAATGTGAAAACCACTTTAATTTCTGCTCCAGAGGCTCCCTACAACAACATCTGAAAGGTCAACAAAATAAATTAGAATGTTTTTCTATATTTGGGCTTTACAGGGTTAATGCTCAATCTCTCGTTGGAGGTTTGAGCAAAAAGAAAAAGAAAAAAATGGGTTAGTATTACACAACACATTTTTGTTGGAAAATCATTCCTTTGTAGGTTCATCATTACGAGTGACTTTCTCCATATGGTCATTCGACTCATTATTAATATAAACATATTGATTAGTACTGCTTTAAGTTAGCAAACTAGCTAATTCACCAACCAGCTTCTGATACTGCATACATTTGCAAACAACACATATTTAGCAGATCCACTCCTGGTGCGGTATTTATTTTCTGGTCCATCCTCATCTGCTGCCTAACAGTCACCATCTGGAAAATAGTATTGGCTTAACTGCCCTGGGTAAACCTTCATTAAAACCTCCTCAAACATCATCTGGCTTTGTCTGAGTTTTTAGTCCTGAAAAGTGTCCGTTAAACTGGTTCGTATTTGGAGATCCTTAACACAGATTCCCCTTTAATAGCAGCCTCAATGGCAACTCAAACATCACCCCAACAAAATCCAAGATAAAGTGCACTGCTGCCCAATCTAGACAAAATCTTCTCTTGTTTCCAACCTAAGGACAGTCTATACTTCCATCCGTGATCATTCAATTACATTTAATGTAATGTTTGTACAGACAAGCAGTGCTCAAACCTGTCTTCATACAGCTTTCCTGCCTCCAGTTTGCTCAGCGAAAAACCCAATATACAGTGGAATAAAATAAATCATTTCCTGCATTGATTGAATGTCTCAACAAACTCAACACTGTTTAGAAGCAGTGCATTGTGGGGGTTACTGCTCTCTGTCTTTTATCTCAGAGCAACATTCAACTTTGAGAAAATAATATCTTATGGTTGATGGACATCACAGCATGGATGGAGACAAATGACAACTTGCAACCACTTCAATTCGGTTGCGGTTAAAAAATGATTGTGTGTCAGTGTCCTTCATTAAAGAGATTTTTTATTTTCTTTCAAAACAAGTTCAGCAAACATTAAGAATCTCAGAGATTTGTTGTCCATAGTGTAGCTGCTAAGCGATACAAAATGTGTACAATAATCATTTTCCTACTGAAGGCTTCCAGGGGGATATCTCTGTTTTTACATCGTTGTCTATCGTTTAAATGATACTATGTGTATTATTAACCTGATATTCAATATTTTTAATTTCATGGTCATTAATAAAGGTATATCTCTACACCGCTAACTTCAATATACCTGTAGTCCTCAACAAAGTGACAGGAAATGGGAAAAACATCTGAAATCGTTTTTAGCTGTTATTCATGCTGAAAGACACACATCCAAGTCACTTTTACCAAGCTTTAATCCGTTTTCTGTTAATAACCATGAGTGGTTTCCTAGGTGACTGAGCTGATTGCAATCTAAGAGACCTTGTGTTGGACGCGAGCCTATTGAATACCAATAAGAGAAACAAGCGTCCTATATCCACGCTCCATTCCAGAAGAGAAACCATTGATGCAAACTGGTTCTTTCTTTATCTCGATCTATATGATTACTGTGATGCCTCTTCAAGTGTGCATCATTATATCGATGGCACTCAGGAGCATTTGTCTCCCTCTGAGCGTGGCCCCCAGATTTAGCTTTACACCTGGGTTTTCATCCCTGTTAGTTTCTGCCTTGTTGAACCCATCCTCAGTTTCTCCCGGGCTGCAGCTCCTCGCCATATCACTGTCAGAGGAAGGGGGTGGGGGTGGGTGGGTGTCTGCTGCTGGGCCAGCCATGCGTCTGTAATCATTCTGGCTGTTGCGGTGCTGATTGGTGCTCCTGTGTCGGGCCCCGCTGTAGGTGAGTGATCAGCCGTTCTCAGGGATACACAAGTCTGCCGTTGATCAATTGCCCCATTAATCCAGCAGCAGAAAGGATAATGCACAGGCGAACAGGGATACAGGCTGCAGCACAGTGACACAGGCACGTGTTCTCACTTTGCAGCCGTGTAAAACAACCCCTCAGGTTGTTTTAGGAAAAAAGGTGTTACACGGATGATGTCCTCTATGCCCATATGCATAATGTGCTACCTGTGTTTGAGCTAAATATAACTGGCGAAGCTCTGAAGATGCACCAGCGTGTTGACGTTGAAGATAAACATTTAATCCATCTGGGACATGATCTACGTCATGGATCCAATACTCGCAAAGGTTGAGTACATTTCAAGAGAAATCCAACTGTTTGTCTGTGCAAACAATGGAGACTTAAGAGGTTTACGATAGCGTACATCTTAAGGCTGAAAGTATTATTACCTTTGTTTACATTTCCTATTTCTCCTTCTCCCTAACAAATTTGAACAAATCTAGTTCTGAAAACATTTAAAAAATAAAGAAAGTGCCATAATCCCTGCATCTTTTTGTATCAATCAATCTTCACTCCATCAATTTCAACATTGATCAGAAAAAAACTGAATTATGCGAGTGATAAAATGATGATTCTTTTTGAAAGGATTTTTCGCTCCGTGTCAGCTCATAACCAAATAAAGACAACATATCTGACAGTAAAGCTGTTACAAACATCAATATGAGTTGTGAGGTGACCGACTATTGCTTTGTGGAAGTTTGATGGCCAAATATGCACAACTTTTGAGGGGACTAATATTTGTAAAGCAACAATAACGCACTGCAACTGCATTCTGCGGAAACCTAGTGTGTTGGCAATTGGGTCTTTTTTGATTTAAATGAGAAAATTCTCTTTTAGGAAATGTTAAAGTGGTCAACTTAATACAGCTACTGTAACTGTATTGTCTTTAAGAGCTTTCTTTATGTTATTTTTCCAAAATGTGACGGCAGATAGACAGGTACCTGTAAGAAACACTGTCCCTCTGGAACTCGCTGTTCTATCATTTATTTATAGAAAAGCCATGCTTGAGTTCCCGACATGTTTATTGTCCAGCCAAGGCAATAAAATAAAAAATGTAATATTGTACATTTTCATATATTGTTGAAATGAAGACAATATCGAATTCAGAAATTCTTTATTACTTCCACTTGGGGAATATTTAAACAGTTTCATTTGCCTTAGTACCCTCAGCTGTAGGTGGCTCCTCAATATATTGCATTGCATTAAGGGATATAAGTGTCCATCACACTCCCACTCAACAACCAAGCCAATTTAGTCTGCATAGTCCTTAGTGACATCTTCAAGTGCTTCATTCTGGTACACTTCAGAGTGAAACACTTCATATTCAAACTAAGAGAGTTTCTACTTAAAAAGGGAAAGGTCAGAAGTGTTAAGATTGACCTTAATGCCATTTCCTCTCCACTGAGTAAACAAAAGTATGGTAATGCTTGGGAAAGTACTGTACGTCAGCCCTTTTCTATGATTCAGTAAACTGACGACCACTGACTAATGTTAAGTGACATATTCTAAGGATAATTCATATTCATCTCAATACACAACAATAACAGTGCAGTAAGGGGTTGAACCCTAAACCTAACCACACTCAAAAAATATGTTTTGTTGTCTCAAATCTCTCTTAAGAAGGCCTTGAAACCCCCTGTGTATGTTTGGTGACCCGACCCAATATGTTGCTTGCGCAGGTCATAACAATGTGTACCTTACTTTCTTGAAAACAATGTCTAGCAGCCTGTCAACAAACACATCAACAAATCCCTGAGCCTCCCGTAAGGCCTTCAGTATGAGATATAACTGTGATGAAACCAGGTTCATATCCTGTGTTGCCGTCACTCTCTACTCTCACAATGCCAAACAAAACAAATCCAAAACACTTGTTCTGTAGTCACTTCATGACATATACTGAGGGTTTGACCTGATGTACTTGCATTGCATACCCTAATCCTACCAGAATAAAGCTTTAAAAACATACAAGAATGTAGCCCAAAGTTGTTAGAAAGGGATGGTGAAGGACGGTAACTTTTTGAAGGACAGTCATTTATCTTCCCCATGACAGTTAGTGATTAATGGCAATAATTGTATTATCGTATTCAATCCAGGAGTACGCTCCATTTTTCAACATCAAGAAGGAAAGATGTGAACACAATAATAACAAGTTTAAAAATTGCGATCACACAGCTTAAAAGTGGTTGTTGGCAGTGGCGGACTGGCCATCGGGACGAATCCCAGAGGGGCCGGTACTGAAGAGGGCCGGTCAGACGATGTCTTGGCCGGTCGGATAAGTCACTAGCAACCCCCCCCCCCCCCGTTGACAAGTGGGCCGGTCGAGAGTCCCGGGCTGATTTTTAGTCCCAGTCCACCCCTGGTTGTTGGCGATAGAAAACCGAAGTCTCAGGCTCCTCCAACAATGCTACATACAATATCATGGCCATTTCTACTGATCATAATTCCATTGTTGAGGTCTACTAGAATATACATTTACTTTGTTCAATGTTCCAAAATCACATTGGTTTTCTCATATAACATCTCTGTATAGTATGTGTATTCACTCTCTGTCCTAAACTTGTTGGAGCTCCTGCCGCAACCTAATGCAACATTTACAGTTGTTAATAAAGATGATTGTAATGAGTCCATTTGATGTTTGTTTACAAGCCCTGTTTCGCTTGTAATTGGGAAATGTGAATCCTAATGAACCACATACAAAGATACACATTTACTAATAAAACCCAAAAATTAATCAAATCACAAATGTACACTTCAATGAGCAAACATTTATATGTTAACAATTCACAACCTCTCACCTGATAATTGCTTTTTGTTTCAGAATGATGCTGCCTCATGAGTCGCTGCAGTTCCCTGCGGAGCTGATGCGCAACTATCCAGGAGGAACACACGAGTCACGTCTAAGTCATTAATTAAGAAGATAAAGCTGAGCAATGCACTCACTCATTAGCCGCACAGTGACTGGGCATGTTTGGCCCTCTCCATGGACATCGCCAAGGTCACTGTGTGCAACCACTGTACTCTGTGAGCAACATTTTGTGTACTGATTGCATTCCATCAGGCATGCCACCACCTTGTTCTACAACATTTGCCAATCATTACAGACCTGAATAAACACAATGACAACACATGTTACAGTATTTAGGGTGGTTTTTATGGATGCCAAGCACAGCACATTCTCCCTTTATTGTCATTTAGCTTTATTCAGAGGTGGGAAGTAGTGGAGTACAAATACTTCGTTACTGTACTTAAGTACATTTTTCTGGTATCAGCAATTTACTCCATTACTTATTTTTCTTTCTTTTTCTTTTATTCTTACATTTTTTAATACAAATACCTGTACTTTCTACTTCTTACATTTTCAAAACAGGCTGGTTACTTTAGTTTTAGTCATTGCGTGCCTATTGATTTGAACAAGATCCGTGTATCCATCATTTCCTGGTCTTCTCTACAGAAGAGGGACCAATTAAAACGTTGTCATGTTGCCGTTGTTCAGCATGGAAACATTCATTAGCTAACAATGACATTATTGTTCTATTAATTTAAAGGGAGGTCAGGTACTCTTTAAAACAGCTGGTAGTTATAGGTACTTTCTACTTAAGTACATTTCAAAGCCCATACTTCTTTACTTTTACTTGAGTTAAGAAGTTTAGTCAGTACTTCTACTTTTACCAGAGTATTTTTAAACATGAGTATCTGTACTTCTACTTGAGTAAAGGATGTGTGTACTTTTGCCATCTCTGGCTTTATTGTACGTCTTGGTATTGACTGGACACTTTGTCTGTTGCTGTTTTCCAAAGTGTAGGGTTGGGGTTAGGGTTTAAATGTGATTAATGAATCGACAACTCTTTGAAAACGTAATTATATTTTCAGAAATATTGCAAGCCCAGAATCCTCATATGTGAGGACTTTATGTTGGTCAATGAAATATCCACTGTGTGGGTTTTGGACAAATGGATGGACAAATGGTCATTGCATGAATACAGTACAGAGTGCAACATTTTTGTATTCATGTATCTTTACAACCACTCACTCACTGAATGTCACAAATAAATGAATCCATACGAGGTGGAGGAATGATGAGTGAAGGAGTGGGACACTCTACTGCTCTCTCCATCACCCTGTATCCCAATCACCCACGATGATTGAGGCCAATCAGTGGCCTCAGGGCCTACCTCTTTGCTCTCGCCGCTCCTCCATTTGTGACCCATTGTAAAAAGCATTAGCCCGCCACCGCCAAAGCAACTCTCCATGTAGAATCATCCCACACTACGCCCGCACCTAATTGAGGTTTTCTAAATCCTCCCCTCCCTACCTATGGCTCAATCAGGCCAGATTGTATCATCCATAAACATTAGGGCTTTTATGTGTGTGTGCGTTTGTGTGTGTGAGCTGGTGTACTGTATGTGCATGTGAATACCGTCAGGATTGCCGAAAGGAAATCAGCTTTGAGATAATAGCTAAATGTAAAAAAGAAAACCTGGGCATGCAGAGCGTGAACTTTGAGCTTTGTAGTTAATTGATTTTCATGACATTTCCATAAAAATACATTTGTTTTCCCATCTTATCACCATATTCATGACATACAATAGGGGTTAAATCTAAATTCATTCTTGAAAGCGCTTTAAGTTCCCTGTCCTCAGAACCGTTTCTGCTTCAAAAGTTCAGAAAGTCATTGCTGCTTCTTTTCCTGCACGGCCCAGAAATTGATGTTTAGATAATGTTGCCTGCTGCCAATGGAAATATAATTAGTTTCAGGAGGTTTTTGGTCCTAAACCAATGTTATAATTATTATAACATTGACCCAGTGATGACACTAGATAAAGAGTCAAGAGATCATCACAGTTACTACAATGCATCAAAAAGAAAACTCTCCTGAGATTCCAACAATTAGAAAAAGAAAAAAGGCATAGGATAACCAAAGTGATTCGATTCATCCTCTGGAAACTGTAAACACTTTTTAAAAGGTTCTCAGCAGATCTTCCAATGGTCATCAAAGTTTAAATCTGGACCAAAGTGGCAGATGAGTGTAGTCTTTCCTAATACAAAAAGTGAACATAGTCACCGTGGCATCATCATTGTTTTGTGGGCAGTTTTCTGGAAACCATCAGTGACACATCAGAACATTATTTAGCAACCAGTAGAGAGAGTGCAAGTTTAAAAGCACGTTTAACCCTTACCCTAACCCTCTGTTTGCATAGATTTCTTGGACATGGACGTTGCAGCTTGCCAGCCACGTAATAACATTTTTATATCTGGGTTGTACCATTGGTAATGGAAGCCAAAGTGGTAGAAGCGACAGAGTAAAGTGACAGCACTGTCTGCATTATTTACAATTTGCTTTTGTTGTTAACTAAGTGAGCGTGTTTGTGACTTAACTCAGCTAATGTAACAAGCATTCTTTTTTACTTCATCAAAAGTAACATTCGTATAATTTAGATACATGTCTACAACAGTTTCATAAATTAATCACATGTTCAAAAATAAATCCAAAACAATGAAGTTTAAATACGAAAGGGTATGAGTAGCAATGCTAATATTACTTTATCAAGCAAATATACATCCAGGGAAATTGTTGATGTTAATTTACCATTGACAAGTGTTGAAATCGTTTGCAAAATGGTTACGTGAGAAATGTTAACCAAGTAGACTTTTAGTTCTTACGTTATTAACGTTATACAAAAGGAATTTGGAATAAATAGAGCTACTAAATCACGCAAGGTTTATGCATGACCAGCTTGGTCTCCTGAAAAGTGCCCATTCAACTAAACTACATTTCTACTTAGCTGTTCGTGTCTGTGTGAAACCAAAAGTCAATATTGACCATAAATGTACATCTGTAACACACAGTTTTGTTGCCTCATCCTAACCAAGTAGTTTTGTTGCATTTTTTTATTTGTTAATTTACAACGTTAACCATTTTGTAAAATGTATCAGAACAAAACACTATTCAATCCAAACGTAAATGCAAACATTTTGTAGGAGTAGCAGGTTTAGCATGAGGTAAAATATGGTCGGATTTTGTTTGTCCCTTAGACCCTCCCTCTTCTTGGCATTATTGTTGTATTACAGACCTAAATAAACAAGCTATACATTTGTTTTTGGTTGATATGTTTCCAGCTCCAGCGGACACGTTTTTGCCTCACTTTCTTTCCGCTGAATTCACAATTTGATAGCTGTTTATCCTGCCTATGTGTGCTTATGTTGTCCCTTTGGTCTTGCAGATTATTCGTGGGTGGGGCTGCCAAATCAGTTCAACTGGAGGCACCTGGGCACAGAGCTCCTCAGGCATAAAAGCTGCAGCAAGTCAGTTAGGAAGGCTTTTGTCCTGAGCTGCATTTGATATCTGTGTTACTTTAGTTCACCAAGAGCCAAAAACAAGACGAGACACATTATGATGGCCTTGGAAACCTTAGTTCATATGTTTTTTCCTCTGGCCATCATTGCCAGTTTTCAGATGTCAACGTTTTCTTCTACTCCCAAAGTGTTCACATTTAACTCTTTATTTGGAGTTTATATTTTACACTTTTGACAGTGTTCAGAGAACACCAAACTCTTGGACCTATATACACCCCGAGACTGGTGTTACATGTACTCTTATAGAGTACAATGTACACTGGTTTTTGCTGTGCAGCACCAAGGCCATGGGCTTTGTGTTTTTTTGTTTGTTTTCCCTCAAAATATAAGTCTCCCGCTGTTTAATGCACTCATGCTATTTCATTCACCACTACAGTTCTGACATTTATACGCCCCATTGCACTCGTTATCCTTGCTTTCTTCATTTGTTTGGACACATTTGCATGAGCCTCTCTCCTCTGTTATGGAAAAGGAATCAGCAATAAGGTCATACATTAAGGGTTCCAAGCAGTGCTTTTTAATCATTGGATACTTTTCAATCAATCAAATGACTGTTGGATATCAAACAACTGTGTAACTGCAACAAGATCACACATTTGTTTGTATGAATCAAATCTGGGTATTATCCATTAAGAGGCAATAAATGACGTGCAAATGATCACAACATGAGCAGTGCTTTGGGATAATTTTCAAACCTACGGAGTAGCTGATTGCAGATAATTGCATTCACCTTGAGCCCCCAGGAGTTAATCAGTCCCTGATCAGATGCTGGAGTGTAAACCAGCAGGCTGCTAGAAACATGTGGACCCAGAGTTAGAAAGACTCGCTCTTGAATCATTAACTTACCTGTTAATTTGTTTTGTTTCTGAAAAATGTGCACCTTTTTCTTTATTGACAAAATAAGCAGCTGGAAAGTGCATCTGCTGTCAAACGTTTTTGTCAAAAAGTCTTGACTTTAATTTATTTAAAAATAATGGGAGCTTTTAGAAACGAAGAGATACTTCTACTACATTAGGCTGTGAAACATGACGCTTAAAAATCTTATTATAAAACACTGCTTTCTTTTCTGTGAACATTTCTGCTAGGAGTCCTGAATATTTATAGGACTTTTTGACCACTTTGTCTCTTTCTTTTTGATATGAACTATTCCTTTTGGTTGCATGTAAAGACCACCTAACACAATGAAATCCCCATGTTACTTGAAGAAAATCCACAAATGCCTAACTGAGTATTAATCATAAACTGCTACTTTGAAATGTACAGTCTTTCAACACTTTTTTTTTCGGTTTTTGTCACATGTTACACAGATAAAAGAAATATACAAATGTACAAACATAATTCAAAAATCCAGTAAAGCTTATGCAGGCACCATGATATTGAGCAAGAAGAAATACGCTTTTGATGAGGGGGACTTTAATTGAAAGTGGCATGGAAAACGCAGTACTAAGCCAATTGTTCCACCAAGGCACAGTGTGTCTAAGGAGAATCTGCAGGAGACTGACTGACAGCCGCTGTGTTGGATATATCTTATTCAAAGGCTTATGAAGCTCAGTGCAAGTTCAACCAGGAAGACCGTCTTTACTCATTAATTTACTATTTCTATCTTACAACTCTCTCTCCTCTCAATAAGTGATCGGGGGTGTCACTCCCCAGCTAAACCAATCACTTCGCTTTATTCCCAAAAGCCTATCATAGCGCTCTGCTAAACCTTTAAATCTGCTCTCTCCCCTCCGACAGCTGTCATTTCAGGCGACTTGACGCAACCCTCCTCCACCCCTTTTCACCTCCTGTCCCTCCGAATCCAGGGTCAAGCTAAGCCACTCCTCTTCAGACCGACCCCAACCCTTCACCACCACCAGTCTCTAGACTCCAGGGGGTTTAATCGGTGCGGTTCTCCCCCTCCCGAATGATACTCCCGCACAACGGGGTCTAATCGCCAAACACCATTACATTCACTTGTGTATTCCTGGCAATAAATATGTATTCTAACATCAAAACCGTCTCTCCGGATTGAACTCACAATACTTGTTCTGCAGTTGTAAAGTCCTTTTTCGCTCAGGAAGGTAGAAAACTGACTTTAAATGACCCTAAGTGGCAGCCATGATAAGAGCTGGAGGAAAGGTGCTTCAATGCTGGTTTTAATATCTCCTTAAGCATTGGTTACACTGGACCCTACTTTACCAGAGGCAAAAGGGATAACTGTGTCCCACAATTTAAATTGAAAGTTTTCTCCTATTATATAACAAACAGGCATTCCTCTCTCCCTGAGGGATATTTCAGGTAGCCTGCATCTTCTGTATAATCCTTGGGTGTTTACATTGAGATTTAAGTGTATTTTCATTTTATTTTACAGAGCGGGTTTATGACAGACCTGTTTGAGCCGAGCATTCAAGTGTCAAGAGACTAATAAGCTTTCGTTTTCCAGCAGGCTGACATTTTTAGAGCTCTGGTGCAAAATCCATATCCACCTTTTTAACCCTTCTCTTGCGTTAGGTCATACCCCTTCCCATACTATTTTCGGTCAAAATTGACCGGTGTGTTTTGCACAGTGATATCTCTGGAACCCCTTATCCAATTTTGATGGTTGACATCTCATTTCAACTGTCAAAGCATGTAGAATCAAGGGGTGACAGACAGAATGACACCAGGGGTGAATTTCATGTTATAATTTTGCAGTAAGTTCAAAGATAGTGCTTACTGTACATTACTGTATATTATACAAATGCTTGCCATGTAGGCTGTGTTTACTGGAGATGGGAATGCTTTAGTTGGTGTTGTAGCTGAGATTCTTCCCGTTCCAATGATGTATGGGATGTATTGATTTGATACAAGAAAGTTAGTGTTTCCTTGTGTACTTTCAACTACAGTATATGGTCCGGACCCACCGGTGGGCCCATCAAGTTCAGCATTTACTGCATTCACTGTGATGAATATAAAATGAGACACTGATACTGTTTTCCTCAATGAATATTTAGAGAAAAATAAATATTCAGGGCTCCTCTCCCTCAGGGGCCTTTCCCTCAGGGCTCCTCTCCCTCAGGGGCCTCTGCCTCAGGGGCCTCTTCCTGGTCTGTTGACTATTGGTCAGGCTCATAGTCTGGATCGCTGTTGTCTTCCATTTTTTAGACATCGTCCTCTATGTCTGGTTCAATCTCCTCTTCATCTGGTTCAAAACATTTGTCCAGAGCCTCTCTGACAGAAAATGGCCTACTCGGTCACCTACTCATTGTGTCAATGAGACAAATGTGAGCAAGGCACAAATATAACTGCATGAGAGACAGTAATGGAGGGACACTTACTGCGAGAAAGTGAGGGTGGGGGAAGGTTTTTCTTTCTCGAGGGGCACAGAGCTCGAACCTGTGAGAAGGTATGATACATTGTATCATACAGCGCGAGAAAGTGAGAGGTTCCCATAACTTGAGTACATTGTTTTGTCTGGAAGGTGTGAGGACACACAAGAGTGAGTGTGTGTGTGTGTGTGTGTGTGTGTGTGTGTGTGTGTGTGTGTGTGTGTGTGTGTGTGTGTGTGTGTGTGTGTGTGTGTGTGTGTGTGTGTGTGTGTGTGTGTGTGTGTGTGTGTGTGTGTGTGTGTGTGTGTGTGTGTGTGTGTGTGTGTGTGTGTGTGTGTGTGTGTGTGTGTGTGTGTGTGTGTGTGTGTGTGGAGATGTTTTCCATCTGCAGGATGAACATAATACACTCATACCCATTCATTTCCTATGGCGGTCAATTCTGACCGAAAACATCATGGGTGTTTCACTGTTGAATAAATCACTAAAAAATCAATGCAAGTGGTGATCATCAATTGTATATGTTCAGAGGCCTAGTGTGGAGGATAACATAAGGTCTTGAGGCAATTGGATGAAAAACACAATATTTATGATAAAAAACAAAGTCACTTGGTCACTTTTGACCCGAAGGGCAAGAGAAGGGTTAAAAGGACGAGAAGAATTGGAAGATAAAATATGAAAACGGTTATAGGAGCCAGCCATATGGCTGATCGGCTGGGGGAAGGGGGGGGGGGGGGCAAAGCAGGGAAGGACACAAGAGAAGTAGAACAGGGGGCAAGAAGAGAGAACAAGAATGTACAATGCTAAAATATGCTTGGTTAAAAAAACATAAAACCATAAAAGCTCACAATCATATATTTATTAGTGAAGCAATAAAACAATAAACCAATAGAGATAGGCCGTTTGTTAGTAGCAGGTGAGTTAAAAAACAACCGCCAGTAGGGGGTAGTAAAAAGTGTCAGATGGACAGGTACCCGCGGTGGGTAAAAACTATTTGGAATGGGATATGTTTGTAAAAACCACTTAGTGGGTATCGTGTTGCTGTTGGATGGCTTAAATTGTTCCAGTGGTGAAGTGGCTAGGGAGGAGTATTCAGTCTTCAGTGGGCACACGCTTTAATACATTCAAATGACTTTTTAAAGGCCCTATACCTTGTTCCCTTACAGGAAACTTGTTTTGTCCTATAGTGAAACTGACACAGGTGCTAATTCAGAACATATAAAGATAATTCACAGCTCATATCTATTCCAGCCTTTATACATTTGCATTTACGACTTTTGTACAGTACAACCGTAACATACTCTTCCAGTGTGACAAATGTATCAGAAATGGCAAAAACGATATTCAGGTGATATAGTGGGCGGGTGTTACCTTGGTTGATAATTGTGTAATGGTTGCACAACCCAAAAAAACTGTGACATCACAAAGTGGTCAAATCTGATCAGCTCATTTTCAGACAGGTTTTTGTATCGATGGATCAGAACAAAGAGTGAGAATGTTTTTTCCTGAAACACATATTTATGTATAAAAGACACGAAAAAGTGGATTTTGCATTAAAGGTGACACTGGCTCGACCTACATCAACTCAGAAAACTAAGTTGGACTTTTGTCGAGTAGAAAAATAACTCATATTTTGCATTATTTCTGAACCTTTCTCATCAGTGTTTTAGTTTACCTGGTGTGAAGAAAATCCAACATTTCAGTGAATGAAGGAATCACGTTTATCCTTACGCACTCTTATCCTTCAATAAACTGATTCACTTTAATTTACCGAGCGTATCCGGCAGTCAAGTCAAATTAGGTCACATCCATTTCCAAAGCACTTTTAGACAGATTTATCAAGAAGTGTTTTAAAAGAAACAAAAGACTGGAATGCTTTAAACCGTGAAAAAATTAAAATAATGGATGAAAAGCACAAATTGAACTAATGCATCACAAACTCCTGAGAGATTTAGCGCGGCTGTGTGATTGTTGTGAGAGCAATAAAGTTCCATGAACATGTAATTGGTCCAAAAGGAATAGAATAGGCAGCTAAACTTGACCTCCACTTTGCTTAAACACGTACATTTCACAGGGCTGAACACACGCTATCTCACAGCCAATGCATAATGAGATCCAGCGTTTAATATATAAGCCATATGAATGATCTGTCACGTCACTTTCTCGCACTTTCTTAGCCGTACATTCTCAGCAGCTTGATGTTTCAATACATTTAAAGGCCTTTTATCCTGCAGCAGCATAGCTAATGTATCTCTCGCAGCACTAAATAAATGGACATTCAGATGATTGATAGTCCCGTACTTTTTAAAATATTTTGCGCCGGTTTCAATTTTCTCTTTATTGTACAATCAAGAGAGTATAATTGGTTTAGCTATATGCAAAGTTGGCTAGCGTACACTACACATAAATCACTCTGCTGTTATTTTAAAGCGGTTTGATCAGCATATTTTGAGATGTTCCTCATATTGTGATAAATCAAGTTGACTATAACGTCTTCATTGAAGCTGCACTAGGCATATTTTTTATGTAAAATATTACCAAAGCTGTTAAGAATATATATTTCGTTATTTTTCCCAAGAGCTACAGCATGTTTAAAATCCTCCCATCCCTGCTAAATGAGACCCTGTAAATTTGCCCAAATTAAATATTAAATGTTTTTCATTGGGTAGTCATTCCGTTTGTTCCATCCACTCCTTTGCTATTAAAGTGATCACAGGAGTGCGGTGTGCAGACATTAAATGACATGACTTCTGGGAATTTCGCTTTTAAAACAATTACCTCTGGGTAATGTTGCCAGTATGAGTAGTTGCCCAGTGCATCACAAAGACGTTGCCTTTTTGGAAAAGCATCCTTATGTGATGTGATGAATGATAAAGCTGTGCCACAGAACTGGCCCAAAAATTAGGATATCCATTTTGAATTTCTTTTTTAAAGGAAGGGTTGGATTTGTGGAAAATATTATTAGTTATGTCTCAAAGGTATTCTCCATTTTTCTTCACTTACATTTTACTGTGCAAGCAAGACATTGTTAATACTATTAGAAATACATGTGTTATGCATGAGACTGAATTATTCCCCCTTTGGTCATCTTTGCCTTTTTCTGGGGGTTTGCTGAACCATACTTGGTCCCCCTCCTGTGTCTCTATCATATTAAGCATGTATCCTAATTCTTCCCCTCCAGCAGAAAACATTTTTGACTTGTTTTCTTGTAACTCCACCGACAGAATCACATATCTATAAATGGTGCAATGATGGTCTTCTAAAGTGTGGGAGTACCTCAGGGGAAATTATAAAACGGTTGTATTTATGGCTCTAGGGCCCCAATAACCAATGTAATATTCTCAACTCTGTAAAACATTTTAATAAAGACAATTCAATAATAGGGAAATCTAATTCACAATATCTGCAATACATCTTATGTCATAAGGTACCTGTGTCTAGATGTTGAAACAAATCAGTTAGAGTAACAGTATGTCCAGCCCTTCCTGTTTTAGATTTGAAGACCAAATAAATTGAAATACTTCTTTTAAAGATGAGCTAAAAAAGGTGAGCAATGCTAAGTGGCCAGCTCAGGGAGTAACAGCAGCTAATGAGAGCCATTGTGATAATTGTGGTGGCTCTCTTGCCTGCTCTTACCTTTTGAATTGCTTTTCTTCTGTGTATTTTGAAAGCGCCCAGAAATGGTCAGGACAATAAATAGCTGTGGTTAGCAGTTGCAGATGCAATGTAAAAAGTTGTAAATGGCACAGCTTCTGCACTACAGTACTAGCTTGATTTTCTTTTGGCCATGTGGTTGAACAACCAAGGATATAATCAATTATTGTTTTGGGATAGGTAGGCAGAGCCTCCTCGCTACAACTGGCTAGCAGATACAACATGGCTTGCAATTCCACATGTCGACGGTGAATCAGATTGAACGTGGCACGAACAGGGCAGGGTGAATTTAAAACCAGAGGCAATTACGTGTTACCCCATTTCTCATAGAAGTGAATCGGGGGAGATATAGTGTATCACTGCACCTTTACACAAAATTGGTTGGCATTGCTTTCAGCTCTCTGAAGCCCCTCGCTTCTTTACCCCTAAGCTGACATGTCAGCCCCCTCTCGCCATGCGGTGCATTTGGGATCCTTCAGAATCAGAGCTTACCACATCAAATTACGATTTGCAGTTAAATTATGTATTTTTTGTTATCTTTCTCCAATTATTTACCATGTCCTACAAGCTAGTCATGTCAGTGACTTATAAGATTTGTATTTTGAATTTTACAACAACCATGCACGATTGAAAACTGTAACTGTTTGTCTTAAAAAACGTAGTCATGATTGCAAGAAGCCTAAGATAGCTGATGGTTTCAGATGGGGTGCTAAAGGTTGCTGAATTGTACATGGTAAATTATTTACTGAAATTTGCACCTAACCATGGTTGGGAATGTTGGCTTTAGATGGAAATTCTTTAGTTCAACATCTTCTTGTATGAGCACTGATACTCATCCCAAATACATTGATTGATAAAACGTTAGAAAGTTGACTAATGAAATTATATAAAAGGAAGCTGATAGTCAGGTGATAACATTGGATGCTTCAAAGTCTATATTACTGGGACAGTTCAGATGCTTGTTGTTGACTCACTTGGTTAAAAGGCTGCCCCATATTTTAAGTATTACTCATCAACCACATTTCTTTTAAGAGGGACACCAACCTCCTACCTGCTTAGAAATTCCATATTTTTGCTCAAGCAGGCAGCCAGAAGCCTGAAATATAAATGCAAAAAGATGAAAGATATGTCTTGCTCCCAACAAGCCAACGACTGGAAGGATATTTCAGAGTCGGCAGGGAGAAGTAATTATAACTTCTCTTTAATGCATTTCAGTTGGTAGTATGTTTATACAGCTCCAAAATGTGGTCTGAATCTGAATATTTCCAAGTTTTAAATTCACTTTTGTTTTGCATTTTTGACCTCTACATATATTCGCACCATCATAAATCTGGCTACAGGGGAAGACATGCTCTGAATACGCTGCTTGCCATGTAAATCAATCATTCTTGTAAAGCACTGGAAACCAACACACAGTCAGTGCTGCAGCTGAATACTGAGCTCTCCCCCACCAAGCTCTCAAATGTTCTTGTTTATTTGTTTTGTCTTGTACAGGGGAAACGCACTCTGTTAACCCTGCACATTCATTTTTATTCAAAGTTTTAAGAATGACCTCGGAAAGCTTTGTTTCAAATTGGAATAAAATCTGATGTTCTGAATCCAATTATTTGGAGTAAATATAAACTATTGTGCAGTCCCCCTATTGATAGGCACAACACTGTTCCTCTATCTATTCTCATTATGTATGCAGAATGTTATCAGAATTCTGAACCTCCTCCTAAGATTCATGGAAATGAGTTAGGATATCAAGACTGAATAGCAATGAAATGAAAAATAGAATTAATGAAAATATAAGCAATAATATTTGAGGAACTCAACTACACCTTTAACAACACAAAATGTCCCGAACACATATAAAAAGAGAAATTCCAGGCTGCTTCACTCTATTCGGGTGATAGGTGATGATTGAAAGGGATTATTTGTGTGTGAATCCAGTACAAAGTACATCATTCTACTCATTCTGCCTTTTTAAACTACTGACAAAGTCATTAAATAGCATATTATAATACTGATAATATTGTTGCTTTTCCTGCAGTAGGAATTCCAATTAGTCCAAAAACTCTGCTCATGCAAAACTCATATTTAATGAGTGATGTATTCATCTTCAGAGTTTTGCATTTTTAAAGATTTTCGACTGACTAAAATGAGAATGAACTTTAAACCTATTCCACTTTTCCCTCTGTCTGCAAATGGACATGATGTAAGCTGTTATTCATACTAGATTTAATAAGCAATTACCGTATTGTATTTTTGCCTGAAACTAAATTTAGGGGACTATTTTATTCCTAATTGGTTCTATTCAACAGTTAATAAGAGTCTGTGTTTGGAGAGGTGGTCAGTGTGGCCCCAATCATTCTCAGGGTGATAAATACTAAGCTTTAATGCAAAGTAACAGTAATTGTAACATAAAATGGGAAAAGTTGCGGAGAATATGAATGTTTGAGGAGTTTATTGGGCTGTGAGGAGCATGAACACTCGCCACAAACAGTGAATTATCTTTTTTGGGGAGCTGGGAACTCAAGGGCATCCATGTTTGTTCTTTTTGTTTTCATGTTGGATCACTGTAATGCACAGAGGCTGTAAATACCACCTACCATCTGTGACTGTCTGACTTCCAACTGTCGGTTAAATACAACATAAGCCTGTGTAGCTGAGATACAGCCCCCAGCCAATGTATAAGAGAAAAAAAGGCTGTTTTGGTTGAGAATATACTAAATATTGGCAGTGTGAGTGCTCTGCAGAAGTCTCTCAGCATTACAGGCAACATCCTCCTGTGCATTCCTTCCTTTGATGATAACAATAAGAGCTCCACAGAGTGTGAGTGACAGAGATGACAGCAGGTCATCCTTTCTGTGGAGAGATGCTTTTCCAAGCCAATGACAGAATGACAATGAAATAGCCGGATAGTTTTCCCACTTTGATACAACACATGTACGATTTTCACCCCCAAAAGACAAAGCAAGTGTTTAAAAAAAGAAGTGGTGACACCTTTAAGAAAAAAAAGATTGATGGCTTGGATCTCTGCAGGTTGTGCTGGAAATAACAGGAAAACATGTTGGCAATGTACTAAAAACTTCTTTTGAAAATAGATTTTTAATGAGTGCATCAAAAAGTATAATCTTAAAACATAACACATTTAAAAAGAATACATCTTTTCACCTAGATGTCTTTTTGTGGCTTTGATGCTATGATGTCCCACAGGGGAAGTTATTCCTTTTTAAAAGGTCCTATTTTCCACGAAGAGACCCATCGATCGCTCCCATCAGGGATTTGGTGTCTTGCTCAAGGACACTCCAGCAGGGACTTTGCTGTCAAGAGCACTTGGATCTGGGTCATCTTGGTGAAGGATGGTCGCTCTCATTTCAAGTGTTTTGGGGGGATTTCGTGTTCCTTTGTATCCTCACCAGTGTGCCTATTTATGGGTCACAACGTATGAACACATAGTTAGTGATTTTATAGAGCTCAAAATAAATGTCTGCCATAAGGGTTCAATGGAGCAGCAAACAATACAATCAATCACAACATAAAGTAATTGTATTCATTGATATGATTCATTTTTTCATATTAGTTTTATATGGGATGCCTTTTAAAATATCAGTCAATAAGAAATTCTTTATTTGTATTGGTGTGGATACGTTTTTGGTTGGAAGACTAATCTCTACCACATTTTATCATATGCTCATGGACATCATATCTTGATGTCCAGCTCTACTTCAAACTCCTTTTTTCTTTTATTTCAGTTCAGCTTCATCAAATAAACATAAACCTGTCAGGGTTCTCTGGAGAACAAAGGACATCCACTTCCTTTTGGTCCACTTCATTCTCTTCAAAACCAAATTCAAACACATTTAATAATTAAAACTCCACTTCTCAATAGAAGTGAGGTTTTTACCAACCATTCAAAGCATGGTGAGGTTTCATATAAACAGTGGTTAAACACACAGTGATGCAAACCAAATAAATAATTTCATCCCTCCATACCAACGCACAGAGGCCTGTCAGATGATGTTTAGATGTGTGAATAAGGATTTCGAGCTGCATTGTAAAGACTGTTGTGTCTGTGTGTTAATCGTTGTGCTCAGGCCAGAGCTGTGAGTCTTTGTGAAGCTGGTTTGCATCTTTATCTCGTTTATCGCAGCAGAACAGACCACGAGCCCAGCTTCCTCTGCCAGAAACAGATGCAACATCTGTATACTGCATGTCTGCATCCATTCTGCTCCCACTTTATTATGCAACACATATCATGAAGCATATGAGCGTGTGACAGTTCAGTTGCAGAGGCTAACCATGTGATGATAAATTGCTGATAGATTGCAAAACATGCTGGACTGCAGGAACTGGAAAGCCTTGAAAGTTGCTATATAGAGAGATTAAAAGAAGAAGAAAAAAGTTCCTGCACAGCTGGGGTTCCATAGCAAACACAAAAAAAACATCAAGAGGTGTCTGCCTTTGAAGTATTCATGAAATCAGGGAGGAAAAAACCTGCAGAACAAAAGTGATCACCAAAAAAACCTCCAACCTCCAGACCATGATATGCCAACAAATATATTATTAGCAACTGATAAGCACCAATTATTTTCCACAAAGAGCTCAAAGTAAAACTGCTGGGAAATGTATCATTACCTGATACGGAATAATTTAAGACAGCTTGAGAGAGAGTGGATCCAACAAAAAGGCAAATTAAAGCACCTTAAATATATCCTTTATTACATTACACAGCACAAGTGATGGCATGTGTCACAGCTGAAATTAAAGAGAAAGCCAATTGAAATTTCTGGTGTCATAATAACAATAAAGACTTGTCAAAACGGGCAACAGGGTGAATATAGGGTCCTAAATATCAAACACGGCCCCATGTAGTGACTTGTGTAATGTGTTTTTAAATGAAAGCTTTGATTAAGACACTTTTAACAAATCGTTACTGTGATGTGATCTCCAATTTGTATTTTTAGACCAATTTCTTATTTCAAACCAGTGGTTAAACATACTCAACAAAAACGAATACATGATAGCAAAGGCTGTGAATGTATTTGATTTTTTTTGGGGGGAAAAAGGATGCAGGTTAAAACACACGGCATGCCGATGTGGCTGCGGGCTATCTCATTTATTATGCATTGCAGCTTCTCTTAGTAGGCAGGTGGTGGCTGCAGCTTGGGATTTCCAACATGGAGGAGATCATCAAGCAGGTGGTTGTGGGGCCCCTGTGAAGTAATGGTTCACTGGTCCGCTGGATATTCTCCTTCCCTGCAGCCATGACCCGAGCAGACACATATCAGCACCTCCGGCCATCAACGGCCTAAAAACTATCCGTGGTCCCATCCCTCGGTCATCCTAAACCTCAACGGATATTTTCAATTTGAATACTCGTCCTGCATTCTGCCGCCTCTTGGACTAACTCTAGAGAACTCTCACTAGTCTGGACTGAATATGCCACTGGGTCATTTTGTTAAAACAGTGTATTAATAAAAGTAGAGCATTTTGTTGGAGTTGTAAATTAGCTGTCTTTTATACAGCAGGGATGTACCAATAACCAGTGTGTACTACTGATTTGAACCTGCATCTGTTGTATTAAGAAGGCTCACAAATAACATTTACAGCCAAGTTGGGAGGAAGTAGGAATTGTATCAGCTCCCAACCTTTTCAGTTTTGTGTTGAGTTCAAAAAGTTGATCACAAAATCCATACGCACCTCTGACAGGCAGAGTGGTGTTTTGTTGTGATGATAATGTCATCTAAGATTGATGACATGAAAGACCTCTCCCAGGAGGGATTTAGAATGACTTATGATAAAGTGATAGGATTAAAAAGAAAGGGTTTCATTTGATAAGAGGCCTATTTGGGATATGTAGTATATCAGAACCATTTTAGCCTTTAGTACTGTAAATAATTGCTTTCAATTGTCCTTCTACTATACTGTGTGCTGTAGAAATGTTGCTGAATGTTTGTAATATTTCCACAATGCAGGTCATAACCTCAAATGAGACTCAGATTCATTGCAAACATTTGTAAATGTATTAAATTGTAGAGGATCCTTGCGGCACGGAGCAATTTCAATTTATTGGTTTATCTGTCAGCAGTTAAAGCAATAAGCAGTTGCTGACTTGTTTCAATGGGTCAATGTTTGCGAGTTGACTCTGCTTTAAATCACCAGGTGCAACTAAGTGGAAGTGGGATGGCAATCAGACATTAAACAAGTACACAGGAAAGCTATGGCTGTATGTATGTGGAAGAACATTCTTTAATTAAGCAAAAGTAGCAATATTATCTTAAAATACCCCACTAGAAAAGACTCTTTTGACGGTATACAAAACAATATTAATCTAGTTTATCACTAACAAATACATGTCCTATGATATTAATGTTTTACCTTGTCAAAGTGGAGCCAATTAAAGGATAAATACTGTTTATAAAAGTAATACAGTATTGCATCATATGATGTCAGAATATCATGAAACAAACTAACAATGAAAAGTAAAGTATTAATCTGCCTCCAAAATGTAGTGAAGTAAAAAATATGTATCATAAAATGTAAATACTCCAGCAAAGTATACATATGTCAAAATAGTACTATACTATATAATAGTAAATGTACTTTCCACCACTGAATATACAGTTACAGCCACTTCGAGCAATGTATCAGTACACCATTTCTTTTCATTTTTAATCACGATTACATGTCAGGTTATACATATTTAGTAACAACTTGTGTACCTGCATGGATTGTACACAACAAAACTCACTCAGTGAAAAGAGCACCTTCTCCCAGAACAGCAGGCCTATATTTATTCATCAGGGGTATCGGATACAGCTGAAAGTCACAGATGCATCTCCTGGCTCCTCGCCTCAAATCCTCATTCTGTCTGGATGATATTCCCCGGGATCCATTTTGAGATTGCTGTGTGCCTGGGATGTCCTCTGAAGCAGGCCAATCACAGCGCAGATCCACTGCCTGCCCACTGTATAAGATAACAGCCCAAAGTGAATAATGCACCTGTACTAAGAAGCACCAAGTCTATATGTATTCATCACTGCTATCTGATGGCTTCATATGATATGTGAGGCTGGGGTGTCTTGTTTGGTACTGATGAGAAACTCAAGCTGTTTTTCTCTGGAAATCCCAGGTATAAGGGGGGGGGGGATGTGTTTCTACAGTAAGCCTCTCCCAGCCAAAGGTCAGGTGTGAGGGTAGGAGCTCCGCTGGCCATGGCTGTTTCCATCCCACCTCCCATTTACCTTCCTCCTCTGTGACCTTGCCATCTCATTTAATGACTGACCTCGCAGGAGCAACGTCTTGCAGAAAAAAAACATGCAGCTACATATTCTTTCACAATATGTTGGGAGAATATTAAGATGTTGAAATTCATCTTGTTTGTTAGTTTTTCTTTGACACTTGTCTCAGCCTTCAGAGGTGTTAACGTGTCATTTGTAGTTTTGATGGCACTTTGTCAAAAACAAGAATGATTCCTATGTTAATGTTATGGTAATTGGGAGACAAACACTCCAAACAATGTCCCTCTACTTAACCATCAAAACTTGCCTCAATTAAAAAATATTTGCATACATAAAGGTACTTTTTTAATTTAACTTATTCACAAAATCAGATTCAAATTGAACAACATGTTAGTTTGTCTTGTTTGTGTCCCTACAGCCAGTGTGGAAAGACACCTGGAGAGATGGCCTTTAATACACCCCTTCACACCCTACACTTATCTTGTAAACTGCACAGTGTTTGGAAAGCAATTGTGTTTCAAAACCTGAGGACTCTTTTCCAAACAGCAAGAAAGAATAATAATCTGCTCCCTTTTTTGGTGGAAAAGCTCCTCTTTTCTTATCTGCCACTCAAACCCACGCATCATATCTCTGCATCTTATTTTACATACAAATAAGCAAATGAAATTACAAACATTGCCTGAGGATATTCATCAAGGTTGGAGTGTGCCAGTGAACGAGGAGAGAAATCTCCTGACATATTTCAGAGACAGCGAAGAGAGACAAAGGCTGTGCCTCCAGAGGTGTTGACAGAGTTGTCATTTTTCTCACACTTTTTAACAAGCGGAAATAAATGAAATAATCAAGAATGTTCACTTTTTAAAGGTTTGAAGGTAATTGGAAGGCACACACTCAGTTCACATTTTTTCCAAACCTCCGTCTGTGTCTTTGTTCAAGCTGCGAAACTCACGGCTATGAAACAAGTCCTTTGTTTCTGATTTACATTTGCATGAAAATATATACTGCACGCCTGACTGTCTGACAGATCTACAGCGTGCAGGGAGACAGGCACATGTGACAGTCTCTGTGAAATGAGATCAGGCTCGTGTGAAGGACGATCCACGTGTTGACACTTTCTCTTCAGTGAGAGAAAGAACCAGATGAAATATACCTTGACAGGGATTTGAGGTTTAACCCTCTGTAGTCACCTTATGGAACACCTTTTTATTTTTTTCGTAAATCATAAATGGCATCTTCATATCCTGACAGTTCCCTTTGTACAACTAACACAAAGTTACTCTTGACAATAAAGTCTTTATGCATATACGCAATAAATGCATAGTTTGTTGACACATGGGAAATAACTAAGCCAAACGTACACATCTGTTTCTGTATATTTTAATACAGCTTTAAAGTCAAACTTAATCAATGAAATGTAACAAAGTGTGATTCTTTAGGGGAAAAAACACATTTGTTTTAACTTGAACACATGGCTTTGAGGATATCCATTACCTCTGGCTGAATAGTATCATGTCAATACAACAGCAGAGGTTAACACCTGTTCACACATTGAAATATAATAGCTTGATCCATTTCAAATGGCAAGAAACATGTATTTTCTCACCAGTGCTATGAAATCGAGTCCAAGCCTTAATGCCGCCGGCCAATTAAAGCTCCCTCATGAATGTAAAACATATTTGTTATTTCAGCAGAACAGGAAACCAGAGAGGAGCCTGCTTTGATTTCACAAACTGAGGTGCATCGGAAAGTTCCTTTTTGAAGCAGAGTCATTTGTTTTGTTTAGACAACATTATGCTGCAGGAAAAATGAATCATATGAAAAATGTATGGACCTTGGGTCTCTTAGAATTACCTGCCAAAATGTTTCATGACTCATAATATGCAAACAGCTGAAGGGTAGGTGTATTCAGTTGGGCTGCTTGTTTGCATAGAAGCTCAAATAATGCAAGGAAATGCATATTAGGTTTTTTGTTAATATCAGTGAGTCACATAGGTGAAGTTCTATGAGCTGTTTACGCCCCATCAGTGATTCATCAGCCTCCTCTTGTTGCAGTGCAATCCACTTTGAGACTTCTGGATCTTCAGCACGTGCCTCTGCATTTTAATGTGAGGACTGTCCATGAAGTGCACAGGCCACGTGACGCTCTATATGCCACGGTTATTATGACTTTCTGGAGCCCAGGCTGGAGAAATGAGATTTAAACAGCAGAGAGCTGGAGGGTCACAGCGCCGTGCTAAACTCCTCCATCAGACTCTGTCAAAGGGAAAGTAACTGCACAGCCAAAAAAAGAGGGAAAGGAAATTAGTCTGTAGTTAGATTCAGTAAAACTACATTGGCTTAAAACTTATGGTGCATGAACAAATCTGAGAATATATAACAAATGAATTGTTTATTATTAATGCACATTTCCATGCTATAAACTCAGCAATCATTCAGGTTCTTCAATCCATGGTGGGCACGGGGGGGAAAGGAAATAATGGTATGAAGTATAAATACCTTATCATCCAGAGAGAGAGCGCTTTATAGTCATTTGGAAGACAAATCAATATCTAATCTCATGGAGAGTGATCAGATTGAATTCCACCCTGTGCATTCTGTTTCTTTTTGCAGTATTCGAGCAAGCTTCAGCCAACTTTCTTTTCATTCCAGCAGGAGAAACATCTTGTGGCCTTTCTGGTGAAAAGAGAAAAACATCTGAGGGGTGATTACACTTTGATGTCAAGTTGCCAGCTCTGACATTCTTCTTTTTTTTTTAAAGCTGATTCTCGGGGTTATGCAGCTTGAGACGGATCTGATATGCTCCCAGAGATTTTCTCTTATTTCTCCCCACCACAGCATATCATCCTCGCTGAGTTTTCGGATATCTCATTGCAGCACCTTGATGTAGCTGAACTCCACCGCCCTCCCTGTGGTTGCCTGCAAAATTGTTTGCTGCATCCCTTGGCAGGTCAAAAAGAATGGGGCAGTGAAAAGATGAGTACCAAGAAGTGCAGAAGAGATTGCGTACAAAACCTTGTTACGGTTCATTTTGGGATGACAGTGATTAAAGTGCGCAGGGACGGAACTCTGGTGAGGTCCAATTTCATATGTTATTCTGAATGGGACCCTCTGTAATATGGAAAACAAACACAGGGCGATTTGAATCTCAAATCCAAAGCAGTGCTGTTATCAAGATCATTTTTTAACATTAACAAAGCAGCTCTTGAGTAAATACAGGTATACAAATGCAGATTATATATTAAGGGGAGACTTGGCCGGGCATCTTTAGCTACAGGCAAGCGTGCAGATATTTTCATTAGCCTGCTCCACGGCGTTAAGGTGCTACTAAACAAGAATAATAACAGACACTCAGATTAGATCGAAAAACAATTACCAAGCACGCCTCACTATAAATGCAAAGCAAGCACACTGTACCTCTCTATTTACTCTTACCAGCTCATAACGAGGAATTAAGCAGCCACCAGTAATTTCTAACTACTATTCACAGGAATCAAGCATCTGAGCAGCCATCTCACATTTAACCCACGGAGCACAACATGTATTATTTCCACTGTCACCTTTTTTTCCTCGGGGGAAGCACAGTGTGAATATCCTCCTTAGCTGTTCTGCGGGGGATTACACGCAGTAAACTGCAGCTTTACAGGGACAGGAGAGGTCACCCCCCCCCCCTACTTCACTCCCCCCATCCTCTCACCTTCATCCTCTCTTCGATTCCTTCAGATTTCTGCTTCCCTCTTGCTTCATCACTCTATTGCACAAGTGCATCCTGCCACTGATGGTCTCACCTGGGACTCGTATGTGACCTCCCCCCCCCCCCCACACAGTGCGTTTGCAAGGACAGAGCCGAGTGCAGGCCGCCCGCGGAAAGCCAACAATACCTGTCCTACATACAGAAACAGACGAGACGTGTCCCTACATAAAGTCATGCCGAGGGATGTCTCTACATTTCACTGGTAACACCGAACTGCATGTAAAGTAGAAAATGTAGCAACAGCAGCATTAAAAGTGTAGTAGAGCAACCTTTACATCCTCCCTATTCAAAAAAACGGCAACAAAATAATAATAATAAAAAAACCTCCCCAGCCTCTGATATCGAATCCAATTGATTCTTCTACAAGACAAATGTATGCATGGAGGATATACATTACCTTTTTAACTACAACATATTGTGATTCGACACAGAAGTGACTTTGAAATAATACAAATAAAGAAATGTTTTCGTTGGTAAATCCCATTTCAAAAGAGCTGCTGTGCTACATCAGAAATGGTGGCTGCTCTGCTTGAGATTATGACGATTTTGTACGCTGGGATATGAATCAGAAAATCAAAAAAATGAAATAACAAGAACAGAATCTGTTTGGTGAAACAATCCCACATGTACAAATAAAAATCTGTTGTGTTTCCTTGTAGCTCTCAGGGAAACATCTTCAGGCAAATGGGGATGCTCACAGATGATGTCACAGGAAGGTAAAGGTTCAGCCTGAGGCCTCTGTCTTCCCTTCTCTCTGCTTTATTATGTGCAATAATTCACCAATGACGGAGGCTTGATTTTTAAATGCCTTATGAATTATGCCCAGAAGCAACAACATTTGCCTTCAACAGATTTCGTTTATGCACATTATCACAAACCTTTTATTTAAATGAAATTCCCTGTGAGAGATTAACTCATCAATTATTGAACCTGTCGGCGAATTTGGCATGGGCATTTAAGAAGATTTACATTTTAAAGATACATTTTTTACGGGTTATTTTTTTACATGAATGTATGCTATACTATATATTTCAATGTTTAAAGAGGCTTCATTTCTCACGGCTGCAATCTCATACAGATCCCTTGCTAATATTCACATTTATGATCTGCATATTTATAAGCCGATTCATTTTCTGCCTATATAGCATTTGCATTTCTAAACCCCCCAGCAACCATTCTGAAACTATTCAATATACATTTATATTAATATGATTTATTTACCTTTTACCTAACCCGAAAAGTCCCATTGAGATTAAGAATAGATTGTTTAAGGGAGTCCTGGCTGAAACAGGCAGCGGCATAAAGAAAATACAAACTTCACTATGTACATGTTTGAATCACACGTTGCAGGAATGTGAGAATGCAGTGTGTACAGTGTATGCACTTCTCCTGATGGTTGAGGTAAATCACTCTCTTAACACAAACTTTGATCTCTAATCATCTACACCGTGATTATCCCTGTGGCCTCAAGTCAATCATTAAACAATAAAAGATAGGTTCCTTCTTAGCATCATTTTCTTTCTTCTACATCTCACCTGACACTGCTGTCTAAAACAAACTGATCCTCTGCCAAGGTGTAATGATGAAAGCATTGGGGGATGTGCAGGCTGTGAGTTAAAGATCCATTAAAACAGAAACATTTCCCAGCAACTTCCCAGGGAGCGTGCAGTTCGTTAAGCAGACAGCTCAGAGAGCTGATGACTGACTGCACTACGTGTCTGTGTATCATTCTTCTTGATGATGAGATCCGTGCCTTAGCTCCATTCAGCAGTTTGCTGAATAATTAAAAGTGCATTTCATTTCTTAGGCTTCAATTTATTTTTCATGAAGCACTTAGGGATCTTTGATTAGCCTATACAGTATAAGTAAATGTGCTTTTGCAGTGGTTTTAAGGGGTTTAAGTCAAATTCTGCATTGAAAAGATAAGTGTTTTGCCTTCTGTTCAACTTTATGAAATAAGAAAAGGTTTGAAAAGCAGTTTAGCCCACTCCCGTGGTGGAGGCATTAGTTGGCTTCAAAAGCACGCTGTTGAATCAGTTCAATCAGCAACGCAGCCATCTATCACAGCAGCGGTAAACATTCACACAGGTCTGCAGAAAATCAAGTCAGAGGCCGCGCTGAACAGGTGGGCTGTGTGGAGAGCAAAGGTTGCAATTGGATTGGCCGCGAGTTTGTGAAAATGTTTTTCACACGCACACCCAGAAGAGTCCTTTGGTTTGGTTATTGGACTTGACAGTGTGAGGTCTCAGTTAATATAATTCAATCTGAAACACTGAACACAGCCTGCCAATATGACCAGAAATGGGCGAAAAAATCGGGATTTTTTTTAAGCAGATACAGTGCATCATATATCACCCTACATCTTTACAGTATGGCGTTGTACATAAGAAAAAAAAAATCCATAATAATATAATTCTGTCCTCATCAATAATGCCGGATCGGTTATGTTGAAATATGTGCAGAAAGAAAAAAGCTTTTCTAAACTTATTCTCTGCTAAACACAATATGGACACTATTTAGATTTTTATATATATATATCCAAATAAAAATTTAAATACAGTACTGTATGTGTTAATGTAGATTTATTAGAGCCAATAAGGAGGCTCTGTGAAATGATAATGACCAGCTCAGAGAATAAAAGTGTGAGATAAAAAGGATTAACCTTTCCAAAGAGGTGTAATTTCACTCCAAACTCGGCTACTTTGAGAGATCTAAAATTGAAAATGGCACCTTCCACATCACCAAGGCATCATATGGAAATATCACACACTGCAATCATCTGATTAGATTTCTTGATTTGAAAGACACTTCAAAGATTGACCTTTAAACACCATATGAAAAACAGGCAAGCCAGGCTTAATGAAGAACTCGTCATGTGAAGCACATGCAGCTTGCATAATGCACTTGGGTATTGTATTTTAGACAAAGTGTGAAAACTGACATCCACCAGAGCAACAAGAATGACGACGCTTTCATCAAAGCCATTGCTGAATTATTTAATCAAATTAATGAAAATTCATAAAAAATGTAGGTGTTTGACACAGTGCCGTCTTTCTGACAAACGTGTCTCAGCTAAATTAACCGCGAAATGCTCCTTTGAAATGTTGAGAGGATCTTCATTATTAAACATCTCTAGAGTTTGTCTTTGAAATAAAGAATTACCGAGTCTTAGTGAGGGACTCGGGAAGTCATGTTCTGGCCTGGTCGAACACAAATCTAATTTGTCAGAGGATATTTTGTCGTGACATTTCAAAACAAGCTTCAATAAGACACGGATAATAACACTGTTTTGTCTACATGATGCATTTGGAGTATCATTCCTTTTTTTAAACCTATTGCAACTCAAAATACTTGGAATAAGTACAAATCTTTCTTCTTGATCTCTTCTGGTGTTTTTTCTAACATTAGGATATGTGTTTATTTTTTTATATAAAAATAGTTTGCTTAAAGTTATTTCCCAGAAAACCACTTTTAATTTTACATGACCAAATTATGACTATAGTTTCCCTATCAGCCATCTATATGATATATGATAGAGTTTATATAAAGATAAATGTGACTTAATATTCATCAGGACCACACTTGGTAATGAACCCTTGACGTATTTCCAGAGGAAAAATATTTAAGTAGTTAATTTAAATCTGCTGTTGAGCATCATGGATCCCTTCTGCAACATGCTGCAGCTCCAATTACAAATTCTAATTACGATGACCAACACATGGGTTCAGTGGAGAGCATGTCCACATGTGGTGTAACAGTGTGAAAGTGTGCACTAGCATAATTTAGAGACTTGCAGCGAGTCTCATTGAGCTGCAGGCCCTCAGGCAGTGAAGGTAAGATCTCATTAGTTGTGTACAAGACACCACTTCATATATGGGGATGCTTATATGCAACTATAAACAAAGCAATACATACAATCTCGAAGATATTGCCTAGTTATGTAATTTCTTCACAAACTAATTGTATACATCATATCAAATATTCTGTACTTTCTTAAAGGGACAGTTCACCAAAGATACATACCGTGCTTTCATAATCTTAAAACTAGGAACAAATATTATTATCTTCAAAGTAAGGAAGAAAATGCATTCCATTGATCAAAATCACCAGGTGTATTGCCTAGGATGTTTACAGATAAGAGGCATTTGCTTATGTGTGCAATGATGCATACATAAAAAACACTACAAGAGGAATTCAGTTGTAAATACAGAACAAATATATGATGATTTTAAAGCTATTTAAAATCTGATGCTGTTGTTCAGACGTTTACACAGTGAACTCTTGTGCAAAGCAGATGCACACTATTCAGGCTCCTTATTTGAACAAGCCTTAGAGCTGTCAGTTTGAGTGCTGTTCACACTGCACATGTTCCTCTGAGACTTGCTGTTTATTAGGCTCATGAAGTGGCCATGTGTTTGCACCTTCTGCACAAATACCATATGCTCTGGTTTTAATGTCTGAATGACAATTACACTTTGTGACATATATAAGAAGAGTGACTTGGAACCCACTGGAACAATATGTTTTTATTTGTTTGATAATCAGTCCAGTTTCCAAAGCTTATGCCAGTGGAATTAGTTAATCCAGTCCAGACATGTTTTGTGGATCTCAAAAACAATTGCAACCGTTTTCCCAGAGGTGTTCAGTGGGAGGTACGGAGGACTGGGATTCGGCAGCCATGACCACCTACAGAACCAAAATAATAGAAACAACCTGCAATATAATGCAATCCAGTGCAGCGACGTGTACATGTTACTATGTCCACCCCCTGTATGTCTTTTATGTGCTAGAATGTCTTGAATCAAGGCTTCAGATTGTATTAGCACTAGATTATTGCACTAAACGATAAGCCTGTTTTCCAGCTTACAGTAAATGTGGTTTTGCATATCGCTCACAAAGGTTCTCGGGCATATTCATACAAATACATCATTCTGGTTTCATGTGGGTATTTCATTTGAATTAACTTGAATACACACCGCATGAGCAGAGGTTCAGTAAAAAGCCATCAGTGTGTAATTATTCTCCTTAGTGAGGGAAATTTTAATTTTGTTCACTTTGCACAACAGCTTGATATGTTACTGTTGTAGTAGATATGTGATATATCCCAAAGAGAGGGAATTTAAAAAAACAAACTTCAATTGGTTAAAACGTTTATTTTATTTTAATGGGCATACAGGGTAGCGAACGTATCAAGAACTCCTCCATTGTTCTGAACTTATCCTATGCTGTACAGCTAAAATAACTGCAAAATCATAATGAATTCGACAGTTTGCAGCTGATATTGTTTCAATATGTTTCTGGTGTAAGGATTGGTCCTAAACAGCCAAGATAATTCATCATTAAAGTGTAAAGAATACAACCAATCATAACATTATATTTAAAATATACTGGTAAAGTATCTCTGAGTAGTTAAGGGGGGAAATACGCAATACAGACTAACACATCATTCATGAACATAATCTGTGTGTCATCTGCATAATGTGAGTTATTTCTAAAATCCTTTTAAGAACAAGAGGAAACGAAGCCCCACTTTGTGCCTAAGTAATCATGTTATTCACATACAGACACCAAAATAACAATGTCTGACACACAAAATGAGTGATAAGTGCTGCTTCTCTGCAGCGTGCAATACCGGTTCGGTACAGCGGAAATCATCAAGGTGCTGAATATCTTTTGAAGAAATCAAAGCTCACTTCCAGGCAATTTCCTGGCTCCACCAAAACTGTATAAGTACCAACATCTCATCGGTTACATCACTGCTGTGTTGTTGGTTTCACAAAATGAAGCACACTTTGTTTTTTGTAATTCATTTGAATTAAAGTTCTAGTCTTTTCCTTTCTTCCCAGAGCGAGGATTTGAAAAAAAGTAAGTTTCTTTAGAGGTTTCTGTTGCAATTAATTTTATGCAAATGCAACTAGCTGGAACCGAACCACCAAACGTGTAAGTTGTGTGCTATGCGTCTTAACCAGCAGGCCACTGGCACCCCCCTAGCATTTATACATTCACATGCTATTAACAGGGGTCTTTGGACAGCGATGTGTGCTACAACAATGCAATTTAGCATAAGATTATGTTATTCCACACACAGAACAGGATGCACACAAAGCCTTGATCAGTTGACATTCTCTGCACGATTTGAGTTAGGGAGTAGGGACAATTATATTATTCTGATAGATGGTAAATAATCTTTTAGCGTTCGTGGCCCTGCATGTGGTCTCTTGTAATAACATCACTTTCAGGACTTGCAGTTTAAAGGATTGAACAGAAAGGGTCTGAGTAAGAACATGGCAGAACATATGTGCTGTAATTCAAAGTATGATGTGCATTCATAACCTTGTGATGCCTTGCAGTATTCTCAAAGGCACGTTTTAGATGGGTCTAAAGAAAATGAGAAAATTACACAGCATTGTGTTTGTTGATAATGGATAGCTGTATACATTTGCCAGAGTAAAATGAGGAACTCTGACACATTTCTATCTATAAGGGAAACTGTGGAAGTTAAAAGCATTTATACGTCTCTGGTGCAGGTTGTGTTGGTATCTAATTGGCACATTTTCAAAGTTAACATGAAAAGCCTGAGCTGCTGGGAAACTTTTTTACAGATAAGCCTCTGCTGCTCCTCCTTTACAAAACACAAATAAAATCCTTTTTTATTGTTTTCTCTTTTTCTAGAAACACCCACTGATCAAAAAGGCCCACAAGATGCGTAACAATTCATTTATGTTAATCAATTCAATGTTACATTATTCTTTTTAGTGTGTGTCTTCACATGACGTAATTAGAGTCACAAAACAACATCTTATATTAGGAATACATTAAAACAACAGTATGCACTCAACATTCAATAACCAATTAAATAGGTAATGAGAAAAGAGTCACTCACAGTGATAGTTTTTTTTACAGCTTATATGAAAAAAGCTGCGGCTAAAGAGCTGAACGTGGATGTTTGGTTTCTCTACACTAGTTGGCTTACAGCATTTTGTAAAGTGATTACAAAATGGAATATTTATATCATTAATGTTACACATATGTTAATATTTCAGCAGCACTCAAATCATGTCCATGTCTCTGTATTCTCACTCCCCTCTAAGGCCCCTCACACACATTTGTGAAATGCATTTCCCTGAAATTAGATTTTCAAATGTTCTATAGATATTGTGGAGGGGAGGCCAAATGAAAGAAATGAATAGCGATAGTTTTGCTTAGTTTTTCCTCAGACATTAAATACACACATTTAACTTCCATGGAGACTTTTTCTCGGAAACAAAGAGACCGTCATAATTAACAGTTTGGGTTTTTCTCCCTGTGCTCCATTTAAAATGGCACTTAAAAATAAAAAAGAACCCACAATCTTCAGGGGCTGTGGCTCTTGCACTAAATTATATAGTGGAAACCAAAACCTCAACTCCAACTGCAGAACATTTTCCTTTTTTGATACAATACGTGTGTTGCATAAGAGGGAGAAGCTGAGGTCACGGTGCTTTGTATCCCGAGCAGACTTCACAGAGAGGCTGCTGCCCTTGGCTCACGCCTCCATCGATAATTACTTGGCTTTGAAACTTCGTTTTGGAAAACGGACTGAGTGGACTGTTGTTACATTTATCCCTGCATGAGGAGAATGTCAGCGGGTGGCCTGTGTGAATTTCACTGCAATAATGTGATTTTCAGACAAGACTAATATGGGGTTGAGCAGGGTGAAGGTTTAGGAGAGGACTGTGATGATAAAAAAAAAAAAAAAAGGCTCTACAGTTAAGTCTTTGTTTGCTTTCAAATAGCCTCCAAAGCCTTGTGCGTATCCCTCACCATGTGTGAAGTTTGTATGATATTGCAGTTTAAGTATTGCTGCCAATGGAGAAAGATAAGAACCTCACTTTCAAAGATTGTCTATTTGAGTATTTGAGTGGGCTCATTCTTGACGTCTAAACTTTATTGAAGCTCAGCTTTTTAGCGCTGTGAGTGAATCCACTCGCTCGCACTGACAAGCCACAGAGAGGCAGTATTGAGAGTATCTCCGCAGCGGAACATCGGTTCTGAGCAGAATAGTGCTCCCTCGCCTGTCTTGTCACTGAAATAGGGCAGTGTCAGCCTGAGTTGCTTTGAACACTCTGACATGATTTCAGGAGGCATCTTCAGGGATCTAAAATGAAAGAAAATATCTCTCTGAGGTGAAGGAACAAAAGCGAAAAAAGTTGTGTTGTTCTGGAGCCAATGGGTAACTATTTTCGACTGCACAGCGTTTGAGCATTGTCAATAGTTAACTGAGATATACAGAGTGCCCGCAGGAATTCACATCATGGACACTAAGTGCTTCAGGAAATGTTATCTACATGATGAAAAATTTATGTGGGGTAATCATGTTTACAAAGACATTTGTATGAGTGTTTACCCTATTCTCAACAATGAGGTGTCACATCTTTACATACTTAAAGTTTTCACATTTCAAGTGGAGAGGATTTTGTGTGATGCGTCCAAAAGTGCCTGAAAATATTGTATATATTTGTGTCAACAGAATTTAAAATTCAGCTTTACTCTGTACCGTTTACTCCCACAATATCTGGCAATGATAAGAATGATTATACTGAATTATGCATCAGTTTCTTTGGGCCATACTCCATGTAGGCTACTAGGTTCAGCTTTAGGAATATATTGGCAGAAGGGGTTTGGAGTTTTGCCCATTTTACGATATTTCGAGCAATTTCTGATTCGAAAAAACATAGATGTAATTGCTTTAGCCCTATCCTGTGTCCGTTTGGAGCGTTGGTTGGGTACATCGTTGTAAATCAACCCATTAAACTATGATTATTATTCAGAATTAGGCAAATAACAATAATCTATGTAATGCCACTTAGTAATTCTGCAGATAAAATTGTTCATGTTCGAAAGCTTTGTGGGATTGCTGTGTACCCTATCTTGAATTCAGCATTTTGAGTGGAATTCTGCAAAGGTGCTGTGTAAAGTAAGACACTGGCGGGCATGGTTGACCACGCTGATCTCCATATCTTCCAAACACAGCCTTGTTCTCCAGGGTCACCTTGTCTGACTGCTTTGATGCGAAGGGGCTTCATGCATAATCCACCATTCACTCCCATGCGCTAGAAGAACTGGCTTACAGACACACAAAGCTGGAGTTTATGCCAGCAAAGCTTGTGTTACTGCCCTGATCCACACCTAAAACACCCAGGTGGCAGGCTGAACATGTGGGGGGTACACACAGAAAAGCTCATACTGCGTGTTGCCTTACAATAAAATGATTTACATGAAGCCTTGCAGGGGAAAGAATCCAACAATATGGATTATAATTGAGTAGAACTTTTATTTATTGGAGTTCAAAGTCGTTTAGCATAAACACAAATCCTATATTAATGAGCTTTGCTGCTGCAACTTGTCTTATAGGTAAACACATTACAATGCTTTAGTTAGTACGCTTGAGCATTGCTGACAACACGTACTTAGGGGAAGATTAGGTAGCCTCTAAAAACTATAGGTTACTAACGTAACCCCAGTTCTCAGAGTAACATGAAGTGAGATGTCTCACTATGTGATGCGCCTCAACGCGTATGCACCACAAGCATCAATCTCATTACGCCAATCCTGATTGGCTGGTGATCTTGACGACTACGTCAGGGAATCCACCAACCCTTTAAGTAGCTTGCGCTACGTCACAGCGTCATTCAAAATAAGCACCTCTTCTCGCTTCGCCTCAGCAAGAAGGGCCGTCTGGTGAGACATCTCACTTCATGTTACTCTGAGAACTGGGGTTACGTTAGTAACCTATAGTTCTCATTCATAACACTCCGTTCGATGTCTCACTATGGGATATTGAGACTCCCGTATTGCTAGACATGCTTATCTCGAAAATCACCAACACAAAACAGAACTTAACAGGTAGAACCCTGTCCCAACACGGGGCCCAGCTGCGCGGCCACACTTGGAGCAGAGACATCTAGCCTGTAAAAGCGGACAAAATGAGCGGCGAGGAGCAGCTCGCTGCTGCACAAATGTCCTGAATGGAAACACCCTTGAACAAAGCCCAGGATGTAGCCAATCCACGAGTAGAATGAGCGCGCAGGCCCGTTGGTGCCTGCAAACCCTGACTCGTATAAGCCAGAGCTATCGCCTCCACAATCCAGTGGGAGAGTCGTTGCCTGGTAACGGGCTTGCCCTTATGAGGGTTAGCCCAAGACACAAAGAGTTGGTCATTGCATCGAAACTCTTTTGACCTGTCCATATAAGTGCGCAAAGCACGAACTGGGCACAGCAAATTCGGCCGCTGTTCTTCCGAGGAACATAGCGGTGAAGGAAATGCCTCAAGGTCAATGGGGGTGCATGAGCCAACCACCTTGGGCACAAAGGCCGGGTTGGGCTTCAGCAATACTCTCGTTTGCCCCGGGGCAAACTGAGTACATGAAGGATGCACAGAGAGCGCATGAATGTCACTGACTCGTTTGGCAGATGCCAGAGCCAGTAACAACACTGTCTTCAGTGACAGGTGTTTCATGTCAGCGTCTTCCAGGGGTTCAAATGGAGGTCGAGCGAGCCCATCTAAAACCACTGTCAAGTCCCACAGGGGCACCAGTGACCTGGAAACGGGGAGGAGCCTGCGGGCCCCTTTCATAAAACGGCAGACCAAGGGATGTTGGCTAGCCGTCTTTCCCTCAAAGCCCACATGGTATGCGGCAATAGCAGCCAGGTACACTTTGATCGTGGAGAAAGCTCTGTGTTTATCAATCAGATCCTGTAGAAATGATAGAATCACACCGACAGGGCATTGAAAAGAGATGTGTCCCTTTTGAAGGCACCACTCCTCAAACACCCTCCACTTACAGTCATAGAGAGACCTGGTGGAGGAAGCCCTTGCACTCTGAATAGTGTTTATCACCTTCTGAGGGAGCCCCACTGTACTCAGGTTATACCACTCACGGGCCAGGCCCATAGTGCCAGGCGCTCTGGGTGTGGGTGAAATATCATCCCCCCCGCCTGAGATAGTATGTCCCTGCGTAGCGGGAGCTGCCACGGCTGTCCGCACAGCAGCTGATATATCTCCGCCAGCCAGTACATTGCAGGCCAGTGTGGAGCTATCAGGATCAGTGTGTGGCGCTGTTCTCTCACTCTGGCCAGAGTTGGAGGTATTAGAGCCAGGGGTGGGAACGCGTACAGAAGGACCGGGGGCCAAACGTGTGCGAGCGCGTCCACGCCTAACGGTGCGTTTAGATCGCGCATTGAAAAGAACAGCTGACATTGAGCATTTTCTTTTGATGCGAACAGATCTACCGCGGCCCGGCCGTAACGCACCCACAGCTGACTCACAATCGTTGGATGTAGAGTCCAGTCTGCATACAGTGGTGCACCTCTGGACAGCAGATCTGCCCCGAGGTTCCTCACTCCCGGTACGTGTGTCGCTCTCAGAGAGAGGAGACGTCCGCAGCTCCATAAGATCAGTTTGCGTGCCAGCATGTGTAACTGGAGAGAACGCAAACCCCCTTGACGGTTTATATACGATATTGTGGTCGTGTTGTCTGTCCTCACGAGGACATGATGTCCCCTGAGAAAAGGCAGAAAGCGTCTTAGGGTGAGAAACACCGCTAAGAGCTCCAGATAATTTATGTGTGACCGTTGGAGGTCTCTGCTCCAGAGACCCCTCACAGGTCGACCTTCGTATATGCCCCCCCAGCCCGTCAGACATGCATCCGTGGTGACCACTTTCCGCGATAGGACAGCACCCATAGGCACGCCTCGTACTAGGAAAGTCGAGTGCAGCCAGTAAAGGGCACCGAACTCAAACGTAAGCCCAGGAAGAGCACAGACTGGGCTGGGGACAACATGCTCTTTTCTGCGTTTATTACAAAACCCAGGTCGAGCAGGTGTTTCATGAGGGTATTCGTCTGCGTAATAGCCTCCTGCTCCGACTGTGCAAGAAGGAGCCAGTCGTCTAAATAGGTTGCCAGGCGAATACCCTGTTGTCTTAACGGGGCTATCGCTGCCTCCGTACATCGCACAAACACCCGCGGGCTGAGAGACAGACCGAAGGGAAGCACTCTGTACTCGTAACAGACACCCTGAAAAGCGAACCTCAGATATTTCCTGTGTGGATAATATACTGGGATGTGAAAATACGCGTCTTTCAGGTCGATTGATGTGAACCAATCGTCCTGACGCACGAGACGCAGCAGGGATGTGTGAGTGAGCATCCGGAATTTGTATTTTCTGAGATACCTGTTCAGAGCCCTTAAATCCAGGATAGGGCGAATTCCATCTCCTCCCCGTTTGGGAACGAGGAAGTATTTGGAATAGAAGCCGCTCTGACTCCGTTCGGAGGGTACGATGGATATGGCTTTCTTTTCTAGTAGCGAGAGAATCTCCTGCTCTAGAATGTGAGCCGACGCTCCCCGGGCTTGTGATTGCACAATGCCCGAGAAGTGAGGGGGGTGACAGCGAATTGGAGTCTGTAGCCCCGTGATATCGTCTTGAAAACCCAAGCAGAGCATGTGAGCATCTTCCACCTTTCGCTCCTCAAAGCGAGTGGAGACGTAACCATATCTCTGTTGCTTGCACTCTGTGACCTTATTGGTTGTGTTATGGGGCCCTCTAGTGTCTGAACACGGTGGCATCCCAGGCTGACAACCTCGGTCGACACTGCGCATGCGCGCGGTGATGATGCGTTCACAGACCCGGTCACCGTCCGCTTTCCGAGAGAGGCGTTTACAGCCACTCTCAGAAGCGGAGCAGTCACCTGACTGTTTATTGTTATCATTGTTTTTCTTTTTAATATTCTTGACTGCGCCCTTGGCTTTAAGCCTGGAAGCGACAGTGGCAAATATTTTATTTTCAACCCAAGGTGTGTGTTTGTGTGACTCGAACAATCGGCAGGAACTGCTGCCTTTGTTGTGAAGTCTGTCTCCCTCATGGCGCGAACTGGAGGATGACGTTCTGTCATCACTCGAGGCGGCGGGAAGACGGGGGCGTGGTTGCACCCCGGAAACACATGGGCTTTGGACACGTGCGGAACACGGTCCAGGGCTGAAAGAAAACAGGGAACCTCCAGCCCTTTCCCCGAGGGGGGGAGGGAAGGCTGTCAGGCTGCCCTCTTTTTCTTCCTTGCCTGGTGGCTGAAGGTCTGGGCCGGCTGCGCCTGTGCGGCTGCTGCCGGGACCGGGGACTTTCTTGGCCAGCTCGTCCGCGCCTCGTGTCTGGGTGGGAGACCGGGGGCGGGCTGTGGCTTCTGCCGTCTCGGGACCTTGAACAGGGACGAGTGCGGGGCAGCCTGGGAGAAGGTCCGTCGCGGGACCGTTGGAGGCGGCGGCTGGGCCTTCCGAGGGAGGCAAAGCTGAAGAGCCTCATCCTCCTTCTTCTTGGCCTCACACCGCTGTTGCATGGAGGCAAGAGCGGTGCCGAATATGCCCTCGGGGACGATTGGCATGTCCAATACGTCCTCCTTTTCCCGGTCCGGGAGGTTCGTCAGGTTAAGCCACCTGGCTCTCTCCTGCACCACCATCATCCCCAGCGACTTGCCTGTGGCCTGGACTGCACAGCGCTGCACGCGGAGGCAAATGTCCGTGATCGCTGTGATCTCATCCCACACGGCCGGTTCAGGCTTAGCTGTCATGTCTGCACAGAGCTCCGCTTGGTAAGCGGTTAGCATCGAGGAAACATTAAGCGCCCTGACGGACAAAGCTGCCGCTTTGTAGGCCCGTTCGGTCATTGCTGACTGGAACCGGTCCGCCTTTGTCGGCAGTGTGGGGTTTCTGCTAGGGGCCGCAGACAACCGCGGTTGGAGGTGGGCTGCCACAAGCGGCTCCATAGGAGGCATGCGGAGCAAGCCGAGTTTCTCCATGCCCTCAAAGTCCAGAGAGGAGGCTCCCTGGATTGGGGCCTTGCTGCTGAAAGGGCGGTCTCTCCAGGAGACCGACACCTCGTCCAGCAGCTCTGGAAACACCGGGAGAAGTTGCCTTGTCAGCCTCGCGGCTTGGGGCAAGTTCTTTCCCTCGTAGCGAGACCTGGAGCGGGGGGCAGATTTCGATATTAACTGGTGTGTTAATATAGGAAAACTCCCGTGCGAAGCAAAAGTAGCCGGCAAGCGTCCGGCGACCGAAGGTTAGCTTTCGTGGTTCAGTCTGTGGACCGTTAAGCTAGCTTGGCTACTGATCTTCCTAGAGATGTGCTCCGAAGCGAGAAGAGGAGTTTGAATGACGCTGCGACGTAGCGCAAGCTACTTAAAGGGTGGGTGGATTCCCTGACGTAGTCGTCAAGATCACCAGCCAATCAGGATTGGCGTAATGAGATTGATGCTTCTGGTGCATACGCATTGAGGCGCATCCCATAGTGAGACATCGAACGGAGTGTTATGAATGAGAACTCTAATGTACCTCCTGCACACAAGGAATTTAATTTAAATTAAAAACATTTACTGAGAATGATATTACGTGTATTAGGCGATTTAGTTATCTGCAAAGCATATAGAGTAGCAATTAGCTGTAGCATTGCAGCAAACCAACGCTAAATTGAATTATGTTTTACTAATGCCAAGAACCATTTGAATATTTCAAGAACAATCACAGAGGTAGCTGGGCTCTTAAGACAACAATAATGGCTTTTCTACCATTTTAGTCCCAGATATGTTGTACAAACATTCATGGTCCCCAGTGGATGAATCCTAATGAGTTTGTTCATCCCTTGACCTTTCATTTAATGATACCAGCAGGTCAACCTTTTCTGTTTCCAGGTAATTGTCTTGACATTTACATGCTGAACTGAGATAACGTTCGTTTCAATCAATTATGGTTTCCTGATGATGTATCCCAAATGACAATCAATAGGTTTTATTATTCATTGTGTGATGTCTCAACAGCTATTGGATTGAGTGACATGCAATTTAGCGATATGATTAAAAGCTTTTGATCGATGTAGGACTATGTTTTAGAATACTTTTCACTCAAGGTAAAAACATTTTTAAAAGTGTTACTTACTCTTTCCAAATGTCTCGTGTTCCCATAAAGTTGCATCCAGAAACTTGCCAACATGTCACAGGATAATTAAATGAAGCTGGCACTTATAAACCACAGATAATCCACCAAGTGCCCCAATTTCCCTAATGTGTACACATGTAGGCCAGGGTATTATAAAGGATTAAACCCTTTCTGGGGAGGGTTAAAGAATAATTTGGGATTTCCTAACAAACACTGAGGACACTTAGTGATCAGAATAGATCTAGTCCGTCCACATACCTGTTAGCTTTTATTATAGAGGCCGTCAATCAGTCTGTCAGTGTGAGCTCTGTTTATGAAAGGTAGATTTTAAAGGAAAGCCTGCCAAAGGAGGAATAGTGAACCCATCAGATAAAACTAATTTATAGCCCATTCACACAATACACATAACTGAAAGGAGCAGACAGGCGGTTTACTGCCGGATCAAATAACATCAGACAATTTTTTATCTTTTTCCTGTCAGTGTTGGTAGATTCAAAATTGGCCCACAGCTCAACAACAAAAAAGAGAATAAACACCAAAGATATCACATACTTTCCCTAAAAACTGCTTTTTTAATGACTAAGCTTATTGACTCAAGCTTGAATATATCAATATGATCCCATTTAGTTTTATTCACAGTGTATCACCCTCAGAATATTTCTTTATTCTTTCTTTTTTTGACAGCCTGCTGTATGTGCATGTTTCTAACTCAAGCCCCGCATTTGTTTTTATATTAAAACGTGTAGTCTTAACACTGACTCAAGTGACATCACTTTAGGACAAGTTTGTCTTCAAAAGACTTTAATAAAACTATATGCTGTTATTTTCTCCAAAATCTATTAACACAATCTAGGCCGAAAAATGTAAAACACCCTACCAAAAAAGGATGTTTTCTTTGAGAAACACAATTCACAGATGTTTTATCGGATCCATGAAAAACTCGGAAAATATTGGAGGAGGCAGCACATCTTATTTCAAACTGGCACATTTTGTTGGCATCAATATTATAAAACAACTCAATATATGTAAACTAATAGTAAGTGTCTATTCCTAAAGGACCGTTGTGTAGGATGGAAGTGAATTTATTGGCAACAATTGAGTTTAATATTGAATAACTAAGACTTGTTGCTTTTTGACTTTTTATGGAGTGGATCTTTTTGCAAAGTCAGCCTGTTGCACCTACGTGATTCCTCAGTAGCCAGACGAAGAAACCCTGGCTCTTGAAAGCACTTTTTAAATGTTTTTAGGTTACCTTAAGGCCACTCAAGATCCTCCAAAACACTCAGAAAGGGAGGGGTAGCCGAAAAGGGTATTCAGTTTGATGCAATTTATTACCAAAACCCTAGATTTGACTTAAATGTATCTTCTAAGATTGTTGACCATGTTTTGAGTTTAACATATGGATGTCTTTTGCAAACATAGTGCAGTTTGAGGAAAATAAAAAGCTACATTTTTGTATTTTACGATTCTTTGTTGAACTCACCCAGAATCCACGAGTTGAGGACATGTCTCTAAATGTTGTTATTTCCAAGAATGGTGTGTGTTTTTTTACTTTTTCTTTTAACGTTTGGTCTTTTTTACTCGGTATGTCAGTCAGTTGACATTCTGTCACTCTGTTGTTTCCCCTGCACTTATCAAATCGACTTTCTTTCAGACTTTTTTTTTAAAGCAGGTCTGTGCAATTCCTCCAGGGATTAAAGCACTTGTTGAATGTACGTATTGGAGCAAACATTGGGGATTATTGGTTTGAGGGAAGCTGAGACACGCATCACTCATCACATCTCACAACTCATGAACTCGTTTAGAAAACCGCTTCATGCAGTCATGCAGAATATATGAGCTCATATTAACACCATTATACCATGTCTAATAAAGCTTTAAACATTGCTTCCTCCATTTAAATAGATCTGAATGACTTTACCACAATTAGATCACTTGATTTAGCACAAGTTCACATGTGTTGACCTCGCTCATTAGCACAGATACTGCATCACAGATCCAGGGAATCACTTCATTTATGTTGCCTAGAAACAGGGATGGGCTGATCTATAACCCACAAACCAAACTCCCCCTGCACTCCACAACCTGCCTTGGTCACATAAAATAGATTTTATTATATATCCGACCTTAAGGGGCAACCAATGAACAATTACCCACAACACATTTGTGCATAGTTCATATCCACTTTAGCTTTCAAAGCTCCCTGTTGTTCAGCTTCTCATTAAAAAGGTGTCCAGTGCTTATGTAGTCCCTTCATTAACTGGGAAGGGATAAGAGGAGCAGGAGAACAGTTCCACTTGTTTACTGATATTGCACTTCACAATCAAACTGCAATCAAACTCCTGCAGTGTTTACATGGTCCACACAACCATGTCACTGAGAGACATCTTCTGACACTGCTTTATACATTTTGTCTTGTTCTTATGAGACATAAATCATTGCAAAAAAAAGACAAAGGGACCTTATTTTGCTCATTTTCAGGTCCATATTTGTATTTTGTGGCTCTTCTGTGACATGTTTACATGCTTTAATGTTCAAAAACTGCTCTGATTGGTTTGGCTGATCAAACTAATAGAGATGTCCCGCCCCTTAGGTTATCGCTACAATTTGTTGGAGCGCTAGTGGGTGTCACAAAGTGATGTCTAATATGTTATGGAGGTGTTTCAGGCAGGGGGGAGTGTGTGGAGGGATTCAAGCCTTTGCAGAACATTTACATGCACAAAAACCATTAAAGAACCCCAAAAAGCTTAATAGGGACTCTCTTGCTGCTGAAATGTGCAAGTCTAGGACCTTTCAACAATTACAAGTACCTTTACAACAACCATGCTGAATAAATCACCCTCATATTGGTAGTTTGCAGAGGACAAACTGTTTGCTGGGTTTGATTACCACCGTGGGTAGGCATTACAAAATAGTTTCACCCTTCCTTACTGGAGTGATAATGAGAGTTTAATCGTGCAGAACAGCATTAGGCTGTAAACGTCTGCACTTACACCTAAATGCAGTGGCCAATTTGGGTGTTTCTATATTATTTCGCCTATTCCCTCATCCCCCCTGGCAGTTGTTGAGATAAAATAGTATGCTTCTCATCAGTGAACGAAACTGACATGGGAAATTAGTTTCCTCTTTTTCTCCTGCTGACTTTCTTTTCAGCAATGTTGGTGCTTTTGGCAAAGTCATTAGACTTGAACTTGTGACACTGTATGCTTCTATTTTCTGCACCAGTTTTAGTAACGTCTCCAGTAAGTTAGGCAATTCACCCAAATGAAAAAATCACAACATGCCAAATTAAATACAAATAAATATTACTTAATAAACTAGTGACTGATCTAACCTGCATGTGTGTATGTACCAAACAGTATCATGTGTTTTTTCAATTTGTTATGCAATTGATGGCATGCAGTATTAACAAAAAGTCACACTTTTCATGTTTAACTTGTTAACCCGCTAATCAGCCAAATTCCGTGAAAGCAAACAGCTCTCAAATACTCAAGGTTTCTGACAAGAAGCTCATTAATAACACCACTGTGCTGCCAGTGACACAGAATCACAGTTATCTCTCCTGGCAGAGGTGATGAACTGCTTTTTCATTAATAGGTTGGCACCAAGGATTTCCACTGGAGTAATCTCAAATCTCGGCCGTTGCAAAGGCATCAAAAGTGTTGTGACACCCAAGCGTGTATTTATGGTGGGGGAAGATGATAATCAGGGAAGGAAAAGTGATAAACTCAGATAAAAAAACAACAAAATTGTGATAAAGAAACCAAACACAAGGATTTAACTGAATGACAAGAGGAGGAAACCGGGAAAAAAGAACAACTTGTGCATTGAAGGACTAGATTATATTAATTAATTCTCTGGGGGCAGTTTCCCTGATGATATTTTCTGAGGATGCTCAGGATCAGGATAATTGTGTGGTTGAATTACAGCCAAGAAGAATGTTAAGGCACACATCTTAAGACCTGGTGTTGATGTCCATCTTTGACTATAAAGGTCAAACAGTTATTACATCCACACTGATCTCTACAAACAGGAATCTGCATACGAATGCAGACCGGTAGCCAATAGGTTTGGAGATTTCCCCCACAGCACTCTCACCTCGAGACTGGCTCATCCCTGGAGTTGCAGACAGATCTAAATAAATGTTTAAGTTACCTCTCAGATCTAAAAACAGAAACTGTAGTATATCACATGAATAGTACATAAATCGGAAGTAATTATATTGTTTTAGAGGTATAGTCAGAAATGAATTTGTCCTAGTATTTCGACACCACTTGAAAGCAGCACAAAATATATCAATAATGAAAAAATAATGATAGTTTGTCTATTGCAGAGATTTATATCTATTCCAAAATGTTATGCCTTCTTTCTTGACAAATGTGCCTTCTTTCTTGACCAATGCTACACCCATATACCAAGAAAATCTGGCCTGTTATTATTTTCAAAACGCTGTAAAAAGAGAAAACTAATCCTCCATCGCAGACGAAATACGATGTTGCACAAAAGTGACAGTATTTGTCAGCCAATATCAATTCATCTTTGGATAAGTTTGAATTCAGAGATCCTTAAGTTCCAATTTTTCCTCCTAATATGTTTCATCGATTACAAATATTTTGGTAACACTTTATATTAAGGTACACAAATTAACCATCAACTAGTTGTTAATTAACATGCATATTAGCAGTATATTGGCTCTTTATTAGTCATTATAAAACACGTATTAATGCCTTATTCTACATGACCATATTCTACAAGTAATACGCCATTAGTTGAGAGTTTTTCCTCAATAACCCTCTAATTAGTGCTTATTTATTGTAAGTAAGGAAGTTGTTGTACATGAGTTTTGGTCTTAATATGCTCTGCTCAATATGGGCCTAATAAGGCAGCAGTACCACAAGAATAGTAATTATCCCATAATATCACTTAACAAATATGATCTATTCTTATGTAACAAGACATTAAACTATAAGAGTAGTAGTTTGACTCTAATTAGGTATTTCTATCTAAGAATATGTTCCCTATTTTAAAGTGAAGTCTTGTTCATAATCAATAAGCTAGTAGTTTGACTCTAATGTCACATTTCCACTACAGGGCCTCGCTCAAAACATCTTGATATCAAAACATATCAAGTTTCTCCAAGGCTGAGAACACATATGCAGCCTGTACTTTTTAATAAAAACAGATTTTGAACAGATGTTATGTATTTGTGATCATACTGTGTGACCTGCTTGTATGTACTTACACAATAGGTGTACTGTTTTCTCTATGTGTTGTACTGTCTCAGTGTGAACATAGATTAAACAGCCAGCCAAACTATTTTGAGAGCCAGGAAATGAGCAGCCATGCCCCTTTATTGACTTATTTGCAGTCCACTGACATTCAAACGGAGTAAAACTATAAACAAAGAAGTTACAAGGCACTTAATGATCTCATACATGCAAGTGTAACATACACAGATTGTCACATAGGATCGCTAAGTGTAAACAAGGTAAATATAGCTAATGCTAGTGTTACGCCCCTTTTCTTTCAGATGGAGGAAATTATCACAAGAGTGAAAATGGTGTTTCATTACGTACATTTACTCAAGTGTTTTGCATCACATGACAATCACAATACAAAATTAGCAATTCACAGAAATTGTACAAAAACATATTAACATGAGATTTCCTTTGAAGTATAAAATATACCCTTTTTACATAAGCACTTTCTGATAATCACACACTATAAGAATTATTCTGTGTCACTACATGAAACCACATTTTTTATAAACAGCAATAAATTCACTAAAGTGAATGCTACCTGTGTGACAGACAGGGAAAGCAGGAACCTGTATGCAAGGCCAATGATGTGGTATGCATCTGTCAGGAGGTTGTACTGCCTAAGGACACGGTAGCAACACAATGGGCAGTCCTTGCAAGATGAGCACTTTTTATAAACCATATCCGCTTCATCTTCAGCATCCTCTGTCCCAGCCTCTGTAGTCTTGGTTGTGTATTCCTCAAATACAGATGTCTTCAACCTATTCCACTGTCCTGCCAGACTGATGAGCTCACTCTGTAAATTGGCCACCGTTGCTCTGTCATCAAATGGCAGCAAACTCTTGCTTAGTTCTTGGAGTGCTGCCTCTGGGAAACCACCGGCATAAGATGTTACCTGGCTGAATGTCTTTGGGTCCAGAAGTGCCAAATCAGCATACAAAGGGCCATTTTTGAGGAAGCGCTGGTGCATGCTTCCTGTGACTGTGTCCATGATTCGATTATGGACATCAATCTTGTATGATGTTTCAGCATCAGTCACAACCTCATCCTTGGACATCTCTCCAGGCATGGTTTTCTTCTTTCTACCCCGTTTCTGTGGCAGAGCGGCCTCAACCTCCAGCTCAGTCTCCTCACTCTGCTCCTCTGTTTGATTGTTGGCCCACTGGACGAATGTGGCGGCCGCTGTCTTGACTTTCTCGAAGTCTCTGGTCATATCTTTCAGCTGTGTTTCTGCAGCCACAATCATCCGATGAGCTGTCAGGATGTCCATTCCACTTGTCTGAAGGTATTTTGAGACTGGTGAGGTGACCTGGAAAATTCTCAGGAAGATCTGAGCTGTAAGGATTGTTTCATACCTCAGAAGCTGGGTGATGTATCCACGTGCATTGACCCATGCAGTGGCGTTGATGGTCTGTCCATCTTGAATGGCGGAGAGGGTGTGAAGTACATCAACATACAGGGCATTATCTGGCTTTCCAAAAGAGCCAAATACCTTAGTCACAGCAACATCTTATTATGTTACCACCATGTTATTATTATGTATGTAAACCAAGTAAAGTCTTAAAGACAGTAACAGGATAATACAGATTTCAGTATTTTGAGGCTCTGAGCCCCATTTCTTTTCCTCACAGACGACAAAAAAAGTCCGACATTATACAATTTAAAATAAAAACAATAATCGTGGCTTGATATTGATTAAGAAGATGTTTTTATGAACCCCACAGCTTCCGGTCTTCCAAGACCCGACCGGACAAAAAGACGTGTTGCAGGCACGAAACATACTACCAATAGAAATACATTGCTTTTAAAATCGTTCTGTGTGACACGAAAAAAAGGGGAAAATCGTGATGGTGAACACGAATCAATAGATTAAATGTCGTGACTATACACGAAATGCAGTGAGACTGGGTTGTACTAATCCTTACAGTGTAAGTTCAAGGCTTAAACTTACCCCTAGATTCCACCGGGTCCGTCTGCGTCGCGTTACGGCCGCGTTACGGCCGCGTTACGGCCGCGTTACGGCTGCGCCGCGGCGTTCGCAAAGATCGTGGCCACTCTAGTCAATGGGTGCTATTCCACCATACGTGCCGCGTTACAGCTCAGAAGCGTCCCAGAAGCGTCTCGGCGCTGGGCTCCGCTCAAAATAGGATGCAAGTCTATTTCCGACGCGACGCGAGGCGTTGCAGAGGCGCCGGGCAGGAAGTGGACCGGTCAGAGCATCCAGTCAATCCCCAAAATAAACTAATTTTGCAGACCCTATCCCTCCGTAGTCTTTCAAGTAGGAGGAGAAATGCCGGCGTTCTCCTCCGGTTTACAGGCACTGTGTAAATTATATATATAGAATAATTATGATGATGAATGCATATTTTTACCACTAAAATAAAGCAACACATCTTTGATTCATGTCGTTTATAACTGGAATATTACAATTATCATTAACTTTGTCTGTACAAAGTAGCCTGTCCAGGAAATATGCCCAAATCAACAAAAACTGCGAGCCGGCACGCAAGACGCTCCTCTTCTGAAATGCTCCTGAAACGCGCCCGGTAGGGTATGATGCCGGAGGAGGCCGGACCAAAACCGCGGCGCAGCCGTGACGCGACGCAGACGGACCCGGTGGAATCGAGGGGTTACACTTACAGTCATTGCTTTCTGACGGAATTGACCCTTTTACTCTTCAGGTTGCATAGGGGAAATTAGTAGTCTACTCATGGATGTCTACTGCCATGCTATTCAGTTCACTTTCTCCTACTTCTTGTACCCGGTTTCCTGTCTAACCTTCAGTACAAATTTTACAAAAATATAAATGTGCAAATATGAAACATACAGGTCAATAACACCTTGCTATTGGTAGCTGAACTGTCAATACCCCAAAACATATTCTTAGATATAAATATCTAATTTTGAGTTATTTAGACACAATTAACACTTATAGTTTCATGTCTTGTTACATAAGAATAGATCATATTTGTTAAGTGTTATTATGGGAGAATTACTTTTATTGTGATACTACTGCCTTATTAGTCCCATATTGAGCAGAGCATATTAAGACCAAAACTCATGTACAACAACTTCCTTACTTGCAATAAATAAGCACTAATTAGAGGGTTATTAAGGAAAAACTCTCAACTAATGGCTTATTACTTGTAGAATAAGGCATTAATAAGTGTTTTATAATGACTAATAAAGAGCCAATATACTGCTAATATGCATGTTAATTAACAACTAGTTGATGGTTAATTTGTGTAACTTAATATAAAGTGTTACCAACATTTTTTTAAAACCTAAAATATTAAATTATCTAAAAAGTGTTTGGAAAATCTATCAATTCATCAAACATGCTGTACCAGTTTGAATATGAAGAAATAATTACTATGATCAAATTGTTTGAACACCAGGGACATAATTTGTCACTTCTCCATCATGTAAAGCAGCCTGAGCATAAAAGCTAACCTGACATGTCTTTGTGTGTGAGAGGCAGCCATTAGCGACATAATGGAACAGGCTCAATTATCTTTCTTCTTTTCATATTATATATAGATATTGCTTTAAAATAAATAAAGATGTGGTCTGTACTGATGTAACAAACTAATGTGTTATATAACAAAGAACACGGAACGATAAAGAGGTGTGAAATGTCCTTGTAGCACTATGCAATACAATTGTAATTATCGATGAATAAATAGCTAAATTAATTCATACAATATTTGAAAGTTGCACACACAATATATACCCTCTATTTCACTGAATGACATACAAGTTTTTGAAATATAAAGAGATGCATTTCACATAGATGGCTTTGGAAAAAGTGATCAATTTTGGATAGGATTCATTCTTTGTAACAAAATAATTTAAAGATAAATGCTGGCCAGAAGAAGAGTCTTTCACTTCTGCACACTGCAATACATACATGTGATCAGTAAAATGCATCATGGTCCATTTAAAAGTTATAATTCACGCAATTACATTTTTGGGATCATTTTTGGTTTGTGAGCAGCATCTAAATGTATATAGATAAATGTTACTTTTACGATGCTAGTTCATTACAATGCGACAATACTGTCACAAACGAGCTGAGAACCAAAATGCAACACACGGGAAACCAGGGATAGTCGGTAACCAGCTTTATTAAAGGCAATTGTCTGGTAGGAAACAAAACGGCAGATAGTAGACCATGGGCTGGTCGGGGACATGGCGAGGGTTCCAGGAGTAAGCAAGACGGGAGTCGCAGGTACAGACCGGGTCAGGGAACAGGCGAGGCAGAATAGTCCGGGTACAGGCAGGGTCAGGAAACAGGCGAGGCAGGCTGGTCAGGGACAGGCAGGGTCGAAACCGGGAGAAAAATCTGGAAGGTAATGCGGGAAAGACTGGCATGCTGCAAAGTACGATCTGGCATTGAGGTGAAAGTGAAGTGGGCCTATATACTACTGGAGCTGATGGGTGTAACGGAGTGAGAGAGAGAGGGGGTGTGACTACCAGGTGACTAAGGAATGTTAATGCAGAAAATAGGTGAGTGAGAAAGCAGACCGTGACAAATACATACGATAAGATGGGATACAATGTGTTACATACGATAGGATACGACGCAATACCATAGGGTGATTCTGTGTTTTTAATACAATTCTGAATATGCAATTTGAAATTGCCAAATAAATGCAGATAAGTAAAATAACCTCTGGATAAAAGGATAGCTGAATACAAGTATAAAACTAAAATACTCAAGTAAAGTACCTCAAAATTGTTCTATTATAAAGTACCAGAATGAATGGTTTTATATGTTAACCATCACTGGAAACACTTTTTATTTCAAATGATAAAATGGATTTGATTTAAGGTATAGTGCAGGACTTTGAACAGTAACAGAAAACAAATCAATTGTTAGCAAGCATGTTTGATATTTATTTCCTCCTGTCATTTTTTCTTTTCTTCCTGCTGTGCCCTAAAGGGATCCATGAGGGCCAAAGTCAGCCGCATCCATCTCCGCCTGTTTATCCTCTCGGACTGGTTGTAAGAATACATTATCTCACAGCCTCAGACTGAACGCCTGTGTTTCACCTCACAGTTGAACAGAGGTGAGCAAGGTGTCGTTTTCACAGAGCACAGGGATAATCACAGGTGTCGTTATACTGAGTTATGTGGAAGATTATTTGTTTTTTTTCAACAGCATAGTGCTTCGGGAATGTGTTGATGTAGCATGAAATTATCAAATTACTGGCAGGTTATTATACGCATCATTTTCTCCAAGTGTTAACTGTTTCAAAAAGGTTATCACTGATAATTATTATCAGTGTTATTACTTTTTCCTAGAACATCCAGTGTTTAAATAGACATTTATTATCAGATTCACTTTGTATTAAACAGCCACACTACCATGTTTGTTCATGTTAAACGTAATACAAAGTGTTACTTCTTAAAATATTATTTTTTTCCATCTGCCTATGACTCAGTTAAGATGTAAATTAAACTCAGAATAAAAAGTTAATGTGTACACTTTCCAAAAATGTGACTCTACTAACATTTCTTTTAAATATTGAACCATATTTTTACACAATCAGAAATATGTTACAACCTGAATTCATTTATAATGTCTCTCTCGGGGTACTGTGAGAAGTATTGTATTATATGTTTACTCCCAAATTGTAAGGCCAATCATTAACAATAATGATTTTGAAAAATATATTTTCCTTTTTACATATTTACCGTAAAGAGAGAAAGATATGGCCCTTAAAAACAACACAAACACGCTTTTTACCCTCCTGACTATTTACAGAAGATTGTCCTTTGTCGTTGCTTTCGAAAATGTTATAACTTACTTTTGCAAAACAGTACAAGAAAAGGAAATTAAACTTTGACTTTGCTGTGTTTATGATTTGGTGGCACGAAACTGATCCTAACTTTGAGTCAAATAACTACTTGTTTAGAGTTGTCAATAGGAATCAGCAAGAGCACAGTTGTCCTTATAATAAAAAACTGAATCGGTTAATAGTGCAGCTTCGGCAAAGAATGCACTCTCTGAGAACTTTCTGGTGTTAATCAGTCATTTGTTTAATTTCACAGATCTGTAGTCAAATATTTTCCGCTGGAATCAGGATCCTCCACACTTACTCATTTACTGTACCAGTAGTGCATAGAAGAAATGCTTCAGGCAAGGATGCTCTGCTAAATTCAATAGTCTCAAAGCTCTCACTCTCAGCAGATCCAAATTGGGTGGCACGGTAACAAGGTGAATCCACACACAAAGCCTGACACAGATAATAAAGCAAACTGGTGCTCACAACAGTCAAAACTGTGCTTTGCCCTTGGAACTTTTTTTCTAAGATAAGCAAGTGCTGCCTACTGGGAAGAATCATCATGTTCCTGGCCACGAGTCCTCGCATTTTTGCTGTATTTTGTTCAAATGATTTCTACTAAAATACCAGAAGCACGACTGCAGTTGGAGAAGAACTTGGGAATAGGTCTTTAATCATCCTTATTTGGCTCTTTGGTGAACATACTGTTCATCAGTTCATCAGTTGTAATAGTACAGAACAGACTGGTCTAAAACTTTTGGATAAACTCCCTCAAGCAAGCTAAACATCCTTAACTTAATCTTATATTTCAGGGTATTAAAGAGGCAACCCTCTTGCAAAAGAAAAAGTATATTATAAATTGTTAAAAACTGAAATAAGACTCTAGAAGGAAGATGAGCGCAAATGGAGCATCACCAATATCCCTTTAGTTAAGACACACCATTTGGTAATTCCTTAGTATTTGCCTTTCCAATAGCATGTAGCTCGCCAGGCAGCTCAAATACAGTCTACAAACATGTGAATTGGATCTAAGAATAGCACTCACACACCCCTTTGGGACTGCCAAGGAAATGGTCTGTGTCCGTAAGTGTTAGTAAAGCACACAAGCAGCCGATTGGATGGGTAAAAGGAATGAGTTTAAGACAAGCATATGGCCCTTAACTCAGTCAGCGGTGAACAAGGAAGCGCTTTTTCTCCTTAGTTAATGAACTGGTAAAAACAATGGTGTCTAAAAGAGATGACTACTCGGGGATTCCTGATGTTATGGGTACGTTTGGTGCTTCAGAACGGGCGAAACCTAACAAACCATCAAAGTAATGTTGTTGACGCTAGAAAACCATTGTGACTTGTCTTTTTCTGTATTCTTGCTTTTTGTCTGCTGCTGTCTTGTTATTTAGCACAAACGTTTATTTTACTGTTAATAGGAGCGTCATTTACGAAATAAAGTTCATGCTGTATTGAAGAAGATCTGAAACTAACAATTGAGACAATACACTCATCAATAACATTTTTAATGTGATCAAATCAGAAGTGGTCAACTTCCTGATAGACTTCTATACACTCTGACTTCTATTTGCATTCACTGTTGGGTATTAGGGAGAGTATTAGGCACTTTTAAGCCACTCCCAAATTTTATTCATTTTTCAGACCTGATGGAACTTAGATTTCCCTTTTTACTAATGTGACAGGAACTTTTTGATTCCAATAGAAGTCAAATGAATATCATGCAAATAGGCATGATAGTATTTCAGTATTTTGAGGCTCTGAGCCCCATTTCTTTTCCTCACAGATGACAAAAAAAGTCCGACATTATACGATTTAAAATAAAAACAATAATCGTGGCTTGAGATTGAGTAAGAAGATGTTTTTATGAACCCCACAGCTTCCGGTCTTCCAAAACCCGACCGGACAAAAAGACGTGTTGCAGGCACGAAACATACTACCAATAGAAATACATTGCTTTTAAAATCGTTCTGTGTGACACGAAAAAAACGTGAAAATCGTGATGGTGAACACGAATCAATAGATTAAATGTCGTGACTATAACACGAAATGCCGTGAGACTGGGTTGAAATAGGCATCAATTCCCTTTTGCTATTATTCATTTGTTTAAATGAATCTATCTGGAGTGACATATAGTGGCACCCTTTCAAACACTTAACAGTAACATGTCATGTCCTTATTACTCTGAACATTTGAGGAGGGCTTAAGTAAACCTTCTGCTCTTTGATTCTGAGTTAACCATTCTGCTGTCATACATTTAATAACAGTATTTTTTACTAAGCCAAGCACGATTGAAACGATGAGAGAATTGCTTGTAAAGTGGAGCAAGAGGTACATTTTTCAATTTCATGTTGCATACAACTTTAACCTCCTGCAAAAGCGGTGCAGTCATTTATTTCAGTTTATATTGTGTCATTGCCATATTACAGCATGAGAGAAGGAGTGTGGGCTGGAGTACCAGCGGCATGCTGGGTTATCGTGGCATTTTATGTTTAATGCATCTGTTTTTCTACTCTTGCCAAATTTCGCCTGGAGCAGTAATACCCAGGAAGAACTACAGAGGAGTGAGGGAGGAGTGAGGTGGAGATCAGAAATCGACTTACTGTACTTCTATGTGTTGCTTGAACAAGGATAAAATGTCACTAAAGCTAAATGTTGATGCATTATGTTTTCATATGGAAGACCTTTGTTATTTAATTACCTTTTGTTCAACGTTCACAGTCAGTGTTCAAATTAGCATTTCCTTTTTTCCTGATTTAAAGCGCTTTGTTTTGCCTCTTTATTTCAAAGGTCCCAAACAAATACACTTGCCTTATCTTCTTTATTGTCCCCTATGGCTCATCTTTGTCTCAGTAAATGTTTATTTTGTATTTGTTGAGTATAACACAGCCATACTTTGTATAATGTGCTCCTGAGGCTAAAAAAATTATTTTAAGGAAATGTTGAGCTATACTTCTTACTGAAATTGCATGAGCTAGCTAATGGATTTTTTTTTTTAATACATTTTTTCAAATGAATACGTCCAGTGTTCAAGTGCTCAGTGTTGGGGTAAAGTTTGAAAATGGGTGTTTTTATTGTTCCAGTTCTGCCATTCTGAAGTACAAAAATACAGTGATCTTATTTTATATATCAAGGATCAAAGTGCTGTTAAAAGTTGAAAAATAAAGACGAAGGATTTTAGAATTGTTCTTACATGCTTCAGAAATGTGCGGACGGGTTTAAGATGTTACTTGGCAGCTTAATGTTTCTGTAATACCTTCAAAGGAAAAAAATACAATGCTTTGATTCACTGCCTGCCTGTTTCAACTTGTTCTTTTCAACTCTGTCTCCAGTGTAACAGCTCAGATAGGGCTGTGTTCGGTAGCTCTGACTTCCTGAGTGATTTTCCAGTAGATGAGCAGAACATGTACCTAGACTGTATTGTGGCATCAGTGGTGCATATTCAGATATAACCCCTTCGTACTTAAACTGGGTTTGACACCAATACAATGCAGTACACGTAAACCCCAACTGACATGAATCAACACTATAAATCAACTCTGTACTGTATCAATACTTCTGATCAAAATAAACTGAGCATAAGATCTCATTACTTACATTTAAATTGCTTTAGATTTACACCATCTAGCTGCAGGGTAATAAACCCGTAACGTGTGTAAATTGCCCATGCAAGCGCTAGTTTTTGTCTCTCCATCAATTTGAGTCTTAATTATTGCTTGACACTCAATAAACGTGTTCCTAAAGTGCGATAATGACTGCTGTTTACCTACATGCTAAGCCTCAAGGTTAGTTACCGCTGATGTCGCATAATTAAGAGGTTAACAAAGGTTAGTGGCCACAAATATATGCACACCAAGATCAGCACATTCCTGTAAAGCAAAGCTGTCAGCTTAGAGAGCACTCAGCAGCAGTGTTGACAGCTTTATTTCCATATGCATAAAACATTCTCCTTAGATGCAGAATATGAATACAAAGGGAGTGGTATTAATTAAAGCAACCATATGCATCAGAACTACATTAAGGAACAATAGAAGTGTGCAGAACAGGGGTTCATGATACATTTAAGCATAATTTAGAGTGGTTTTAATTATGTTTTTTATTCATTTCTAACAGTCTAAGCAAACTGTTCTCTGTCTACAACAATGGAATGATTCATTCAAAAGATGCTGTGACAACTCGTCTTTGTTGAATCCTGACAGCTACGCTTGCAGAGACTTGTGTGAGTCAGAAATCAAATTGTGTAAACATTTTGGTTCACAATTAAACAATGCAGCCATCATTTGAAAGCCTTGTGATTGTGATGTTGCAAAATGAAATGATTGCCACATCTTTGTTATGGCAAATACAGTTGTGCTGTTTGTGTGCAATTATTGATAAATGACTCATAAGAAAGAGGACATTTTGATTTTATGGAGTCAATCACACCCATGGTAGGGTATTGGCAGTAAGGCTGGAGAGAAAACTAAACAATTAGACTGGACAGTGTTGTTCCCTAGGGCACAGAGGATTGAATGCTGTCCAACACAAACAATATCAATGCCATCACTTCTTTTGGCTTTGGCTTCTGGTAATAGTAGCTCTCCCATGAGCTTTTGTGTAGATTGCGCCAGTTCTCTCATGTTTATGCATCGGATGGCAGCCTCGTCGCACACCCAGCACCCCAGCCCCCCAGCCCCCCCTTAGTGCTGATGTCTCTGTTTGCTCCGTCTTCGCTGCCTATTACTACTTGACATGATGAGTCATAGTGTCGGAACAGCAGCTGATTTAAAGATCACCAAACAGATGTCACCAAATAATTTCAATTAATTGATTCCCCGTTATTTCTATTGACAAATAGGACAACATTAATGAAGTCCCGAGTGCTGTTGCCTTGTAATGGCTTTTCTTTGTCTGTACAACAGTTAATAAAACAGTAAAAGTCTACTGCCCAGCTAGCTGCTTTTTGATAAAGTAAACATTGGTGATTTGAGCTAGCTTTGGTAATGCTAATGTGCTCATAGTATATCACAAGCAGGTATAATTGTTTACTATGTTCATGTTGAGCATGATAACATGCTTATATGTCTAATCAAATATAAAATTACAGCTAAGTATGGCCATATTTGTTAACACATTTGGTCAGAAAGTATTGAAAAGATGTATAATTAAAAGTAAGGGAATCACTCAAGTAATTTCAATTCATCATGAGGGAGGAGACATTAGACTCAAAACCACAAATGCCAACCTCATGGTAACCAAAGTCATTTGGATTTATTGTCTGGGCATAATTAAATTTCTACCAAATATGTTCCCAATTAATATTATAGATGTTGAGATATTTCACAGCATAAGTCGGTATCATGGCTAAAACTCCAAAGCTATTATAGGCGTGTAATGCTTTGAAATTGACAAGAACTCAAAATCCTCACACCTAAAACTCCCTGGCTGGGCGTGGCTGACCTGCTTTTGGATTCCCGCCTCTACACCTCTTCAGCTGCTGCTCACCTGCACCTGTATAAAAACCTGGGTCTTGATTGAGTGTTTCCCAGTGTGTTTTGTCTCCCTTGGTCCTCTGTCCCTCTCCATTCCCTCTCACTTGGTTTTTTCTGGTCATTAGATTTTCCCTTTGGCTCCCGCTTCAAGTTTAAATCCCTGGCCCCGGCTTCCTGGATCCCCTCTGCTCCATTCACTGGATTTCCCCGTCTGCGCCTTCCCCCGAACACGGCCACAACTCCCAGTCCTCTTCCTCGCAATAAAGCCTTGAATTCACTCTTGTCTCCTTTTTCAATGTTTAAATTGTTTAAATATCTTATGGATCTCTCTAATCATCCAACACACTGTTTTCTCTTTTGGAATGTGAATTCATTGTTGGTTTAAGTAACTAACAACCATAACTCGTGAGGGTAATATGGCCATGGGCGTAGAAGTTGAGTCACATCCCTATTGTTGCAATTCATGCTGCCTGCAAGGGTTATAGAAGACTTCATGTCAATTCAAGCACTTGCAATTAATGAAGCTCAGATTTGGGGAATACCTACTGGATATGATAGAGAGAGACCAAAAGGGGAATCATTTCACCTCCATTGGCAGGGGCTCTGCATTATATATCACTGACTGCTTTGGCTTTCATCCAGACCTGTCATTACGTCGTCACCAGACCATGGCGAGAAATAGTCTGAGCCACTTTGTTCAAAGGCTGGAGAAGTAAAGCTTTTTTGAAATTTGACTGAAGCCCCGCTGTGACTGATGTTATTCTTGCAACTTGATTGTTTTTTCTAAGCATATAAATGTTTAGCCAATTCCAGCTAGACTCACTTTTAAAAGTATTTATTTGTTGATTGGTTTACTTCAGACCAATCAACTGAAAAGTAATTTCTCCATTTCTTGTTGGAGGGATTCTGGTCCAAGTTTGCATTAAACATTTACAATTTCTTTACATGCATTGCAATTTAAAGTAGAATATGAACTGCAGGCACTTAGATACTTTGCTGCCCATAAATGCGCTCATCATTTCCAGAAATAATATTACATTCCACTTAATGTACTTATCTGCTGTAAAGTGCTATGGCCCTTTCACATTAGTCGCAGAGACCCTCATCATGAACAGTGCCGTATTGTTTTAATCCAGTGATGGATGAACTCTAAATATTAATAGACCATACATAATGCAAGCCAAACACACTTAAAGGAAGTTTGTCCAAGTGTGGTTTATTTAAGAAAAACTGTGTTTATTACATGACTGAACTGCATTATTTAGCCCTAATAAATGTTTTTACAACTCTAGTACAAGGTTATTCACATCACCCATCTAACAGAAACATACATTTTCATGTGGGCCTTTTTTTAATTACAAAATTCCTCCAAAAATAAAAAAATACAGATTGATGACTGAGATAAATAGATAAATACACAAAAAAATAATCAAACTCAATCAGCCAATACATAAATAGAACAATAAATAACATTCAAAACATCTTTGGCCTTCTTCGGGCCAATTTATGTCCTCACAGATTTTGCATTGCTCTCGGTAGACAGAGCAAAAGGTGACAGAATCAGCCATGGGGATATAAAGAACAACACTGGATGTGTGGCATGAGATAGCAAGTGAAAGCACAATTATATTGAGGCACTTTTTAAGGATGTTCTAGGAAATGAAAACATTTCCGTGTGTATGCGTATTCCCCAAATAGGAAACAAAATGTAAGACAGGAACATTCAATTGAAAGATAATTGAATGGCTGCTTGGCTCATCTAATCATGTTACCGTATGTTCCCTCATTTCTTTTACAATTGTGGGACTGAGCATGGTAAAGTACCAAATCAAAAAGAAAACAGAGAGCTGGAATAAGATGGATACAAATAACATGTGAGGAAAACAATGGTAAACTATTGTGTGTCGTAAACCAAACTTTGTTACATATTTCCTTTTCGAGTCTGTGAATAACATCAATGTGTGTTCTCCGTGGTGGTTGAGTTCGACTGAGTCTCTGACTGCTCCCCGAATATCCCTGCTAGTGTCTTAAAGCGGGGCCCCCACTCATTGAGGTAATCATAGTCCTCCTCAGGGTCTCTGACGATGGACTCGATGGAGCTGAGCGACTCAGCCACGGAGCCATCGCCCTCGTAAGCGTACGTGGCCAGGGAGTCGTAGGGCGGCGCCGAGTTGTCCACATCGTGCTCCTTCAGACGCTGGTTAATGAAATCCCGGATGTCAGCGCTGTCCTGAGAGACAGGTGCCCTCGGACCTCTCTTCATCTCAGGTTTGACGTCCCTGCGGAACAGGTTCTCTTTGACAACCTTGGGATTGCGAAGCGTCCCCATGTCAAAGGCGTGCGTGTCCTCTTCTCCACCTCCTTCATCGTCATAGTGGATCACATTATCCCGGATGTCCTCTTTGGATGACATGAGGGTTTCTTTCTTCTTCTGCCGTCTCAAGCCAACGTAGAGGACCACGATTACTGGGGGAAAGAAAAAATTGAGAAAAATTATATTTAGACTTGTTCACACAACTAATCTACTAAGCACAAGGGAAAAAGTGGGGTTATGTCAAGGTTTTGGTTGATGTTGGTTGAGGACTAAAATATATGAACCACTTTGGAATGGATTGCCATGAACATTTTGTACAGATATTTTAGGTCCCCAGAGGATGAACCATGATTACTTTTGTGAACCGTCACAAGGCGCCATCTTGTCATGAGCACTTTTAGTTTACAGTAAACAACACACTTTTGGATTTATTGCCATCAGATTTCTTACATATTGATGTGCCCCAAAGCATGCATTCCGATGACTTTGGTGATCCCACAACCAGCAGGTTTTAATGTTATTTTCACAAAAACTTTGGTTTATTTCCAATCTCTGGAAGGCTATAGCCTCAGCTGTACTTTGTGTTAAGTGTTAATTAGCAATAATTAGCATGCTTACAAGCTAAACCAAGATGGTGAACATAAAATCAGCATGTTTGCATTTCTATGCAGAATGCTATTGTTGACTCCAAGGCACACAAAGATGCTACCATCTGTATTTTGGTTTGTGTGCTTTTCATGCAGCCCATGTTTCAGCAGGGTTTAATTTATAAAGTGAAATCCTGCTTTACAAAGAGGTAGCAAATTAAATCCCATTGAAACCATGGTTATGAAAAACCTAGACGTCTAATGCACTATTTTCACAGTTTGACCCGCACATCAACACCTTCTGGGAATTGAATTGCTTTTGTGGCTCAAAGCAAATAATGTGTGCTGGCCACATTAGGCCACATAGGTAGCACAACAACTGTGAGCACTGTTGGATAGAGCCAAAGCACACAGTTTTGCTCACAAGCCTTCATATGTAGCTTGAGGATCTGCACATTTTCAACACTGAAGTGCAGCAGTGTGATTCTCAACACATTATGTTACAATACATTCCCTTCTCTCCCTGCTGTCAATGCAATATGTCTCCCTTGATGCCCCTCTCCTGGTCTCCTCTGAGAAATGTGCAGTAAAATATGTGTTTTTCTTTTCCTTTCAATATAGAGTTGCATCCAGGCAGAAGAGCAATGGCCAGGATAGATGGAATTATTCAAAGCGAAAGAGTCCAGTAAACACATTCAGACTGAAAAATAGACTTAAGTAGGTCTCTTCCTTTCATCCTGGCTGTATATCACTTTCTCTCTGCCTCCGTTCACTCCCATGTGATTTTGATCTGTCTTTATATAGTGTGCCAGCTCCCCCCAGTGGCCCCTATGTAGACTTCAACAACAGCCAGCTACAGTATAGAAGGACTCAGTGGTTGAACACAGCCTGTCACTGGGTGCAGCCAATCCACATCAGTTTGAAAGAAACAGCAATGCAGATGAAAGTCTGTGTGGTGGTCTCTTTAATTTACCTCATCATTCCTCCTCACAGGACAACTGGGTCATCCTGACAAATCCTGCACAGGAACTAAGTGGCTCTATGAAAATGTTCTCAGTGTGAGTTCTGATTTTCTCCGCCACTTTCCTTCCCAGGGACAGCATGACAGTTTGGCGTCAGCCTCAGCCTCGGGGGCGAGTTGACTTGGAGCTTTGAAGACGTTCCCCTCAGACGAAGGGAACACACCAACAGCTCTGCAGCACACAGCTACTCCACCACATGCTTTTTATGCAGCGATGGAAAGAAATTAAGTATATTTACTCAAGTATTGGACTTGAATATGATATGTTCTTCTACTTACTAATTCTGGTCCACTTCTGCTGATAGGGACATTTTGTACTTTTTACTCCACTAAAAATATTTGACATTTATAGTAGTGACATTTTGCTCACATATTTAAAAAAACTGAAATTGTTATGCCACACGGAGATAAAGAAAAGTAAATACAGCTCAATTTAAAGGTCATGGCTACCCTTGACTTCCATCGTAAACTAGGAACTTCCTTAACAACCAACCATCCCATATTCATAATTCAGAGAATGATCCCATAAACCTACATTTACTTCCTCCCTGTTATGTAGATGAGTTAGGACATTAATAGCACGGAATTAAGGAGGAGTTTTACAACCATGACCTTGTGGGGAATGTAAAAGCTGAAGCTTGAGGAGCGGCCACAGGGCAGCGGGATTGGATTTAGTTTATAGAGCCAAGAGCTCCTCCCTACAATCTTTATTGCTCATTGAATGACTAAATTCATATGCGTTCTATAATTAACTGTGGACACTCCTGGAGGGGCGCCAGAACAAGTCTGAGGGTCAACTCGGCATGTTTGGATAAAAAAATTGTAAAGAATTGAAAATAATCCTGCACTAGGATTATATTCCAGCTCGATTTTTTAATTTGACATAAAAAATCAATCAACATCTCAAAATTGGGAAGATAAAACTCATACCTAATATGTCAATCAAAATAAAAGTCTGTTTGCTGAAGACACTGCAGATTTGCTGCAGAGCCGAACACATTAATGTCAGAAAAGCACACAGTTTACTGAGATTAATTGTAATAACATTTCTGCAAAATAAAATAGATTTATACCCTTTTTACCCAGGGTAAGGTTGCCTTAAAAAAATGATCGTGCCCTGTTAAGCTGTGCCATACAATTTACTTTACATTTCACATTAGAGCCAATCAATATCTTAAAACGGCACTCAAATTGATTTTAAAGGTCAAAATGTTTACTTAACCTGTCAAAGTGTAAAGACTGTTTGCTGAGTAACTGCAGATTTGATAATTTGATAAACATATGGAAATGGCATTTTTGAAAAGGTAATAGCTGACAGGTAAGGCATAAATTACAAGCAAAAGTTAAAACAAATGTCATACTCTCACCAACCTTGAAAATAAACATACAATTGAATGTTTTATACCCAGTGTGCGGTTACCTTGTTCTGAGTGTAACACTAGGCAATACGTATACAAATTCCCTGGTTCCCTGGGCTACAATGAGCATGTTTACAAGCCAGAACACGGCAGGCCTCACCTAACAGGATGATGATACATAGGAGGATAGCGATCAGCGCTCCTGTGCTGAGGCCCACGGGGAGAAAGATGGCCTCGGCGCTGCACGTTAGCAGTGAGCCATCGGACTCGCAGCCACACACACGGATGGTCAGAGTCCCGGTGCTGCTCTTAGGAGGGTAGCCATTATCGTCAATCACCACAGGAAGGAGGTAGATCTCCTGCAAACGCCGTCTGAAGCCACCCCGCTTAGTCACAATTCCAGCTGTGTTGTCTAGAAGAAAGGAAAGAAATCATGAAAGAAATCTTCAAAAACAGATTTTCTTAAAGGCCTTAGATGAAAAGACACTCCAAAATCTGCATGGAGAGGCCTGAAGAAGTACTTTCTTCCTTGATCTATACAGTTTATAAAGTGCTATGACCAAAGCAAAAGAAAATATGTCACCCTTTATACCCTCACATCAATCACACAATCCTCCAAGCAAGTCTGGAGGTCCATGAATGAGCAAGATAACACTTTTCAATGTCTGATAACTTTTCATGTTTGATATCAAATCCTCTCCAAATGTGCCACCCTGAATGTGATGAGAAACTGCAACGTATCAAAGATTTGTGTTATCAAAACTCTCGCCCATTTTACACCGCTTTCTTTAAAAGCCGATAGAGTCCAACCACACCCCGTACATCATTCCCTGAAACACTGAGCAGCGTCTACCTGCACAGTGAAAGCTACTGAGATGGGATGTTATTTCTTATCTCTGTGTGCAGGCGGCGTCACTCGAGAGAGACAGCAGATTAGCAATGTGAGATAAAAGATCAAGAAAATAATAAAAACACACAAACTTGGAGAGGTGGGAGGATGAAGAGTGAAATGGAGGCTGACAATGTAAACCAGGGAGAGGGAATGTCTCAGGTTGTTCTACTGCAGAGAGACTTTGTGACCCCTGTCAAGCCGGGTTTGTTCCTCTGACGGAGCCTGGCACTTTTTCTTGACAGGAGGTCAGGTGTTTTAGCACACCTTGCATGTCGTGCAGAACTGTGGTTTTGTCGGGGCTCTCTCTCCCTCTCTGTGTTTTCAGCACCTGTCGCGAGGCCCGCAGTGTTTTGTGCTTCCTGTCCCTGCCGATCACATCCCTCTCTGTATTTGGGAGGGTGCTCACACAGCCTCTGGCACTCAAGAAACTGCAGGAGTGTGTCCAAAAAGGTAAAACTGGATCAGAGGGTCGGACCTGGGCTTGTCAAAAGGATGGTGAATGCATTCGATTCCTTGGCTTCATCCTGCCATGACCCACTTTTCATTACCTGTCTTTCTAGTTAGACTTCAAAGGGTTCCGCCAATGCAAGCTGTCATGTATGCCTCACATATATATGAGTGTCATGTATGCCCTTATGCAGTCACGTTGTCAAGTTATTTATAGCTTTGAGACATGCCACTCATATGAGCTTAGAACAAACAACCTTTTCAGATGGCAAATTATTGATCTTGACAGGTTGATTGTCCTCACTCCAAACTAAATGACTGCATCTAGGACCTGAGGGTAGCAATTTAGATCAATATTGGTATAAATTGGATTTTTTTGCTGCCAAAGACAATTGTTATCATTTATACACTGCAGTGGTGATACTATAAATGTATACTTAAATCCTTATCAAGGCCACTATCTGGGCTGTTTGAAGTATTCAGTTGTTTCTTTCAGTAAAAGTAATCTAATAACTATATGTTTCTTTTTTAGGAAACCATTAATGATTGCATGCACCATTTCTTCATCATTCATACGTCAGCCTTTTTAATTGTTCAATGCAGAGCGTAATGCGGTTTTATAGTTAAAGGGGGCCTATTATGCTCATTTTCAGGCATAATTGTATTTTGTGTCACTACTGTGACAGTTAAGTGCTTTATTTGTATACACAGGAAAGGGAAAAAAGCTTAAGCTGCAAACATTTTTATAATAAGTGTGACTAAGTGTCACCAAACTGAGGTGACAAAATACAACAACACTTACTTCCAAAGTCCCGGATGGTAAAGTTCTTGTTCTTCATGTCTTCTTTTGGCGATTTGAAGGAGAACTGTTGTCCAGCAGCTCGTAGATCCTGGTCTTGTGCACTGAACGTCTGAATCACCTGTGAAACATGAAAATGATGGTAATAGTTTAAGGTCCTGCCTGTATGTGGTACACTCGTTGTAGAAGTTTGATGTTTTGTTTGAGCACTGGATGTCAGATGTACTTTTCAATAGAAACTCAAACTTATACAGGTTGAATTCTTCTGGGAAAAATGTGTACAATTATTCAACACTGAAGAGAAGTGTCAGACTGTCCTGAACTGACTTCCTGTCAGCGCTGAAACAAAGCAGTACATTGTTCTACCTGTAGTTTTAGATACAGGCACTGAGTATTTGATTAATGACGTCTCGATCACCTCAACACATTGTGATGGATTAAGTTAATTCCGGACTGGTGGAGCTTGTTCAAGGGTCATGGACAGAAGGCAGTTGTTTCATATTGTACTTATATTACAGTGCATCTCCTCAGAGCACGGGGCCGTCCAAAAATAAACCCGCAAGAAAACAATTCGATCAATTCAACACCTTTCATAACAACTACAGCGCAACAAACTGAATGTGTTATGTGAAAATGAGTTAAAGCAATAACCGAAACAACAAACAACTCCTGACTTTTCCACCCCGCTGCTCACACACTGCTGACTCAGCCGCCTCTGTAGCAGACTGCTGACGGCTTTCAACTTCCTTCTGTTCCCCAAACGTCTCAGGGCTTTGTCTGAAACCCACTGACCTGAAAGCCCCCCGCTCTCCGGGCTTCACCTGCTGAAGACCTGAAGCCTCATCCCAGGAATTCCCCTGCACGAGCCCCAAATCACCCCCGACCACAGTGCTCTCACTCTCTTTGCTCCTTTGTTTGATAACCTGACACCAGGTGTGATGAGCCTCTGTTGTTCTCCCCACAGCAGCTGTACACTTCACACTGTTGATTTTTCAGCCACAAATTAGCTCGGTGATGAATAAATCTAAACTATCAATTACTTCCCTTGCATTAAAACTGTCAATTCTTTTTTTTTCTGTCTTGCACGTACCAAAACGCTGCAGAATGGATGGTTCATTTCCTGTGCTGCATGTCACACCTCTCCTTCAATTTTTAGATATACCTTTACTGACCAACAATGTCCAAAAACCCAAATGAATCAATCAATTTGTATTAGTTTTATAAAACAGGACTAGACAAAAGCAGCACATTTTACAATTTTAGAAGCTTGCAACTGGTTTCTTAAATTTAAACATCCAATATTTAATAATCTGTTGATTGCCCAACTGATCAATTCAATAAATATGGGTAGAATACTGTCTATCACAAGCTCCAGAGGAGAAGAATCTGCAATTTAATATTCTATCATTGGGAGAATTCAACTTTACCATCTCTATTTGGTGCAAACCTATAAAAGCCATATGTTTTTTTTCTTTTTTCTTCTAATTACATAATCCATTATGTAAGAAATGTTCCTTTTCTTGCTCTCAAAGTGCTTCCACCTTGGGATCATAAGTGGAACTGTGACCGCACTAACTGCTATTGCATATGTTAAATGGCTCTAAGGCTACTCTGCTTTTGCACTCCGCTGCGTTGTAAAGAAAGCAAGATAAAAGTACCAGCTAAATGCTGTAAATGTAAATGTAATTATTCCAGCATATCAAACTGATTCAGCGGGTTAGCATTTCAATGTGGCATTATAAAAAGCCTGTGAGAGGAGATGCATTAAAGAGTGAGCAATGCGCACTGTAATAGCACTGGCTGTCCTAAGTATCTCTAATACGTGGAGGTAAATATTCTTGTTTTTATGTTTCCTTTGTGCTTGCTTTTTCTCATTTCACACTTGACCAGTTGACTCTGAGTGTAATACATTTTAAAATAGGGAAACATTTAGCTGTATTTCTGCCGTGCCTTTTTTATTTATATTTGCAAAATCTCAGTTTAAGGTCACTCTCTTCCTGCTCTTTCCACACACTGACATGAAAACAGCTTCTCTCTGTCCTGGTTACACATTATATTCCAGGGTAGGGTAGTGGCACTGTGTGAGGCAGCCCTAAACAAGCAGTTTGTATATTTTTTCAGCAGCGTGAAGGCAGATAATCTTCTGGGGAGACGTGTGATGGATTTTACACTAGAGGATCTGCAATTCTTTATCATTCACCAGCTGCGCACAACACCTGCTAGAATCATGCTGGGAAAATGCTGCATTAAGTGTATATTGTGCACCGGAGGGCAAGGGAGGAGAGGGAAAAGAGGGGGAATAGAAGGGGAGGAGGTGATTAACGCAAGGGAGTAAGGTAGAGAAGAGGATGCATCTTGAATACAGACACATTGCTGATCTGAATTTGAGGATGTGGTTGTCTCCATTCCTGCTTTTTATTTTTAGTAAGATTTTTATTTTGGTGACCTTGATTTTATTTGTTCATTATATGGTCTTTTTTATAGCTTTTGCTCTTTCTATATTTGCTAAATTATTATAAATATTGTCTCGCATTAGCCTTACTTTTTGACTTCAAATAGTGCATTTTTGGAAAATTTTGTTTTGTCTGTCAAAGCACTTTGTAAACCGTTTTTAACAGTTCTTTATATATTTATTTCTTAAAAGTAATTTTTGTGATTATATTTCTTTGGAATTCAACATCAAATCAGCCTCGAACACATTTCTAGGTGTCTCGACTTAACTTTTAAGGCTGACAAACATGACTCTACCTGCAGCCAAGTGCATGATGGGAGGACAGTGATGCCTTCAAACGCAGGGGCACAGCCGTTGTTTTGATTGCAACAGGCCTGAGGAGTCGCAAAACGTCCTCAATGTGATGAGGAGTCTACAGCAATTTGACAGACTGCCAAAGAAGCTGTTCCCTCAGAACGCTAACTGCATATAGATGCCGGTTAATGGGCTAATTTACAGGCGCAGGTGGTTTGCAATGCGCACAGGCAAATGATCCACTGCATCCAAAATATATCATCTGAAATGTACTCCAAGTTGCTGGTAGGAAAAACACTGCTGTGCTTTTTGATTGCTTCTCTCTTTTGAATCCAACTCCATCACTCAATCACTTCAGGATTTACATTCACACTGTGCTGAAGAGCCTGCAAATTCCCCTGAAATAAAGAGGTTTAATTTAAGTGACCTTGAGTAAAACACTAGGAATAAAACTTCTGTTCTGTATCAAAGCAAGAACTAATTATGTTTATTCATTCTAGCTGAGAATATCAATAGGTGTTTTCGCCAAAAAACCTCATAATCAGTGTTTATTTCTGCATAAGTGTTTATTATAATCCACACCTCAATGTAACACCTTCAGATATTTACCAACCACCTTGCAGCCACATCAACTTTATTGGAGGACAAACCAATTAACAGTTGTCAACTACAGAATAATCAACACGTTTTAACACTAGACAATTTGCGGTGTTATAAACCGCAAAAGCATAGTGTGTGCAGAAGACATGTGAAAGTACCTGTCCAGCTTTGGAGTTTTCACAGACAAACGTCTCGTAAGGGCTGGCCAGTTCAGGTGGGAACTCATTGATGTCCAACACGTGGACAGTGACGGCCACTCGACTGGTCAGAACCGGACTATCTGCAGAAGAAAACACAACAGAGATGTGACAGAATTGCACACTGTAGCACTAAAACACTAAGGGTTCATTTGTTTACAGTGCTGACATCATGTGGATATTGAAAGTACTGACATCACAGGATGAGACAAGGCATAAAAGGTTTATTGGTTGCAAAGGGGTGGTTAAAGAAAGTCCAGTCGAGATTTTAAACCGCCTATCTGCTCGCCCACTTTAAACCGCTCTGGTTAAATGTGTCTGCTATAAAACCTCAGATGTGTTTTGAACACGATGATGCATACATTCCCTCTGGACGCTGATGTATTATGCCACTTTTGATTAAAAATGTAAAGGAGAATTAAATAAATACACAGCAAATGCATCCCATGGTCTGCCTACAAATAAAGCACAATATGGAGTATGGCTCTTTAGAGATTCTTTTTTTTTTGCTTAGGTTATTTTATGGGTTTTAGCCGTATTAATTATAGTGTGAAAGCCCTCTTGAGAGGAACAAACTTGAATCCAGGCTTGTTTGTAACAATGTTTCCTCACCGCCGGGGCACATCGGGGGAAATGTTCTTTTTGTGCGAAAGCCCAAGTAAGGTAAACTTTATGGATTTGGTGTGGGAATAGGCTTTGCTCTGCAGCGGGGGGCTTAGTGTGCGCTTGTTGTGCAAGTGCCAGTGCAGGGCAGCGCATGGTGTGTGTGTAGGTGGGTGGTTTAGAGGACTGCAGGAGGGGGGATCTGTAGAGTGGTCTCCCCAGGATTGGCGACGCAGCCCAAGCTCAGTTAGTAACCTGTCTCTGACCTTGATGGAAAAAGCAATCTTCTCACTGAGGTGAAAATGACACCGAGCTGGGGATTTTCTACTTTTGCACTGACTGAACTACTAACATTGATGCTCAGCCAGCAAAAATACTGATCTTTTCTGTCACCGAGGTCCTGAATTTGTTGGCCTCTACAAAGTTTGCAAAGCTAGATCAATGCAATCTGTACAAAAACATAAAAATCCTGAGCTTCTGGATACACAAGTTTGTCGTTTCCCCCTCATCTCATTTCAAAAACTCCATAACTGTCACTGCGTCAGTCAGTGATACATCTTTAAGTCCACTAGATGGAGCAATGGTATAGTGATTACATTCAAATGTGACCAGCGTCAGCATTTCAGCTCAATAACAAATGCTTTATCTATTTTACTGAAACAGAATTCTGTATTGCTTGATTGGCCAGTCATAACGTTGGCTACTTTCTGCAGCTTTTTTATTGAGTATTACTTTTTTGATTAAGCTCATTTTAATAAAAAGCCAACCAAGCAAGCAAGCAATCAACCACACATCTATAAAATGTGCTGCCAAACAGAGATAGGGAGATTTTTGTGGTTAGCAAACTCTTAAAAGTGCAACTGTAGACAGAATAAGTAAGCAAGCTCTCATCACAAACCCGATTTTAAGAGTGGAGCTACACTTAGTTGCTGCAATTTGATAGAGTCTGTGCTTCCTCATTTATTACCGCCAAGGTTATTATTGCATTTAATAGAAATTCCCCTCCATTTGACTCGTAAAAATGGCAACTGGGCTCGAATGCCAAAAAGCAGAATGTTAATTTAACCCCGGCTATTATTTAGCTTGGCTTCTGCTGTGTTCTGAGTCTCAGGGGACATTTTGCTGCATGACTGCAGTGTCTCGCAATGAGCGCACAAATCTCTCAGGCTTTTGAAAAGTCTCCAACTCGGTTGTTTCACTAATCGTTGCAGAGTAAAGGTGCCTTTTATTCAGGGAAAATGTCATCCAAAAAACTCATATTGTGCAGATCTTTTCGCCAGTGTCAATTCAATGGTGAATAAAAAGTGTGGGTGGATAAACGTTTAAAAGCATTAGCCACAAGGACACACAGACACAGAATGGGTTCAAATGCAGAGGTCTTGAATATTGAAAAATGCTGTGCAGGGTGAACTGTGGCTGCTCTATACATTAAACATATATTCCCACACAATCTATATTCCTCTGGTGTGTGAATGTATCTTGCTTTAATATTAATTGCTGTATTTGGTGGTTTGAAAGCAGACAAACTATAACCTGACGATGATAATAGAATTCATCTCAGAGGAGCTACCCAATACTCAGAACACAAATTCTGCCAAATCTCATTGAAGGTCAAAAACAGATTTGAACTCACAAGTTGGGATACAAACTCTGGGGTGATGGGTTTATCTCTATCCCTGCTGCACCAGCTCAACCATTACATATTAACACTGGTTTCCATGTGAATATTGTTCTAATCTTTCTGAAGGAGATCGAGAGAGGACAGAGGCCCGGGTCAGAGCCCAAATGGGGAATAAGGAAGGAGTGAAACACATATGAGAGGGCAAGATGTTCAGAGATACTGCGATGATAAACTGAACATGTAACGCCCTTGTGCAGTAAACCCCCCCGTCTTCCTCCCACTCTCTCCTCCCACTATCCCATTTCCTTTCAGTCTACCACATCTTCCCTTTCCTTGACATTTATGCACAAAAGCCACACAAAGAAACACACACACACATTGAAAACAGAATTAGCATGTCACTGCCATGACCTTGAGGGGAAGTGAGTAATATCAGTTTCCAAGGCGACAATGACTCAAGTTTTACAGCCCATATTTCACAGTCTATCCTAATGAATATACAGCGTGTGTAATTTTGATTGAGCACCAGCCTGCCTCTGGGATAATGACTTTGACGGTTCTTAGCAGATTTGATGACTTGATGACGATGGATTTGCTTATTTATCCGGAAATTTGCTCCACTTCCTTCATAAAAACATAATTAGCCTGATGACATGTCTTAAAGCACAGCTCCGCATTAGTTCACCCTTTCACAACATGCTGTGACACCACCACATCTGCTCGGTGTAAAACTTTAGAAGGTTGACATTTTACTGCGGTGTGAGTAAAAGTTGACTCTGGCAAAGAAAAGCTCTCTTTCAATGCCAACGTCATTAAAGAAATAGTTGTTAAAAATGAAAACAGAGATGAGGAGAGAGTGCTTGAGGAGACAATGTCCTAAAGATACATCCCCCAGGGAGAGCCATCATGGTTTATAGTCACCAATAAACCTTTCCTGCAAAATGGGATTGAGTATTGACTTGAGTAAAAGTGTGTTAAATCCTTCACACAGATTATGAAGGGGGAAGGACAACGACACTTGCATGAATCACAATCGATCTTGTTGTCATACTTACTAAGTTTGGTGGCCACGATAGAGATATTGTGCTGGGCGATGCTCTCTCTGTCAAGGAGTTCGTTCGTGGAAATCGTTCCCTCCACTGGATCAATGTCAAAGTAGCTGTCCAAGTCACTCTTCCAGTCAATGGAATACCTGAAAGAAAAATGTTTGTTTAATGGCGTCCATTTCCAACATAAACCAGAGAATTAAACCACAGGGATTTTCCCTCTGGGCTCATGTATATGAGTTAGGTGTAATATAACGTTGGCATAGCCTTCATTACTCATTCTGAATGGTCATTTCCAGAAAATGTGCTGAGGATCGCATTTACATTCTAATCCTCTAATGGGCCGCATGTTCTTCGGCCATGCTGAGCCAGTGTTTTTTTTCTTCAGAACGTAAATGAATTTTAGGCATCGTTGAAACCGTATCAATCTCACAGAGCTGATGTTTAACATAGGCGGAGACATTTGGATTGGTGTTTGAGAACGAGGGTACAGCGTCCTTTGGTCTTGCCCAGTTATTCTGAATGAAAACCATGAAACAAAACAGGGATCTGAAACCAAACTGCATGCCACTGACAGCGCCATTCATCAAACTATGCTACTTGATCTTAAAAGGGCGATTTTTTATTAATAACTTTGTGATCGTCAGTGGAGTTCTCAGAGGAGAGCATATGTTGTTGTCGTGTATTCCTCTTCACAACAAGGTCATTGGTTGGGGGTTCAATGCCTTGCTCTTGGGCATTTTTTCAACACAGAGGCTTCATTTCTCTCAGCCTTGAGTCTGGACTTCTTACATTAAGAACAGCCTTTCTGTGCCTCCATTATTCCTTTATTTTTCTTTCTAATGGCAAGCTGTTTGATCTTAATAGGGTATTTCTCATGAATATGAATTTGCTTGTTTTTTTTCTCCCACTAAAGAGCTTCAAACTGGACTTGAGTCATTAATGGAAAGAGGGTTAGCGTACTTTCAAACCCTCAAGTCTTACGCCGTAATGAGAATGATAACAAAACCATTTAAGTGGATTTCTTTTACAAGCTTTGGTTCCATCAAATGTTCTGTTTCAATTTTGATTTCTCCACGTCCTCTCTTACACTCTTTATGGCGCGCAGCCTTGAAGTGAACACGATCGTGTCCAAATAGTTTAGTTTGAGTCTATCTCATAAATATTGCAACTAAACTCAAATCAGGTTCAAAAGATCAATGGTTCACAATTTTTCCTCGGGGCACAAACCCTTTTTTTAGTGTGGTTTTATTGGAGTCCTGCTGCTACTGAAGCATATGTTTCAGTGTCAGTCCGGCCCAGAGGTTACACAGACGGCCTCATACCGAGAATATTACAGATTAAAGAATGAATGTTCAGGGATTTCCTCGGGCAAAACACACATCTCTAATCATCAAACATGCAATATGTAAAAATGTGAGATAGAAAAATATCAGAATTTTTTTTAAGGAAGGGGCCATTTTATGCATAAGACCTCATTTACTGTAAATATGTGCTAACAGCACCTGGATGCTATTTGCTTGGCGCAGGTTTACAGGTGAACTGCTACCTTTTTTCTCTGCAGGTTTAACAGCCAGCCAATCCTTCTGTGAATACGCCCTTCCGCTTTGAAACTGATTCGAACTTTGGGACGCTCTTTCAATTCGGCCAACAATTAAGTATTCATGATGCCCTTTGTTTCCCCAGTAAGAGATAACTCGGCTCTATACTGCTAAATAGCACAATCATTCGGGACTAAAGTCTAAAAGCTTAATTCCCTATGCGTGATGGGTGATTGGGTCTATTTTTTAAGTAGAAAATGCAAGGCTGCTCTCTGAAGGCACCCAAAGAACAATGTGAGCTGTGGTATTGATGAATATTTAAAGTGCTGGAGACAAAGTGGAGTTCTACAGAATAGTGGCTATATGCTTTTTTGTTGTCCAAATCACGTCTTCTTCCATTGTTTTTGTTTTCTCAAGGATAAAATATTCATTATAAAACATTTCCTGTCCATGAAACAGGTATTTTTGCCATCTGTGTTGCACTTGAGTGATACATATTGGAAAAACCATCACTACAAAGTAGCTACAGTGGACGAGTTTAAAAACAAAAGGGTTCTCATAAATGTTTAAGAATGCACTTCTTTGACATTCTATTGTTATCAAGCACTTAAGTTTTATGTTAGCGTGTTGTTTATATGTGTGGTGGAGAGGTTGTTAAAGAGATGGAATAACATGACTTAAGTGAAGTAACCAGGATACGAGTAAAGTCAGATTTATAAAACTAAGCAGTGATGTTTGAAACTGCACAGAACATCACCAGGACGGAGCTGCCATCCATGGCGGACCTTTACTCCCAGCGGCTCAGGAAGAAAGCCCTCAGGATTATAAAAGACCCCCATCACCCCAGCCACAAACTGTTCTGTCTGCTGCCATCTGGCAGGAGGTACCGCAGCATCCGGACTAAAACCACCAGACTCAGGGACAGTTTCATCCCACAGACCATAAGACTGTTAAACACCTGAACTGTTGAAACAACATCCATAACATTCATCACGCTGCTACTTAGAAATTATTTATCTAATATATCATATTCCAATAACTTGCATTTAGACTCTTATTGCACTATTTCACTATTTCACTTTTTAAACAATTTTTCTTTTTGTATTTACTATTTGCTATTTACCTGCACTATATTTTATGTTTATCTGTTTTATTGTGTTGCACTGTTGGAGGAGCCTGTCACCTAAGATTTTCATCGTCATAACTACACTGTAGCTATGTTCGTATGACAAAATAAAACCTTGAACCTTGAAAGTCCCATCTAAAAATTACCACGGAGGGGAGGGGGGAGAGGATTTTTTGTTAGGGTAGGAATTTTTTGGATGTGGATTAATATTTCAGTTAAAAAAATAAATAATCATAACATAAGACACGTTAAAACTACAGAAGAGTTTGCATTAATATTCATTATGTGCGGCTCTAGTTGTTTACTGTATACTGTTTATATTATTATCATTTGTCTCGTTCAATAAGGATTATATTTAATGCTACTAAACAATGTTTTTTAATGTGCAAACTTTGCAATAACTTAACTGGAGAAGCTAACTCAGGATTACTCTGTGCAATTTATTTAATTCTAATTGCCAAAACTTCTATAAAAAAACCATATCCACTTCCACTTGTATCAACACAGGCAATGTGCACAGTGTTATACATCCCCTCAAAATAAGGACAAGTATAGAATGATTACCATAAATTAAGTTATGTTAATTATCTCCATCTGCAAAATAAATCACCACAAACGGATCTCATCTAACAGCTGCCTCAAAGAAATGCATTTAACTTCAGGGAAATAGTTGGCCAAATAAACTTTTCAAAGTGACAGCCAATTAAATAATTTTCAAGAAACATGGCTATATCTTGAATATTTTAAGCCATAGGGAATGTCAGCCCATGGGGATACAGCACATTCCTGAATATGGTCAAAAGAATGAGGTGCAACAGTTTCTGTTTAGTTAATCCCATTAAAAACTGAAACTGTGCATCCAACAGGTGAGATGCAAACATTCCTTAAAAAAACAATTAAGTTGACAGAATCATCTTTTAAACAAAATAACTATTCAGCCTTTAAGTGCAGTTTAAGGGATGCCGGCTAAAAAGAGGCATTTCTGCTGATATCCTCTGTTAGAATTAACATAGTTTTTACATTTAACCATCAATTATACGGCAAAACAATATTAGTATTTATTACATTGTATTGAGTAAATGATCCAACTATGTAAATGTCATAGACAGCATAAATAAGCAAAGTCTAATGAGTCCTTATCAACCTGAATTTCAGATATGCAATTAGGGCGCGGCTAATAATATTATCTCTGTTAAATCCAATCAGCGACACAACCTGAGCTGCAAAGAGACGATGCAAGCAGGATTTTTCATGACAATGTCAAATGTTCAACATAGATTGATTAGCCCTCTGATGAGTAAAGCTGACAATACTCTGAAGATTAAAGCCATGATGACATTAATGAATAGAGACTGGGAACATTGATGAATGGATTAGGGTTCTAAAACCTTCAATCACTGGCGGCAGTATTACAGTTCTTCTTCCTTTAGCTCTTTTATCCTCGCGGGAGTAACGAGAGATATTCGGTTCAATAGTAAAGCCTCTGAAGAGGAAGATGTGCAGATCCAGGCCAACTTAATTCACTAAGACTACATAACTGGGGGTCATACGGACTCCTTTATTTATCTTACTTAGACCCCCTAGCAAATGTAAAGTTTACTAAATTACAAATACAAATATCAGTTTTTTTAAATGACAGGACTTTTTAATGTTCGCTATGAATTCCATGAATAGTCCATTTTAGATGTATTATTTCGAAATTTGACTTTTTGCAAGGGCCAAGCTAACTAAAAACGTCCGGATTTCAGCCTTTGTAGACCATTTACTTGCACACAAACCTATATAACACAGTACAGGATAGAGAAAACCCCAAAAGCATTATCTGGCCTCTTTCAACTTAAGTGTAGAGTGTCTATTGTTCTACACAGAGGAGTGAAACTTTACCTGACTGGACTGCTGCTGGCGTCTAAATCTTGTGCCGTCACTGCTCCGATGATGGTGCCCGCGGGTGTGTCTTCATACACATCCATCATATAGGAGGGCTTATTGAACACCGGGGGCTCATCCACATCCAAAACGTTAATCTTCACTGTTGCTGTATCTTTGAAGGCCCCAAAGCTTTGAAATCGTGGATCCAGATGGGCATTGGAGGCGTCTACCTTAAAGGTGTATGCCTTCTTGCTTTCATAGTCCAGGGGCTGCAGAAAAGAAACAGAAAATAGTCCAGTTAACATATCCAGTTTATTTAAAAGCATTATCCTAATGGTTATAGAACGTGTCAGCACTCCCATGTCATTTATTGTCTCTGTAGTATTCATCCTGTATGCACTAAGAGCACTTGAATTAATTGACTGATTCTGAGCAACAGTGTTGGCAGTAGTTTCTTATTTCTGTTAGTTTAGCATTTTCAAGGATGAGTAAGTGCTATCAATTGCCTACATCAGCATCCTCTTATTGAATCTATTTAAGCATTTGGCTGATTTCCTATGTTACTAAAAACACGTTGAAATACAGTCGCCTGAAGAGCAGAACTAAAGGTGTAAACAGCTGACGATTACACATATTTGTGTTGTTCAAATGGCAGTTTATTGTGGAATGGTGCTTCATGATAGACAGACACTGTAGGTCCTGACACGTCTCGCCCCTCTTCAACGAATAAGTCAAGCTGCACTTTCCTGGTTCAGCAGAACTATGCCCCTTTACAAGAGTTCTCCAGACCACAGCTTAGGGGTTCATCTGTTCTACCTCTTCAAGTTTCTGACACATCAGCTCAGGGTCAATTAGTCAAAGGCGAGGGGTGGAATCTACATTCTCGGCATGTCTGCAGCTGAGGTGTAAACACCCGACAGCAGTGACACCCATGTTCGTGCTCCTGCCTGTCTCCTCCCTCTCATGTGTGACCGACAGTACTTGGCGAGCTTGCAGCCGGTCACGCTCCGCTGGCCTACAGTCACATGAGAGACATTCCTTTCGGTGTATTTCAAATTGACTAACATGTAACCACTATGGCAGCAATGCTATCTCTCTGCCCCAGGACCTGGCTCTTCTGGCATGTTGTTCCAAACGACACCAAGTGAAAAACAGCTGGTAATGGCACAGCGAAATGTCCTTAAAGAGACAGTTGATGTGAGTGGGGAGGCGCACTGGAGGGTGCAGAAAAGGGCTTTTATCGGTGGAATGGAAATATGACCAGTCATCTGTCCAAATTAAATGCACATGAATTAGAGATCTAATTAGAGTGTAACCACTAGGAATGATCAGAGGCTGTGCGGTGGTGATTTCACAGTGATAGCAGATGGTTCTCGAGCCCTCTGTCTCTCCTCCATCTCCATGGTTTCACAGTCTTGCTGCTACAGCAGGTGTCCGTAAAAAAAAAAAAAAGAAGAGATGTGAAGGCAAGCCAATCTGAAAGCAATCATTGACCATCAACCGCCATGATTGGTTTGATTACAGTGTGCCAGATGCAAGTGGCTAGGCACAGCTATAAGATCTTTCAACAGGAAATACACTCCGTCCCTTTCAATCTCTTTCAAGAAGTGACAACACGGTGAGGAGACCAAGCTCCCTGAAGCAACAGTCGTGTATAAAAATGAAATTCATGGCGGGTGTCATTCAAATGCTGATCACTACAATCAACCTAAAAGACTTCCTGCCAACTTTCACTTACAAAAGTCTTATAAAGTAGCTTGAAATATACAGCAGTCAATCATTCAGATAACTCAGATCCCTGCAGGTTCCTGGAAAATGTTGGAAATAAACTTCAAAAGGAACTCAGTGTATCTCATAAAGTGAGCTTAAGACATGGAAGAAAAACGCATCCGTTCTGTAATTCCAAAAGATATATTATTAGGAATTTATATGACGTAAATCTAGGAATAAAATATACATAGTAGCTTTAAAAAGACATACATAGGGACCTCTCGTAATAGAGGCTACTTCATTGTGCCTGAACCATCGCATGTAGACAGCCTTGCATACCTCAGCTTTAATACAAGCACAGGTGGAGGACACGAAGGGAGAGGAGGAGGGAAGGAGATGCTGGGGGAGGTAGACAGCAGGAGGTGTACACCAGGCTTCATTAGCCAGACTCTCATGGGGAGGAGGAGAAGAGTTGCTTTCCATCTCAACATGCTGCATCGCAACACAGTTCAGATACAGGCCCAAACCTCCACCTTGTAAAGCTGTCTTATTTTCATGTTATCCTCTTCTACCGCAAGACTGAGTGTGTTGGGTGTGATGGGGAACAGCTTCTTCTTTTTTTCGCATAAAAAACTTCAAAGGCACAACAACTGGCATCCTGGAGTTACATTTGACAAATCATTGTTCATAAATAATATTCTAAATTCAAAAACTGAGCATGACAAATCGTTTGTTCAGTTATTGTCATTATCTCAGTTTTTTTATTGAATGTTTCCTGTTTTATTTTGAAATGTATTTCCTCTTTGTGTTTCGACTGCATTTTACTTCCTGTTTTTTTGTTTTCCAGCCTGTGTGATGTTCGGATTGTGTTCACCTGCTGCCCTTGTGTTTCTGCTTGCCCTCTCCAGCTGTGTATAGTCCTGTCTCCCCTTGTTCTTTGTCGGTTCGTTGTCTTCGTTCCTGTCCGGTCTTGATGTGGTGTAATCCCTACCTGATTCCCAGTATTCCTGCTCGTTTACTGCCCTTGTTTCCCAAACCCGGTCTGTACTCGTTACATTTTTTATTTTGTTGTTTTGCCTGATTCCCCTTGTTTTTGTGTTAAACTGTTTCTTTTTGTTTATCAGATATCAGATATTTTAGCAAAAACTGTCTCTCAGACTCCATTACTATAACTCTAAATAGCTCATTCAGAATCACAACTATATTTGGTCAAAACTAAAATAATGAAAATAACTTCACATCAATGCTTGTCAATCCTTGTCTTTTGTTTGAATTCATTTTGAATGGAACAATCAATAGTGGACTATGCATGAAAGCTCTGTGGGCATGGCTTCCAATGCTATACAAATCAGATGCCCTCACTCTGACTCTTTTATCTATTAGAGGCATTTAGTTGACCAGATGCCTTGATTAGCTAGCTAATAAGCTAACATAATTAACAAACTCAAAGTGATTATTTCTCCTTTTCGCTAAAATCTACATTAACACCACCAGAGGGCGTGTTATATGACCTCAAACGTCTCTGCACTGAACGGAATCACGGAAGCAAGTCAGATGATTTTGTACAATCTTTGATCAGAACATTCAATTAATAATTAAACGTTTCTTGCTGACACCCGCGGAACAATGCATGGACAGAGATATGATCAACCACCAAGCAAATCTCACATTTACATATTCTGATTTGGGTGTAAATCATTCATGTTAAGAGCTTCACTGCCTTTTTAAAGTGCCTAAGACTCATGATGGTCCAAGTATGACTGGGAGATCTGGGGCCAGGAGGGGGTAATGAGAAATTCTGAGTTAATGAGAAGACGTGCTAATGTGTCAGCGCATGACTTGGGGAGAATCAAATCAGATCTGGAGGCCATGGGGGAAATTTCCCAGGAAGTAAAAACGGCCATTCATTCTCTAACTGCTACTACCATTTTGTGTTTTTCCCCCTTCCTCGAAGATGACCTACTTTAGGGCTCAGAATCAGAGCTGTATGAGGGCGTATTACACATATATTATCCTAAAACAAGTTGCATACACCTATGCATGTTCGGTTACACGTTTGAAGTGTCATTACAGCTTCAGTTGTTATGCACATCTTATGGGTTACTGCGGACACAACAAGGAAGTGTATCAACGGAGGAATTTGTAAGGAGGACAGACCGAGTTCCTCTCATGTCAGTGCTGCTGCTCTTCAACATCACAACAGAACACACTTGAAATTCTAGACATGGTGCTGCGCCCTTTGATATGTAAATGTGCACCTTCATTGCACTGGCAGTGATACTGAATGAAGGAACTTTTTTTTTCTTGCCAATTGAACCTGTAATGTTCCAAGGGAATTTGTTAATTTAAAACAGGGACTAATCAAGGCATCACAGTCTCTCTGGTACAGTATTATGCTTCAAACACAATGGAAAAGAAGACCTTATATTCAAATGTGAATACTGAACAATGGCTGTGCCTTTTGACACCATACTGAGATATGACGTGTGGAAACGCATAATATAAAATCTGTTTCTCCTTTATACTTGGGTATGTTTCTCCCCCCACCCCCCACAGATTGCTTCCAGCATATTATAAAGTGTTAGCTGCAGATGTTTTTACAGCTTGCTGGTTATTTTGGAGAAGCAGGATGATATGCTTATTGAATATGGGCTCCGTTTCTTTGTGTCACTCTTGTATTACAACAGCAGATCAATAGTCTTCTCAACCTTCAGCTACACACCCAATAGTTTGAGGGACAGTCTTTTGCCAACACCCATGGCTGCCATTCCCCTTGGAGAGTTATTATCGCAGCGCAGCAAGTCCTCAGCAGGCTGTATTTATTTGTTTATGCTGAACACAGGTATTACCTGGAGAGCCTGATGATTAAGTAGGGTGAAAAGTAATGCAAATGTTGTTTAAGCTGTGATATTCAGAGCATCCTTAAATCCATTTTCCACAGCATTATATATTTACAATAACACTTATGAATCATTAACACCCACTCACATGATTTATCCTCTGAGAGTAAATCAAAGCTTAGCCGAATATGCTTAGAATATCACACATTTCTAATGGCAGCTGTCTACGCCAACACATTTCTCCACACATCATCATGTCTGGATGCTTAATTCTCATGAGGCCAAAACCTCTTGATCCCATATGACAGCACCCATCATCGCTAAAGATTTGTCTGTTTTGTTGCATTAAGCGGGAGTAGTTTCAACAATGCCCAATTCTAAACACATTAATTCTGGGAGGCGAAGCCGCTTCGAGGTGCAAATTCCTCTGAGATTTAGAGATAAGCAATTATGACTCAGTGGTTTGACTGTGGCCTGACGTCTCTGTTTGTGAATGAGTCACTGCTGTCTTTGACTGACGGTTATGGTAAACCCTGCCATGCAGAAGAATGCTAAACTCCTCCAGCCACCATTGTGCCATCAGCAGTCAACTGGCCACAGAGCACAATGAGCTTATCATCGCCAAAGAAAAGCTTACATGCCCCAGAGAGCGATTCGATGTCCCTCTTAATACCGGGGGGTCTTAGCACTGTGGAGAGGAGATGCTCACTTTATTGTGCTGCCATCAGTCACATCGGTTTGTGTCCTTGGCTGCCTCCAAGCATCTCCATCCCCCCAGTGCTCACAACAGTCGAGTGCCATGGAGAGGCTTGCCAGCAGCCCTGTCCACACTGCAGTGGAGTGACTGTGAAAGACTCACACTGCCACTCTTAATAGGACAGGGTTAGCCGTGGGATGAGCCCCGAGACTCTACTTTAATCTATTACACCCACGCCTCCCGGGCCACCAGGGAGAAGGCACTTCATCGACTAGCACCACCTCAGTCGCCTATTTGTAACAATCTCTTTCCTTTTTGTCTCTTTGTTCTCATTCACTCACATAGCACATGCAGAACCACACACAAGTAGTTGCACACACACTTCGCTCCAAGTTGCTTGGTGAGGTGTTATTTATGTGTGCGCGCACCTGGATCTCCTGTTGTTCTCAGGTATTGTTTCCTTCTTTTCTCCTTCTTTCGACTCCTTTAACACCCCTTCTGAAAATAACTAATTTCACCTCCCACTGGAACATTGTGCACTATAATCAATAGATTAGTTTCAACTCCTGTCTGTGAGCAAATCTCAGTCGCTCTCATTCTACAGGATGAACTCTCACTGCTATCAGTTTTAAGCTATAATATATTGAAATCAATCACCCCCTGGCCATTTACAGATTACATGTTCCACTTTGTAAGGACATTTAGATATTGGACAATGTATATACAGTATGTGTCCTTGTTAAAGCGTTTAAATATATCAAACTAAAGCCCCTCTGTTCTTTTTTTTTTGTATTCAACCAATATTCCTCACTATATTCTGGCTTTCAGTAATGTTAGCAGTCTGTTCATTTCTTTCATTTGACCATTCCTTTTTTTAAACTGACGGATAGTGTCGCATCAAGACTGAAAGGCAGTAGCAGCTTTCATTCTCTGAAATGATTAACTGTTCAAACAGCCCAGTAATGACATTTCTGATAGAGAAATTAGACTGCAGTCACTGTCTGACTTTAGTGAAATTAAGTCCTTAATTGATGGCAGCAAAGATGAAAAGGGCTTCTTGCTTCGATACTGCCAATCGTTATGACTTTAGGGAAGTCCATTGGGCCGCATTTGAGCTAAGCAATCCAGGCAATTAGTGGCATTCATTTTGAATGCAATGTTTATCCGTTTTTGCTCACGGTTGGTGGCAAGCTTTTGTCTAAAATGTCAAGCGACACTGTAACATTTACCTCTTGAAGGTGCTGCTCTTTGAAAGTGGGAATAATTGTCATCTTATGCAATCTGGAGTAATCATTTGCCACTTTTCTGAGCATGTTACCTTATTAGAAGAAAAACGGAAACAAATCATTGTGCAGTTGTAAACTAATTGTGTACTTATATAAGAGCTCAAACATCGGGGCGGTCAGCATTTGCTGTGGCAATACTAAAGTCAATGATACATAATATTTATTTGATTACATTTCAGTCTCCTTCTGTCTCTGTCCATGGTGCTGAAACATTTACAGTTTCTGGCTGTGGCACAATCCTCCCCCCCCACTTGTCTTTCTCTCATAAAATATTCTCTATATTATTTACTTTATAGAGAATATAACACATTTCACCTTGTCACTGACCCAGTATTATGTTTTTTCTGTGTTTCCAGAGATAGAAAATGGCCCCCTCAAAGTACCTTTCCATGTACAAGTCAGAATTCACCCTTTCAAACACATTCATACAGAGGCAGAGACTGCCATACAAGATGACACCTGCTCAGAGAGAATAACACCATTCACACATCATTAGCCATGCCATCAGGAGCTGTTGGGGGTTTAGAATATTGCTCAATGACACATTGACATGTTGACTGTAGGCCTGGTGTTCGAACCACATACTGTATCTTACACCTATATGCAACCAACAGTTGCCCACGAAAGAAACCACAAACAAACAAATTAGATACATTTATGTTGCACTTTTTGAGCTTATATGTTCATATTGCTATATAATATTACTTTCATTTCCTAGTTTGGCCGTTGGAAGCAATTGGAGTTCAGTGTCTAGCTAAATGACCTATAATAGGAAAAGCCAGGGCTCAAACCACAACATATTTCATGGTTAAATGCTACATTTCACCAGTGGTTGAGGTGTAAATGCAGCACTTTGCAAAGCACAAGTCCCCGGCAGTTCTCTACTTCATGTTTTTTTAACCGCTCTGACACTGGGGGCGATGGATTTGGAGTCAGTGCCAAGAGGTGCTCTTTACTCAATGCACTGTGGCCGCTGGGGGCATTCGGTTTGTTCAGTGAGTAGATAGTCCTGTATTAAAATGGATTCCCTGAATATGAGCCAGTAAATATTATGCCACACATGGTGAACAATACCGTTCCTCTAGGCCTAGAACAGCATATTTCAATTACACATAACCGCCATCCCCTCATCTCCCAGGAGGAGGTAAATAAACAAGGGTTAGTGGGCATTTAATCTGACTAAAAGTATTTTTTACCAACACAAGGTTGCCGATCTTGCCGATGTGTGTGTGGGCTCCTCATACTGTATGTATAGCTGTGTGTCCTGCTTTCCCATGTAAAGCATGTCGCTCTGTGTGCATGCATTTGTCTGAACGTTTCTGTCGGTGGATTTACCTATTGTCTCCCGTAATCCTATGTTTTGCAGATGGGATGTGCAAACCCCCTTCATGCCTCTGTGCCTCTTTTTTCCTCTCCCCCCTGTATCGTCAGACTGGGAAATAGATGATCATCCCTTGTACCCATTACTCAGCCTGATCCTCTTATCATAACCAACCTTCCTGAGTCTCTAATTTGGGGTCTGCCAAACTCTGCTCTGTGTACAATGTGGCTTTCCACTCTGTCCTGCTGCGATTTGTCGACGCTGCTGCATTGGAGGGGAAGTCAAAAGGGAAAGAAAGAGACAGAGGCAGAGGGGGGGAGAGAGGGAAGCGAGAGGGATTGTCTGCACACATTTGCACACCTGTCTCTGGGGATATTCCACCAATGTGAAATAAGACAAGTCTGTGGGCGGGTCAGTATTCTGGGAACACAGTGAACAACTCATAAAGGCTTCATCTCTAGCTCCACACACCTTTCCCAGGCACAGCTCATCCCTCTCTCCTCTGTTTCTCACTCTGCCCATGTCCTATCACTACCCCACATGGGCAGAAGCACATGTTGTTTAGTGCATTACACTGCGGGGGAGCCTGGGCAGGTAAAGGGGATAAGAACGTCCCCCATCAACAATGCCTTTGTGCAGTAGCTTACCACTGTAGGGAATACATCACACTGCCTCTGTGTTATATGGCAGTAAATCAAACACTACAAGTGAAAACAATAAAGACAAGATGCATCCCCATCCATTGAGGCTATACATGTAAACCATTCATTTACATCATAATTGCATCCTGCCTCATTTGGTTATTCCATTACTGTCAATGAGAAGGTCACTTTAAAATGATCTATTGACATGCCTTTGAGAACAGTAGGTACATATACGTAAGCATGATATGGGGTTTGCATACACGTGCACAGAGCATCCTGAGCAGCGCTAACACCGAGCAGGGAATCAATTACTCACTCAGCGGCATATTTTTCTGGGATCAAAGGATCACACACCTTTGTGTTTGCTGGGCTTGTACTAAAAATGTACCAGTTAGCAAATACCCAAGTCTGATACGTCAGAAAAACAAATTCAGATTTGCATTTCCCCCAGAAACATTTTACACACTTAGATCAGAAATACCCTGAAAGTTGCATGAACAGATAGAATTGTCTGGCGACAAATCAGACAAAACATATGCGGTATCCCCGAACTGAAAGAAGTGACAAAAAAAGATGTATTACCATTTCTTACGGGTATTTTGTTAAGGTGAATTTAAATGAAAGAGGCAGGATTTAATGTGAAACCGATTCTTTTAATTATTCAATAATTTAATTTACCTTAACAGCTGCAAAATGTTAGAGGAATCTGTTTTTCTATTTTTTAGTAATGAGTAAAGTTGATACTGTTCTGTTCTAACATTCAACATAATGGTCATTGCTGACATGAGTGTGGGACAGAATTAGTTTCAGTAGAGTTGGAACCTTTTTCACACAAGATATTGTATGATGCCTTAATAAATGTATTATATATATTAAGGATATCATACAGTTCTCCTTAAGTGCCAATGTTCCAACATAAACTTTGGGAGAATAAGGAGAAAAATCCAGGAAAGCAATTAATTTCCTCCACAAATCAGAGCATCTCTCATAAATATCTTTCTGACTTTAAATAGATTTTCCCTACATCATATCAAAGAGACATTTTGTGGCTCTTGCATTATGCAAACGTGGCTTTGCTCTACAGTCTTTTTTTTGCTTCCATTCAACCTCAACAGCACTGACAACAAAGGGCATCTAAACTCACCGCAGGGGTCTGCTGCATCCTGCCAAAGAGAAATGCAGCACCAGGTAAGGGATCGATGTGCAGGGGATTATGGGAGAAGGCTGAAAGCATATCTGTGGGCATGTGTTCCTGCATGTGTCAGAGTACGATAATGACTTGCATATGTGTAGTTTGGTGTGTGGGCAAGATCAAATAACTTTGATCACATTCCCATTATCATGGTCCTTAGCTGTAAGATGACACGTTCGGAAACACTGAGCCAAACAATTGCCAGCTGTTAGAGTGATACTGACGACATGTGTTTTAACAGCACGTCGCTGGAAGTGTGAGCGGCGCTCTATAAATGGCAGAAAGAAGTCTGTAAACTATGAAAATGAAGATGAAATTCTGCACATGCACAGTCTTGTTTACCAAGAGTGGTCAGATATCTTATTTAAGTCAAAGTAGGAATATACCCTCATGTGAAATTCCAATAAAAAGTACACAAGTATTAGCATGGAAATACACTTTGAATACTAAAATAAAAGTATTCATTATGCAGACTTCAAATTCATTTATCTTATATTATTTATTTATAATGCATTAAACATAACTTTAATGTTGCAGCTGATGACTGTGGGGATTATTTTATTCATTTTAAATGCTGCTGGTAGCTTAACCTATATTAAATATCATTTTTAAAATTATTTTTCATATATTCTTTACCAATTTCAATCTGCAGGGTAACTAGTAAATGTATCATATCTGTGAGCCCAGATTCCTCTTTACAGAGCACTTATGCTGTGATTAATATGACCAAATATGGGAAAGGTGTCATTCTAATGAGGCTTTCATAACGCCCATGATCTTAATAATGCCCTTTTTGTCACACTGACGCTTATCACCATCTTAAAAGTAGGTGTGTAGTCCCCTGAAACTTTAATAAGCCGATACTGAGACTCTTTTATTCTCTGCTCATAAATGCATATTATCACCCTTCAGCCAGCTGAATGCTTTCAGTGTCCGAGGAGAAATAATATCTCTACAGTGAAGCCTGTGGGAGGAGAATAATCATTTTTATATCTGGTGGGTTTGGGCTTTAACCTCTTTAACTATGAGATTTCATAAACCAAAACAACATGAATACATTAAGAAAGCTGACATTAAGATTGATGAAGGAATTCTCTTACAGGCTTTTCCATGCAACAAATCTGAAGCTGTTTAATTGGTCCTATTATTTAAAATTGCAATAGTTATGAATGAAATTATCACAGAAAACTGCACATTGGTATATTTGAAATGAAATTAATATCCAGAAATTGTTAATCCACTCCATTGATATTATTTAAAGTATGAATGAACTAGATCTTGGAATGGAGAAACAAGTATGTATAGGCTTAAAGGTGGGGTATGTAATTTTGGAGAAACCAGCTCGAGTGTGCTAGAATTTGAAAATAGACAACCGGAAAAAATCTGCCACTTCCTCACAGAGCCCCTCCTCCACCACACACGAACGCGCACATGACCAATGAGGGCACGAGATAAGTTTGTGCACAGATGGAAGGCTGGATGGTAGGCCAGCCGGGCCGGCTAAAATGATTGGTCGTGCTTTTTACAGCGCTACGGCTTCCACAGATTACATTTTTTTATGTATTTATTGTCAAAGCATTTAATATATTCATTGCTATCGGGATGTTAAGAGCATTCCATGGAATATAACAAAAAGTGTTTCTGAAATAAATTACATACCCCACCTTTAAGTTAATAATTGGTTGCATAATACGTCTTTTTATAGCCTAGCTATTTAGTAGATTAGCACACAGGTCAATCTATTTCTGCTTCTAATATTACTCTGTGGCTGTTATGTCCTTTTTCTTTCACCTCTGGCAGTTGTAGGTCCCCCTTGAAAATGAGATGATAGATCCCAAGGGTTTATCCTTGGAGTTATACTTTATAAATCACTGGTGCTTTCGTGCCACTTCCCTTTTTCGTGCAGTGATATCATAGCCCTACAAACGTGCTAAAAGTAGTTTTAAAATTAGATATCTTTGCACTGTTGTTCAGAGGAAGTGCAACCAAAGGCCGAGACCTCTTGATGTGGGTCACTATGCACTGGCTGTATTAATCCATTTCGCCAAAAAGAACATATGGCATAGTAAATGAGGCCTGACAGGCTGAGTTAATGCTTTATATAGCACAGGCACTCAGAGAGCGCTACCCCTTTGCTCTGAGCGTTGCTCTTAGGCATCAGCTGCAAGAGACAAACAGAAAGAGAGCAGCATCTCACAACTGAGGGTTCACAGGTTCAGCATCCGTTGTGTAACACAATGATCTGCACACTTGGTATGGTTTTATGTATTTAAACATTGATTTTTAAAAGGTGTAAATGTAAAATGTAATGTAAAATGAGCTTCTAGGTGTATTATAACACACTGAGTGTCATATTCGCAGGAAGTGCAAGATGCTAGGGGTTCTGGAACAACCCCCCCCCCCACACTTGCACACATACACAACTGTCTATATACTGTATATGTTAAGGTGCCACATTTTTTCCAGTGTTACATCCCTTTTCCCATTCCCTGTCACAAACAGGAAGGAAGGGTTGGACAGGATTTAGACAGCCGCTCCAGCACGACAGAGGTTTCAAATGCAGGATAAAACAAACAGCAGCACAAAAAATGTGTTGCTTTGTCTGAATGACAAGTCTGCTTCACTAGGCCTTATTTAAGGCCCCCGTTTGAAAACTATGGCATTCATATTGTCATATTATTTGACTTATATAACGTAATATGATGCTATCAAGATGTGATATGACCCCTTAGGGCACCGTTTTGCATATATGTATGTCATTTGTATGTAAAAACATTTTGTTCGGGGGTTTATCTGCAATGTACTTTAAAGATACATTTGAATTGTGTAGCAGAGAATCAATAGACAGTGTTATGTTTTGGTGTGCATGTTAATAAGCTTCCATCCATGCATTCCAACACTTTTTAACATTGAAACTAGGCTTTTCCCTTATTGGTTGGCTTTTAATTTGAAAATCCACAGGAAGGGTTGAATTAAAAAAAAGTAGAACAACTAGATAAATTGGTAAATTAATCTGGTCATCAGTACTATTTGCTGACTTTAAAAAATGTCTTCCATACCCTTTTGAGAATGATGATCCCCTCTTGGTTGTGTTCATTTGTGGTGATGTCAAACATGGCCCCTCCGTCACCTGGCACGATGGTGTACTCTACTTCGGCATTTTTCCCGATGTCCAAGTCATGGGCCTTGATTCTTCCGACAGCAGAGCCCACTGCGGAAGACTCAGGAACCCGGAGATGAAAGAAACCTGTCAAACGAACAAAGATAAGACCGGATTCATTTATTATCATCACTTGACATCGGATGGAAAACGCAGAGCTCTTCACATCCTCCGTCCTTTATGTGTCTTATCCGCCCACAGGCAGGCTGCTGATATGCTCTGTCTGAAGTCCGCCCTGTAGCTATGAGCATGACATTATTCCATTTGGACGTGCTTGGACATCAAGGCCTCACAGCTCGTTGTAATTGGCCGGCTCAAACCTGTATGATCCACAAACACAAGAGCCAGGGGCTGTGAGACTCCAAACAGGAGAGAAATGACTGCTGAGGGCTTGGAAAGAAATATACAAGCAAACAAACTGCGGATTGATTGATTATCACTTACAACTCACAATATGTGGACATTAATCTGTTTCTGTTTTCCCTTTTACTTTTTGAGATAGCTAGTATCTGCAACAACATAATCTGTTGATGCAAGAGAAATATAATCTTTACTGCTGCATTAGAAATCTGTTGCGAACACCTGGTGGCATCATAGAGGTGCCATGGGCAATTCAGTAGCACTAAAAGAGTGTCCAAATTCATTTGAGTGTTTTCAGGGCTTTCATTCCATACTCAGAATCGTGTCAGGTCAAGAAATGTCAAGTAGGCTATGTGCCATTTTTTGTAACACTGTGTTATGTCAGAGGTTACACAACAACTATTTTAGACTAAGTCATTTTCTGACGCCACGGCTGGCTTCACTGTTTTGTTGAGACTAATTTAACAAATTCCTCAATTTGATTAAACATATTCCGGACACATTTTAGTGCTGCAACAAATAATTAGCCAAGATTGGTTTTCAAAAAAAACATTATTCGCTTCATGGAATGTCATTTATTTGGCCTTTTAAATTAGAAATGTGATGTGCAAGAGAGAAGGATGTTTGAATCTCTTAAAACTTTCTGAGGATGGTGCTATTTGATAAATAAATGCATCAAACTCTGTGAAGGATGACCTTGAACATTAAAATGTACAATAATCCAAAGTCTTAGTTAAAAGGCATGCACAGGGTGAAAACAGAAGCTGGTTGGCATACAGGATATTCATTTTTTGGGTGATTTAACATAATCTACTGAAACAAACACCAGTCTTTCTCAGATCTCACTCAACTGCGGAAAGAGAAAGGGAAGTTTGATCCAGCTATTTAAACCCAGTTCCATTTTGGGGACTTTTTCTGGTCAACCAGGCTGTATTTTGAATGTCACTGAACCCAGGAGCTGGTGGGATGTAACAATTCACCTTCAACATCGTCTGTTAACCTGCATTCTTATCTGTGATCTTCGCTGGCCTGCTTTTTCTCTACCTCTCCTCTCCACAAGATTATCATCCCTAAGAATTTTATATTTTGTTGTTTGAACTGACAAATTTGGTTTTTACATCTTTTGATGTAACATTTTTGGGTAATGGGTCTTGATGTGATCTTTTGCTTTGCTTATTATTGATTATGATTTTTGGAGAAAAGCTGACATTATTTGTACATCCTGTAAAGGTCACCGGGCTATCCCTCCATCTGTTTCAATAAATTAACCTTTTTATTCTTGACAGATAAATATTTTAAATATTCTTCTGTCTGGTGCCCAAATGTAATGTTATAAAACCTAAGCTACATGGTGTTGCTATCTACCATTTCCTTCACTCTTGATCCTTGGATTTTGAGAGGGAATCTGAGTCATATGTGTGAATTCAGATTCAAAGACATTTACAGTATTTAAAAGTGGATGTCATTTGAAGGGCAGGACAGCTCCAGTGCCAAAAAGGGTAAGTTGCAGGTTAGGAGAAGTTAGGAAACAGCTGTTATATGCCACTGCATATAATTTAACAAAGCCACATGCAGTTAATACACCCCTATTAATCATGACCATTTCAGTTACAACCACATCTGGTATCATTAAAAAAGAGATCATTCAGGGGATTTACAAATGTTTAATCTATAATAACTAAAGGACATATGTGGCAGGGATCCATGCTGGAATATTATCAGAATCCTTTGATGAGGTTCCCCAATATGGCCGCATGACTTTTTTTTTAACCTGTAAGCCTATAAATATGGAAGAGAGAAGACAACAAAGAGAGGATTTGGGACAGGGCAGAGGGCCCCCCATACTTGGCCCCACCTCTGTGCTGTGACAGCATTATGGAAATATTATCTTTTCCCCGCTGCCAGGGGAGCTTGACCGTCTGACGGCATGTATTTACATTCAGGGGAGACCACTCGCTGTAACCTCGCAATACCTGAAGAGACTGCATCAATACACAACAGTATTTATTTTTCCTTTTCTGTCATACACTAGCTGATATTTAAAATGAAATAAACACAATTTAATATATGTGCTTAGTATAAGTAGGAATGCGTTCACAGATCAACATGTTTACAGTAATGCATTTTTTTTCCAGCTTGGCTTTTTACATGACCTGGTGAACGGCACAATCAAATTAATCTGGTTTAGCAGCTTATTCAAAATATCGGATGGAGAACATGGAGTGTTTAAACTCTGAATCCCTGATGAAGCAGCAAACCTGCTCTAAATATAGAAGGATGCCCTGTGAGCACATTTACAGCAATACTACAGTATTAATACTACAGGAGTATTACAGGAGTATTACATGTAGATGCAATCATGCTAAATAAACAGGCCTTTGCTTACGACAGAGCATAATGAAAATAATGAAACCTAATTACAAAGAGGATACATGATGAATACCCCCCGCCCTGTTGTAATTGCACAGTGTTTATTTTGTTATCATACAATGTTTGAACCTGCTAAATGTGAGTCAGCTGTATTACTATTATTTGACACAAATGAAAGTAGGTGTTGGCATGCTGCAATTATTTTTCAAATATTTACTCACTTTTAGAGAACCTGGGTGGATTATCGTTGACGTCGCTGAGGGTGATGTTGATAGTGGTGGTCCCGGCCAGCCCCCCCAGCTGGCCCCCCATGTCCTTGGCCTGGATCAACACCTGGTACTGTTCCTTCACCTCTCTGTCCATATTGGGCAAGGCTGTCTTTATAACACCTGGCAAGATAAATAGGTTATAGAGTGGTTAGAAATAGGAAGGAATAAAAGAGAACAATGTGGTAACCTGGACTATATTTGGCACTAAATGCACAATTAACCTCATAATGCACAATCTAATATATTTCCCCTTAAGGAGCTGACTGCCCAGGAAGACACTGCTCTAACCAAGGCTGAAATAGAGGTCATTCCACAAACTGGAGACACTTGACATTCAATAGGGAGCTCTGGTGAAGCCACATAATGATTCACTTGAGGATCACAGACCCTGAGATCAGAGAGCGTTTGTACTGCAGATTAATAGCGAGGTCCACTGGAGGTTGGCAGGGTAAACGGCAGCGGGCAGATACTCTAGGTGGGTCTGCACTTTTTCCCTCCTCTTATTTCACTTAGTACGGTGAGGAGGATGTAGCACTTGATCCACAAACATGTGTGAATGCTAAACCACACACTGTGTGCATTCAACATTTCTGTCACCATCTTTTGGAGAAGGGGTATGTCTGTCTCTAAAATCGATAATTCTGCGACAGACATGGAGAATTACGTGTCTCCCAGCCTTCCATTACTCACCTTTTTTCCTCCCAGCAGTTGTTCCCGTTGCCGATGTGCGTTTGGAGATAGAAGCAGGCCCAGCAGTGCAAACATTTACTTTAACAGTTTGATTTTTTCCCAGCATCACTTTGAAATACAGTCGCAGTACGTGCTCTGTGAAGCTCTGGGATGAGCGGCATAATCAGCTAAAGATTCCCTCGTATCTGCCTGTGTGATATGTATGAACCTATTTTCGTATGCTTTGAAATGCCCCAGATGGAAAGCCATCAGCAGCCCACTGCCGGCAAACACTAGTGGTTTGAAGGTATTTCAGATTTAGAGCAGTCACTGCCACTCTGCAACCTTTTTAGCGCCATTACCTCCCATGACACCAACCGCCTACACCAGAAAACAGCAAGTATTCATAAATATTGCTTCAGCATATTGTTTTATTTGTCTTTTGCTTTCAATTCAAGCTCCCTTATATTACAGTTTGCCAGCTAATGCTACGCAACCCAGAAGATTCAGAGTCCTTGAAGCATAGACTCAGATAGATAATGGTGAATTTGAAATGCAGTTTATTTCTCGATTTAGAGACTGTCTGTCTGTTTTCGAAGTTCAACTGACATTTTATATGTCGCATGAAGTGAGCAACTACCATTTCTATAACCACTGTACTTACAAATGTTTTATCTACTGTCTCTGCAGTAACTCTCCTGAATGTTCATATTATTTTTGAACGATTTTAGATAAAATTGGGGTTTTTGCAGGGTTCAAAAACTGTTTTAAGAGCATGAACATACATTTTATACCCACTTTTTTGCAGTCATACTGGCAGGAGTATGAAGTAATTGACAATAAGTGTTACTTGAATTGCGTGAGTGTATTGACTGTTTAAACAATAACAAATATATATATATATATATTGTCAATTTAAGTCTATATCTAAATTGTCTAAATGTAAAATCTAAATCTGGTACGGTAGCATTTGGCTTTAGGACCTTTATGGATTTTTTAAGGACCTGCAGAAACCTTGTAAATGCTTAATATCAATGCTGTTTGATTTCAGTGGAGTGTCGGATGCAATTGACCCTTTACTTCATACCTTAAAAAAACATTCAACATCTTTATCTGAGAGCATGTGTCTTTCGTGGCCTCATGATTTGTGGATTGGCCCGATGGTCAATTCTGGGATCGTTTTATTCTCATGATGTATGCTTGCACTGGTACAGCATATTTCACACACTGTTTGGAAGACACTCAATCATACAAATCATTCAAGCCTAATGGCCTAGATGACCTTATTTTACTGCGCAATTGCCTCGCAGCAATTGTCAGGTGCACATAAAACAGGTATTTATTATTGACTTTCACATTTAAAGTGAACATGTGAAGATGTTTTTGAAGTCTACACTGACTGAAAGATTTCCTCACATAAATCAGAATGTGCTTTACCTGTTTTGGGGTCAACGGAGAAGTATGGCTGGCCATGGAGGATGCTGTACACCACTCTGGCACTGTTTCCATAGGTGGGGTCGTCTGCATCTGTGGCTGTAACCTGCGTCACATATGTCCCTGGGGGAAAACAGTGGGAAGATGTATTGACTTTCACTTGATTTGTTTCCTCATCAGACCGCAATCTAAAGTCATTGAAGTCCATCTGTTTGCTGAATGATCTCACCTGACACTAAGGAGTGATGGATCACATTTGAGAGAACACAGCTAATATTGAACAAAGTCACAGATTGATGCAATGAGGAGGAGTGTTGAGGAGGGAAAATTGATTTGGATTTGGTCTAATGTTAGTGGTAAATGTTTTGAGAGAATGCTGTTTTAATTTTGGGAATGGTCTGTGTAATCTTAACCATATGCTTCAGAAAAGCTGATGGGTAGTACAATATGGGCAGATTGGGAAGCCGCCATCTTGGCAGTGAAGCATCCACCCTTAATTATGCATTATTTTAAAAGGAAAAAAGGTCAAATAAATGTTAATAAAAGCTCTCTTGATTCTTAAATGTAGGTCTAATGTATCAAGCACATACAAAATTCACTACAAATCGGGCCCTGAAGAGCTGATATGCCACTTTCTGGTTCAAACTCAAATGGCCAATGACACAAAGAACCATGTTGGCATCCTTTTCTGGGATTTTTTTTGTTTTAAACTGTACACGACCCACTTTTAAATAAAGTAAGTAAATTTGGCATTGGAAGTTGCTGCTTGGTTTATAATATGTCTAGCATTACTAAGTGGGCCTTATTTGAATAATTAAAGCAAGGGTAAAAAAAAAGAAAGCTCTTGTGTGACCATTCATAAAAAATGCTACAATTAAGTAAACAAAAGGGCCATGGCAAGAATAGTATTAGTATGGCAGTCTTCCAAACTCCTACAGTCAGAGAGACGGAATAATTACTTGCACATGGTCCTTATTTAACATTCAAATTCCATGTTGTTCAACCATTTTGGGGATAATTAAAAATGCCTTGTCAGCCTGATTAACTTTAAAAAACAAGGCTGATGTTTCTTGGGCAGATGGGAAGATTTTTTTTAATAGACAGGTGGACATGGACAGCTCAGTGAACATATTTCCATACATCACTCAAACCTTGCTGTTTTCAAAACATGCTGTGGTAAAAGTTGTCAGCTGCAGGATTGTGGAACGTTTATATAAATAGTAGACACTGACCAAAAGGGAGGACATTTACATAGTCTAAATGCTGCTAAGCTTCCCTGTAAGAACTTGCAGTATAATAAATAGGCTTTGCAGACTGAGCAGATGGTAATAATGGCATTAAAACATTAGGTGAGAGAGATTAGTGTCTCTATCCTTACTAACAAAGCCACACATGCCTGATTACCAGGATCGACTGCATAGTGTTGTAACACCAATTTCCAGGTGACAAAAGCAACAGCTATTACTCTAGGTGTGAGACGACAGCAAGCCGAATAAATGATGTTCCTGCAATTATGGAAAATAAGGATTGCAAGAAATAACTAAGTGGAAGAATTTGATCCAAAAGTCAATGATGATTTACACTGGAGGAGCATGCAGAGTTTTGCAAAATAAAGATCTCAGTTAAATATATTTTACATCAAAGTTCTAAACAAATAACTGTAATTTTACAATACAATGCAGATTAAACAAATTCATACGGAACTATATTGAATGTCTAATTTGTACGAGAAAAAAAAAGATCATTAAACTGACACAATAAATGACTTCTGTGAGTTCCATGTAATTTGTTATGTCAACTTTTTGAAATGTTTGGTTCAGGATTCGTACGACCAACAGTTCTTTGCTGCAAGTAGTCCCTTCTCTCCCCCCTTTCCTCTCTATATTCAGTTGTATTATCTCATCACGGCGAGACAAAAACAATCTTTTAATATAGATTTTCTTTTAATGTTTGGAGACAAATTCATCGAGTCGAGAGACATTTGGTGGTGATTAAATGTTTTAATTTAACCCGGATATCTGTCACTTTATTAATGATTCAGGGACAATTGAATTGCTTGTAAGTCGAAGGGAGTCTCTGGATTGCCTTGAGTGATATCCTAATGTCTGGCCATTGATTGGTCTTCATTACAAAGCATTATTGCAAATTAATGTTAAGCATCTCTCTTTTACTTTTGTTTTCCACTAACATAAAAACCTCTGAAGGGAGATAAAGACAACACAAGGGATGTAACAGTTAATGAAGCCATTGATCAAACATTTCTTGCTGGTATAAATATTGAGAATAACATTTAGTTGGTTTGATGATTCTTTTTTGCACTGGTGGTACATATTTATTCAACACAAATTGTGGCGTGCTGTTTTAAACTCACAGGTGCACTCTCGGCTAAGATATTTCTGATAATGGTGTCACTGCATAATTTGGCAACACTCATCATTGCCACTTGTGATTTTAAGGTTTTAACAGTTATGGGAGAGGGTACAAAATATTTCTGAACCCATTATCCATTAGTCTTGTTTTTTAACAGATTTTCCTGTAACACAGAGCTTTTGCATTTTAAAAGATTTGATATTGTTGCCATGGTTTTCATGAAATATTGTTTAATGTGTTAGTCTTTTAAATTAGTGTTTTTAAATGCCATTTTATATCGTTCCTTTTAAATGAGTGTTTTTAAATGTCATTTCATAATATGTTTCTTAAATTTAGGGTAGGTAAGAATGGAGAAACCAGCTCGAGTGCGCTAGAATTTGAAAGTATACAACCGAAAAAAATCTGCCCCTTCCTTCAGACTTCCTTACAGAGCCCCTCCTCCAACACACACGAACGCGCACATGACCAATGAGAGCACGAGATAAGTTTGTGCACGAGATGGAAGGCTGACAGGCAGGTAGGCCATCCAGTTATCTGCCGCGGGCCGAGGCAGATGATTGGTCGTGCTTTTTACAGCGCCACGGCTTCCACAGATGAAATATTTGTATATATTTATTGTCAAAGCATTTCATTTATTCATTGCTATCGGGATGTTAAGAGCATTCCATGGAATATAACAAAAAGTGTTTCTGAAGTGAATTACCTACCCTACTAATTAATGCTCTTAATGTCTTTCATTTTTGTAAAGCACTTTGAATTGCCTTGTGTTGAAATGTGCTATATAAATAAACTTGCCTTGCCTTGCCTGTGACTTTTTCATATTCAATCTTATTGTTTATTTTTTAAGAACTTATAATTCATTTTTAAAATATTCTTTCTCAAAAGCTATTTGTTTCAATTTTGGTAAAATGTGCATGACAATATTAATACGATTACCTACATGGAAGTTAATAAGCTTTTTGTCAACTATCTAATAAAGGATCTCTTTAATGTATTTTGTGGGTATTTTTTTTTTACATAATCCCTATACTCTATGTGTTTTTGATACGCTTGAAAGCTTCTCTGATTCTTCGGTAAACTATTTCAGAGCAGTTTATGATATTGAGGCTTCACTGGGACCAGACCTCGGTGTTTTTCCATCCGTTCCCTAGAGACTGATGATTTGGGAGTTTTGAGGGATTCATTGCCATTCAGATCAAGAGGAACCATTCTCCCAGCGAATTACCTTGATCTGTGTCCCAGGGGGGGATGTGTAAAGACAGAGCTGTGAAATATACTCAGGGCAGACCAAGAATAACTGGTTCTCGGAAATGTCACAATCTGAGGGGAGCCTCTTTACCCCCTGGTTGTGTCTGTGATGTTGTGGAAACGTTTGTGTTGTGGTTAAAGAGGAGAAAATCAAACTTTCAGTGCAAAGGAGTCTAAACAAGTAAGCGTCTCTATCTTTGATGAACAAGATACATATCTATGGATGGTTACTGACCTACTGGTGACATCTCAGGGACACTGGCTGTATATGGACCCTCCAGGAATTTTGGCTCATTGTCGTTGATATCTTGAACCTTAATAACAAATTCTGATTCGGGCTCGAGGGGCCTATTGGTGTCGATGTCAACAGCCTGGGCGCGTAGGGTGTAGTAAGGCTTCTCCTCCCTGTCAAGGCTCCTTAAGGCATGGATATCCCCTGTTGTTTGGTCAATTGTGAAAATAGAGCCAGCCCCATCTCCCGAGAGAGTGTACTTCACACCACTGTCCCCACTATCGAGGTCAGTGTGCAGCTGCAAGACAAAAGAGGAATAAGACAGGTTGAGTGCAAACATTGGCACATATAATGATTCATTGAAAGCACTAGGGAAGAACTGTCAAAGAACACTATTTCAAAAAGTGTGTCAAGGAAACTGACTGCGCATCAAAGAGCAAATTCATGTCTCGGCAAAGAGCTGCAAAACATTAAGTCATGAGAAAAAATAAAATGATCAGAGTGTTTCACAGATTAATGAGGCTAAATCTCTCATAAATTATGTATTCTCTCTGTGCAATTACACTGTGGTGATAACTCTTCTATCTATCCTGGACCCGTTTCTATTCATGCATGCTCTAAAAGGTTGTCTTATTTGAGAAAGGAGTTCTCAAAGTGGCATAGATCAGACTGTAAAGCTCAGGGGAATACTCCACAAGAACTGTTTTTAATACTTCACCTGGCAGCGGAGGTCTGTGACAAGATGACTCTCGGCACAGTTGTAATACCAACACTCAACAGCCAAAGAACATCTTTGTTAATATAGATCCAGGACCAGCAGCTCTCTTTGCTTTGTGCAAGACAAACACATTCTGGGATGGTGGCAGAAAGCCTATTGACATAGTTATGTTTACCTCCCCCGGGGAGATCAGTCGTACAATTCAAAGCCTTTTAAATATTTAAGGGCTCTAATGCAATGTAATCATCACCATATGTGGATATGGATCTTATCAATAACATGTGAATTTCTGTTGAACAGGAGTCTTATTCCAGGTGACAGGAACAGATATTTAAAGCACTGTAGCAGGGGAATATAAAGTAACCATGCTAAATAGAGAACACGCAAGTGGGATCCAGGTACATCTTAACAAAATCACGCTTATTTGCTATCCTCACTCCAAAATGTTGGAACCTGCTCCCTATTGAAACCAGGACAGCAAAAAATACAAACTGAAAACCTGATTCTACTCTACCTTGGCCGAATAAAATATAAAAATAAAGAAATGCCCTCTTTACCTATCACTTAGAATGGCTTATTAAAAGTGACTGTACTTGTAGGATTCTTACTTTTTGAGTTTGCATCTTCGTGCACTAAATGTAAGTTTGCTTTGGATATTAGCTACATGTATTATGACATACTAGCTCCAGATAACATGGTTATTTTTTGTCTTTCAGAAAAGCTTTCATATCATGCATGGAAATTTTTCTAATTCTACACTTTATGATTGACTTTAGGGAAACTGTGTGGGTGTCAGTTTGCTGACTTAATAATAATAATAATAACAAATTCAGAAACAATTTCTCTCCTGCAATCATATTCTAAGAAGCCTTGGTAGTACAACTATATTGGGCCACTAATGGTTCACCATTCATGTGCAATGACGCGGAACACTTGTAACGGAAGTTTCTCTTTTTCCAGTTTACTTATCCATGAACACCATCTTTTTCTAGCCGCCGCCTAGCGGCAGCAGCTGCCTTGTACTCGCTAATGGCTAAGTGAATCACTGAATTACACTATTTTTGAATAAATCAGCCTTTATTGTTGTTTACCCCACACATAAAGATTAGTCTATCATTTTCACATGGACACATTTCCTGTGAAATTCAATGGTAATTGCAACCAGGGAGAGAATAAGGAAATTTGAGATGCTGCAAACTATTCTCCATAGGATAGGCTACAGTTAAAAATAACCCAAGACACGCAGACACTAGCAAAAACACATTGGGATTAATTGGTGATTCAGTTCAAATTGCCCCGTTCACACAAGCGTAGCACTGCATTATGATATTCTCACCCATGGTGCATTATTCATTGCCATTCAAATGTGCGAAAATTATTTTTGGTGCATGCCCCTTGTTGGGTGACTACTAGCTCCCATAACAATTTCTGCAATGAGCACACAATTTGAAATGTAGATGATGTATTGTCCACATAAACACTGTGAACAATAAACACCTGGCAATAATACTAAGTACAAACTAAACTCTGTATTTACTCAGATAGATAGGAAAGTGGGGCAGGTAAAGCAATATTATTATTTATTGGGGAAACTTGGTGAAGATTATATTTTTATAGCAGAAAGTCAATATATGCATTGCCTGCCTTTCCAATTTGTTATCTCCATATAACATAACAATTCTTACAGCTACTCATATTTAACATGTCCATGCTTGTTATCCTGAGTGTTATAATGTATAATTTTCCTCAGTGAATGCAACTGTTAATACGTTCACTATTAGCAGACAAAACAAAGAAACGAGGGAACCACCATGCATTTCACTTCCTAATTGGAACTGCAAATTGCAGCTGTGCAATTTGGGATTTCCTCATTTCTAGGAAGAGACTGCCGTTCAGCTTGATGCGTTGCCCTTGTACTGTTTGAACACTGCGTTATTTTGGCTATAGCCTATCAGTATTTTGTGATTTTACAAAAGGAAAGAAATAGACGTATCCGGGTATTATGAGCTGTACGGTTAGCTATCTACATTAGTTTAATTGACAGGAGGTAATTAAATTAAACTGTGCAGGAGCATGACAGCTAGCTAATAGGTGTGCTCACCCCACTGATGACAGATGTGAGTAAAAGAAGAAGTGGATGAAAGGTAATAAAAGCAACCATGATAAAAGTAACTTTAACTTTATTTCTTACTTAAATGACTTAATTTAAAGCTAAGAAGTAAACTTTTCAAAACAAGTTTAAAGCAACGCAGTTGAGAAGGATCTCTCATCGCTTTTGGAGCAGAGCTAGCTTGAGCTGCTCACCTGGACAGGTGTAAACACATTTTGGAAACACATTTTATATGTCATGTGCTCTGAACAAATATATTTTTTCGCCAACAGAACAAGACGGGAGAGGACCAGATTCAGAAGGTGAAATACCGTCGCAATGTCCGTGTATTCCTGGAGAAAACTGTGTTTTGGACATGGCTATCGCCTGGAGAGTTTGTGACTGCAAGGGTAGGAAATGGCTATTTTGTTTAATTCTGTGCTGTGTTGTTGAGGCTTCCTGGCCTGTTTCTGATGCACTGTGTAATGTCTAGTTAACAGCCGCCGTGCTGGTGATTATGATGTGTGTGTGTGTGTGTGTGTGTGTGTGTGTGTGTGTGTGTGTGTGTGTGTGTGTGTGTGTGTGTGTGTGTGTGTGTGTGTGTGTGTGTGTGTGTGTGTGTGTGTGTGTGTGTGTGTGTGTGTGTGTGTGTGTGTGTGTGTGTGTCAAAATAATTGATTACAATTTATTGACTGTCAGTGGAAAGGTATGTTGATAATACGACCACAGCAGTATTGTATTAAAGGTCCCATGTCATGGCCATTTCTACTGATCATAATTCCATTGTTGAGGTCTACTAAAATATATTTATATTGTGCAATTTTCCAAACTCACATTGGTTTCTCATACAGCATCTCTGTATAGTATGTGTATTCACTCTGTCCTAAACGGCTTGTTGGAGCCCCTGCCCCTGCCCCTGCCCCTGCCCCTGCCCCTGCCCCTGCCCCTGCCCCTGCCCCTGCCCCTGCCCCTGCCCCTGCCCCTGCCCCCCCTCCCTATGAGCCCAGTGGCTGTCTGCGAGACAGCGAGACACAGCGAAACCAGCCCGAAACATAAACAGGTCTTTTCTGTGTTAGAGTTTTACTCGCTACAGGGTGTACTTTGAGGGTTTGTGACTCTGCAGACCGTTTACATGCATAAAAAGCTACATAACACACAAGGGGACGGGTAATAACCAGAAAAGCATGACATGGGACCTTTTAAAGTATATTGTAAGCACTTGCATCAAAATAAGGTATTGACATAATAATAATAGTGCTTGATGTCTGATGTGCTTGAAGGTGTGTACATATACACAGACAATGGACATGCTCTTCCATTCTATTTTCTACTCTATTCTATTCTATATCACTCTTTTCTAATTTATGCTATGCTGTTTTGTTGCTGGCCGCTGTGCTACTAATTTGCCATCACAAATCCTTTATCACATGTATGTTTAAATGGTATGTATTTTCATCACACAATACATCTCTCCTAACATGCTATGGAACCTTAGAAATTGTGTCACACAAACAAAACATTTGGTGTGTATATGGATAGGGTTTCTAATGCTTTGCACACAGATGGAACTTTGGACTGGATGACTGATTCGACACACGTCTCCTCACTACAAAAGGTATCACATTATTTTCTGTTGTGGATAGCCGCCGTGCTATTATACTGTGATGGTCGCCATACCACCAAAGGATATGTGAAAGTATGTATGACATGGTTTTGTCCCATCTACTGTGTGGGGGCTGGGGCTGCTTGGTTCTTGTGGAATGCATTTCTGTTCATGGAAATGTATTTGTCATGTGATCAGAAACATTGGGTATAGGCTTCGAGTGGTTGTTGCCTTCAGGGTGTCTGTTTTTGACTTAGTTTAAACGGTTAAATATAGAAGTGATATAATGATTTTATTATAGTTTGTAGTGGTTTACTTCTTAAATTAAGTTGGACTGATTTCAGTATAAAGTCTTTGATAGCAGGTTGGAAACGGATGCTGTGATGGATGTGTTCATCAAGACTTGTCACTTGCACCACAATTACACAACGCCTCCAACATGTCTTCTTTCCAAATACATACATTGCTTGATTTTATTGTTTTCTATTCTGATCTTTTCAATGCTGCTTGGGCATCTTGCCATTTCTTGGAATCTGTTCCTCCAGCTTGCCTGTGTATATGTGTGTGTGCATGTATGTATGTGTGATACAGTAATGATCATAGTAATCCATCATATGAAATTGCACTGTAGGTGAGGCTGCAGAGCAATAAATAGTCAGATTTATCAAGCCTTCTGTGATGAAACTCTTTACAACAACTTGAGTCAACTTGAGAACTTTGTTTTAATCGCAAACATTTAAAACGTACAACTAGTAAACGTTTAAAATCAAGCTCAGATAGCCACCAAGCCAACACACTCTCACTCCATAAACGTCCAGGAGCGACGCTTGGTCAGGGTCCCGAGGCGTGCAGTTGGGACGCTCCTAGGCTCCTTCAGCTTCATAAAGGGACGCAAATAGCTTTCAACTGATTGCAATGTATTCCCATCTGCGGCGGGATTTGACGCTCATGAAGCACGGCATTCGTTTGTGTCGGCGGCTGTTAAAGGCAATGTGAGCGTCCATTCCCATTGGATAACGGAGAATTGTACACCCGGAAGTAAGTATTCCCCTTACTGTCGATTGATTTGACAGTGATATCTCCACTACTCATCAACTCAAAAACACCAGATTATCCTTGTTAATTAAACGACATTGATAGGTTTTAGTGTACAATGCTTTTGTCACGTTTTCCCCTTCAATTCTGAGAAACAAGTCGTTTTCTCTGAGTTTTGGATGGCCGAAGACATTACATTACCCACAATCCTCTGTAGCAACCATAGACTGTAATTTCTACAGCAATTTTCTAAAAAGTGCTGCACATATAATAAAAATACCTACAGTAAGGACACTTTATAGTAAATGCAACAGCACAGTTTGTGCAGAATATCAGTATGAGAAAAACGGCATCCTCTTCCTTTGACCCTCACATCGTACAAGGAAAAACTTCCAGAGAAAAACCCACAGTTAATATACACACATTCCTTCACATTTAAATTTTAATTTACATTAAAGTATTTCGTGAGGCCTTCTAACATTTTTTTAAATATAACTACGGTTGTAGTTGAAGAGTTTGTAAATTAACAAGAACCGAAGCTGTTGCTTGTTGCAATATACAGTCTATGGTTGCTACAGAGGATTGTGGGTAATGTAATGTCTTCGGCCATCCAAAACTCATAGAAAAATACTTGTTTCTCAGAATTGAAGGGGAAAATGACAAAAGCATTGTACACTAAAACCTATCAATGTCGTTTAATTAACAAGGATAATCTGGTGTTTTTGAGTTGATGAGTAGTGGAGATATCACTGTCAAATCAATCGACAGTAAGGGGAATACTTACTTCCGGGTGTACAATTCTGCATTATCCAATGGGAATGGACGCTCACATTGCCTTTAACAGCCGCCGACACAAACGAATGCCGTGCTTCATGAGCGTCAAATCCCGCCGCAGATGGGAATACATTGCAATCAGTTGAAAGCTATTTGCGTCCCTTTATGAAGCTGAAGGAGCCTAGGAGCGTCCCAACTGCACGCCTCGGGACCCTGACCAAGCGTCGCTCCTGGACGTTTATGGAGTGAGAGTGTGTTGACCAAGCGTGCATTGTTTTATACAATAAATACAGAAAACTGCTTTTTCTGTTGAGTCAAATTAAGGAGAAGTTTAACTGTGGGCCTTTTGTCTGCCAGCAGTTTGGTTAAGATGTTCTTGCCTTCAGGTGATCCCTGGAAACTTGTGCTTCCTGGATTGCCCTTGTTTTAATGAAACACAGTGCATTGCAATGCATTGTTTTCTTCAGACAGTAATAGGGAATCCTACAACAAAAGTAGCTGTTCTGTGTCTCTGTTCATTTATTATCCATGTTGTTTTCTATTGCTTTGTAATCCTGTAATCTCTTGCAATCCATTCATATGATCCCCAGCATCATTTGTACTAGATTGTTAGTTTTGTTCTATTAGGCAGACAACATGACAATACCAGTGAACAACTATCTCATTCATAAGTGCCATGAAAGTTGATATTTTCTTTTGCTTTAGGCATGGAGAGATCAGAGTTGCAGATGGACTGCTGCAACAATGTAGGCTAGCTATAATAGGATTCACAATCTTTTACTTTGTAGACCGAGCCAAGAAAAACACTCTGCTCACACATAACATGTCACGCATACACATATTGCAACAAATACTGCTGTGAGAAAATATATATGTTCCCTTTCTGTAGGGAATTCATGATACGGTGGCATACAGATTGTGATTGCATTATAATAGAATATGTTTGTCCTAATCTGTCACCCAATGCTGAAGAAGAAAATAACGAACCCTCTACAACAGTGGTCACCAACCTTTTTAAGCCCAAGATCCCCGACCTCGGCCTTGGTGAAAGGCGAGCTCTACCTATTGCAGAATTGAGTGAAAAAGACAGCCCAGACAGAACTTCCAATTTGAGGCCTTTCATGTCGGCTAATTGCATCTGAATTACATCAAATCATTTGGTGCAACTTCCTATTTGATTAAACCAAGAACACAACATAACTAACATGTCAAAAAGGATAAATATATATATATTTACATCATACCTATCATTTTAAGTTTCATTCATTCCTTCATTACAATCCTAAATATAAATGTATGTAGCTTATTTTCCGTTTGAGTGAATGATTTTGTTGACAGCAACAACAACAACAAAGAAAAAAATAACATCTTGCAGTGAGCAGATAACATAAAGTGCCATTTTAACTGTGAGGCTTATCCACTGAAGCTTCATGCAAGTGCAACATTTAAGATTAACATTGCAACTAGTTATTTTAACACAATTCTTACAATTCAAAATTCTAACAACATTCTTTATCCGTGCATAAACCATTGGTGCGTTCACACCGGAAGCGATGAGAATGACGCGTTCGCGCGGTAGCCAATCAGCGGTGAGCATCTCAGCCGATCTCAGCCAATTCACCGTCAGACGGTGAATCAGAAAACCAAAACATCAGCTGTTAGCACTCAGAGCTCACAACTCCTCATATCTGTTCAGAAACTGGACAAAAGTTAAACATGAACAAACCACAGACTGTCTGTGTCATGGCGAATTCAGGCGCTGTTGTATCTGTGTCTGTATCATGTTGTTGTGAGTCCGCTACAACGTTAGCTTAGCCTGATCGATCCGATCTCCATTCAGAAAAGACACATTTTAAAAGATTTTTCGCCTGCCGTCTTGTCTGCACACTTGTCAAAGCATTAATTCATGGTTTTTACTAACCGGTATCAGTATGTAGTCATTCCGGCATCATTTTTAAACGTGTATTACAACTAAATCACGGTAAAATATGTTCATTTTGTTGTAGTTGGTATCTACCATAAGTGCAGTGAGTTCAAAAATATGCAGCATCACTTGAAGTCAGTCTATTATTTTCGGGAGCGACAAGGAATGTCTCAAAGACACGTCAATCATGTGGCACCTGCTAGTGGGGTGGTGGATGATAGGCTTACATCTAAAAACTTTATTTAAAAAAAAAAAAAACATTTTTTTTTTTTCTTTTCTTTCTTTTGTTATTATTTTTTTTTAACGGTGCACGATCTACCCGCACCACACTCGATCGCGATCGACTTGTTGGTGACTACTGCTCTACAATGAAGTCTCTCTTGTAGTGCTGAATCAACATCTTTCTACCACACTCCTTTTTAAATAATTAAACATTGAAAGTACACAGCAGGGTCTGTGCCACATGTTTTGTCTGGAAATATATTCTTGAAGTGTTTATGATAGTTTACATCATATGTTACCCTTTCATTTAAACAACACTATATTGAAAACTCATCAAACTGTTCAATTCTAATAATCATCAACACAAAATACTGGATTAGTATACTTTGTAATGCGGGAAGGCTCCTATATGAGCAATGGGGTGTTTGTATGTGGTTATCCTTTGACTGACAAGAAAGGGAAAATATAACAACTCGGAGCATATTTTTCTAATTGGTACTTTATTCAATAGAAGTACCCAGGAGAGGCACCTGCAAATTATTCATAACTGCAACATTTAAGATGAAAAAGAAATGCAAATGCAATTATAAAAAAGAATAGGACTCATTAGTTATAAGTGAAAGTTAACTGATATTAATTATATATTCCATTACTCTAACAATGGCAATCAATTATGAAAAATATTCATTTATGGGGAGGTGGTCAAGGTTTTTTTTCCAAACTACAAAACAGCCAGTGGGCTCAATAGAAGAGTTACCACTGTAAGTAAATCAAAGCAAAAAAGTATGTTTACTAAAGAAATAAAACAAATGTCTATTCTTTTACCGATACGGTTCGTCACAATACGTTTAAATCAAAAAAGTAGAGACTATGCATTTGGCATATAAATTATGCTTAACTTATAACATAATGTCAACCAAAAAGCAAATTTTGTTAACATAAAACATTCGTAGAATGACTAAGAGCCGACCTGAAGAGACATATGATGATTTGGTTATTTTAAGACCGTCTTTAAACTCCATTTTTCATGATGGGCATAATTAGCAAGATGCACTGCTCAGGGTACCAGTTGACGTGGCAGCTATAAAAAGAAACAGGTAGTGGTGTCGGAAGTGAAATAGGAATTTGTTACCATCAGAACACGCATCATCTGTTTGAATAATTATGTTTGCATGAGTTTTTCAAGACTGTTAAAAAATGAGGCCAGGATTTATGCCTTTTTATGTACATGCTTTAGACATTACAAGATGCAAAGCCATGACTTATCATTTCCATCTTTTTTAGGAGTGTTGTCAAAACAAATATCAAGCAGAAAGATTATTACTCTTCTGCTGATTTAAAAAAATGCTATTGGCTTAAGCTACACAAATACTGGTGCAAATGAGAAGAATGTTGGCTGATGTATACTGTCTGTGGAATAGTAAAATACTTAGGATAGTGATTTTGCTGTGCAGGGAATTCTTGGCTCTGAGAGAGGGGGGTGTTCCTTGTTCCTTTCAGGATTTGCAGCACATGGTCCCTCATTGGCTATGCAGTAAACACGCATATTGATTAATCTGAGTGATTTCAGGGGAGAATGTAACCAACCTCTGTAGAAAATGCTGTAATTGGATTTCTGCAGCCGGGATTATGTGGAGCTCCTCTCAGGAATGCATATGGTGGCCACGACTCTTTGCTGATAGCAAGCCAACATTGTTCCTTGAACAGCCCAGCAACCTTGCACCAGCAAGTACATTCACAGATCAGTGAACATTCTTAAAGGGTCAGAGTGTTCTTGTTGTTCTCGTTTTTGCGTTCAGTTAAATATCTTTCCTGATTTTGTCATGTAAAGTCCAACTTAAATTAAATAGCCTTTTGTATTTCGTGTTCTTGAACATGTATACAGTATGTCTGCTCTGTGTATCTGTCCTGTTTTCTCCTTTTTAAGAGAAAATTACATACCAAAAGTGAGGATTCCACATTATATATTTCTGTATTTTTGCTACACACAACAAACACCCAGATGATCTTTCCTGCTGAAGTCTGATTCCGAGTGTAACTCACCACCATAAGTATGCATCTTGTCCTGCACCTTGTTAAAGGAGCGATAGTTTCCTAGTACATCATAGAAAAATGCCCTGTTTGGTGGCAAAAAAAAAAGTTTCTTTGGACATTTATTATACTTGAATATCTGTATCCTTGGTGCTGTGTATACACCATTGGACCCACTGCTGTCTTGAATCTATTTGTATGCTGCTCTTCATTATTAGGTCTGAAAATACCCTTCAATCAAACAACCACTCAACCACTGTCCTACCAACCCAGTAGTGTGGTGACAGTAAGTTGACATTATTATGGAGTAGGTGTCTCCAAGTTAGTTCATTGTCAGGCTTGTGCCATGCCGTACCACATCATCACGGCACGTTGCATGGTAAGGTTTTCCAAGCTATTCCACTTGTGAGTTGCTGATAGGAAGAGAACGCTGTGTCAAATGCTGCCAGCTTATTATAGCTGATCGATATTGGCTTGCGAGCCATTTCTTTGCTGCTGACAGCTTGAAGCTTGCTATCTGGGTTGTGTCATGCCTCTGTCAGGTAATAGGGATGGAGGGAAAATGCACACACATACACAGAAAGCTATACAGCTAGATATGCAACCACAGACAAGGTAGAAATGTGTGGTTGTGTATGTGAAAGGGAGAGGCAGCCATATGGGATAGATTGCCAAATATAGCATAGGTTGTTTGACGATAAATATAAACCGTTTTTACCTCTGAATCTGTACTCAGTGCTATGCCCATATGACCTGCAATTGTGAAGATGCATTCACAACGTAACTATGTTGTTACCTATGTACAAAATCTGACACAATGAGATGCATGACAACTAGCATATTTATCATACATCACAAATATGTGTTTCCATGTGAGGTTACATACCAGATAACATGGTGTAAGAATGATTTTTGACATATCAAATTAATGTACATGATTGTTATTGATCTTAGAAACTAGGGTTAAGGCTTGATTCACTTTCCTCATATCACACTTGATTAAACAATATAGTGATATTGATACAACATGCAGAATGCAATTTTCTTCCCAGATCCCCCACAATATTGCCCATCAATGTCAAGGAACAAATGGAAAATGTTGACCAGGGTAATAAGTGATACTGATTGTCGCATTAGCACACCGTTTGGAAATATTATCCAGGCAATTCGTCCATTACCCATAAGGACAAAATATATGAAATATATTACTTTGGCAGGACAGATGAATGGCGTCATTAGCTTTTATTTCAGATGTTCTTTCCTGAATTTCCTGCAACATTCATCATCAACATACATTACAATTGTAAAGGCCCTCAACCTCTTAATATGTTCTAACGAGTGGCTGAATCACTGGCATACCTCATGCAAACCCTCTGGGAGCAATCCTTTCAAATTACTCGGAATTTGACAGTGAATTACTTGGGCAATACTTTTTTAGATGAATTGAGATAAGATCTGGTATCAGCATTTTAAAGAAGAGCCTTTATTCACATTTTACAAAATCCACACCTATACTGCAGTTTGTTTATTAGCATTCAGACATATTTATATAATTTCTATTAATTCAATATTAACAATATAGTCAAGTGCCATGCTTGCTGATACATGCACTTGTGTGCCTTATTACACATCTCACTGATTGCAGTATTGTTGTGTCAGTTACTACATTAGACATGCTTTATGGATGATATGATTATTGGTTTCCATTTTGCTTGACCCTGCACCTGTTAAATGTAGTTCACTGAATAGAACTCGGCCTGCAAAGTTATTACGTTACAAAACCTGTGATCTTGCAGCCAAAGTTAATTACCTGCCGGCTTTGCAGTCAGCCCCTCCTCAAGTATTTTTGAAAACATTGGCTATCATCTCCCTAGACAAGTTTGCTGTTTTTTTTTATAGTCCTCTTCTCGTTTTCATGCATTTAACAGCTAAATTGAAAAGCATTTAAACCTAACCATATTCAACAAAGTGTGTCGCGCTATCTCTCTTTGTTGCGCCTGGTGCATAGGTCTTGTTGAAGCATTTTTTATGTCCTTCTTATAGGTCCTCATTGAAATTGCAGGCTCCACATCAGTAATAAATCTCAGCCAGGTGTGAGGTGGGGCAGAGAGGGAGAGCCATCAATAAAAAGAGGGATGGTCATTCCCTGTCGCGCAGGAAGTGAGGGAATAAACAAGCTGTAGGGGAAACGGGCCTGCCCTTTCTAGCAAAAGTGGTGTATTGACTTGTATTTAAATGAGCGACCTTTTGTTCGCGAGTGTGTGGAACGGGGCATCGGAGCATGCCACTGCATGCCACTGCATGCTCTGTATTGTAAAAAGGGTACTGAGACTTTTTTTTTTTTCTCCTTTACTTTTATAGGTCCTAAGTGTGACTATCTAAATTGATTGGATTTGTCTTTAACCTTCATTGCATGAACTGTTATGGGTATGGTTTTTGCTTTGTGAACTTAAACTGATTCCCTGACTGCCTTTTCTTGCCATGTGTATAATTTGTTAAGTCCCCTTTAAGGGTTTTGAACACTGTCTTGCTATAATGTCCCCATTACTTGTATACAAGAAAGCAGGGTTGTGTGGGAGGGAGGTATGCTGGAATCCGTTTGATTTGCAAAGATTTATATTCAGATGGACTTTGAATCTGGAGACCAGGTTGTCAATACGAGTGTCCAATCCCTCATTAATGAGATAGCAAAGTAGTAATTATACTGTATTTGTCATGTTACAAAATGAGAAGAACCGCTCCTTTTTAAGTGGTTACTAAAAGGCTACTTTACTGTAATTTCTGGATAAATATTTCAGCAACAGCAATACATGGCCATTATGTTCAATCTGAGAGCCCAATGATGTAAGAAAGAAATGGTAAAAAATAGCTCCTGAACACAGCGGGGAGTTTAATAGAGAGTGAGAGGAAGCAGCTTGGCTTGATATACAGCCACACCACTAATGGCTGACTTTTCCTGCAGATAATCACTGCCCAGCATAGGAAAGGCCTTAGCATTATCTAATTGTGAGCGCTCAGGGTTGTTACATTTACCCCCATAAGCCTTCTGGGCTTTAATTGCTAATCTGCAATAATGTGGTTGTTTTCTACAGGAGATTGTCAGACACTCACAACATGGAGGCTTGTATTAAATGTGCAATCGGAGTGCTCAAAGTGATTTCTAATCGATATGTTTCAGAGGTCATTTTTTACATCAAGTGACAGAATAATAACGTTGTTTTTTTTTAAACTAGAGAGGACAATCATACACTTATAATGGTTGATTATTTATTTATTGTTGTTGTCCTTTCGAGTTACACAGCTCGAGTTTCTCTCAGAAGAGCAGCCTCACAATAAGCTTGAACATGTTAAATATGTTATTATTCTTTTTAGAAATCCTTTGCACCCTGTCTTTTAATAGACCATTGAGACATAGTGACTCTTTGTTAAAAATGAAGTATTCCTTGCTTAACAATTGCATTTCAGGTTGCCCTCTAGCAAGGACCCAGAGCAGAAGCTTCCTCTTAAATGTAGACAGTAGGGACTATTAGCAGTTGTAAACTTATTCGTGAATCCTGTCTTATTTGCACCTTAGAGAGCAAAGAGGATGACTAAGAATGTTTTGTAAGTTGCAGCTCCTAAATGTTACTGTAGGTTTCTAACTTTCCCTTTGTGTTTAGTTTCCTCAACTTGCCTGAACAAGAAGACGCTATATCAACTCTGTCATAAATATATTAAGATTTAGTGATAGTGTGTGTAAAATCAATAGGAATATATTACTGCTACTGGTTCTTTTTCACAGTTTTTGTTCTCAAATTACGTGGCATGCATTAAATGGTTTAAAAGCCAGGGTCTAAATGTATTCTCTATTATAATGTACTCGCACTATAATGCCAAAACAAGTGAAAATGCAGACATTGCACATTTTCCTATTGCTGTCAAGGAATAAGAGAAATGTTGCTTTGCTTGCACTCATTAATCTGAAATAGACCACAGCATGGGAAGATGTGTGTTTTAGTCTGTCTTTCTCTGCACAGTACTAAGGTGCGAACATGAAATAAGGAAATTGTGTTGGTGCTTTGAAAAGTATGTTGTACCTGTATAATATACCTACATATCGTGGTTACATTTTTTCCTGATGGCCTGACATTCATAAACTGGCAAGTTCATTTTTCAGGAATTTTTTTTTTGAAATATGGGGAATTATTTTCTCATATTAACCTTTAAACTGGAATGCTTGAGTTCAATCAACCATAAGAGAGCCTGAGTGTGAGTTGTTGCTTATTTTGGTGCCTTAACAAGAACCATGGACTTAACTTGGGTCTTGAGACCAACAAATAACTGTATACCGCACTGCTACATACACACCTATAAAGTTACTGCTAACTTCATGTCATGGCAATTGTTAAGACAACTCTCTATTTAATGCACAATTGTATAATGGTGAAATGGTTTGGTATCAAGAAGCATTAGCTAATGATGTTTGTGGTATGGTGATGGATCTAATGAATGTGAGATGTACATCCTGTGGTTGGTTTAGGTTCACTGCAGTCTAAGACTCAAACACGGAAAAGACAACAATCTGACATTCACAAGGACAACTTCATGTTATTGTGTCGTTTCCCAACATCTGCCGTCGCTACAAGCAACCACTGGCGCATTTCGGCAATATTCATCTGGTGATAGGCAAACTGGTTGATCTGTAAAGGCCTCTACACACCGGCCCGACTTTGGGAGTCAGAGGCCGTCCGAAGCCGTCAGAGGCAGTCGGGCATTCGCGTCGCACTACTCAGGTTGGTGTGTCGTCTCTTTACGGCACATTTTCAACCCTCCCGCCTCCTCCCGCCGCCGATTCAACATGTTGAATCGGCGGCGGGAGGCCGCGGGAGGCCAAAGAACGTCGGGACAAATCAATCACTCTGATTGGCTGTTCAGCTTAGCGAATCAGTGCATCAGAAGTGAAGCGGAAGTGAGGGACCAAAACAAACGATAAGAAGGCACACACAGACGGCTAATCTTCCTCATTTTCATCTCACCCGGACGCAAGAGTTTCTTTTTTATCATGACGGCATGGAATGAAGAAAGTGAAGACCAACTGATCAGGCTGTTTTTGTTTGTTTATATTACTAAGTCTGTTCTTCTTCTCTCGGTGTATAAAACGCAGTCTGTCTTCCGGTTGTTGCCTCTTTTGAATGACGAATACACACTACCGCCGCCTGCTGGTAAGGAGAGTTATTGCCACTCGTCGGCTGAAGTATTTGCGGTGTGTTCGTAGGCGGGCGGCTTTATCCGACGAAGCCAACGAAGCCTGACGTAGCTGACGTAAAAGTCGGGACGCCTTCGGTACGCGTTCTTTGGTCTCAGGTTGGTGTGTAGAGACCTTAACAATGGTACTCCAAGGCTCCACTCAGTTGTCAGTGGTTGTCCCCCTCCCCCTTTCTCCTCTATATTTTGCATTGCATTATCTGTGCTGTCATAACTGACAACATAACTCCAACCATTTATGCTCACATTCACACCTATACAGGCAATTTATAGTCAAAAACGTAACTAAGCTGCATCTCTTTGCAGTGTGGGATATGCTTTAAAACCAACTTTGTTCAAGGACAAATTTACTAATGCCCCTCTTTAGAGGGCACTGCCTTATGGTAATACAATTACCGTTATTTGAATGGACAATTAAAAATAATTGATAATGCCCCTCAGAGTTCCTTAATGTTAATACACCTTGCACGAGTTTAAGACAGCCCCCATGTGCTGTGCCCTGTGCTAATTAACTGATACATAAATAATAAAAGGGTTGTTTTTTGCAAATGAACCTAACTGCTGAGGAAATCCCCTCGACAATAACTAAATCAATTCCAATATGCCCTTTTATGCTTTTAGTATAAGGTTTTGAATTGTTCCTCCTCAGTCACTGAGAAGAGTAAATGCTGATTAACCTTTTCCTAGTTATATCTTTTTTTTTTTGTTCAGAAAGACTCTTGCCACTGAAAGTGGCAGTCACTTGAGCCACTATAGGTCTTTTACTCTGAGGGTCACTGAATGGAAATCATGTTTACACCCTAGAGTGAATACATTCCCACAATTAGGCATTGATGTATAGGACAAGCATTCATTGCATGAAGACCATGGTCCATTAGAGTTCATTTATGTGCCTTGAAAATAAAACTGTTGCCCTGACAGGCTCTCTGATAGTACTTGATAACTCTCTGGAGGACATGCCACTGACACCCTGGCATTCTCTGTTTATCTTCCATCCTGCTATAGCTACACGCTTTATGCAGTAAAAGCCTTTCCCTTAAGATTGTCCTAACAAAGGTCCCAAGATCTCCTCTCCAAATGCTTTTCATATGGCAGAGAATCAGTCAATTATTTTGAAGCAGTGCAGCAGCTCAGGCTTAAGTGATTTAAGAGTGCAGCGGACAGCAGCCTCACCCCCGCCACCCCCCTTGCTTTTAGCCTCAGAGACTTCCACAAACAGTGTGGCTCGTCAGGGCTGATTGCAGCGGCACTGGGGCAGATAAGTCAATCTTACTATTATCCTATGTAAGCTAGGAGTAACAAATTACGACTTTAGCCTTAAACCCCAGCAGAGTTGACTTCTTAAGCCACAGCAGAGAATAAAAGAAATCACTACACTAAAGCAGCGATGGCCCAGGTTTGAAGCGGGACAAAAAGAAGTGTGTCTGATGGCCTGCGTATAAATCTCAGTCTGGATTCAGTTCAGGCTATCGGGCCTTTCTGCTGTCTCTTTATTGCCGTCAGCATCTCCCCAAGCTCATAACTATGATGTCCTGACAGCTTTACAGGGACTGTAATTCAAATGTATTTCTACCAAGCCATCGATTCTCTCACCACTTTAATGTCATGTGTGTCTGGCTAGTCTAACATAGAAATGCACAGCTCCATTAGCATGTATATATTTTCTTCCCAGTTATAACTTGGAACACTAACCAACAGGGGCAGTTTTACTACAAGAGCATTATTAGATTAAAATGGTGAGGCTTATCTCCAGGGGCAAAATGAACAAAGGTTGTGGTAGTTACCTTCCAAGCTGGTGCAGTGTAGATATATTCCTTATTTATTTTGAAAAGAGAGTCTTAAAACATTGTCACATGAATCAATAATAAAATATTGTGGAATTGTATGTAGGTAATATTGCCCACCAGAGTAGTTGTGAACTTGTTCAAAATATTCAAAGGTTTTATCTGTTATGTGCACAATAGCTACCGTGTTCTTTTGGCAGTGAAATGCTAATACCCAGGCTCCTTCAGCAATACAATGTACAATAAACTTCAAATGAAAGACAAAATAGTGCAGTAAAACAGTGCAATAGACTAAATGGTCAAAGTTATTTGGGGTATAAGAACAATATGTAAACATAGAATAAGATCAAAGGGAATGTGGGTAGGAGTGCAATGTACAAATAACAGTGTAAATAGTCTTTAGTCTGAACATATGGTAGATGAATGATACTCCATATTACCGTGCTTTTCTGTGCCTTTTCTCCTACTTTATCTGCCTCATATTCTGTTGCTCCCTCCATTTACCACAAATTAAATTTCTCCCAAGCTCCTTACTGTGTGATTTATGACTTCTCCCGCCCCATAAAAAGATGAAATAAAATATTTTTACCTTGCCCACGTACTGCGGGTCTGACCCCATGTACTCCTCCAGTACAAAGAACTGGTTCCACACCCAGCCCCTTTTGACCCGTTGATATCCAGCCGCCCCATTCCTCATTGGGCCCACCAAGCTCTTGGCGTGCTCCCTCCCCATCCTGCTCCGTCCCAGTGGCGGCGAAGGGGGACGTAAAGAAGAGACTGAGCCTTCGTCGACAAGAATCCAAAGGAACAGCAGCAGGCAGTTCCTTGTTAGCATTGGCGATCTGTGAGCTTCAGGTCCCCAAGTCAAAGTCCAGTGATGAGAGTTGAGCCACGCTGAAACAACTTGTGAGGGTGGTGATGGGGAATGGGTGAGGTGGGGTCCAGTGCCCAAAAAGAAGATTTCCGTTGGTCTGTCAGGAACCCACTCAGAGAGTTATGGAGCTCATCACCTGAAGGAAAGAAAAGAAAAGAAATGCTTGGATTAAAAGTTTGCTTTTAGATGAATTCCTATTACTGGTGTTATATTAATGATGTCTAGGACTGTGTAATGGCGCACATGGTCAGGTCACTCTACAATAGTGAAGGTATTTGTTCATGAATACTGATGGCATTGCATTTTCTAGCTCATATTCCTTGCCCTCCACTGCTTTAATGTGTAACTGTTCATTGACAAATGATGGTAGCGACATTCTCAAACACAAAGAAGAGTTATAATGATTTGCCTGGTGATAGATTACCACTACACTAGACAGTTATCTTTGATAAATACTCTTTACCAGATGTCTTCTTTGACATTCAAAGCTTCAATTGAGCATTTTTTTAAATGAAGTTTTGAATATTTGGTGTCATTATTAATGACACCATGACAACAAAAAGAGAAAACGATCATTCATCAAAATCCTCAATCTAAAAATAAAGTTTGTGTTGGTCATCAACCATCTATAATGAATATAATTTTTAAATAATGTATTTTTTGACATTCAAAGCTTCTATTAAAGGGGAGCTATCATGCTATATTTAAATAATATATAAGGTGTATATATATATATATATATATATATATATATATGGTATATTAATACGTTTTAATTTTCAAAATACGAAACAGATCATGCATTTTAGCCATGCCTCATTTTGCCTCACTCCAGCTCTGTCTTTGCAAGGTCTGATTCAGCTGACCACGCCCCCATGTGGAAGAGGGGGGCGTGACACGGCCCCAGCACGAGCGTCATGTTATCATGCTTGCTGTGATTACGAGTGGAGAGTCAACATGGCCCAACCTCTCATTCCCCTGATTGGTGGAGAGTTGACCAATCAAGCGGAGTGCACCTACATTACGTCAAAAAGGTGCAAATAAAAAATCCACCCGTATCAAATCCGTTGCAGCCCCGTTTTTAGAGATTTGGGTATGGAGGAAAAGAGAGAGGGTTGTGTTTTCTGACACTTTGTGAGTTCCCTGGAACACCGGGGACACATATGTATGTATAAAAGACATCACAAAGTGCATTTTGCATGATAGGTCCCCTTTAAGTTTTTTTCAACTTTAAGTTTTGAATATCTGTAATGCTTATTTATGACAGCTTCATAACAAAAATTACAGAATCCTCTTTTTATCCTTTTAGTTAACGTTATCAGTTTATTTTCAATTACTAGGTGTCAACTGAGGACTGTGTGTGTGTGTGTGTGTGTGTGTGTGTGTGTGTGTGTGTGTGTGTGTGTGTGTGTGTGTGTGTGTGTGTGTGTGTGTGTGTGTGTGTGTGTGTGTGTGTGTGTGTGTGTGTGTGTGTGTGTGTGTGTGTGTGTGTGTGTGTGTGTGTGTGTGTTGTGTGTGTGTGTGTGTGTGTGTGTGTGTGTGTGTGTGTGTGTGTGTGTGTGTGTGTGTGTGTGTCAGAGGGAGAGAGAAGGTGGACACATCTTTTGTGTAAGTTATTAATAACCAGAGCTGTTAACTAATCCGTAAAACCCTTTAATTAGCTAGATCACTTCTGTCAATAGTGAACTTGCTGTCAATTTAAACACAGTGCCACACACCTGTCAGCAACTGCGATTCCTTGATTGCTTATGAAGGTTAAGCGGTTGCTAAGAAGCTCTCATGTTTTGTTTCAAAAACATGTCTTACTATTTTAATTAAACCTGTCAGAAAGTTGTATACTTTCGAGATGAACACTTTTAAATATAACTTGACACAGATGTGCAGTTGTTACGTCAGTTGCATCTGAACATGTAGCATGAATGATGCTTTGGCACTTCATATATCAAACTGACATGTGTACTGTATGAGATGTCAGTGCAAAAAGCCTGCTCACCATGATTTCTTTAAGATGCTCTGCTTTCTCTCAGACATCACTCCGAGAGGCAGATTTGACAACCAATGGCCACAGGAGATTGTTTTGCTTGCTGCAGCATGTCACTTGACTGACATGCATTCAATGAGAGGCAACTCCTACAGAAGATCACTAATATATAATCTAGATGACAGACGAGCGGTTGAATATTTAATTTGTTTTCTTCCATTATGTTTTGTTTATGTCTTCAAGTGGTTCGGTGGAAGTACCAATGAGCTAAAAGATGGATATCATGTCGTGTCATGAGCCATTGTCTTTGCATGCATGAGTAAAGCACAAATGCAGTGAAGAAAAACATGAAGATATTATTTATTATTATTCAAATAAACCTTATTATTATTCTTTTTTTTTACAATTTTGTTCTATAAGCAAAAAGCAATAACTGTAACTATTCTACACATTGAGGACTTTGAGTGATGTGTTTGTAGCTAGAGTATGGTAATAAACTACGGTTTAAATTCTGAGTTATTTACCAATATTTATTAATGTCAGGTGAGTTTTGTTTGACAGGCAACACATTTTTCGTCATTAAGATGACTAAATTGTGAATTCCTAATTACAAATCATTTATTTCAAAGCCTAATGCATAGAAGACAAAGACGTATTACAAAACCAACCTAATTTGTTAAGCCTCATTCCTTATTGCACAACAGCTTTTGCTGTTTACACCTTGTTTGCAAGCCTGACTAGTACAATATCACCACTAAAGCATTCACGTCTGGCCTCGTTACGACACATACTTAATTGCGCTGAAAACAAGAGAAGGGAAACAGAAATGGTTTGGATGAACAATGGACCTAATGGTTTCCACACCTGGTCTATTGTTCCTTTCTCCCTCCTAATGCACTTATAAGCTATACAGTAATGGAAGACAACATGCCTCTAATTTCATAACCGGGGCCCTCATTGACATCATTGTCTTTGATTATTATGCAGACTTGGAACATCGGCTTCAACGGGAGATTACTTCAACAAGGTTATGCCGTGCTCCCAGATCCATTTATTCTCTGTCACCACAGTATCGTAAAAGTCAAAACTGATCTGCAAAGTTCTCCGTGCAAAATTATTAGGAACTATCTTGACACGGGTCCGACCTGCCTCTCCCGCAGGTCACTCCTCATTTAGCATTGACATAATGGAAAATGACTGTTTCCATAATTCCTGCAAAATCACGCCTTTGCCACTGTTCGGCTCCGGGAGGGCTTGATGCATATTTTATGAGATAAGTTCATTAGCATGTGTCGGGCTACAGTTGTGAGCCTTGACCCGCGCGTCGTCTTCAGATAACACGACACAGTGGGCTGACAGCATTCTCACACATCACCTTCAATAATCAAAGAACATATGGCTCGCCGATCTGCTGCTGCAGATTACCTCCCACCAGAGACTCCCACAGAAAGTTATGAGTTGTCAAAGCTGCCATAAACATGACAAACAAATAAGTAAGCATTGACTTCTGGAATGAAGGGGAGAAATTAGTCTTCTGGATAAAGCAGTTCTTTTGCATGTCCTTTTATTTCTTTCTTTAACAACTACAGAGTTTTGCATTGTGGAACGACATGTCAGTCAGAGAAGTCATATTTGCTTTAACATTTAAACAGTTGTTGTTCAGGTTAGAAGAGCAGAAGCATATAGATAAGAAAGGGAAGGTGCTTTGCATGTATTGGCTAATGACTCCTTTTTCACACTATGCTAATATGTAAACAATCGTCTAATGATTATGTACTCATGCTCCCTCCCCTTTAGGGGCCGCGGTAGTGCAACCAGGAATGTCATGTTTGGAAATGAGATAATGGACTTTAAGATGGGATGTGTCGTGTCATGTGCCACTCTAGGGCTGCTCCTTGGTAAATAGCCTGGGTTTAATTATTTGACAATGGTTTTGAGTAAAAAAAATGCATGCAGAAGTATCCACATTTGTATTATATTCCTCTCAAATATATGCCCATCAACATTAAACTCTGTGCATTCATCCGTCCCACAATTTAACAAAGTAATAACGCTAAATCATCGAATGCAGCATAGCATTTGCAATGAATCAATATTGATGAATGCATTTGTATTTTTAAATTTTTTTGCTGGCATTACAATCTACAGCTATTATTTGAACAGAATTAGTAGGAGACAAGTTATTTTCTTCATTATGAAATATATGTTACTATCAACACAATGTAATGATTCCAGTAGAAGAAAACTAAAATGTATATTTATTATGTTACATTTCTGAGTTCAGGCCAGTATGAAATCTCCAGTATCGCGTTTAAGCGATCACATTGTCCTAAAGATGTCTGTAGTAGCAGTGAAGGCTCCAATCACATAAATAGATGTGTTGAGTTCAGTGCTGTCACCAAAGTGATCAAGACAATGGCCTCACTTGAATTACAGCCTTGACTGATGAGATATGTGTGCTAAGGCTGAGGAGATGAAGGAAACAGTGTGGGCCAGACAGGGAAATCACTCTGAAGACATTGTTTTTGCACAGCTAAGGCCAACGACTGTAATATCATTGAAACCCATCAGGGGAAGTGTAGGAGGAGAGAAGTGTAGGTGGAAGCAAGGTAATGAAAATGGGAGCAACAACACAGCTGGCCAGTCAGGCTAAATAATCAAAGAACACCTCATGCGTAGGTCATAGCATAACCAAAGTAATGAATTGCAAATAAAATGGCAACTTTGAGTCATTAAAGATGCAACTTTGGCTTTAACCATTTTATAGACAAAGGTGTTTGTATATGAGTGGCTGTTAGATAGTACCACAGTGGATTTCTTCAGAAAGATAATCTAGCACATTTTTGAAATGTTCTTTATGATTTTGTTTTTAAGGGCTGCTTGCATGCAACGCACCACGAAGCATACAAGTTGGTTCCTTGAACAATAGACTCATTAATATGATTTTAATGAGTCGTCTTCCCCACTTTTTCTTGCATCCCACGCACATTATGTTTGGGGAGACCCAAATGATGCCTTCCACTCACATGTCTGAGTAGTGTAATTTGCTGCTTGGTATGACATGAGCTCATACTCATACACTGAAATATTCCAGGTTTTTACTCAGCCTATTGCAGTCTTTTTCTTATTTTGTCCAACCCTTCTGTTTGTATCTTAGTTTACACACTACAGTGGTTTTGAACACCAACAAATCACTTTAAATGAGCCACCTTGCTGAAAAACAGATGCAGCCGTAAATAACCGTGGTGATTTTAAAGAGATGATTCCACCATTGACTGCCAGTACAACATTTTCTAAACCATAGATTTTTCCTGTTGAAGAACACCTCTATCTTTCATTGAGTTCATTAGAACACTACGACAGTAAGCCAAAACACATTCTTTTAATAGTGACAAATGGCAACTACCCCTGTTGCCAAGGCTATTTCTGTGATAAATTGCCTTGATGCTTACTTTGCTATAGTGCTATGTCGGCAGAACCAGGACTGGATAAAGCCTTTGCAGAGGGTTTTGGTCATGTTGGGGAAGTGTAGTTTTACCACTAATATAAGACATCTCTACATTATAACATGTGGGTTTCATGCCATCTCACATTAACGAGTGACTCTGATTCCTGGCACCTGAATTGGCAAACACTAACCTGATTCACTAATACATAGTTTCAGGAATGTGCACAGTGTTTGAAATGGTAATATTGTGACAAGGAAATGTCAAAAAGCCTGGCAAGTTTCACAATGAAATAAAAAGACGAACAAGGTTAAGTTTGTCACAGCAACACAAACAACACATGTCAACTTGTCTCTTTGTAAATTTTCAATATGGAATGACTGTCACTCCATCACTTCTCTTTATTCACTTTGACACATTTCCGCTGGTGAGAGTGGTGTCAACATAAACCCTTACCAACTGAGTGCTTATTCCGCATCAGCAGAAATCAACACAGGAGAGGGCTTATTAACTGTCATTTCATTTTAAATGAATAATGTTTATGTCCAGGTGGCATGTTACAAGCTGTCTTCTTTTTTTATCTACTCTTGTTTTTGCCACTGTCTTCATTTTGACATAATTTCTGACTCAATTATACATTATTTTATCAGGTCTATAGCCTTAGTCACCATATCGAAAAACTCTCAAGGACACTGCAACTCACTCTTTTTTAAAAACTGGTTAACTACCAGTTCACACAGGCCTGAATATTTGTTGTACAATCATAACAAATATGACAGTATTTCTGTTATAAATCTACAGATGGTAAAACATCCTTTCCCATGCATACAATATCCTTATGATCCAGTGTTTAGCTATCTTTTCTCATGTCTTGGACATCTTAAGTTTTGACAGCTACAAATATTCCGAGTCAGAGACATGCCTGATCTGATTGTGGGGCAGTGAAAGACAGAGATTAGATGAGGCAGCCCTGTTGCCTTCAGGCAGCTCTGGAGCACCATTGGTGCAAAGGCAGCAGCTGTCATCCAGTAAGACAGTTCTCCAGCATGTAGTGCTACAACTTATTCTGACCCTGCAACTTCTGCTGCTTAAAAACTGTTTATCAAGACTCTTCTCTCAATGAGGGCCTGTCAGTTCCTTCCCAAGTCATTTTGAGATTTTAGGCCTCGTCCTTGTACTCTTCTTTTTTCTTTTATAAAAGACTCGGTATATGTATATTCAATGTCCGGCCCTCCTTGTTTAGAACATATGTTAGTGCTGTGCGATTACCTTCTTACAATATCTACCCTCATACTGGGATTCATGACAAATAGACTAGATATAAACTGACAACAAATGGCTTCATCAGTTCAATTTTGTCCACCCTTCAAATCATTGAGTACATGCACTCCCTGAGATGCTCTAATACCTTGGAAATAATACAGCGATGATGAAAAATAAATTAGTCCTATGTCCTACTGAATGAAGGTTGCCTCTTTGTTTGAAAAATGAACTTTTCCCCCCTGAAGAAATGGCAGGCTTAGCTGTAGAGACAAAACTGGCCTGAGGCACTGACTCAGTTCTCCCCAGTGGGAACACGTCTGGATCCCCTGCCAAGAAAATGTATGATGCAATAGATATCACTCCAATGAAAGGTTACGATTAAAAACGCAATATACATAATTCAGATCAGCACCCAGGATTTAAATGTATTGATTTTGTCTTTATAAATGCTGGTTGCTGTGGATAATCTGTGACATATTGTACACTCGCACGCATACAAAAAAAGAAGAAAAATACATGCCCCGAAGGTTGAACGGCTTAATATTGATGCCGTGTTCCTGTTGTTTGAGTCGGTGCTGCTGCTGTTCTCTGATCTGAACGAATGTGCATTACAGTGTGAGGTGTGAATGTGGAGACTTTAACTTGATTATGAACCCAAGAGCTAAATAACAGTAGGGGGAATTGGATTTCCCTGCTACTACAGTGTGTGCAGTGCAAACTCACAACGTGCCCCCGTCCCCCGCTGCTTTAGTTTGAACAAAAAAAGAAGACAAACTTGAAGCTGAATTCTGAACCCTCTTGTTTTGTTACATAGTGTGTAATTAAATTCTCTTGAAAGCAATGTTGACTATTGACAGAGGAGGTTATGGGGGTCAAGCAGACTAAATAAACACAGATAGTATTGGGTAAAGCACCTGCTCTTAACTATAAAGACTCACACAAAACCGTATGAAATCAAAACACCTGATCAGTGCAAAGCCAACATTGCAATGGTTTCCAAATTAATACATTCTTAATAAAAGGGAAACATAAATGTGTGAAAGATGGCGATCCATAGAACCATTCTCAATAAAGTAAATATAACTGCAAAGCAGATATTTAAACACTGATCATGGGCTTACTATCCTTCACACTGCTCAACTTTAGTTTCACTCTTCAAAAAATACATAAATGCATCAAATGTATTCAGAAAGTTATTCTACAAAATTATTTTTGGAGTAAGGATTTTGAAGCTAATTGTAATAACTTAAAGGTCTAGAGAATTTATATATGCAAAGCCACCAGTATTTTTCCTGGCAACTAAAACAGTGACAGCTGACAAGATAATGCTGTTAATTTGAAGACAATATGGCAGTATTTGCTACACAAACTTGATCATATCAGAGGCAACATTTAGAGTCAGCAAGCACCTAGTGAATGTCAGAGAAATGTGCTTTGACGATTTATTTCTGTTGAGGTTGTAGGTAATTCATATAGAAAAGCAATCAGCTGTTGCTGGCTAAAAGTAAAGCCACCTTGAAGGCTGGTATTGAGCCAACTTAGTCGGTATTGTGGAACTGATCCAGTACAGATAATAAGTGTTGTCTTAATCCAAAAGAGCATTTTTCAGTATTTGTATCTTTTTTTTATTGTGAATGGATAACTTTCATGTATTTTCCTTCAGTGACCTTCATCCGTCGTTTGCACAGCTGAAACTTTATGACGGAACAATTGATGTTCTTCAAGATGGCCTCTTTATCACAGCCGAGCAGCTTTTGCCTATTACAGCTGTTGTCTTCTCCTAATTACCCTGATCTAATAAGTGCATTTGCTTGCTGCGACAGACATATATCCCCAACTATTATGACTGTCATTATCCGGACGCAGCATTTCCCAGCCAACGCGTTTCCCATTTTTGCTTAATTAGACATTGCTAAATGTTAACAGATAAAGCTCGGGCGAGCAAGTCAGCTCGCGTTCAGATTTACACCCAGGCTGAGCAGATGGCAATAAATTAGAGATGAGAGAGAGACGGAGAGAGAGAGGGAGAGATAATGGGCAGTGGCCTAAACAATTTCTGAATTCGTTTTTTTTTTGTGGCAGAGAAACAACCTCACATATTCGCCTTCGTGCAATTTTTAAGGTGCCTGTCTTTATTCTAATCAACTAGAGCTGATAATATAAACACACCCCTTCTTTCTTGTATTGTTCATAATGTGATGCATTGGTTATGCTATAAACTTAAAAAACATAGCTTTTATTCATGGCTGCTTTAAAATGCAATCCTTTTTTCAATATTTATAGAAACAATGCTTCTCCACCCAGCCTTTGTGTCCTTATGTTGATGCAGTGGACATATAGGGGACATTTCAAACTAGGAGATATAACTCTACTGAGGTTGTTGGAGTGAAACATCTTGCAAACGTTCAACTGCTCATTTTGAGTACTCTCAAATATATGAATGATGAGTTTTCCTACATTCTGATCCACTGAAGCTTAAATAGGTCTAACATGTTCAGCTTTGCGGTCTGCAGAATGCCAATAGAATCTCACAGTTCAGGGTTTGGTTTGAGATTCTCATAAGCCAAAAGTCTATCTTTGTCAGTCTTTCTTCAGAAATAAAAATGTACTTGTTTTAACTTGATATTTGATAATAATAAGGTATGGAGAAACAGCCAGCTAACGGTCCCGCTGTGCTGCAATATAAAGTTCTCCCAACATAAGAAGTAAATAAAAAGTTATCGCTGAATACATTATGTATTCAGCGATAATAACTTTTTATTTACTAACTTGTGTTCAGTGTGTTTCTCTCCTTTTGTTCACATTTCCCCCACCACGGTAATGACTACAGTCGACGGGGGAATTCTTCGCCCTATGCACGCCTTATTTATTTGATTATTTGAGACAGCTCTTATGTGTAGAAGCTCGGTGAAGCTTAATTAAGTGGCTCTGATGCTGCAGAGCCGTCACTTCTTACGATTTGATGATGGGGAAGAACTGAAAACAAATGAAGCCCTTTGGTACACACTATTGACAAACATGATAGTGGTACTCATGAATATGAAAATCAGCACTTAGAGTGATGTGTGGCAAATGCCTGACTTAAATATAGTAGATCTCTAATATGATATACTTATGTTATTTCTTGTATGGAGAATACATTTGAGAAATAATTATTTAAGTTGCCCGATATTATGACCTGGCATTGTTATTGCTCCTTTGCATCAGCTAGAGGACACTTCAAAATATGACATCTTCAAACAATGGAAGGGAAAGGCTTTTTCACTGAAGACATTACATACATTCAGTTCACATTCATACATAGTAATGTTTTTCAACATAGTGAATAACTTTATTAGCTGTTGTTGTTTTTCAGTATTGAAGTTGAATATGACAATTTCATTACGCATTTTCATACAGATTCTCCTGGAGTGTTTAACTTTATAATTGTATTCAAAATACAACCACATTAGTCTCTTTTTCAGAACAACATTCATCACCATAGTTTTTCTGTTACGACAGTAATCTAAATGCAAATTTCAACTGTCCCTTTTCCACCAAGATGATGCTCCTGGCACAGCATATGCGTTAGAATTGAGATGTTTTCTCCCTTTTATTCTACATCTGTAGCAGTGAAATCTTTCCTTGAATCAAGACTGCTTATCATGTTGCTATAATGTAAATGGAAATATGTCACTATTCAAACACAAATAAAGCCTTGCAGTTTGTCTGCGTCTACAGAGCTTAACAGAGGCAGTAAAACTGAAGGGGTGACTAAAGATGGGAAAACTATACAAATCGAAATAATCATATTACAGGGATCAAGCAATAGCCGAGTCATGGATTCATTGTGGTAATCTTTGATGATGAATTTCAAATGTAATCAAGTTAGTTCAATATAGTCCTTTTTCTTATAACAATATTTTCTCTGGGATTTTCTGCATTTACCATTTGGACTTAAATTAGTTTTGCAGAGTTTTCTTACTCAAGGTTTCAGTGTAGTAACTCCTACTGTAATACACACTATACACATCGTCTACACACAGTGTGATGCCACAGCTATCCTGGATGTACTGATATGGATTTGTGGCAGTGAAAGGCTTCATCATCCCTGTCTTCCTCCTTGCCCTGCCATCAATTTCTCCGGCATGGATATAGTCCTGAGTGACACCTGGTGAGTTGCACTCTCCTATCAGCGCTCTTCCTCAGAGCCGTTAATACATCCATGAACGTGCCTGTCCTCGTGTAACTCTAAACCCACGTGTTGGTGGTCTCATACCAATAATCCCCCTCAGCATGTTGCTACTTTGGCATTGCCAATCAACCATACTTTGTGGTCAAAAGTGGCTGCTTCGGCCTTTTTTAATCATCTTCTATTCATCAAATGAGTTAAGGCTGAGGAATATCAGTATCCACATCATTCACTTTACTGTCTACGCAACATTTGTCCAAAATGAAACTCATCATGAGCTTAAATTACCAAAAATGTTCAGAACTAAATTCCAAATCCTGGCCTGAGCCAGTCAAAAGAAAGCTATAAAAGCTGGACCTGCAGAGAAATGAACAGATCAATACAAGGTTAAAACCGTTTGGGTAGTCAAATACATAAATAATTCAGATTGCCTGCTGCAGGTTTATAGGGTTAAGCATATTCAGGCGAACTCTGAATTCTATCTTTTTTTTACAGTACGTCTGCTTTCTGATTTTTTTTAAAAAAAATTATGATTTCCAGCCTCCTCATCCTAAACCTCCACAGTCCATGGTATTTCAAAAACACAACAGTGCATGCTCAACATTTCTGTACATGCTGGATTCTGTTTACTCTGCTAAGAAAACAATATAGTTTTACAAATGTCTGTCGGACAGGTTCTTGCAAAGTCAGCAGGAGTTTAAATTGTCTTGCAATGAGGTAACAGAAGTGTCACAGGGAGACAATAACCACATGTTTTCTCGAGGTAATCTTGTACTGTATTTGGTTATGTTGTGAACTTCTAAATATATGTTTTCCCTTTTAGGGGGTTTGAATAGGACAACCATGAAAACATGTTGTCATTTTCCTTTAAAACAACAATGAGAATGAAAGACCATGTAAACGCTGCGGGTGCTATGGGTGCTGGCACAAGTACCTGATCAGAGACTGATTAGTGCAAGACAGCGCTCTCCATCGTGGCTAATTATACATTTAGCATTCTCTGTTGACAAACTGCATTGTCTCTGTGTTGTATGAACATTAGGGTAGATTTAATGTTTCAATTAGAATTGTTGGCATTTAGTCGAAACTCAGAACAGTAACTCAAAGGTGGAGAAAACAACACCAAGGCAAATGCACATTAACAACAGCCGGTAACACTTTATATACAGTGACACATTTTTAAAAAAAAAAAACTTTAGAGCCATTCTATAAGTAGTGCACAACAATGACTTGCGGTATGTAGGTTGTTTAGTAGAATAATTGAATTATCTTGAAAACCCAATTACTAACTAATGATGAGACTCCATTGCACTGCAGCAATAGAAAATAACACTTAAAGGTGAACTGGCAATTACCCTTAGCCGATGCCTAATGAACTTCAGATTATTCTAAAGCAAAATAAACTGGAGGGGCTCTTGGCTCACTCGTTACTGTGCTGTTGAATGTAGAATTGGCATCATGGGTATAATTATATCCACACATTTTCTTGTCCAATGTTTTGAATACGGTCAAGATAAAAAAACAATTCAGTCTTTCTTTGACCTAAATTAAACACAGCATGATCCTTTGGATTTGACAGCATACTGACATTTACTAAACATTCATTTATTTAGGATTTGTCACAGACATATTGAGCTTTCCTTCCAATTTGGAAATGTGTTATAAACATCTTAATCATTTCTGATAATAATGATGTCTCAGGACATATCTGACATAGTCCAATAAGCATTTAGAATAAATAATGAGACGCTTTTTAACTCAGAAAGGTCTGCTTAATTATTTATAGCCTCAAATGGATTCAGTTGTCTACATCAAATGGCTGAAGATGAAGTTCAAGCAGCTGAACACCTTGTTCAATTCCATCTAACAAGAAATGTGAGACATGTTCCTATTCCTCCATCATCGGTTGTCAATTATTCATGTATTTGATTATCCACTTGTCCAAAAGGTCATTCCTGGGAGCTAAAAGTAGTTAATTGTATATTTAAAAATAAAATGCAGGACTTCATACAGTGCTTTACAACATTCATACATTACAGTAAATATTGAGACTGCGGATTATGTGATGGAAAAATGTACCTGCTAGTACAAAATAGACAAGCTGTGACAAATTCTGATTATAATCGAGGCTACCAATACGTCTGAAGGATGAAATGTTAGCAAACTCCACAGGTATTGCTATTGTTGGACTACATCTGTTGCAGCAAATAATGACATGACTGCAAAGTAACAGCAGGGAGTCCGCTATAGTCCGGCACCGAGAGCTGCACATTAACATTTAGATTTATTACCCAGACCTGTTAATCAGGGGTTACGTATGTTCAGCCTGTCCCTTAATTACCCCGTGTGACAAAGGATCGTACCGGTGCTGTGGATTGAATGTTCAATATTTTATTGCCGCACAACCTGATACTTGCAGCAGGAGACCGTGACCTCATAACCCAACACTAAGATAGATTACTGTCATTAAATATGAGCATCGACCAAGCTGTGTAAGATTTCATTCTATGAGAAGGCTATTCTCTTGTTGCGTATCTTCTCAAATGTTTCATCACATAAGACCTGTGATTATATTCTAGTAATGGAGGGCTTTGCATGTACTTTTTGACCTATTGGTAACATCAAGGTTTTGGCACTGGGCTAAGCCTGCCTGAGATATATTCAAACCGAATAACTTTACATTTTTCCATTGCTTGAATGTATTTGTGGTCATTGTGGTCATTTCTGCAAACAACCAATAGTTACTTGTTTGCTCAACTTCACCATTTAATATAGAGTAGTCATGCTCCTGTATAATACATAGCAAATGTGTTAAAAACAATTGAATCATTCACTTTTGGTCTCCTCTCCAAATAAGGATATTTAAAATAATTTTCCTTTTTAATTTCTATTTCAAAACTATTGTTATTTGAGCGCTCCGGTTCCCTGCCCTACGTGATACTAATTAATGGAATCGTTAAATCAGTAATATACTCTTGGTGCATGGAAAGAAGACTTCCTTCAAGACCGAGGGCACAGAATAACCTCTTCCATGGCACAGAGAGCTCTGAGATACATTAGGGCTATTAATGAACAGTTAATAAAAATAAACCCTACAGGCCAGTTAAATGAAAATACAGTGTGCAGGTTTGAAAAGTAGTTTTTTGTATAGCTGCAGCCAGTTTCCTTCCATCAGAGGTGGATGACAAGACTGGCTGATAAGCATTAATGGGTAGATCGGGCAGAAATATGCTGCATTGTTGGTCATGCTCTAACAGTGTGATTTTGACACACTATATTCTGATAGATTTTAGATGAAGCCTGAGGTTGCACTCTAGTTAGTTAAACAAATGCCACTCTAGTCTGCAAATCAATATTTCCCTTGGCTTAGTGTCAGTATGTCAGCACAACAGATTTGTGTCTGTGAGGAATCAAATAATCCACTGAAGACCTGTGTGTTATAGCAAGTTTGTTAAAGGTCCCATGTCATGGCCATTTCTACTGATCATAATTCCATTGTTGAGGTCTACTAAAATAGATTTATATTGTGCAATTTTCCAAACTCACATTGGTTTCTCATACAGCATCTCTGTATAGTATGTGTATTCACTCTCTGTCCTAAACGGCTTGTTGGAGCTCCTGCCCCCCCCTCCCTATGAGCCCAGTGGCCGTCTGCGAGACAGCGAGACACAGCGAAACCCAGCCTGAAACCAGCCCGAACACACACACACACACACCCGCAGCCTGGCTGGGAGTTTGTGTGTGTGCTCACACACCGAATCACAGCCTTGCCGCATCCCGCCGTCTCAGGGAGGAGAAATCGGCGGAGCTGCAGCTGAGAAAGATTGAGTGTGTGTGTGTGTGTTAACCTAACGGCTCCGCAGACGTAACGTAACGGCTCCACGGAATGGGTCCATTTGGGTATGGGCACGTCACTGTACCCAGGAAGAAAACAATGGAAAAAGAGAAATCTCCAACGGGGCGTTCTGGGGCAGCATAGACAGGTATTTTCTGTGTTAGAGTTTTACTCGCTACTTTACATGCAAAAAGCTTCATAACACACAAGGGGACGGGTAATAACCGGAAAAGCATGACATGGGACCTTTAAGTCTTTTTACCAAGTTTCCCTTGTTATGTTGAATAAAGATAAACTGCCTTTCCAGCAGATTGCTCTACTTATTTCAGTCATGAAATATCATTGGAATTCAACTGTGTGAATCTCTAGTAAATAGATTGCATTTAATAACACTGCAAAGTAATTCCATTCCTAATGTATACTTTACCAAAAGGAACATTTATTTGGTGATTGAGCTATCAAAAATCTGACTGTTCAGCCCTTGTTTCCTCACAGCATTGCTTATCTTTGTGTATTAAATGCTCCAACAATTAGAAAGTCATGTCAACAATGGTAAATGATTTTAGCCCCCCCAGTATTTCCTTTAAGTGTGCTGGCCATTGTGCAGCCGCTGTACTAGTCATTGCTTTGTTGTATTTTTCAGCCGCCTGTTCCTCTTAATCAGCTCTACTTTACCTCCCAAGTTCTGAAATGTTTTACTTCCGTTGTTGTCTTATTTGGCTGTCAACTTATCAGAAAAGTAGTCTACTTATTTATCTAGCTGGAAGATTTTACCAACGCAAAATATTCTTTATACTATGAGCTTTTTCACAGTATTATCTTCCTTTTTTAAATGCAGTTCTTTTCATTTAAAAAACGTATCATTTTCTAATTTCTTTGTATATTCATAAATGTTTAATTGAAAAATGTTTATATCAATGTTTCTTGACTTTAGCTGTATTTTCTTTACCTTTATTTATTGGGACCACTCAGAGCTTTCCCCTGGCCAAGTGTTACGATGGAATCGGGGCCTGAGTGTTGTGTAACAATCTCATTACGGTGAATGAATATACGAGAAATGTAACAACAGATGGAGCTGGTAGACGTAACATACGTAAGCTAGAGCTGAGTCACCCGCTTGTGCTGAATCGCTGTAGGTGGCAACATTGATTTTACATGAGCCATGTTTGTTTGAGACCCGAACAGATGAGAAGCACAGCTCAAACACATGTGAGTAGGCACTCTTCTTAAAGAGTGCCTACTCGCATATCTTAGAGCACATATCTTAGTTGCAATTTGGTGCTATATATATATATATATATATATATATATATATATATATATATATATATATATTAAAAAAACAATAATAAAATAATCTTTTTTTTTTTTAAACACCTTGAATTTCAGGGGGGGCGCGGGGCTCCGTTGGTTGGGCGCAGCGCCCCTCCAAGACAATGGTAGGGGAAACACTGCTATACTCTATACTGATGTGTGTTATGTCTCATCTGAAGCCCTCTGGAGCCCTTTCAACAGAAAGGACGCATTTACATTTTTAAAAAGGAAAAATAAATACAAACATATGAGGTGGAAACTTGAACAAGAATATCATAGCAGTAATATAACCAGGCAGATTTCTCCTTTATTGGAGTTATGTCCTTGAAATGAAACCTCCCGACGAAGCACTCTAGACCTAATTTCATTAAACGGCAGATTTTGCCAAGTCAGTGAACCTAAAATGATGCAGTTGAACTCCCTAGTCTCCAGTCCCTGTCAAGAGGGGAGGGGTTGGTAGTGAATCAACCTGAGATGGGTTACCATGCTGTGGCCTCCAGTCAACCTCCACTCCTCCTCAACTCGCTCTTTTATAACCTTGCTTTTACGCTCTCCTTCGTTTTCTCCCTACGTGTTGTCCATTTTCTGCTCAACTGTGCTGCAAAATAAAGCCAGGACGAAAGAGACAAAAGCAAATATTTTTCATGGTGTTCTGGGTTATTAGGCACACAGAGTCACATTAAGCTGAGCCTCATTATCGAGGCAAAGATAAACTCAAAAAGCATTAGGGTTGGAAATCACTGATGTATAGCCATGATCATCACATTGGTTATGCTAATGGCGGTCTGTTTTCCGTGTGTGTGTGTGCTACCGTAATGGTAATGTTCATCAATGTGGGCACATGTGCGTCCATTTCTCTGAGAGTTTCAGAGTGAGGAGTATTGCAGAGTGCCAAGTTACGATAATGTAAGGGGACTGAGAGACAAAGAAGTAAACATTACTTCTAGCATTTCAACGACTGTGCAATCGCTGGAAACCCAGTGGCCCGATCATATCATCACAAACTAATGGGCCATTATGCACAGTGCACACAGTTGAAATGTAGGCTAATAATTATCTAAGGAATTAATGCAGATCAAAAAGAAAGTAGGCAGAAGACAATGTGTTAGGAGTTTGCCTGAGGCAGCCCTCAGTGACCAGAGTGTGCGCTATAAACGTTCCGCCTCATGAAATCTCATCTTCCTCCCTTTTAGCAATCGGCACTGCGAGCTATTGATGTTTGCAGCAATGCACTCCACGCTGCAGGGCGATATTACTCTCAGATAAGTGCCAGCAGAAAAGTTCCACTTTAACCTGTGATACCTTCTGTGCAAATAGCAGAGGAGACACTTTGAGTCAGTGACTTTGAGGGGGATGTTCTTTGGCATTATGGTTTTGAAACGGTTGTGATCTTATTTATTTGTTACTTCCCCCTGCCTGCTGTCACCTGGCTGTGATTACTGAAAACAATAAAAGGCACAAAGCTGACTGAGAGCATTAGGACAGGCGAGGGTGATACGCTTACAATTAAAAGGAAGGATTTATTTTCATATTAAGCACACTCGAGCGAAAGGCACATAAGTCTACTGCTTGTCTGAAATTGAAAAGAGATTTTATAAGTAAATAACACGCTGCTGCTGTCGCCTTTTGAGAGTTTTTCCTCTGAACACAGTTTGACTGCCACTGTTCTTCCCCCCCCCCCTCCTGAGACTCCCTGTTCAGGCTGTCAAGCCCCCTTCTCAAATCACAGATAATAAAATGGAACCTCAACTGAGCCTCACTATTAAAGTAGAGTGGTCTGACCTCAAACACATCAAGGAAGCTACTTAAGCACAGTGTTTTTCAGCACTTAATTAAAGTGACATGAGCAGTACGTATTGCCAGATCACCAAAGCTTTTCTGAAGGTATCATAGTCTCTTTATCTCACTGAAGTGGACTGCTACCTTTTCTGCAGTCCACATTCAGGTTTTTTACTGCAGAATAATGAAACTATGTGTACTTTTGAATAGCAGCTGCAATGATCGCGCTTGCATACCATGCTACATTTTGAATTAAACAAATAAAGTGAGTCATTCTAAGTGGTCAGAACTTCAAATGAATCCGCAGGAAGATCTAGTTTGAAGTCTTGGTTCAAATGAATTTGCATTGTTTATTGATTGATATTTGCTAATTCCGAAGAATACTTTGTCACAGGAGGCCCATCGGCATTCCTAATCAAGCATCACAGTTCAACATTATTAGCCTCAAGCAGTGCTGCTCTAATCAGTCAGCCGGGTAATATTAAAAGGTGTGCTGCTTTCAGGCTCCCAAGTGACGTAAGTGCCTTAATCAAACAGTTATCACGCAAGAGGCCAGAGGGAGAGAGAATAATGAGAAAGCAATATCCTAGATTCAGAATGAGTCTTTACTGCATGGCTCTGTCTTACTAGGTCAATGGTGCATAATGGTAGAGCATACACAATTGGGGTGAGGAAGATTTGAGGATGGTGTTCTCACACTGATGTGAATGAAAGGGAACCTTTCTGTCCATTGCACCAATGGGAGAAGTATTGAAACGGGTGTATTGGTAGTTCGATTAATGCCATTTTGAGGTGATCAACACCAGACGATGCCTACATTCACAAATACATATTTCTTTTAATTATATAATTTTTACGGACAAACACTAGGCCACCACAATAACAATAGTAACTTCAAGCTCATATTTAAGTTCACATTTCACTTTATTTCTATTCATTCGTATTTTTACAAAGTTTAATTTTTTCATGAACACATTTATTTAGTTTAGTGTGTGTTTGTTGCATTTTTAAGATTAAAAGTGAGTGTCACTCTTCAAAAAAAATATTGCTGACTTGTCCGACAAAAGAAGCTCTTTTTCTTTAACAATCATAAATTGACTGCTGAATTTGAGAAACCAAACTATTTTCAGAAATGCCTTTTATCACCTTTTTAAAATTGAAACACCTCTCTTATTCTGGCTCTGTTTTGAAAAGCATTATTCCGTGTTCCAGATATGAAATATCTTTGGTCTGTGGCAACAATACTGTCCTTAGAGTCGCACAGGGAGGAGCTTTCTCACTCGCTCGCTCTCCATGTGTACTTTATTCTTCGCAACCTGTATTGAAATATTGAATAGATGGAGTCTAATGCTGACAATGGCTATAAAAGCCTTATGAATAACTTCACATACTGCATGTTTTCCTCCTCTACATTATTCAGTTCCAGTTCGCAGGTAACTTTGAAATATATTGCCATGTATTTAAACTAGAGCAGGTTAATGTGAATCCTTTTAAATAAAGAAAAAAAAGGAAAATCTTCCCCAGAAAATAAAAAGTTGTTTATCCATAATTCAGTGAGCTGAACTGATAAGGTGTTTATTTGAAGCCGTCCCTTAGTGCAGGCTGTAAATGGCTTAGGGGATCTGATGCTGGTGATAATAGCTCTTTCACAACTTTTTGTTTCAGGTAAAACTGATTGCCTAACTCTGGCTTCAACCTCTGATTTCACATAAAAACAATTATATTTAATGTATTTTTTATGTAACATTTCAGTCTTAAATCCTTATATGCTGGATGTGTTGTTGAATCAAGCAAAACACAAAGGTTTGGCATGCCATCAACGACTACAAATGCATTTTTTAATAAGTGAAGTATAACCCCATCTTAGTTACATTGTCATTTTAAGGGAAAATATGTATATTCAGATTTTTAAAGTGAGGTAATGAAATTGATGAAGGGCTGTTGAGCAGCCACTGTGAGACATCTGTCTGTGACGACTCTACCCTGCTTCAAGCCTCAGATCCTAATTCCCCCGGAGCAACTGTTCATTATGTAATTCATGCTAATATGATAAGATAACAGATGATCCATGTGCTTCTTGAGTGACCTGCTCACACATGTCCCAGTTGCCTTTTTTATTCCATTTTACACAGTTATCACACATGATTTGTATATCCACATGTACAAAAGTCATGATGTAATTTACAATACTAGAGAGATAAGTATCACTTACATCTGCAGTGTATTCTAATGATATGTCTTTGACGTGAAAGGTATATTATTTTGTCTGTTGGAAGAGCAGTTTATATATGTATACAGTGGCTTGTTGCATAGTAATATCTGAACTCACAAACCTTTTGTTTAATCTGTAAATGTCAGAGCCACAGATCTCTGAATAGTTTTCTGTGTATTTACAGTGAATGCATTATGGATTAGCAGTAAATATGCAACATGGCAGAATGCATTAGCCATCAATGGAGTTCTGTATAATAAAATAGGAAGCATTGCTTTCTTTAGAGGCAATGTTTGTTAGAAGCCAAAGTAGTTTCTTCAACAAAAGTAATGAAACAGTTGTGCCTAACATTTAGCTTTAGAGTTAATTGAAATGTCGTTTTTAATACTAAGAGAACAAACAATATTACATTTAAATACTCCGTTTTGCTGAGATGCAGGTACTAAGTTGATGATTAGATACAGTTTACAGTATGTCACTGAAAGTTACTGGATCCCAAACTTATCCAATTTAAAGTTGAGATGTTTCTCACAATATAAACCAAGTGATTTATGGCTCCTTATAAGAGAGATGATAGATCTGTCAGTCCAGTGGATCTTGCAGACTCTCAGATATGTGGCTGGTGGAGGCCTCGCTCGCACAAGGGTGACTGGGCATAGTGTTGTTTATTCTCTACACCATGAAGTCAACGGACCAATGCTCATCAGTAAAACTCAGCAGGCTAGGTCACAGCAGTCAAATCCAGAGCTCTGAGTCTTCGGGGGTTTGTTGTGAATTTAGCTTTTCCTGACTCATGGTTTTGCTCACATGAAGAACAGAAATACTAAACCTATGACAATGCAGTAAGAAAAAAAGCCACTCCTGTCATCCTTGATTATTGTCATATTATTTGGAACTGAAGGAAACCTACCAATTGTGCAGTGAAGACAACTTCCAGTAATATAACATGCACATTGACACTTATAGCTGCTCTTAACTTGTACATACATCTTTGCTAATTTACTTTCATCCAAACAGAACAGAACAGATTGCTTCTGTAGGAGCCTATTTAAGTTACTTGCAACCAGAAAATGCAGAGACACAGCCCCTAGTTTCACACGGAATCCACAAGTTTCATATCCAACATTCAATACCAGTGTGGTATCATGGCCAACAACACTGAACACTGAAAAGTGCTACCTAGTTGACTCAAACTGATTTGTAGCACTCCATTTTTTGTTCTTGTTCAGTTCCATAGCATGGCCCGGTACCACTATTCTTTTTTTACACGGCAAGAGAGACAGTTTGATGCTCTTGCCACATTTTCATCTGCCTGTTGCAGCGACCAAAGCATTTGATTGTCACAATCCAGACTCTTGATTCCAATCCTCTCCTTGTAAAATATCATGCGCTCTCTTTTATTTTCTTTGAAGCACACTAGAAACACATTTCTCCCCTCCATAGAAGGGCTGCCCTCTATAAATGTGTTATAATCAGGCAATACTTTATTTAAAAAGTCCATTGTTGGTACTATACTCACTTTAAGCTGAGAGGAATCGACTCTCAATGTCATCCTGAAACTGTTCTGATATCAAGTATTCAAATCTGCACTTTCATAGTACAGTAAGAGTCCTCTGTTACATTATATTGAAATTATATTTACAAATTAACCCTTTAATTAACAACTATACATATTAATCGACAGATAAACATTTACTTTTACCAACGTAAATTTGTGACATTAAAATGCACAAAGGTACCTAACTTATTTGTCTCTTTTAATCATTGTCACAACTGAGAAACTCTCGCGGCCTCGATGTTCAAGTAAACACAATACATTAACCCCAGTGAATCCTTGCTACACCCCGTCCCTTCTTTCTGCACCCGCTTCCTCTGCACCTTACACTGTGTCCTATTCATCACAGGCACTGCACAGAGTAAGGAAAGTACCATCACACTGACCTTGAGGAATTCTCGCTCATAAGAAGACTTACCCAGGCTAAGATTTAGGGTCTGTCAAGATGATTTCTTATTCTATTTAATGGAGGAAGTGCAATGCTTTATCACTCCCCAGGTTCATGGTTTATATAAGGCCTACATACCCACCCTGTTTGAAATGGTAAGCTGAAAAAAAAACCGTACACAAAAAATATGTCCTTAAGAGTCACAATGATATAGGTGCAAGGAGGACGGCTTTTATGTTATCGACACTCTTCTGAACAGTAAACTCCGAAACAGATGGCAATGTCTCCTCAATGACATTTTCAACTAAGACATTTGTTGAGAGATAAGCATGAATGAATGCAGAGGAAAGTGTTGATTTGTCCTCACGCTCTCATCTAAGACAACAGATTGTATTGATGTTGCAGAAGTTTGTAATAGTTTGAAAAGTCTGCATTTTCTTAACAGATTATTGTTAACCAAATGTTTCTGGGTAAAAGCTTCAATTGTATGGCATTGTATGCCAAATCCAACAAATTTCTACAGCTTGTGCCTGGATACATTTGCTAATTTTTACCATCTCTCTATCGTATAAAATCTGTTGGTATCGCTTATTATAGCTATCATCATCAGCAAACTCTCTTCTGTCCTTGGCGCAAAGTGGTTTCATACTTTTCCGCTTTTATGAGAGGAACGTCTAGTATGATTGAACCACTTGAGAGTAATACAAAGACTTTCATAAAGCTTTGTAATGGAAACGCCATCAGTTCAGCAGTGGCTAACATGACTGGCAGTCTAACCGTAGTATAAATTCAGAACATGATAATACAAATATAAATCAGCAGGCTGATATTTCATGGATAAGTGCAGCTGAGATTTGCAGTTAGCACCTATCCTCCCATATCAAACGCCTGCTGCTTTGCTAGCTCAACCTCTGTTCTACTTCAGTAAGTTATGATGCAATTTTCCTCTCTGCTATGATAATGATGAGAGGAAGAGATACCAGAAAGAGAGACTTCTATGGATCTATATTTTTAAATTAAACTTCAGCCTGCTGTTAGCACACAGACTTGGATTACTACCTCAGATATTAGACTTCATACAAAGCGCCTGGGTACTGTATTGTCGTTGTTCTGTCAGTTTGTAGTCACAACTGTACATGTGTAGCGTTTAATTCCTACTAAAATGTCTTTATAGAATAGCTTAACTTCTACAGTATGCACCAAGTATCATAGACTGAAATGTATTCAGTTTAAGATACTGTGAGAGCATAACTAAACTGATGGGGAAAGTATTTAAACATTTATACTGCATGGGTTGCATCTAAAGCAGTCTACAGTATATGCTGGGGAGGGAGACTTGCTCCAAGGTGTTAAGCTAAATGTGATATGTGATAGTTTGTGAGAGGTACTTCACAGGAAGGCGCTATCTGCTGCACTGGGAAATGATGTGATTTAAGGAGCACTCTTTATTTGAATGAAATGAAGATCAGTTTTGACGTGGATGAATACATGTGAAAATGTGATGTGGCATACTGTATAGTGGACAGAATTAATTTCAGAGGCTCCTTGGAAAAAGGAAGACACTGTTGTGTTATATACTAGCTTGAGATGTTTTTAATTTAGGCAACACAACCATTGATTATTACTCTAGATGATTTAAATCACGGAAATATAATATTTTGAATATTAGGCTAATACTATGTTATTATGTTAAGGTAAAACGTACGATCTCTGTATCAATATTTAGATGATGGAAATTGCTTTGCCTTTTTACACATCTCTTTAACTTAAACACATTGTTTAAAACACTTATACCCTTAATAGTTTAAGCCATTTGTCAAGCAAAATATGTATAATGAAACTTTGAACTTGAGGCTCTTTGTTGGTTTAACCAGTTGAGCCCCATGCCCCCTGGTACCGTGGGCAAAACGCAACATCTTGCAAGAAACAGCGTCTGAGGGCTTCTTAACATTTAACAAACTATGAATGTGTCATACCCACTTAACGGGAAGAAACTCAGCTATCAGGCAATATTAACCATTTTTAGCTAAACGAAACACAAGGGTAATATCAAGCCTCTGAATTAGCCCTGAGTGAAGAAATTCTAACGCACTTAACACAGAACTCAAGGTATAAATACTTTATTACTTATAGGATCTGCACAAACAATATACACAATTAGAGCTGAGATTCCACAGATTCTAGAGATATAAGTATCATCGCTGTGCGACAAAAACTCAGGGCAGCGAAGGTAAACCCAGACAACACACCACGTAGCTTTACGGAGCCAAAACGGCAAATATGTCTTACCTTTGCTGTTTTTCTGATCAAAAGTTGTGTAGCAATGTGAAGAGGACCCCTTGGCCCTCATAGATAACATGGACAAATTCCTAACCACAATAATAGGTATTCCAGCACTAACTACAGCAGTCATCATCCGATACTAAAAAAAAGAGAAACTGACAGATTGCCATGGTACAAAGGATTCCTGGCGCTTTTTTTCTCTCTCCTCAACTCACAAGAAAATAAACATGTTATGACTTTTATTGATGCCTCAACTCCATTATTTCTCTAAAAGGTATGCTGATAGCCTGGGAATCATCTGCAAGATTTAATCAATTCACCAGAATAGTGTATTCCATATCTATTTCTGCCTCTCACTTTACTGCAGTAGTGCTATAGCGCTGCTCAGTCCCTATAATGAAAGGCCCCCTAGCACCCTCTCCAGAAATCATTACAATCTCCCTCTACCTCTAGGGTCAGTAAACTAATAGTCATTCACCTGTGTGACAGGAAATCTTTCCCAAGTTGCCATTGGGGGCCAGTGAGGTTGTGTTTAAGGTTATCGAGTGGAGGCCGGCCAGAGATGACTGTATATTGTTTGGATGGATCTTGTGATTAAATGTGTCACATAGAAAGTATTTCATCCACAATGCAAAGGACGGGGATAACCTGTATTACCTGCTAATTGGCAGTCTTTTTTTATTCTGGCAAGCAATGAAAACACATTTTGAATTGCTTGCCAATTATGGCGACACAACAAAGGACAACTTTTATAAATAGTTGAGTAAAGGTATTGGCAACGAAACACCCTATATCATCCACTTGTACTTGTGCCTGTGGCCTCCAGTGATTTTTATGACCACGACTGTTACTGCCCACTGTTGGCTGAGAATCTGTGGTGGATTTCTCAAAGGGATTGCACACATGTATTCAAAGGCACAAAGGCCCTCTTTGGAATATTTAAATAAATGGTTGTGTAGAAAAGTTCACAAAGTATTCTTACCAAAGGAGAGAGCTTGAACTGACCTCACTTCGGACTTTCCTCTAAATATCTTCAAAGGAAATAGTTGTGTATGGAAAGTGGAATCACAAAAAGCAGCTTAATGATATCAATGAAGTTTAAAAAAAAACTGTCATTTTCCTTGAACGCTCCACTGTTGAAATTCTAAGAAAGGCCACAGCAGTGCTCGGATAGAGTAATAATCAATGTCCAAACTCTGCACAGTCGCCTCTCCTTTTATCTCACATAACACACCATACTGTGTTCACTGTTTGTTACAATCATAGCGCAAAACAGTTGTGTCCTCGATAAAAATGGTATCTTCAGGTAACTGCCTCCTTCCCACTTCTTCTATTTTCACCACTACTTCAAACAACATGTGTATACCACAGGGAAGGGTATATTTGTTTTCTTTTCTAGAAAAAGCCTTTAGTGTCAGTATGCTGCAGAAACTGATGTTTTACCTCTGCAGGGTATTCCTTCAACTGAGAGAAAAAAACAGCATGTCCGAAAAGCTGACAAATGAACAGAGACAAATCTATATAAATAATTGCTAAGTGAAGTGAAGAGGTTGCCCATCATTCAGAGCAGAAGCGTGTACAATATCTCCTGGAGATTGAGAGTCATCCATCACTGTAAGACTTTAATTTGAGATGTTTAGGGCTCTTGCTGGTGATAGTGTGGGAGCGGGAGAGCCCTGTCTGAGGGGTCTGCAGGGGTCTTGGCAAAGTGTGGCTCGATGCGGGAGAAATTGCTGCCTGACAAGAAGCACGCACATGCATCTGAGATTGGCCTTGAGAAAGCAGACGGAACAACCAGATCCACTTTTTCTGATTAGCATTCAGATGCTTTAAACTGTGCAAGCAAGTGTCTGACAGTTAGCTTAATAATTCTTATGGCGCTGCAGAAAAATGCACGTAGACACACTTTCACGCTCAAACACACACACATATAGATCCACATATGCAAACATAGAAACAACTGATTTAGGGCGGAATGATTTTAAAATGAATGCATTGAAGAGCCCAAGGTGAAGAGAGTCTGGAGACTCCAAATAATCTCAAATATTGATTGTGTTAAGCCCGAGGCTCTTGATGGGCACTTACTTCAAAATGCAGTAATAGGTGGCGTATCCGGATGACTGATCACTGCAGTTCCGCTTACGCTAAAGGCTGCGCACCATCCCATAAATAACAGCTCCCCCTTAGCAGACAGTGTGCAGTGGATCAACGATCGATGACAGCTGAGTGGACATGTGCTTTAATTTACCGCAAAGCACTCAGTCTTTCCATTACATTTACATGGACACGGACAGCGCGGAGAAGGCACATGGAGACTTCACATTCACCCTGACAAGTGGTCTTGCTGTCTTGCTGTGGCAGATCTGTCAGGCCACGCAGGTAATTGATAACAATATGTTTCGCTTTGGCCTTCTCAAGTCTCTGTCGGTCCTAAATAAGCAGTTCAACTCTTAAGACGGATATTCTTTACTCAAATATGAAGACGTTGGGATATTGAACCCTACTCATGTTTAATACAAATTCATTTATTAGCTTGTCGAAAAAACCTAGCTTTATTTTTCTTGGGCTCCAGGGTTATTGAGTAAAATTAATCCTAAATCCCCGTTAAAAAATCAAATCAAACTTGATTGCAGAGAGTATAAGTAAACCTGTTGTTCTGAAACAGGAGAAAAACTTCCACTGAATTTTTCACAACATGCACCTGGGCAGATATTGTCACCATCCTCACTTAATATAGCACCAGTATAGTGCTTATCTCTTCATTTATCCCCTCTAATGCAGTTATAATACCTGAGTGGTTGGTGGCTGCATGCCCTGAATGCTCATTTTCTGCACAGTAGCCTCTGTGTACTCAAAGGGTCCAGCTCCTCTTTTCCTTTGGAAGTGGACTCCTTGGAGCGTAATTTGATTATTCCAAAGCAGGTGTTTTCAGCTGAATGCTGATAAGGAAATGCAGTGCCTCTGACACAAAAGTGAGTTATATTAGATGTGCTTAAAATAGTGGAAGGCTTCATTTTCTTTTTTTTATCTAATCTGTAAGAGAAGATGGGATTGCCTTTGAAAATCTGTCTGAAATAATGTTACACACATACTGAGAATAGTAAGCAAGTAATCTCCATTATTTCTGGTGCAATGCACATCAATTTAAAAGTCTTTAAAGTGACAATAGGCGTTGTCTTGTATATCTCTTCGCCCACATGCCTGCCAGTTGCTCTGACTCTAGATGCATTTGATGCAACACAGTACTTGGGATAACTGTGGCTTGGAATATTTCAAGAGATGCAAAGTGGATGGTATAACAACTTCCAGAGGGACTGCTGATGTAACAATCAAATGTATAAGTTCACAGCAGATGTGGCTCAGCATCGCTCTAGGGTACATTTTTAAATGTTGTGTCCTTACATCTCCTTTCTGGCTCATCTGAATGAGCATCTGCTGTGGATCGGGGGCAAGGTTACATCTGTGATCCCGTGTTTCTCAGCAAATCAGATTCTGTCGAGCCTCTTTTCTATCCTTTCAGATTGTTCTCTCTAATCCTTTCCAACACTACTAGAATGGTCTTAGCCACTTATAATATTGCTGATACACTGAGTGCAAACAAAAGGAATAATCTCTTGCCGGAGATTGAGCCATCAGACCCCGAGTGCTGTTGCTCTCAACCAAAAGTAGTTTTATTAGCACTGCACTGTCTCAACACTGCACTGTGTAAACACTATCAGTTACATTTAAAATTAATACATAAGATTCACCTTAAGGCTTCCATTCCCATGTAGAAAATAACTTTCATATCACAGGTTCATTGTAATTGTACATAAATATGGATTAAACAATTTTGGCGGCTTATTTACACAGCAATTAGATGGACTTGCCAAAAGCACTTGACATGCCATGGTGTGATAATCGCTGTTGAACACTCTCCAAAACACTGTTGAAAAGCTACAAAGCCTTTCATATGCAAATAAACTAACCTGCAAATGAGGTCGGCACATTCAGAGTGTTGCTTGATATGTGAACCTGTGAATCTGCTTTTATCAACACCTACTGAATTCTCCTTTCACTCCATAAGGCATGACAGAAAGCACAAGACACACACAACTGTGGCCACGGACTTACAGCAGTCGTGTTCCTCACAACTGCTTCTGTTGAAACATTGTCAAGGGCACAGCTGGACCCCATTTCATCACACTCAGCCAGCTGTTAGAAATAAGTGTCTTAACTGTGTTCAGAAGAAATAAAAATGCCGGTAACACAATCAAATAAAACACCTCCTGTTATGTGAAGCTCTGTCAACAAGCTATAAATGTATATCACCTGCACATGGCAAGACACGGTGGAGTTTCTGGAAATCTGTTTAATTTCTACAGAGGTGAACTAGGGTTTGTGCAAAATGCCTACCGGCAAAATAAAAACAAGAACATACACTCACCATTAGTGGGATACTTTAGAGCAGAGACGTAGCCAGTTTAATCCAAATAATCACTGAATCAAACCTTTCTGCAAGAGCACACTCTCCCCTTTTACTCCTTTTAATTCTCTCTCTCTCCCTGCTTTCCTCTTAGGAGCCTTTCTTTCATTATCCCGCTCTTGGTGCACAGTTGGAGAGCCCACGCTGGAACAGATCAGGTGCTGCGTGAGTTGCAGAGAAAAACAGCTTCGGAATAGCTGGAGAATACACGGGAGCTAAACCACAGTGGAGCGCGTCGGTGCCGTTACAGAATGACGACTGAGAGAGGGAGCGAGTGAGTGAGCGGTGAAGTGAGAGAAAGACGCTTGTGTGTGTGCGCATATCAGAGAGGAAGTGTGTGTGTGAAGGGGGGAGAGAGAGAGAGAGAGAGAGAGAGAGAGAGATAGAGATAGAGGGAGGCAAAGGGAAGTTGAGAGGGTTGCTGCTGGCTCGGAGGCAAGCGACAGTCGTGATTGCATTGGCGTACGGCAGTATTTCAATCCCCCCCCTCTCCTCCCCTCTCGTCAGGTCCCCTGAGCACAGGGGATCTTCATCATGAAGCAGATTAGAGCCAACTAGTAAGCACCCCGCCCCCAAACCCCCCAATGACACACATACAGAGCCAGTGGTGTGTGCTGTGGTCACCGGGGATGTTCTAATTGGAGAGACACTCGGAGATGCTGCTTTTGTCCGGAGCTCATGAGCTTCACACCCTCTGAGGTCCCGACCGGAATTAAAGAACTTCTAGCTCTTTGCAGTCACAAGTGTGTTAATTAATCTTTTCTTGGAACTGATGAAAAATAAGTTTTAGTTTTTTTGGATGTGTCGAGTGATGTGCTGTGGAGGTTTGGGGGTCATTGGAGTGAAAGGTGTGGTTGTGTGGGGGTCCAATTGACTGACAGCTGAGCCGAGGGAGGGCTGTGATCTGTACTGGTTCTGTTCAATGTTACCTCGTGCCACCGTCACGCTGCAATAAGCAGCTGACAATTACTACTTTATGCTAATACCATTTAAAATAAAATGTTTTGTTTGGCCACTGTTTATGCAAATGCATTCCATTTACATAGGTGGATACCCACTGGCAATACTGTTGGCAGATAACCACAGTGGATAATACAATTAATTTGTCGCTTTTGGGTTCCAATTGTATTTTATTTAAAGGGAGGCCAAAAGGCATGTCATTAAAATGGAAAATAAATCAACATGGCAAATTAAACAATTTAAGTTACAGCTCATCATAAATGGCAGTGCAGTATTGGGAAGATGATGTATTAGTGCAATTATGCATTCATGCATTTTTATGTTCTGTGTGAGACATTTCACATCTGCAAGGGGTAGTTTAAAAAGTTAAATACAAATACATAAGTCTAAGGATTAGGTAAGTCATTGTCAGTGGTATTTGTTCAAGTTTCTTTACAGTGAATAGAAGGATCAAAATGATATTATGTTAACCAAAGGTCAATGTTATGTAATGCCTGGTTGATATAGCACAATAGGGTGCAGAGGTGTATTGTTGGTGTCCTGATATTTGTCTTTACATGCGTGCTCGCTATGAAAGAGATGAGGAAGTACGTGTGTAAGGACAATCATCCTGGGTTGGGGTTTGGGGGAAACCAGTTGGAAGAGAGGAGGCATCAGCTGGTTCCTGCTAATACCATAACCTCTCAAAAGAGACAGAGCTAATAAAGAAACCCAACACCTCCCCCGCGATTCCCGACGGAGATCACCAAAGAGGAAGAATTACATCATCAAAACATCAAAACTTTACGGTTCCTCTGAAGTCTGGCAGTTGTCGCTGATGGTGACCTAAATTCCCTTATTTTCTTGTATTGCATGATTTAATGCAGTGCTTCTTGCCTTACTTGGTCATGCAGAATACATATGTCATATTGGATCTCCCTGGCATATTGAGGAGCAACCACCAGCTTTAACCTTTTAAAATTAGACCTTGATGTGCAGAGGGAATCAAAGGTGGCACACATCACTCTATGGAAAAGGTTATGGAGGCATTAGCATTTAGTCCTCTCTATATTTCATTTTGACTGTCTTGAAGATGGACAGGGCTAATGACGAAAGAAAAAAAAACATCTTTCTTTTCTTTCCGCTTGCTTAAAATGACTCTCTGTTCAAAAACAGTTAACTTCTCAATGCTTTCACTTTCACTGAAATCAAAGCAATTTTCTTCAATTACATATAAAAATACATCATTCCCTCTTAAATTTCAGGACAGTTGAACATCTAACACAGGAAAATAGTAGAGTGCTTGACGGCAGGAACCACTTTATCTACAGCAAGGAAACAACACATTTGTGGAAGATTACACTGAAGTTTCCCACATCAACTCTAATCATTCCAATCATCCCATTTCCATTATCAGCAGAAAGCTATTTGGAAAAAAAGGGAACACTAAATTGACGTCAATATGAAAAAAAAAAAGATTCTCCAAAGCTGAAAGCTGTATTTGAATGTAACTATGCAGCATTTTATACACTCAGCAGTCCTGGCTGACAGTCCTGCTCCCAGATCAACTCTGTCCAGATGGCATGACATGGCCCAAGAGGACTCCATTTTTAATCCTCTTGGCACAGGCTCAGCTAAGCAAGAGGTGGAACGGATGCTCAGAGTCAGGCGTCAATCACAGCATTTCAGACTGGCCAACTGCTGTACGGGACACACAGTTGTCCCACGGAAATACGCATGCAGGACACAGAGACAACAAGTGCCCTGGCATCAGTCCATAGAAAGGATTGACTGACATTTAATTGAAGGTCATGATACGTTACAGGGCAGTCATGAAGGCGCACTGCAGATATGATGAAGGCTCCAGCTGGGAAAACATAACCTTCTGGAACAGACATAAAAAATACCGGATTAAGGCCTCAACAACTCATTTGCTGAAATAAAGTACAATGCTGTGAAGCACACATCCCATAGCCTATCCAACACATTACATATTGATATTGGGGGAAAAAAGGTTTTATTTTAATTTTTAAGGCTTATTTACAGTAGCATTTTTTGCACATTTTCATTTAAACGACTTAATTTCACAATACAAATGTATATAACTAGCAGAAGGAACAATACTGGTAAAATCTGGTAAGAGTCCCCAAATCTCAGAATTTTCTCCCAACTGACTCGTTTTGGAACTCCTCATAGACAGAGAGTTTGAAAACCATCAGACATTTGACAGACGCGTATCCACATATTCTATTAAATTAATGAAATTCTTACAAATATCCAAAAAGTACAATTAATTATACTGTCTATGAAAAAAACTTTATACTGTAAAACTAATGCAGAGTATAAATAGTTTAATTTAATTGCCTTTTCGTTTATCTGTTAAGTTGAATTGGCCACCAGAGAACTGCAATTGCTAATTTTTCTTATCCTTATATAATTGGGGAACTACGTTAACAATTGAAATAAATAAATGAAGAGGGAAAACCTTTTTTTACGCTTCTCTCACATTTGTGTGCGCTTCTAATTCAGTCTGAAATCTGAAAAACAGGCTTGGGGTCTTAACTGTTTAAGATAAAATGCTTCGAGCAAGATGTGTACATTTTTAGATATCAATCTTTTTTTCTTAGTGATAAGCTATTATTTTCTGATATCAAAAGTCATTAGATACATCACAAAGACACCTAAGACAAAACACCACGGGTTGTACATTCACATATGTGAGTTATCTTTCTGTTTTATTTGCAAGCCCCACACTTGAAACACTTACCATTCCTCTTTCATTCATTGAGCGGAGTTCATTCTAGCACATGATAATCGCTGAAATGGCTAAATGGACATCAGTTTTCCAAACCATAATAAAATATTCTTGCTTCACTCTTCTTTTCCACTCCACATGGCTGGGGATGACATGGGGGCTGCTGGATGGGTGGGACCCAGGTGTAGTTCCTATTAGAGGCTAAGTTAATGGAATCACTAGCCTGCCTCTCTCCGGCTGAACACAGGAGCAGCCAGTCCTGAGGGAGGTCTGGCCCAAAAAGGAGGGCATCTGGAGCCACACACACACACACACACACACACACACACCACACTCACACACTCACACTCACACTCACACTCACACTCACACTCACACACATGCAATTACCAGCATCAGACGCATCATCCTGAAACAAATACTCAAGATCTGCGGATCACGATTTCTGGTTATGGCGACATTTAAATCAAGCACACAGTGGTTTTGAATAGCTGAGACAAATCTTTGTAATAGATTGAGAGTTAATGTCAACAATTTGTATTATAAATATTACAGTTAACCTAATTTGATTTGCATCACATTTTTATTTTTGAGAAGAACATTCCATATATGATACATTTTAAGGTTCAGAGGCTTTATTGACATATGCATATTACTACAGCATAGACGTTGGCAATGAACATTCTTATGACCCAGGCATCCCATCAATACGACAAAGTATGCATACTTAACACACAAAATGGCGCAAAAACATCAAGCGTGACACAATGGTGCATTTATAAATGCAGGAATAAGTAGTCTACTGAAAAGGCTACCAAAAATTAAACATTTAAAATTACATTTTGTACAGCTTATTGTAATAATATATAAATGTGCATCATTCACAATTGTGGTAAACACATTATTGTTGGCTGAGAAAAACATTCTTTATTGCAGCAAATCAGTTGGTGACAAAATGTGATGTTAAAGCGCTGCTTAGCCTTGAGGAAAAAGTCAGGCTAAGTGTTCAATCAGAACAAACAAATCTTTGATTAAGTATGCTCACATAAAAACACTCCTCACAATCAAGACCTGGCTGAGAGTGTTTTTAAGAAAAATTAAAATACTGTTTACTGATCACAGTACCATTGCCGCATTGATCTGAATGGAGCAGTAATTAAGACAGCATGCGTTTCCGAGAGTTGCTTGAATGGAGCGAGCCAAACACTCGGTCTGACAATGCCCCGCAACACAGGTTGCCATTAACAACAATCAGTGCAGGCACCATGAATGAGACATCTAATCACTTTCCCAAAGATGTACTGCCAACCTAATGAACGAGATAAAAAATGCCTGTTTAAGAGAGGCCGGCGCGTGTTTCTATGATGATGTGTTTCTTCCGGCTGCTAAAGATAAAAGCACAGTAACAATGCTGGAAGATTTATTCTCGATTTTAAGATAATGACCATAAGGGAAACACATTGGTTGTACGGGAGAAAAATCCACAAGCAATTTGATTTAGTGCCTTGTGTGCAAAATGTGGATGTCACAGAAATTGCCCTACAAATAAAATGAGGTCACATTTTCCGCAGGTAGGAGTAAAAACTGTCTCAAAGTTTGGATGATTTGACAATTTGATCAGCAATCTTCGCAAGTAATCAGTCCTGGCAGACACAAGCCCACTGCTGTCAGTGCCAGGGGCGGCTGCAAAATGAGCCCATATTACTCGTCTGCCGCATCGGCTGAGGGATGTGTAGTCAAGCAAGCATTTGGCAAAGGTTTGGAGTGGGAGTGGGAAGGAAGAAACACATTAAATACTGTGGAGAGATGAAGCGGCCAGCATATGGGCTCTTGCCTGCAGAGGTGGAGGTATATTGAACGAGTGAAGGAGGACGGGCTGAACAGCCAGGAGGGCTGTGGTGCAGAAAGTGCCTTGACTCACCGCAGGCTCTGAATTGTGCTCTGCAGCTACAGTATATTACGTTTATATGCTGTCGACCTGACTGCAGCACACAGCCCCAAACTTGAACCTAGTGAGATTATTTTAGTATTTCTCTCAGGCTGCTAAAATATACCCACCTTTTTCCTCTATTTAAACTTAACCCGGTGTGCAGTTGTCACAGTTGCTTCTCTGTGGTCTGTTTTTCTGGCCACTGCAATTTGATGGGATAAGTACTGAGGTCTGTCCTATTAATGGTGGTGAGCCAACTTGGATGTTATGATGAAAACGAGAGACATGTAATCTCTGAGGGTAGGACGGTGCCAGGGAAACAGCTTTCCTGTTTGTCCACAGCATGGATTTAGATCCCTTCATCCCAGCTCTCTCCCACTGCCTTCACAGGGTTATTATCCTCTGAATTCCCACGGTGTGGCCAATCAACAGATGTGTTTAAACTGAATTTGTCTTCCCTCCCAACAAGCCTCCCGCACAGCCACTGATATTCTATCATGTGACAACATGGCACATTCGTCATGACTGCCAAGGCATTGTTTGCAAATGTGTTTGTGTGTAAATGACATTGAGCAAATACTTTATCCTTCAACTAGAATATCCAACCAAAACATTTAGCTTGAGGTTATGTCTAGTCTGGGTGTTGTTACAATATATATACAGGTCAACACATTATGTGTTAATGTGTTGAATGTCTCCAAATGCAAAACATTGAACATGCTTTTGACCTTTGATACAACTACAGTACAACATGCATCTCAATGTAGACACTTTCCACAGTACATTTCAAAGATGCAATATCAACTGTTTTTTCTGGTTTCTACCTATTTTTACTAAAATTACTTTTTTTGTCTTTTAGGAGCAAATACAAAATAAAATATAAATAGTACATTTCAACATTGTTTTATTTTTCTTTCTTAAGATTGGATACATTTGAGATAGGAAGCATTCTGAGAGAGGTTCACAGACATGTGGCTACTTCTCTGTTTGAGTGCAAGGCCATTATCATGCACCTTATTTTTTATTTTAAAAGCAGAAAATAATGAGCCCTTCGCATGACTCATGACCCGCTTGTATATTACTAACAATCCAGGTAGCTTCGGAGCAGTTACCATCCACAGCTCAATTTGTCACTGATGATGATTCCAGCAATTCAGTTTTTAAAATTGGGTCAATAAATAGCTGTCAGTCTAATTCATTTGGCACTGAGTCATTAATGCCAGAACGATGCTGTTGTAGCGCTGCTGGAGCCGCCACCCTTGGCAAGCAGGGCTTAAATCAATTTTCAGCTGGATTGGTTTGAATACACACACAGGCAGAACAAGATAAAGAGGGGTAGACACAGATTATATAAAATATAGGATTCCAGTACCAGCAAATGACCACATTCACCTTCTCCTTAAGGAGCTGTTTCCACCATGAATAACAAGTCACATTAAAGTACCGCAAGTAAATACTGAGCTTCATAAACTTGTATCGCCGGCTGTATTTCATTATTACAACTCATAAACACATCAGAGTATATGCAGCGAGTTCTTTCTCTGACTGAATCTACCAGCTGTCCTTTCAGTTTTATACTGAACCACACATCTGTCCACACCATTAAAACCGTGTGCTTGTTAGGTCCCAACACATTTCCCCACAAATTCATCAGAAATCTTGTTATCACGTGCTGCACTTTTTCACTGTGTGTCATTTACTACGCTAAATGAGTTGTCCAATCCATTAGGCATACAGCGTTTATCAGTGGTCAACATTTGTGGCAAATTAAAGAAGAGAGATAGTCTCTGTTTATATCATTTCTGCAGGGAAATCCGGAAATAAAAAAAAGGCTACAGATGGAGTGGGTGCTTGCTAAAAGTGCCAAGCCATTTCTTTCAGTAATCTCCCCCAGGGGCTGGTGGGGCCTCTGAATGTGTAAGCTAATAAAGGAATATCATTGGATATGGTCCTTGGCTGTGAACATAATTCATCATACTTTTCTCTCTGACACACATTTGTGTATCATAGTAAGAGGGAAACAAGCTTTGGATATTCAGTAGAATGAGGCTCTTTGAGGAAATACAGTGAGTGATCTCCTAACATGCAAGGGCATTTTCAATTTCCTTTTTTACCAAAGGAAATCAAGTTTTTAGATGTTCTACATTTAATGTGTTTGTTGGCAAGGGAAATCACAAGCATTCTTCAGTAACATCAACAAGCTTGTGCAGGACAAATAATGCTGTTCCTGCTTGAATGCTCTTAGTGACAAGGAGATTTCAATCTGCATGTGTTTTTCCATTTAGACAAATGTGAAAAAACAACCTGCATACACAGTACATCTGAAGACGACAGAATAAATTGGTTCTGCTGCGAATGTTTGGATCCTCTGCTGGGGGCTTATTATGTTCCATTGCACAACACCTATAAGGGTTTAAAAAATGGTTGTTATTGCACAGTATTTCAACAGATACTTTTCTATGACCTGCCATGAGCAGGTCTAGTGTGCCCGGTGACGGGGTCTGGCCATTATTGGACCTAGCTTATGGTGATGTTGAGTGTGGGATCATTATCGAATGGTATCTTCCAACAGGCACTAAAGAGTAGTGTTGGCAGCCTCGGGCCTCAAGCTGTTCAACCTTACGCTCACTAATTGGTCTCTGTCAGGAAGGCCAGAATGTGTCAGTTTAACAGAGTTAAAGGCTCAGGGAGGAACTCTGCTGATGAAAGAACATTTAAGAAACGGAAAGGAGTGGATTGCATTAGGATAGGGGGAGAGAAGTGGACTCAGGATCGGACACAGAATATTAATTACCTTTTTAGTGTATGGTAAAAACAAAATGTGATTTATTACTTATATCTGTATTTTCCAAATTGTTTAATATTTAAAAAACATTTTTTATCAGAGATCACTTTATTAGTCCAACTGCAGGGAAATTAACCGTGTGACAGCAAAAGCACAATGCAGATACAGCAAAAGACAAACATAAAGTTACTAGACTAAAATGGTAAAGAGCCAACACCTAAATAAAATCAAATGAGGACAAATCCACGGTAACATTTGCAGAGAATAATATAAATAAATGTAAGAAAACCCAGCTTTGCCCGCTAAGAGTGGGGACCGTTGGTCAGTGTCTGTTTATGTGGTAACGTCTAGTGACTTTTTGCTGAGTTATGTTTCGTGGCTGATTCAGTTGCCCCTCTTATCAGAACAAATCAAGTCATGTTCAATTTCTGTGATGCTCTTGAGTGGAGATAGCCAACGGGGCAATCTACACCCTCCTCAGGCAAACGGAGGGAGCAAGTTATCAGATCAAAATAAATCAATAATACAAAGGTTCAGGTGAGAGGAGAGAAGAAAAATGAGAATCCGTCTTTGTAGATCCTGTCCAGAATGCAAACAAATAATATTAAATGTATTTTCCTTTTACAGGGCTGTTGGCCAAGCATAACGTTTAGGAACTCTGTAATATAAATGCAGCAGAAACAGTAGCCCCTGTACAAAAGATTTATAACAAACGTCTAATAAGAAATGCAAAGGTTGAATTCTTTCACAACATAAGTGAGAAAGTGCATCCATCTGCATCTCGGGCAGGTGTTCCAGTACAGTACAATACTGTAGTAGAACATTCATTGTTAGCTGTAAACAGTAGGGACTGACCTTTTTTGCATCAAAATGCTGGAAATATCTCTATTTATGGTAAGCAAAACACACAATTCAGGTCCCAGGTGACATTTCAGAATATAATGGCACATAATGCTGGAACACTCTGTCTTTCTATAATGCTTTTAAATGTTTTTTTCTCCCGTAGATCAACTTTTCTCATTTAATGTTGTCTCTGCTGAGTCGACATACTGTATGTAGGCGTTATTTACGCTTCCCTCCTCTATTGTGTCTTTTGTTAGGGGAAAGTAATCTTTTTAGATGTGCATATATGGTACCTAATCAGATCAATGATACATTCAGTTATAATTGATTTTTCAAACCTCAAAAAACTATAACTAATTCATGTTCAAAACTTCTGCACATAACTCTTTTCTCTGAGAGTTCAATAACTTAGTCTTACACTTGAGAGAAAGTGGTGATATTTCAAAAAATAAAGTTGTCATTTTATAAGAATTAAGTCACACTATCTTACGAAAAACTCTACCTGACCTTTAGTATGCAATGCATTACATTATTACCTTGCTGATATGTTAAAATATTAAGTTTGTGACTCTGCATCAGCACTTCTGATGAAGCATACATCTTCAGATTCTGTAACCTATTGTCCACAAGCATATCAAGTCCCCCACCTTCGATAAAATGTTGCTCACAGCCGCTCCCCCAAGCATTCCAGTGGGAAGCATCTAGTAGATCGAGAAACAGAGGTGGTCTTAAGGGGGGGGGGGGGGCTTTGGGAATCTGCACACACTTGACAAGGGCTCCATGTCGGAGGAAAGACGCCCCACAGCCGTCCAACCTTTCTACCTGTCCTTAAAAATGCGGAACAGTGATCAGATCTCACCTCCTCTGTACGGCAGTGGATATGATATTTGTACATGACATGAGCCTTCAGATAGCACCCTGCTATGCTTCGAGATGCTTGGAAATATGAAAGGGCACATCAAAATGATGTAATGTGACTTTACCTCAAAGATAATGCAAATTAGTTTGCTTTAATATTGGGAGTGACAATTCTGTCCTCAACATATAAGTATGGTCATGTTCCTACCAGCCACATGTGGCTAAAACGGGGCTGAAAACAAATAATATATGCTGGTTATCTTTGTTCAATGCATGCATGTTAATGGGGGACACGGGTGAAGCGTGGGCCATCCACTTATGTGGAGGAAGGGGAACATTGCTTTGTGAGTCATACCCCATCACTGCTCTTTGATCCCTCCCCCTTCCATAGTGGAGGGGAACAAATGCATTTACACTTCCATAGCGTATAGAAGACGAGGGCTAAAAAAAAGAAAAGGGCCAGCTAGTGCCATCGGACAGTTTCCCCTTTCTAACACCCCATGTAGCCGTCTTGATGTTCCACCTGCTTGCACATGAAGACGATAAAAAAGAAACGGAAGAGACATCCATTCATTTTAAATGATAAAATCACACATTATCTATTATTAATGTGCCAAATGCCCATCTTGAGATGCACTTTTGAAGTCTTGAAGGGTATAGCTTCTCACTTTGTTTGAAGCTGGTCCTAACAATATGAAAGGAGGTGGGTATATACAAACACAGAATATAAAGATGAATGTGTGTTTACTTATTTATCTGTTTCATGCATTTACTCTTTTAAGGCACGGTTCACAGGAAGTGCAGGGTGGACATCTGAGCCTTTTGGGTAAGGATATTTCATAAACTGCAATAAGGGTTGTGTGCCAGCGGTAACGTCAACTCGGAACTCCTTTGGGAGTTACATATTACTTTTTTCCACCTTGTTGACATTGGACTGGCAGCTGATTTTAAGTTTAAATTTCTGGAGAGAAAATGACAAAAGTGACAAACTTTCATCTACGAATCATGAAAAGTTGACAACTGCTGACAGTAATGGAATGCATTAACATGTGTATGTTTTTATCATAGACTGTATATATAAATGGACGTAGTGTCCGTGACGTCACCCGTAGGTTTCTGCAGAGTTGCTGAGAAGCCCTTAGTAGGAGGAGTCGGCGGCTGCCGTCTCGACAGTGACGTCAGAGTCTAACTACCGCATGCTCCAGCCTGATCCAAATGAGGGCAAAGAGGCGGAGCCGAGGCAGCATAAGATAAGTCCGATATTTAAATGAAGAATACTTCAAAAATGTCCGGCAGTGGCTCAGTCAGTAGGGGCTTGGACTGTGAGCCGTAGGGTCGCCGGTTCAAGTCCCCGACCAGACCTAAATATGGAGTGTGGACTTCTACTTGGAGAGGTCCCAGTTCACCTCCTGCCCTGCCGTGGTGCCCTTCAGCAAGGCACCGGACATCCCCCTTCCCCCCTCACTCCCATTGCTCTCCGGGCGCTGTACAATAGCTGCCCACTGCTCCCACTACTAGACTCCTGGTACTAAAAGCAGAGAACAAATTTCATTCTGTGTGCTCTGCATATGTGGCCATTAAAGAGGGTTTCATCCCTCCCAATTCTATTCTACTCCACCAGGCACCAACACAACAAACACGTCCGAGTTCAAGTTGTGTTCCACGGATCAGCCTCACAGCTGAGCCCCTGTAGCATCCTGGAGCTAACAGAGCTAACGGAGCTAGCAGAGGGACAGAAAGCTAGAAGCAGCAGTCACCGCAGAGACCTGTCCATCAAAGTGACCACGCCCTAATTTATGCAAACACTTTAAGACCTAATATAACTAAAAGGGGTGTGTTATGAACAAATTCACTCCACAATCCATTGTCATGAAGGTGGAATCCAACTATATCCAGAATAATTTTTGTTGCATCCAGGGGTAGAAACATGTTTATTTCTGCTGCATTTTAACACGGGGGTCTATGGAAATTGCTCCTTTCTGCAGCCATCCCCTATCGGCCAATAGATGAACTGCAGTTTGTGGCACTTCCTTATGGGCTTCCCGGCTCTGCCCCAGAGTTTGCCACTTGGTTTTTATAGACATTTCCTGCAACGTTGTTTAGGCCTTGAGACATCCTTTTTGCTATATTGGCTTTCTCCTGAACTTTGTTTCAATTGACCAGTTGACACCAAAGTTTTCATCAGCCAAAAAAAGAGATACGGTTTATTAGCATACATAAATGCATTGTATCGGTCAGCTACTGTACTATAAATATGCACGTTCTTTGTGTCTCTATATAAAAGTGGAGTTTTTAGTGAAAAAAAAGGAAGGTTTTAATTATATTTGCAGGACAAATGAGACCCTATGTTATAAATCATACAGTGTTAAATTGTTGTATCTAGTTCACCAATGGTTTAAGTGAATGTATGTTGTCTCAACATCTAATTCACAAACCAATTCAGTAATAGTTCATCTATTACCTGAGGTTCTTCATAATGAAGGTCTCATGAGAACAGGGCTATCGGCTTACTTCTGTTGATACATTTCTCTTGTATACTCATGCTTGTATACTCATGCATGTATTCATAGATGCATACTCACACATTGACAACACATTCTTATTCTCACCCACCATTAGAAAATATATTATATTCTAAATCTAAGTTCTAACATTGTTGATATTTTACATTACATGTTACATTACATGTTACTTGTTAGACGCTTTTATCCAAAGCGACTTACATACTCAGTACTGTGGGCAATCCCCACAGGAGCAGTTTAGGGTGAAGTGTCTTGCCCAGGGACACAACGACATGCTGACTGCAGTGGGGTTTGAACCTGTGCTCCCCTGATCCGAACACCAACGCACTAACCCACTGCGCCACAGCCTCCCCATATTTCATTGACTTATCAAAACAATTCCAACACAAGGGGAAATTAATTATTGAGATTGTGATTGTTAAAGAGCATTTGTACTCACACATGCATAACAGTGTTCTCATTTACATTCTAAATTCCCATAGATGGCTTTTTAGGTTTCAAAGGTAGGCTTTTTGGTGATAAATTCCTTTAGCAGTGCCTATTTCTCATGCTAGAATATGTCTGTTCCTTATACTCTAGGCTCTTGAGTTCAGGGTGAAGCAGTAATGTGGAAATGAGAGAAAAGTAAGAAGTTGCAAATTAAACCCCTGGCAGGTTATTTTCAAGATGTGCTGTCAGAACATGACTAGAGAGCTGATCATTAAATAATGGAGGCCCACGTCTCGCACATCTCACGCTATGGATTTGGGATTTCTCAGCAGTTTCAGCTCCCCTACTGTACACAATCAATATTTGATCAAGTGCCATGTCACCAGAGCCCATGCATCTCCTTTTTAACTTTTAATTCCCTCCCCAGATCTCTCATTCCTTTCAACTGGGATGGCAGCTTTAGCCAATATTTGATCTTCTAAGTGTGCAGCCACAATCAGTGCCCTTTTGAACTGTACAATTTCAGGCATGAGCAGCTTCCATGTGCTTTGCATTGACCAAATAGTGTGGTCCCTAAATGCATTCAAATCATCTGCCCACACATCTGCCATATGAAGTAGAAAGTGGATCAAAAGCAATTTCAAAAGATGTGTAAGATAGACAGTATAGGTCAGAACTCATACATGTCCATCTAAATATGTATTAAGATTTCAGAAAATAATTATGTTTTATGTTTTGTTACATCGGGATTTGCTTTTTCACACTTGTCAAACGGATGTATTTATATCATCAAACAGGCATAGTCAAAGTGCAAATGGTCAAAGCAACCAGTGAGTGTCAAATTAATTAAGAGTTATTTTCAGTAGACAAGAAAGTAATATCTTTAAAAAAGTTTCTCCGGTAGTTATGAACTGAAACTAATTCAATTCATTATTCTTTTCCTATTTTATGTTAGGATTATGGGAAATCACAGAAGACTGGTGAAAGCATTATATCCCTTTTTAGACAAGCACTTTGATGACATTCGCAATGGGCAATAATTAAAATCGTATTTGCATAATGCTTCCCAAAAAACGTTATGGACAGCAAATTTAATTAAACTGCTGTGCTTAAACACCATGACCTTGCAGTCACTAAAAAAAGACATGCAGTTTTTCCTTTTCAAAGGTACGCTAATTCCATCATTTAAAAGCCTTTTCCGGAAGGTCTCTCAATTTCCCAACATGCAGCATATGTCTCTCTAATGGTCACATTAATTATCAGTATGGTACTAAGAGTTTGAACTAGTAGGCAGGACAATTGCAAACCTCTCTGCGGTAAATATTAAGCAGAAACCATGAATTTGACAAAAAAAGGAGGGATTAACTACTTAAAATGTTCTGCTTGATCCCTTGACTGGACTTCAAAGTGAAGTTTCACAGTTTGAGCAGACGGAGCATTATCTGCGGCCCTGTTGTGACACTGACACTCAGAAGTCGCCAAATGCTTCCAGGAAAGTTTGAGCTCCATGAAAAGAAAACTGTGATCACAATGGACACATTACTGGATAGACTTGGTAGCCTTCAAAACTATCATTTTTTGCGAGATGTAATCTAGTTCCAATGTATTTCAATTGTTTACTTGCTGTCCAAGAAAGATAAGCAAAGGACCTTCATAACTTTACTGGTTGAACAAACTAATTTCAAACCCAAAAGTTGACGGACACCCTGTGCCCTCTGCCTTTTTTTTCCAAATGAGGCAACAAAGTAATGAGAGCTCAGGATTAAACATTTCAAATAAGCGGATATTACACAATCACATAAGAACTCAAGCCATACATTTGTATGATAAAAGCTCCGCCTGTTAGTGTGCATCCTATATATTTATTGCGAGCTATAAATACCAACACTGCTCTCCACTCCCATTCACAGTGAGGTGTTCTAATGCGCCTGTATGTTTTCTGGTGTAAGCTTCACTGGTTTTCCCCTCTGTAAATGGTACTCTACCCAAGCTGTCACTATGCCTGCTGTTTCTCCTGTTCAGTTTATTTGCAGTTGGGGAATGAGACGAGTGTGCCAGTGTTTGGTGCTGGCACACATTCAGAGGGCGCTGGCTGCTTTACACAGCGTTTGCAATTGCTTCTTTCTTGGCCAGACACAGATCAAAGGTTGTTTCTCTTTGCTTATTGCTTCAGACCTTTCATTGACGCTCTAATGAGGGAATGTTTAGCCACGTTAGCTCTTAATAACACAATGCTCATGAATCAAACATTCTTGACAGGATTGTTGATTTGTATTGAACTGGAAAAAAAAAGAACTTGTGCCAGATGCTTTGGGAATATTCCGAAACTTGACAAATCTGGAAATAAACAGTAAATTTCTCCTTGCAATCATTTCTGAAAATGCATACTCTCGGTATCTGAACATTAACATTTGCCATGTTTTATCTTATGCTATTTTCAATATAAATATTTGTCTTATTCCAGCATTTCAAGTCAAGGATGGCGGATGTTATTGATCTGCTTCTCTTCAAATGTGGCCGCAGGGGATTTCTGCGACAGCATTATCTCCTCTCTTTTTGTAAAGGATGGTCCAGTGTACCTTATGCTAAAAGAGATAAGAAAAGAAGCATTGAATCACCTTTTCTAAGCATTCAGATAATGTGTCTTCTTATCATGGCAGCCACTCCCATACTGAAAATGTTATTGTTACCTCAGTTCTTCTCTCAAACTAATTGCGTTCAGTCACTTTGATTCTTTTGGTTTGAGTGCACAATCAGAAGATATTAGTTTTATTTCTCTCTCGGCCATATCCAGAAATCTGCGTGACTATTTGGAGCACAATCTTTTTATTCCACAACAATGTTTTGAGCATTTTAGGGGGATTGTTGACATTAATTCAGATTGCTCTTGACCAGTAAGTCTTGTTCCATTATTTGTAGAATACTTTGTGATCAGGAATTTCGGCCACATGATGATTTTTTTCCTGATAAGCACAGTAGGAGCTGTATTTGTGTGATTGTGACGGCGATGGCGCAGAACCAGCAGGGGAGTCTCGCTCGACCTATGTTTGAGAGCCTGTTGACTTCTGACCGCATTAATCCTCTGAACATGTCGACAGCAAAACCCAAACATCTTATTTAATCTCTGTCTAATGTCAACCAACAGCTTTCACTGACAGATATGAGCATGATGGTGTCAGGGAGGTCACATACTGTATATTTAGACATGCTAGTGTGTAGAGCTGAATAAATTCACAGCCCTTAGGCATTAGAGAAATATTATTGCATCTGATACAGTCTATTTAACAGGAACACTTTATTGCCACACATACTGTGTTCATACACGACTAATATGGAGTTAATAACAGAAGAGCGACAATAAAGGTATTTTAATTATTGAAACTATCAATTAAAATAAAGGCACCATTCATTCAAAACTCTACTCACACATTCCATGCAAGCTTGGTACTTCCCTAACTTATTTTACTTTTTGAATAGAAAGACACACATTTTACATTTGGATATTTACTGTCAATAAAATGCAAATAGGAAAACTTCCAGGTGATCTCTCTCCAGCCTGCTGCCAGCTTATCTAGGTTTTTATAGTAAAATGAGGTATTGTATAGATACCTAATTTTAACTTCACAAATCAGCAGTTCCTCATCCATTTCCATTTCAAGTAAGCGATAGGAATAAATAACAACTGGGCTCCCAAAATGGCAAATTCGCAAAAATAGATAATTGAATAGTGTTTTTACAAGAAAGAATATTTGAACGTCACTTTTGGCCTGCCCTAAAGCTGAGTGTATTTGACTGACTCAGACAGCCATCAGTACAGCTGAATCGTCTGTAAATGAGTTCTGCACAGCAGCTCAGGGAATCTGTGGGCTGATGAAAGCAGCTTTTTATTCAATTATCACACAATGAAATAGTTTTTTGGCCTGATTGTGTATCTTTTAAAGAAGTCTCACCATTTAATATGAACACTAAATGCTACACCCCTATACATTTAATATGATCTACACAGTTTGATTAGAAAATTATTTTTTTTATGGACGGCTGCTATTTATTTACTAAGTGTGGCTGTGCCATTTTGCACTGCAGAGGTCATGCAATCTGGGAATGTCCTTGAAGAAAATGTTTGTGATAGCTTTTCCAAAGGTGCTTGACAAATCATAGTGTTGGCTGTGGCGAAGCTGGTAGCTGTTTTCTCAAACGGCTGTGGTACATTTTAATCAATTAGGGGTACCTCTTGATTTAGCTTGAACAAGATGAGCTGGATTACACACTTTCCAACAGCTGGTCTGTTCCCAAGCTTTATTCTGGACTCATTCCAACACCTACATGCATAATACATGACCACAACTAGAAATTATCCATTATAAAATATTTTCAGTTAACAATGTTTTAGTCTAGTTGTAACGGCTGTTTTCTGAAGCAAATGTATTATAACTACATTCAGGGAGTATGTTTTTTCAATCACTGTGACTGCTGAATAACCCCAGCCATCATTGGCTCATACACATCTGAAATGTTAAGTAAATAACTTTTTTAATGAAATGTAGGCATGGAAAACTGTGTCACACTTGAATATACAGTTATTCAGTAGTGAACAAGCTACTGATTGGCCCTTGGAGTACCCTATTAAAATATATAAAACCTCCAAGGGTGAACCTGTTCTGAAGCTGGACTTTTCAGGTTTTAATTAGTCCTATGTATGTTAAAGATAACAAGACCGTACAATTGAGCTTTTGGCAAGGTTTGCTACCCCGGGTCAAGGACTAATGCAACCAGACAAAACCATTGGCCAGTCTTTCTCATCATTATTCATATTGGGCAGTAGGACAAAGTGGATCCAGGTATGAGCACAGATTATTCACTTGTTAAGCATCTAGAAAATATTGCAAAATTAAAGAAATAACATTTCTCAACTGTGATTCATATTGTGACGTATCATGTTTTATCACAGGACCAAGCCGATTATATGTCCGTGGAAGAAGGAACGTTTCAAAGAAATGAGGGCTTGTAGCCAAGAACAAAGGAACTAGGCTACAGTTACAGAGATAAAGGGCCAGCCCATTGCAATTCTATACAGTAGATTCTCTGCTGGAGATCTAATTTCAGTAATTAGAGCCATAAAGGAAGTGAAATCTCATCACAGTTAGAAGATCGGATCGGACACATCTAAGGCTGCTTTAGATCTTCTATTGAGCCTCCTTCGACAAAAAGAGACTGGGTAATTAAGTCTGGGGACCCCAATGGCTTTGGCTGATTCACTGTTATTAGTTAGAGCTGCAAGAGGACAATGACTGGAATAATAAGTCTGCCCTGATATTTAAAACCATCAAAAAGAAAATGAACCTCAGGGCGTCACGTTCTATAATGAATCAGCCTTTAAACGCATCATTAGTCACAGACGCCAACTAAGCAGTATTTTCTGGTATTCTTTCATTTATTTTCTATGCTGTAAAATCAATAACAAAGCGTGGATGAGTGTGTGCACTTAAAATGTATTGTGAATGCAACCATATTTTCGAGATGAGAAAGGGTTTTATTTCCAAGTCTTGTTGCCAAAGGATCCTTTCTGCATTCTAATAACGTCATGACTCGCTCCGGCTTTCCGAGCACAGCTTTCTCTTCTTATCCCCTGCAAATATATTACTGCAGCACGTTCAAGTTTTCAGACATTCATAATTGAGTAGCATATGATGAATAGCACTAGGGTGTTCCATTTTAGGCTGCCTGGAAAACAGTGGCAGGATCTGCAATGAGCCAAAGCTTTCTTCCAGCTATCAAGCTCCATATATCTAAATGCAGAAGACAATTTGCAACAGTCACTGCTGGAGAAAGAGTGTGCATTTATAGTAACAAGTCTCTTTTTTTTGGCACTTCTGTGCCACATAGAAACTGAAAGTGCATTTTTTTCAACAGCTATACATTATGACAGATGGGCTCTTTTCCACTACATCTCAAATGGCAACATCTTTCCAAATACCATGAATGTAATTAATGTTAAGTGTTAAAAAATGTTTTGGAAGAAAGTGGTGTTAATATGTGTAGGTTATCCTCCTGAACAAATTGTATGAGTATCATGAATGCGTTTGCCACATATCTTATTTTCCACAATATTACATAATAAATGAAATGCTAATTGTTGAGTTGGCCTGCAGTACACCAATATGTCATACCTGCACCACACTATTCAGCATTATGTAGTAAGGTCAGGGCTGTTAAACTACCCCATACGAGATAATTGGTCTCATTTAATGTGGGTTAAACATTGTATAACCTCCATGAGGAATGAGTGGGATCCGTCTTGGTACGCGTTAGAATCTCATGCGACTGACCTTGACTTCCTTCCAGTCATTTAACTGAACCAGGACCTTTCACACCTTTAGATTGTGACCTTTTAAACAGACCGTGTCAGAACAGAGATGCAGCATGCAGATGGATTATCACTTACAGTAAGTGTTATTTTTGTGATTCAACACTTCTCAAAGTGTTGAAGTGTTGAAGTGCCTTCATTTCAGCATCCTCAATATTAAAATATAGGCCGACAACTGTAATTTCTCCTTTAAATCCAGATATTGAGAGCAATACTCACAAGGGAGTATAAGTTATTCTTTGAAAACACAATACTGTTGTTTCAGAACTTGTATTTGTCATATTCTAGCACCTTTTTTTTGTATTTCAACAAGATTTTGATATTAAAATATAGTAGTTTGGATTATAACCCCTTCATTCAGACATTAGATATTATGAGTATTAGCTGCCTCTGGACATCGAAACACTAAAGCCTGTGCTCTCAGAAAACTGGTTCTGGCGTTATCCACCATTTGTCTACATTCATGACATTTGCTCAAGTAATCAGAAAAGCGGCATATCTTGTTGTTTTCTATTTCAAGCGCTTGAGGCCAAACATTAAAACTGATATATGCACGGTTCTGACAACCAAGTATTTAGTAAAGCCAATGCATGGCAAACTATTGATTTATTATCAGTCTTGCAGCTCTCGCCTTGGGGGAACCGTAATAGCCCTATTGATGAATCCCCCTCGATCTACCAAGGATTAAATGAGGGGCTATTTTATATGGTTTTGTTCCTCATGCTCATAAAGCCCTCCTCTCCTGTTAGGTGACAGCGTAGTCCTTTGAACATGAGTGCCTTTAAAGTTTAACCTAGGATTTATCGGTGCATGATCATGAGATGGGTGCATAAATAAAAGCATTGACGGATACATCACCACCCAAGGTCACACAGAAACTATCCCTTCTCAGAACAAGTGTTTATTAGGGAGGGCACTCTCTTGATTAAAACATGATTTAGATTGGGATCTGGGACGAGGGACATTTAGCTTCGTTCATTATTTCTACACAGCATAATGGCGGTATTAAAACATTAAGGTCTTATAGGAGGCAAATGTTTTTCGAAAGGTTTGTCATGACTTACTGACTGTACATAAATTGGTGACACAAATTAACTGCACATCTTAAACCCTTATAGTGACTTGTTAATCACACTGGTTTAAATTGGTTTTCATCGTTAGATGATTTTAGCAGGTTAGTATTTTAAGAACATGACAAGTGTAAGTATACATATATTCTGGTCGATGCACATTTCATCACACAATATGACATCTGATGAAGGTGTCTACTGAAGTGGAAATACTTTTTTGTTCAATATAGGAATGTCATTTTACATTTCTACAACATGTATCCATCTCTGAGTTGCCCGATATTGTTTTTGACGTTAAATAAACAGAAGCCTATTGCATCTGCAGTCTGACACTTGATATAAGAATAATATTTGCCCCAAGTTTGAGGTTTCTGGAGGTCGTAACTAAAGCGCAGAGTTTATTCTTGGACCAAGTGGTTTGTTCAACATAGACTGCTTAAACGCAAACGGATTACACGCTGGAAGGCAAAGAAGGAACTCTAGAGGGTGCTTTGATCACTAGTTCAAAATCCATTACTTTGGCTCAGTGGAGACAAGGAGATCCAGCAGTATAAATTAACATCAAAGGCAGATCAGCTAATGGAGAAAGGTCTACCCCATACCCAAAGACAGTAAAATGACTGTGCCAATACGTACCTGTTTTAATTATTCTACATGATTCAAGAACATGGCTTGAAGCTAGTGTTAAAATACAGAAAATGAAATGTTTCTATTCTTTGAATAATTTAGTTTTGGTATGTTTTTTTTATTATCTCTACAGGATACAGGAGAAATTCTTTGACTTTTTTACTTGATTTATGTAAGAACAGTTTCGAATTGTTTCGTTTAAGTAAACACAGCCACTGCAATTGCAGCCCTACATCAACAAGGAATTACAAATGGGGCTGCCAACATGTAATTTGCAAAAACAAAATTGTGACTTTATTACATTTAATTATCATAAATTGACCATGGTTACTTTCCTTTAGGGCTTGTGTGTTCCATGTTATATTCAAGATCTTGGCTTTGAGTGAAACAGAAATAATAAAACTACTTTCATAGATAACTTGTAACTGCTTATAACTGCAGGTTTCTCTTTAACTTGTTATTTTTTTATTGTATAATTTCCCCCATGTAAAGCTGTCACTTTAATGTCAGAGAATATTCAGTTGTTTTGGGTTTTCTTTCAATTTTTTTCTAAAATACTGACTATATTCTTGGAATATTACCTCCAGCTGCCTTCATTTGTAGACTTTACGAGTTTAAAGACTTTGCTCTCATTAACTAAGACCCGATTCCAGTGAAGCTGCAGTGGCTTTTTAAAGCACAGGAACTATTTTATAGGGAAATCATGGGCACATGTTTTGGCCTCCGGAAGGCTACATTTTTCATGCTCCTTTCACTATATCCCAAAAATGCACAGGGGCTACTCCCCATTTGAAATTTGTCATGTTTAGTATCGGAGAAGATAATCTCAAGTTATTTATTTCTTTAAATATAAGCATAAATCCAAGACGGACAATGTGGTTGTGCATTCACCCTCTGGCTTCAACAAATGTCAGCTAATAAAGACATATGTGCTGCTTGGAATTCCCTTTTCTCCCGCAGTGCTGTGAAGGTTTTAGCGAGCAAGATGATGGATAAATTTCCCAGAAGACAAGACCTTTTAATTAACTGTCTTTTGTCATTAACTGGAGCAGCCATAAATCTCGATGGCTTATACGGAAACCCAAAGCTAAAGCCTGCCTTTGCCCAGTTCCATACTCATAAAGCAGTGAATGTAAACAAAGATGAGTATGAAATAGGACTAAAGCACAGTTTGTTGTTGTCATGCTTATTAAGTAACCAGCACTCCTGTCCTCTTCGCACTCAGAGCTAATGAGTTAGCCCTGGAAGTAATTGTCTTATCAGTCTCATTAACACTGAGGCTATTTCTTAAGTGTTCTGCCCACTTAACTGTTTTTATTTGTCTTTGCTCTAAAGCAAGAGAGGGCTGATTTAATATTTTTTATTTCTCTTGAAAACTATAGTATTTCTCTAGTACATTGACATGGCTACTGGGTAAAAACTAAAGGTTTGGACGGAGCTTTGCTTCTTACAATTAACACTTAAGATGATGAAAGCACTTGCAAAGGCAGTACAAACCATACTTTGGTGTTTCATTTGACCTCTTGTTAAGATTTAAAAAAAAATAAGACACATCTTAACTTAACATTAAATTATACCCTCGTCCTTTATTATGATGGATCTATGTTTGAATTTAAATCCAAACACTTGTTTACATGACATTAAATACAATAAATAACGCTACTGCTCATGCTAACCCCTCCGAAAGCAAAAACATTTATATTTAACAAAAAAAAAGAAATGACTTGGGTAGATGTGACACGGCTATTTAACTAAACACAAGAGGTTGATCTCCTATCACCTGTGTTTTCAACAAAGCACACCTTGGCTACAATGTCCACCGTGTCAGCCACCTCGTCACACCTCCAATGCTAATGAAGGCAAACAGGAGAAGGTGGGTGGGTGTGGGCACAAAGGGTGAAATCATGTTCCGGTTGTTCCATGTCAGCGTGAGCATCTTACCGGCTCTGACAGATCGGCCAATTAACCTTATTTACAGCGTCTCCCCTCATCCTCTAACGAGCTCCGCTGGGCTTCTTTCTAATAACGAGCTGCTGGGATTGGGGACCGTTGGTGAGCTGCTTCCAATTGCGTTTGTCTTGCAATTATTAAGGTGACAGGAGAGCGGTCCATCTACTCCTGTCCTGCCTGGATATCCATGCTGTTGTACATGTTGTTTTGTATGATTGCTACGCCTCATGTGGAGTTGCTAGGACTTCAATTAGTGTAACCATAGTGCAGTATGATTTTGGTTCACAGGGAGACATTAATGCCAATATAATGGGATTATCTCCCCAACACAAATAAAAGACAATGGGGGCTCTTTTACTCAATGTTTACACGCCTGAGTAAACAAGTGTGAAGCTCCTTAATGCAGTTCCTTATCCAGCCGCCTCTTTAATTGGCAGACAAGCGATTGTCACTGAGGTGTGCTTGGATAGGAGGGAGATAGACGTGTAGTTCTTGCACAGAAAATCACCAGTTTTTTGTGTCAAACTATTTGAAATATACTTTCACAGTTGAGTTCCTCATTTATTTATTTTCAGAAAGGTTTTAAAAGTTGTAGTTGCTAAATTCAATGTTAGTTGCAATGGCCTATTGGCCCCTCTTGATTGGACCACACTTTGTTACACTTCACATCTCAACTAAACATCAGTAAAGGCTCACAACAACATCTAGCATAATTGTGACACTTTATTTCTACCTTATTTTCGACAATAGGCCACAGACAGACACACAAACACATATAAAAGCACTTGAAATGACTTAGTGACATAGTTATAATAGCTTTCTCCAGGAGCACATTTGAGGAACCATGAAGACACACACAGACTGTTAAACAAAACTAGCCGTTGGTGTTGCATGTGGTGAATACACAGATGAAGAGGTTTTAGCTTCAGTCAAAGAAAACATCTGCTGTTATAAATATTGAAATCTCAAGTCCCTGAATGTGAAGTCTGAAAAAAACAAAAAACATTTTGGCCAACGTGTTGAGTTTTCTTTGCTATTATCTCAGACATCGAGAATATTCCTGAACACCAAGCCATTCTTTCTTTTCACCTCCAATACACATGACAGTTGAAAGGAACATTGTTGTTAATCATGCTCTCCAGTTTACAATGGGGTGTCATTTTTGTAAAGAACATATTTGCCTTTCTCTGCAGTCACACCAATTGTCCACTGTATAGAGAACTTGTGTTTAACTTTTTGATCTTGTCAAAGTTTCATCCCCTACTTTATCTTTGACAATTTGTCTTCTGTCAAAAAGTTCTCCTTACCAAGCAAAGGGAAATAAACTTTGTTCTGGTCATTTGTGATTCATCTATTCAAGAAAGCATGCCTTTAGAGCAGATACACTCTCCGCTCCATGACCTTCGCTGGACAACCGTTGGCTTCAGGGCAGTGATTTTAAGGTCCCCACTGTGTTTGCTGTGGATGCCTGTGGAGACGCTAATGCAACCATAGTGCACGGTTTTGAAATGGTACTGTGAGCAGGTGCTTAGAATCCTCTTCTTTTCAACCTTTAGCCTTCTAAAAGAACTTGGAAAATATTCAAGGAGCCATTTTTATGAAGCAAAGGTGCTGTAAAACTACAGGCACAAACACTGAGATCACTTAACACAAAGCAGAGCCTATACCATCTTTATGTGTGTGTGGGTGGGTTAGTGCATTATTTGTCTTGATACCTTTGGTCCAGTTTATTGCCCTAAATGCCTCTCGGGCGTTTTTACTCACGTATAACGTTGTTTACAAAGTCAATACGCCCAGTTAATGTCCACTCACAATAGCCAATATATGGCAGTGATCCATACCCACTGATGTGCTTAAGGAGCTTATAATGTCTCATGTCAAGTTTATGTTTTTATATCTATCTCAGTAAGTGCTGTCACCAAGCCAAACTGGCTTGCTGCTGCAGGAACAACTGTCCCAAGGGGTTGTTTTTAAAAGTCTCACATTAAACATCATGTCATTTAAGCCACCATTACGTCACAGTAAACATTTTCCAAATTGGAAAAAGTGTATAGAAACAAAGTAGACAATCAAATTAAATCATTTAAAAGCAGAAATTACCAAAACGTCCTGCTTTCAGCTCTCAGATTTGAATATTTACGTATTTATTCATTTTAGAAATTATGAGAGTCAATAATAAATAGAATACATATATTTATTTGATTTAAAAAGGCTTATTGGAAAACACTTGTACATGTGTGAAAAAATGCTTTTATGATAGTTATTCATGTTTCATTTGTCTTCATTTTCCATATTGTCTGATAGCCGAGTTTCTTCCCGTTAAGTGGGGAAGAAACTCAGCTTTCAGACAATATTAACAATCTTTAGCTAAACGAAACAAAAGGTTAATAACAAAGGCTCTGAATTAGCCCTGAGCGAAAAAATGCTAACACACTTAGCACAGAACTCATCGTAAAATACCCTTATTACTTATCGGATCTGCACAAACAAGATATCGATTAGACATATAAGTATCATCACTGAGCGATCAGAACTCGCTGCGAAACGACAACAAACAACAACAAAATTAGCTTTACGGAGCCAAAAAGGCTAAAAACGTCTTACCTTTGTTGTTTTCTGATCAAAAGTTGTGTTCAATGGCATTAAAACGATAAAAACGCTGCTGAAGGTTAATATATAGGTTAATCCAATATGTGTGTCACTTTGAAATGATAACTGATAATCCATCATTCCATTTTAAAGGTCCTTACACACCAAGCCGATTTTCGATGTCGATAGACGTCGGGCTGTCGATGAGCGTCGTGTAGCCCTACTCAGATTGGTGTGTCTTGGTGTGTACTGCACCGTCGTGTCTTTTCGGCCGTGCCAACACCTTCCGCCGCCGATTTCGACATGTTGAATCGGGAGGCTGTCGGCTAAAGGCCGTCGGCCAAAGAAATTACTCTGATTGGCTGTTCAGCTTAGCGAATCAGTGCATGAGAAACGAAACGGAAGTGAGGGACCCAAACAAACTATTAAGAAGGCAAATCTGAGATTTCATTTAACTCCGGCTCTCGACACAGGTTCGGGAAAGCCCCATGAGCTTCTCGCTGTAGAGTGAAAATGGAACGCACACGCTAGTTGTTGTTTGTTTATATCACGCAGTCTGTTCTTCTTCTCTCGGTGTATCACGCAGTCTGTATTCCGGTTGTTGCCTCTTTTGAATGAGGAATACACACTACCGACGCCTGCTGGTAAGGAGAGTTATTGCCACTCACGCATGCGCAGTTCGTACGTGCTTCTTGGCCGTCGGCTGAAGTCTTTGCGGTGTGTTCCAGTGCGAAACATGGCCAAGACGCAGGAGACGTGAGGCGACGTGAGGCGACGTGAGGTGACGTTCCGTCGGGACGTGTTCTTTGGTGTTCTTTGGTGTCAGTTTGGTGTTTAAGGACCTTTATGTCAAAAATGGAGATTTCATATTGGCTGCTACCAGAGTGTATGACAGCTTCTGGTTTTGGGTATTCTGGCTACGCATCACTCATTCACCAATGGGTAATGTTTAGATGGATTTTAGGAACTTCCCCTCAATTCTATTGGCTCTAACGGTTAAAAAGAGGTTTCAATCATCAAAATCGACCGAGGGGGGCCAGAGATATGGAAAATGCACCCAAATGACCCCAGAAGTGTCTTTTTTTTTTTCTAAATCTCTCTAAAAATATCAAATGTAACTTATTTTGCATCAATCTTGATACAGGGTACTTATTATATGTTATAGTTTGGATTCCTAAAGCTTTTAGTCTACTATCCCATCATTCAAGGGTGGTTTTCACTAAGTAATGTTTTTTCTTTGGACGGACACTATAATTTACATTTGTTTACTATGTTCAATCTGAATTTACTTGAAAATAAAAAATGTCTATATTGATTCTGACTTTTCCAAATCCAACTCACAGGTTTATCATTGCTTTGAGAACAAAGATTATTAATTTACCCCTTTTAGAAGTGAAGATATAGTCAATTGTTCTGGGAATGTCATTTTCGAGCCTGAGGCCTGAAAAACAGGCTCGGGGCTTAACTGGTTAAAGAAGGATTCTTTGCACACACAAGAAGCACTTTAAATTAAAAGACCAAAAGCAGCTCATGTAAAATATAGAGCCTATGAAAAACGGCACTTCACATCAAGGGTTATTGTTAATATAATGTATATGTGCAAGCCGTGACGGAAAGTGTACTGTAATTCCGGTAGCTGCCCTTCTTGAGAAAAGAAAGCCAGCGGTTCCCAGGCACTGCAGAGACATCAGAGAAAATGTAGCATGTCATCTTCTCTAATGCAGCAGCAGCAGCAGCAGCAGCCATCTGATAATCAAGCTGGCAAGCAGCACTCCCTTTTATTTGAACTGTAAAAGTTGATGAATCAGACTTGGCTGCACACTTACGACCCTTCCAGCCTTCTCTCCTTTGTCTGTAGTTCGGCCAAGAGACATGTGCCTCATCCATCTGTTATGGCACCATGCCCTCCAATATGCTACCCTTCACGATGTGCATGGGGGGATCAATTCCATCCATTTCAATCACACATGCCTCTGCAAATAAAGAGGTGCTCATCGTCTCATACTCCAACTTTAATAAAAACCTCCCAGAACTTTTAAATACATTCATATCATTAGATGGAATGATATTACAAAATATGTATTTGATCACGTTCTAGCAAAAAACAAAACTGCACTACATCATATTGCAAATGTACTTATGACTTACACATATTACATATTTAACGCTTTGAGTAGTCATGCAGCACATTTAAAACTCAAATATTTATGGGTACAAATATGTATATAGCAGAATAGTCCCTTTCTTGTATTGAAACACTCTGGGGAACTCCAGTACAGCAGCTGACAACAAGCTGTCTTTAGTTTATAATGCCAGTGTCAGTCTTGCTTGTACTAAATATATTAGAACACACTGTGCTTTTTCCTTCCCTTGTACAGGCTTTATCATTTGTAAAAGAGAATAGCAAATTACCGAGTGGCAGGTGTCAAAAGGCTTATATAGCTATTCAAGCCAAGAGAACCACTTCACAAAGCAGAGTTATTATTACAGTACTTTGCATCATCGTTTGTTTCTTCATCATTATACTTTTTTGCTAGATCTAGTTTCTAATTAGCTATTTTAGTCATCCCTTTCCTTTGTTTGTGTCAATAACATGCTACCATAGCTCAGGGGGACAGGATGGAAGGGGGCTGCAACAGACATATGTGTCCAAGGAGACACATTCTGCTGATTCTGATGAATGTTTAACTAAAGATATTGCAAAACACTTGTCCTCTTGAACTACAACGAGTTAATATTTCCATTAAGCTGCACCCAACTGCCCGATGGGATATGCTTTTATATCTTTTTCATTGTAAACTTCAAACATAAAGGCAGAAGCAGGTAATTGTGATGTGGATTCAAACATGCTTACTGCTGCTTATAGCAACATTGCAATGTTTATGTAGACTGAGTCACCATATCTTCCGCAGGGCTTGATATCCGCTTCATAAGGATATATTCATGGCCACATCAAACGGAGAGAGAAAGAGTTGTCGCATTTCCCCGTAACAGCAGCTGTATCACTAACCTTCACTGTACAATGAACCATAAGGATGCTTTCAGTTCAGAGGCAATACGCCTTCCTAACCATCCTGGCTTATGGCTCATCACAGACAGCCTGCTGTGCTCTGCCTTCTTTTCTTTTGTTCTAATTTCTATTTCTGTCCTCTGGACATGATCCTCATTGTCAGTTGTCAGCCTCAGCCATGGAAAGCCTTTTCTGGCCTCCCCAGAGTCTCCTGCTCCAACAGCCTTGGCAGGAGGGGGGCAGTCCACTTGCCTACCTCCTGCCTTTCTATCAGGATTACTGTCACTTTACATTTTGGTGTTATGTTGATTGGTTTTCTGGTAGATGGTTTGATTTGTTGGAGCTTAAGAAGGGCTTATAAATTATTGTTACACCATTGTCATATCTGCTGTGTTACCTTTTGTGAAGCCTAATTTCTACAGATTTGGATGACAAAGACATGGAGAAGTGTGACCATATTATAGAATATATCTCTGCCCATTATTTTGTTGATTGGCACTTAAGTGAAATGCAATTGTTTTATTACACTCCAAAATACATGTCAGTTCAGTTCAGGGTTTGTACTGTCTAATATATAAAAACTGTTACACAGCTGAACAAGACAATTATCTGCTTTCCACTAAATTAGATATTCATATTGAGATTCAATTATTTCCAGGACAGACTCATTGCAAGTATCGTAACCTTAGGCATGCTTGCTTCCAATCTGTTTTATCTTTAAAAAAGAAATTCTACATTTCATCATAGAATTCTTCATCTGATATTCCTCTAGAATACCTACAAGGGAGACAAAAACACCTCTTATATTTACTGTCAAGATAAATGGATTTTTCCAATTTTTCAGCCACAACTGTGGTCAGATGTTTCTAGGTGCCACCGTCATATCTCTTGTGTAGCTCAGCACTTTTAAGGAACATAACCGCTTCTCTGCCTGTCAGAGTTGTCTTCTTGTGTAAGTGCAGAGGTGGACAGATTGTGCCCGGCCTTGCGTGCACATGGCCTTTTGTTTTGCGTCCCTTTGGACCTCCCTCTCGTGACAGGCCCTGTGTTCAGGTGGAAACCCCGCTGAGCACCATGCCGGCAGGTTAAGTGCTCAATCGCCATGGGAACTGCAGACAGACAGGCAAAGAATGGTTTTCTATTCTTTCCTTAATGGGTTGTCATTTGTGCAGAAATATTTCATGTATTGCTAATATCATGTTTTATGCCTTTTTTTTATAATTTTATTGTTATTTGTTTTATGCTGATTACCATATGCCCACAGGTCTTGGGGACATTGAGTTGCATTTCCGTTGCTGTGTGCTGTGTCATTTACTTTTCTAAAATTGTTTTATACAATCAACCAAATCAAGTATTTCTGAGTACTCATACCATGGTTTAAAACCTTTCATTCGATTAGGGCTGCACAATGAGGACAACAACATAGCAGAAGTGTAACACACCTATAAAGAGGTCTAAACATAGACAGTTCTTTTTGAAAGTGTGATAACCTACTTCCAGTTTAGTTTATTAATATTATTAATATTTATAACCTAAATTGTTTTTCGCTATTTCAACATATATCCACATACCCATATTATCCCCTTAATACTAAACACCATTGTTAAGAATAGCAGCTGAAGCATCCTAAAAACATTCTAATTCCATGGAAATCATGTGTTATCTTTGTCCACATCATCATTTTAAACACTATTCCAATCTCCCTTAACTGTCCACATTAACCAGAACACATCAGTCCTGTGTCACGGGGACTAGGACGTGAGAAATATTGAGCTGCAATGTGTCGATGAATCATATGCCCACTTTGTCGTCTGGTCTTCCTCCTCCGCTATTGTTTGCCATCTTCTGTTCTTCTGCTCGAGGCGTTTGCTGAACAAGCAGCTTTCCTGCTGCCAATTTCTTGACTGTTGAAAGTCTAAATGCCTCACCGCAAATGTTTTCACGAGATAATTCCCAGAGAGCAAAGATTTAATTAAGTGTGCTACATTTTTCTTCTTCTTCTGGATCTTCTGTTCATCAGTGTAGTACAATGCAGAAGTACTCGCTGGGTGTGAACCATTCATTGCAATCAATTTGAACAGGCATTGTCTCTTTATTGTTTGTTGCTCCTCTAGCTCTGGATGTCAGAAGTGTTTAATGAGGGTTTTATCCATAAAAATTGAACACATTTGACTTTGTACATGACACAAGTAAACATGCTGACTGTGGCACTTGTTTTAGTTAGAAACGGTGAGAAGTAATTGGCCGAAAATTGAGTGTCTGTGACTACGTTGGCAGTATAAAAGTGACCCTTACTTTGAGGACGTTCTTCATTTACTATTCCATCACAGTTTGTTCTATGATTGCAGTTTTTCACCACTGTCATTTGGAGAAACACTTGCTATACTATTATGGATATTCAGCTGTGAACACCTTGAAGATATACACTTGTGTTCAACACCTCACACACCTTACAACATATTTCAGAATCAGTCAAACCATGAAACAAATGGCATGAATTATTAAGAATACTATTTTCATTTTTAAACACAACATTATCTACCAATGTATGACTGACCACTAAATAGTGATTGGTATATCAGTAAGAAAGATAAAGGCAATGTGATCTACAACAGGGGGCATGCAGTCTGCTATGAAACACCAACATGTGGAGCCAAGAATAGAAAATAATCTTATAGATTGGTTGGAAATGGAGGTTTTATGATAGAGGACAATGACTCCTACACTTACCAAAGTAAACATCAGATTTTACGGCTGCACTGAACACACACAGCCATCAAAACCCTCCCACCTCTCGTCCTGCTAATATTTGGACTCTCTGGATCCCCCTTATTATCGACCTCTCCTCAATGTTCAACTCGCATGTGACTTAAAGGATCTTTGGGTACTTTCATTTACCTGAAACTCAAACATGTACTTACAATTTTTGCTCTGAATGGATGTCGGTATGATTGCATCCCCGCTGACCTTGTTATAAAGGGTGAGAGGCACTGCGATTGAGGGAGATGGAGGCGGCTGAGAGAAGAAATGGGTCGGCTGCATTCTTCTCTGCAGGTTCTCTGTCAGGCAGACACAAGAGCAGTGATGTGACTAATGTTGTAAATGTGCTGGCGTGCTTACAATATGGGCTGCTTGAGCGAGCCGAGCCAATGGGTGCCGTGTTGCCTGTCTCCTCTCCCACACGTCTCACATATTCCACAGAAGCAATTTAAACTTTTTGTCTCACTTGGTTTTCCACGTTAACTTGATAGAAATAGTGCGACACCGTGCTGAGAGTATGTTATTAGCTTTTGGAGAGTCAAATACATGAAGACTCAACCATGACTTTTTCAACATCCAAAATCATTTAGTCATCATTGTTTAATATTTTTCTTTTAGTATTAATTATATTTCTCATTGTACTTTGGCTGCTCTGCTTGCTATGAGACCAGCATTTACAGGTTTAGGTATGAGCAATAAACAATGGAACATTTCACCCCCCTTCAAATGTTCCTCTCAATGGCGTAGTGACAACTTTAAACACACGCCTCCAGTTTGGCTTGTCCCTGCTGTCAGATTAATTTACATCAACCTGTCCAAGCGTGGGGAAAATAACTGATCTGGAAAACATCTGAGCCATTGTCCGAGTGACTTTATCATCTATTTTAGGAATAACAATACATGTAAAGTTAACAGTTTGCATGCCTTCTTTTAAGTCATTGTGTTTTGAAAGAATATTAATAAAACAAAACCGGTTGATAATGAAAGAATACCCAAACATTTTCAGAGAAATATTAATCAATGTCAAATGAAAGAAGCAAACCGCTCAGATTAAACAAAAATATTTGTAAACATGAAACACTGTTCTAACTGAATTAAAAAAAAAGTTCTATAGTATTTGCATAGTTTTTTGTGCACTATGCAATTGCAGTTGTGCCCAATTAATCACATTAGTTTGAACCTCTATTCCACATTTTCCATTCATTTTTAAATACATAGCTATGACATGTTTTTTTAGTGTGGGGGGGTTGAAATGCATTAACTGTATTAGGTGTGTGCATTTAATTCTCTACAACCTTTTAAGGGGGGCGCCTCGCCATCCGTCTTTGTCCAAAAGCATTTATTATTTAGTCTTTGAGAGCACAGAAGTGTTTTTGGTGACAGGGGGCAATGTCAGAATGGGTCCTTTTTAAGTGCATCTAACCCCCGTTCTCCCTTTGCACACTCCAGGGAAGCCTGTCACTGTAGATTTGTTTAAAAGAAGTACATTGTGACAATTATTGCTTCCTCCATTTACTCTTTGTTAGTCCATTGGTGTCATAGAGTACATTCAGTGAGAGTTAATTATTTTCCAAAAATATTTCTAGTCTTCATGGTTCTCATTCACATTCACTTCTTCACATTTTCTGAAACAGTATGGAGGAAAGGTCCAACGGAAATTACAAATGAAAAGGTCACATCACCTTGCAAAATACGAACATTTATTTTCAAGTTTTTATTTTGTTGAAAATGCATCTTACTTTTTCAGGCGTCTAGCGATGCAGATAATTGTCTACATGCACATCTCTCTCAATGTGACAAATTACAGCAATTACAACTGATGAAGTTCAAGGATGACACCATTATGATGATCTAATAATGGGCCCAGCCCACCTGACAGGTGCTAATAGGAAAGTGCCGAAGGACATTTGGTGATGAATGAGTATACCTCTTTGTGTATTGCCTTTTTGTCAAACTCACCTATAACCTGGCTCTAAGTAAACCTGCCCTCTGGGTTTCAAAATTCCCCAAAAGCTCATATGTGGTATGAAAAAGCTTGGTCAATGCAAAATGTAATATCCTGTCAGGAGCTGCCTTTTAGATTTTTACATCAGATTAATGCATATCTGTGAAATTGGATTTGAAGTATCTTAACTGTTTGGAGACAGCTCTTTGAAGCAGTCAGATTGAGTTAACATGCAGCAACAATACATGGGAACAGGAATATCATCATCAAAAAACTCGCAATTTGTTATCTCAAACTACACACCATGTTATTTAATTAGCATGGACATTGCTACAACCTAATTGTAGCCGTTTCAAATCCAAAGGTACTCTTCATATCAACAATTTAATCCATGCTCTTTACAGTTTAAGCTTATTTCTACTTTAACTCTAATCACTACTTTGATCTGCAAACACCCACATAGTCGTTTTCACTGATCTCTTTTTATCTTGCTTGTCTCTTCCTTTAAGTTTTGATTAATATTTCTCCCTATCTCAGCATTTTTGTGCATAGTCGATATTCAGACAGCCTTATGTGGTTTTTGATGCTAAAAAGTGTTTACCTTTTTTCAAAAAAATCCTCTAACAATCACAATGATATCTAGAGTCCATTAGCCTTGAAGGTTTGCTGGGATTGTATTAGGAGGCCTTGGGACCCCCTGCTGTGTCGGGGCCTGCAGGAACAGCTGAGGGTGTGGGCAGAGCAGCTGGTGGCCAACCTCCAGACCCCGCTCTACTCCTCTAATGGCCCCGTCGGCCGCCTCGCTGTCGCAGCCCCGCAAAACAATCCCCCTGGGGAGAAGCAGGCCACAGTAATAAGAGAGAAATGTTTGTAAATATCCACCAAAAGGGCAGAGGCAATGACAGCACATCAAATATGAATGGCCTGTCTACTGGTCCACTAATGTGTTTGTTCATAAGTGAGCACATTAAGACTGAGATGGTGTAGGTGGCCTGCTGTGAACTGCCTGAGGATTTCTGTTTTCTTAGAGTGAGTAATGATTGGATATTGAAGAGATTATGGTGTTGCATTTGCGGGCTATATCCACTCGAACTTATGTTTAACAACTCTTAACACAAATGGGTTTTTTAAAAACCTCTGGCATTGTCTGTTTTTATCAACTGTCAGTGCTTTCTGGTAGTTTATCACAAAGGGCATGAAGCCAACCTTTTTTCACTGAAGTTTCTTCATTGCTGCTTAGTAATGCCGTCAACAGCTTATCGTTTTGAAGAACTCTGGGTGCAGTAAAGTGCTGGTGCAGATCCAGGATGTGGGAGTGGGCTGATTCAAGACCTCCCTGCCAACACTTGAATGCACCACAGTAAACTCCCATCCAACTATTAATACATCTAAATACATGCAGAGCTCCAACAATTAGTCCACTGATCTTGTCATCAATCTGCATGAAAATAATAGACAACTATTTTGATAGTTCATTAATCAATTAAGTCAAGTAAGCAAGCATAGAACATGTGGACACCTAGCTTTTTTCTGTTGTGCGTCATCTTTCGAGTTTAAATCTGACTAAACAAGATGTTTAAAGATCATTTCTGACATTTTTATAGACCAAGCAATTCATGAATTATTAGGTTGCATCCTTATCGAACTGCATTTACCACACATGGATAATACATTTGTTTTGGTGTTTAAATATACATTACACAATATACATATTAAAACGAATGCAACCAGCAGGAGCTGCATATAATGATCACATTCATTACTACTATCTACGTACATTATGTGCACTTCCATTTTCACACCCAGTGTTAGCAGCAATGTAATAAAAGCCTGAAAATCAGTAAGTCTTTGCACTCATGGTGTATATAATTGTAAAACTGGTCGCCTGGTGCCATCTTCAATCTATATGTTCAATCTTTTATTTTTTAAATGGTTATTATGTCAAATGACCTGCATTTGTGTTTTCTGTTCTTAAATGCTGCATTGCATCTCGGCACAAAGCTACAAGAAAATAAAGAGGGTATTTGTCTTTAAAAGCACATTTAAACAGACAATGGATTTCAGGACCTTTTTCCAGCCACATTACTGGTGATTTTCTGCTTATATTAGATTTTCATTGCTAAAGACACAAAGAAAGATGGTAATCAAATAAAGTAATACAATATAAATTAAACAACTTAACGTGCTGTTTTAGAGCTTGGCCTCTAACATACCCTAATGAAAAAGGAAAATGGAGTGGAGGGTTAGGGCGGTGTTTTGATCAGCATGTCAGAAAGTCTATTTAAATCAATAAATACTTGGAATTCATTGCCTGTTTGGCCACCCTTATGGGGAGCTAAACTGAAGAATATGCATTATTTTTAATGGAATTATCCATTCATTGTCTTTGAGATGAATACACTTTGCATGATTTATTAGTTTGTTTTCAATAGTATTGACAACTCTACCATAATCACATGCTTTATTAAAGAACAGAATTGCATAATTGCTGTTTATTCTATGCATTGCTCACAACGTTATACCACTCATTCAAACACACACTTGTGCTATCAACAGAAACCCTTCATTGCTTCCATCTGTACTACAACTCTGGCAGTTTGCTCAACATACAGGTACCAGATGCAGGCATTACTACTGGACTGCTACACCACCTGTTCAAAGATTCTGAAGTTTTTAAATCAGCATCTTCCCAATGTGCTATACTTAGGATTGCTTTAAATAATTCAAACCAACAATTCAAAATACACTGAAACGGGCCTCTCCAACAAGAGAATCATCATCATAACTGTGCTTAAAAAGAATAACATTGATCATAATCCACCACCATAACTAAATCAAATGTCCCATAGATATCTAAATGTCACTACTGTCATGATAGTTGCCGTCCTTCAGATTATGCATTATCATTTGAAGTTTTATTTGTTTTTTTATCCGTACACTTTCACCATACGTCAAATTAAACATAAATGTCAAGCAGCGCTGTGTAGCACATTGTAATTGAGACATTTAGATAAAGTATACCAATATTGAATAATCCACAGTTTGTTTTCATCATAGTAATAGGAAGTCAGTCTGGATTTGGTGCCACACTGTGAGCGTGTATCACATCAGAGGAATATGAAATGGCGTGCTTTAGACCTCGTGGTTCCTTTTAATATCTTTGAGCCAACGCTGTTAGCAATAAGAACAACTGTTGTCCCCAGAGTGAGCGCCGCACCGCGGGGGTTTCACTTGATAACGGGGGGGGGGGGGTTTCATCTCAGAGTGTGATAGCCATCAATTGCTTTGATTCGCAATTATTATGCAACATGGGTTCTTGTTTTTCTTCGCCAAGTTGCATTGAATAAAGTACATTTAGGCAAATTACACACTGATAGCTCACCAAAGGATTCTTGTTTATATCCTTGCTTTCAATACCGCCTATTAAAAATTCTTCTCTGCTAAAATCTCTCCAGCGATGGGGATTACTTCCATTAAAGTTGCACCTTATACTTAAATGGAAAAACCCCATTATTTGCATTTTAAACTGTGGAATATAAATGATATGATAAGCTAAACTAAATGCCTGAAAGTTAGTATATCTCCTCTAATTGGAAGCATTTGAAGATGTGACTCTTTTTATCTCCTACTAGTGAGTACAAGCATGCTCTGCCCTAATCCATTGACTTTAAAATATTCCTTTAAGAGGTTGAGAAGATGAATGTTTATTGCCAGTAATCCCTGACTATGATATACGAGTGCTGTGTTTCTTCTGTTTCTCCAAACCTTGTATGCAAATCACAATTCAGCACCTTGGCGAGATAACACTGCCCTCTTGAAATAAATATATATATATTCTTGTTCCTATAGGTGTCAATTTATGTTATCACCTTCATAAATAATTCCTTATGTCTACATTGACACCTTCTTAGAGGAGCATCAAGGCTATGTCCGGGTTAGCTGTCACCAAAGTGTAAAGGATGTCGTTGTAATCTCTTTATAGCCATAGTGGCCACATGGCTCCGTTACAGAAAATGGCTGAGTGTACTGTACATATTTCACTCCTGAACAAATTAGATGTCCTGATTTATTGAGGCCCATGAGTAACTGTGATATAAATCACTGCAGTTCACATCTTACTCCAACATATAGATAGCAAGAATTTCTAACTCCTCAGCTCTATGCAAACCATAAATCATCCGGCTTTAAGCCAGCCAGGTCTCTGAGGTTATCTTCACTGAAAAACAAAGCCTTAAGACAACTTTGTTAGATATTAAAACTGACAAAACATTGTTAACTTGTTTTAGAATATGCTGTGCCACAATATTTCCATTTTTGTTATTTTTTTTTGTCCTGAGCAGAAGCTGCCTTAAACCATATTTTCTTGGATGAGTACACACGGACTCACTGTCACACCCTTAATGGCTGCAACACATTCAACTTCTCCAGGAAAAACATCCTCTGCTGAGTGAGTCAATAAGGACCAGCCAATGATCCATTTAACGCGTCTATAAAGCATGACCCATTTCCAGCCCACCTGTATTTCTTTGGGCTGAAAAGTTATTTGTAATCACATATTTCTTTACTTAATCCTCTATCTAGCCAGGTAAATATTCATTAGGTTTTTAAGGGAGCGCTGGCCAGGAGATTAATTTAAATTAAAGTTGTTGACATCGTGCATAAACCACTGTGAAACGATATCTTAAGATTGTTTGGTGCAGGGGGGATTTTGTATGCAATAAGTTCTTAAAACGATTTCGTCATACCATATCCAACGTCTGAAACTGAGGACCGAGGAGCATACCAAAGAGTTATCTTTCCAGACTCAGAGCATAGATATACTCAATCTCAAGTGGAGCTTACCATGTACCTGGTGTGTTTTTCTCGAGCAGGCTTTCAAACGGTCAAGGACACGTTGGACATTTTGAACAGTCAGGTCTCTGATGGACACATAGACTGCAGGGGGATGTTGACCTAACACCTTTGTGTTTCATGCTTAATGATGAGCTGCTTCTGAATGTACATGATCTGGAAAAGCTTGACTATACTAGCAAGTAGCTTTTAAAATCTAGCTAGATACCCAGCATGATAGTAAAATGAAAAATAGAGTCTGGATTACAACGTGCAATAATTAACAATTAGAAATATCAGACTCACACAATGAGGGTTATTGTTATGTATAATTGATTTTTACAGGTGTGCCTTATTTGAGATTGTTTGATCTTCACTGAAAACGATGTGATCTATAATACAATAAAATAAAACACGTTTTTTCCTTAACACATGGTAGGATAAAGTGATTCTAGTATATATATCATATCATACATTGCAATTATTTTCACTATGATTACAATGTTTTGAAAAGTCATATTGTCCAATTGAGAGCATGAAACATGTTGTTTTAATAATGTGTTTGGTGGTTTTTGTGTAATGGAGTTGGAGTCCTGCTCCTTTTTGCCTCTTACTATTTTCAAGGCTGGTCGATTGAATCACCTGTGATTAAATAATGAACACCCAATTCAGACGGTGATGGTCAGACTGTGAGGCTTTTGAATTTGAAACATACTGCTTCTTATCAGTTTGTTTAATGATTCATCTTCCCACATATTGTGGTCCTGGAGATAGTTAAAGCTAGCACGTCAAGGTGAAACAGAACTGTTAATACTTGATTGTTTTACTTATCCTATTGTGCATCTGAAGAAGGCCACATCGATATTTCAAATGTGTTTCACTTTCATTTAGTAACCCTGTCTATGCCTAAAATATGTTGTAATTGTGTTGGAAAGCCTCAATTCCACACTAAATCTGTAAGACTTAAATCTGCAATATATATATATTTTTTTTTCTTAATGAAAAGATGGGCTTTCATTCTACAGGATGTAGTTTGCACGAGGTCGGTCGGAATATTAACTTTCCTTTTGAAGCCATGTTCACATTGACTGGGGCCGGAGCAGAGAGTTGTTTCTCTGCCTGATCTGCGGACCCTTGGGAGCCCACAGCAGTCATCTTCCAGATCGCTGCGGGCATTCAATCAAACGCTCCAAAACTCTCCATTCTGAATTCATCAAGTAGAAAACAATAACTACACAATACTATCTTGTGAAAACAACAACAGTACTGACATGTTATATCCCACTTGGCAAGATGCTAATGCCGGCACCTTTATTTCATAATTCAACCAATTTCATTTTGACATCAGATAAGGATAAACAAGGCTCATTAGCATCTCTCTAATTAGATCTCTGCTATGACTCTGTAATTAGCTAAAAAACACTTCTTAGATCTCCAAAGTTACATCAAAAGAAAATATTCCTCAATTAGAATTCAGTCCCATGTAATTTTCCCTTTGTTTACCTTTTTTTGAGTTACAGCCTGATTAATATATAGTGGTTGACAGCAAGCATCCATAAGATTTCCATATTTTCCTGCCCACCTCACTAATGGTTCTTTGCCTTATTTAGAGCCATCCACACTTTTGCAATACACACAATCATGCAGCAGACCTCATGGTTTACAAAGTGGGGCAGAAACAAAGTTCTGATATCAGCTGAAAATGTGGGGCAATGATGAAGACGAAGATTCACCTTTTTAATACATCTCTAGGCTTTATAACCCAAGTTTTGCCAGTTGGTACACATTAAACCCTGCCATCAGGTATCTGAAAGACAAATGGCAGATCAACGTGGAAGAGGACATCACAAACGTGTAGTTTTGGCTTTAAAATGTATTTCCCAGACAAATCATTTTTTCAAATAGAAACTAGAAATAACTCTTACTAAATCCCAGTATTGTTGAATACAATTTAGAAATAACTTAAACAACATTTCTCTTTATTTTAGTTGAAAGGAAGAATAGCAATGTATTATTTTTTTGGGAGTAATTACATTATCCACATTTCCATCTTGGCATTGGATGGCTGCACACACAGCATACATTTTTAGAGCATATTAATCACCTTCTTCTTAGCCAAACTATTCAATTAAATGGCCAGCTCGATTGATGAAATTGTATTAAACTTAATTTATTTGATTTAGTGTTAGGTTAGGTTGACTATCTATGCTAACACATGCAGCCTATAATTGCCAACCACATCTGAAAGTGAGGGCTTGACAAATGTGTAATGCAGTCTAATTGCATCATCTTCTACAACACTTTTTGTAGTACATTGGTTTTAGGCTTGAATAAGATATATATAATGTTTAGTATGCATATTAATATCCCAGTTGTAGCCCCCTGCAATGAACTGGAATAACCCATTGATGTATTTGAAATTGTGGCAGAGACCTTGGCCACAGATTCATATATGTTGCAAACTCAGTTCTCTATGCCCTGCAGTCTGAATTTAAAGGTATCTAGTTTGTCCTGAATTTCAGTAATTCATGAGTCGTGATTCCCTACTGAAACACTTTTAATGAAGGTAGACATTTGTATTCACCTTAATCACCACCTATTTCCTACATCTTTTCTGATTATTTATTTTTCAACTATTATTATCCTTACATATGGGCTGCTGCTGTTCTATATCCTCCGTATTGATTGTCATGTGAAGCCTAGAGGAATAAAGGATCTTTGAGTGACCCGCTCGATTAATGGGGAATTATTCTGTCACTCAAGTCTTTGCCTTGCTATAGACATGTCATGGTTTTCAGATGTCGCTCCCAGGGCTGCTCACTGAACCTGTCATAACATGATTTGTTGAGAAAGGCCTTTTAAATATGAAGTGCCCGATATTTAAGGGAAGTATGGCACATCATTCAACGACTTATCACACAATGTGGAGTGTACCAGACCTTTGTCAGTGGACTATTATTTCTCCATATTTGCCTCTGGCTGTCTAAGTAATTGGTCAGTGTATTGTCATACATGTCTTTTTCATGCATTTACACTGTAGGATTCATGACCAGTCTGCCATGTGCTACGGTCCTTATCCCTACTGCCACCCTCTGTTAACCTCAGGAGTGTACACACTACCATATGTTTGAAATGCATACAAATCTGTCCGCTGCTTCAGCGGATGTCTCACATGTGAGGGTTCACACCTCCCGCGCATATCTAACCAGTAGGGGTCCAGCAACAAGATCATAGCCCCCCACTGATATCTCCCTACCATCATTTCCAGCTAGGTTTGATAGAGCACCTTTCCATGGCAAAAGCAGCACAACGTATGATCGAACTTGGCATGCTAGTACTGGAGGAATGTTCTTCCAATGGCTGCCTAGGGATTTATTCTTTGAAGATTGACGCCTGATGACTATTGTTTTTTGTCGATCATAATCAATTACTTGACAAATATATATATTTTAAGTCCTAATTATAATCATACATTTCTTCTTTCCTCAACACATGCACTAGTTGTCATTATCATAACTTAGGTTAATTTTTAGAAGAATTGGAGAAAATCAACTAACAGTTTTAGAAAACAGATGGAGGATGAGTGGTTGGATTCATATCAGGTATATTCAAAATAAATTATGAAATAAAAGTCATTTCTGCCAGCTGTTGGTTTATAGCGCGCTGGCACAAGATCATCTTTGTTCAGGAAGGATTGGCAAGTTTGTATGAAATGTTTTGAAACATCACTGCTTTGATCACTCGGCTGTGACGGTAACATACGAAATGGGTTTTTATCAAACAGAGTAGCCTACAACTGAATACAAATTACAGCAGGACATAATTATGTCCTGCAAGTCGAATATATCATCCATACCCATATTAAAGATGGCAATATATATACATTCCCTGTCCATTTCCAGCTATTTCAATCTCATTTAATGATGTAGTGTTATTAATATCTCCTATAACTCCCTCTCTCCTCACCACTCCAATTAATTTTTCAAGGCTTTGGGTCAGAATGAAAATGATGTTGCTTGAGACAGTAAAAGCACCAGTGTCAGGCCTTTGCAAAAGGAAACAAAAAGACTACATGAGCTCAGATCAGAAATGAAGTAATGTGGACCTTAAACAACATCCACATGAGCAACAACACTGCATGTAATCCTGCAGGTAAAGATCCTGTTTACTGTTAACACCTTTTGCATGTGTAACAATCTTGTTACTTACTAATGCCAGTGATACATCATACATATTGCTTTTAAACTGTTCAGTGAGTTACAAAAAAGGTCATGTCTTTTATAATGTGAAAGTGGTTTTAGGTTTGGGCAATCATCACATCTTTGTGGTTGTTGAAAATGAACTTAACAAAAAAAAAACAATCATGCTCCAACCTCATGTGACATTTAGACTAGGGTGTTATTATAAGAAGGTTCCATTGTCTAATGGGACTAACATTAGCTTTTGGCGATCATTTTAAATGTCATGTTTGCTGTCAATCAACGAGTCATGCAAGTGTGGATCCTAAATAGGCCCAACACATTATATGTCTTACAATAGTTTATTCAAAGACCACATTATTGTTCTTTATCCTGGAATATATTTGTCATTTAACAGTTCTTTTGAGTTTTAGCTTCATACAAGAATAATCGTGTTTGCTTTCATGTCCAGGTCTACAAGGCTATACTTCAGACAATCACGCAAATAGACTAGAACTATACCTGAACCAAAGCAAAAACAGCTGACCACAGCAAGTCGTATTCCCAACATCAAGAAGTATAATTACAGTTAATTTCACAGCAGGCTATTGAAGGATAAGTGCTCAAATTATCAAAACCCCCAAAGGCTACCAGGCATTTATACTAAGCCCTACATTAGTTTTCTGTATCCAATAAGAATACTAACTTCTTTGTTGGACCAAGAAAAATATTATGTCGTGAGGAAAAAAGATAAATAGTTATGTGTTGCTAAAGGTGTAAAATACAAGCCCCCCCATCGCTTCATATTGAAACCTTGTAAAGTCACTCTCTAGTAACACATACTGTATTGTTTCTGAATAAAGAACAAAAGTCTTTGTTGATAACATGACTGTTACATTCAGATTTCAAGCGACTTTAATGCTGCACAAGCACAACAAGCCGACTGTTTTTCAAAAAAAGCAAGTGGACAAGATTTGTTCAAACAAACATCAAGCCTTATCATCATAAATGAGAAAACACAAACACACACTCAACATTGCCAAATGGATCCAATATTTAAAACAAACGATGTATTACATAATAGTTGCTCTTTGATTTTGGAAAACAAAATGATTAAATAATTCCCTACATTTGACCTGATTTGAAATCCCACGTAAAATGCCAATTCACATAAGTATTATTTCCTCTTACTTTAGCACTTAAATCTTCCTTTATACACAGTTATAGATCTCCTTTGACACATTAAGATGGCTTTATTATATATTTGTGACATTTTTCTTGTTTCTTTTGTTTGTCCTGCACCAAAGTATAAACCTTGACCATAACAAATGCCATGCAGTGTGTGAGTTGAAGTCATTTGCCACTGCTACTGACAAGAAGCCAATGTCCAAAGCTGCTTGCACTGTAATGTATTACTAGCCAGCAGGGAGCAGGGGTTGTTAGTTGTGGCTTGTGACTTGCTCTCAATCTAAGCCAACCCCGCTGTCAGAGAACACAAAACTGTTGGCAGGAGCATGTGGTCTATTAACAAAACTGTCAAAATGCTAACAGGCCTGGGCCTGGCACGCTGTTTTGCCTGGGAGGCAGAATTATTCATATGCTCCGGTTAAACAAGAACATATGAATGTTCCCCCACCAAATCAGAGTGTCCTTACTGCTTCTAAAATGTTAAATCAGATTGTTAGAATAAAGTCAGCTCAGCCTTCTTGAGAGAAACATTAGGGAAAGTAATTACTTGAATTGATTGTGATAGATGCTGTTTGAAAAAAAAAAAAACTTGTATTTGGCAGTTTCCAAGTCCAATAATGAATATATAATACATTTGCTATGCTAACGATTGACTGCCATCAAAAGGGGGATAATCTGCACTGCTTCACATTGGGAAGATGCTTCACCAAAGTGCTAATGCTGAGCTGCGGGCGAAATCAATAATGCATTATTTGTTGTCTTTGTCTCTAATTCAACTAGGATAAAAAAGTCAATAAGTATCTCCTGATTGCAGTAAGTGGGGCTTCCAGTTGCCTTTATTCACCATTATAGTGCTTTAAGGGTAATCCTTTTTTAAGCAATATCTGCTTTGGTAAATGTTTTAGACGTTTACTTGCCTTCTATTAGCATCTGTAGCAAACAATTCAACTCTTGGGTATTTTTTTTCTACGCTGTTGAATTGTCAGGATAATGGGCTGTACCTACATTTTGTGACATTATGTAGTATTTAGGGAACATTATGAAGCAACTAACAACTCATCATGCACAGCTGATCGTTTTTTGCCTCTAGTGTGTGCTAACTTTCATGTCTAAGCTGGACAACTTTGATCAAGGGCAGCCTTTAGTCACACCCATAAGTGAAGTGGTTTTAATTGAATTATACCTTCTAGTCCTGCATGGGCACCAGTTTCTCCGGAGAACATGCAAGGGGTAAATTATAAATCTGCCAGTAGAAGAAGAGGTCCAGTGGTAATATTACATTTCAGTTGAAAGTCTTTGGGATAATGAGCTTAGGTTTAAGAGAACGAGCCAGCCACTACTAGAATGACAGTACTGGAGGAACAAGAGGAACTCCAGGGATGCAACTTCTTAAGTCCTCATCTCTTTTATGTCAGAACTTTACTCACACTTTAAGTAGATACAAGCATGGAAGCAGAAAGGCATTTAAATGGAACATTAGCAATTTATCACACTTCTCTTCAGTTAAACTAGCTGAAGTTTCAAATAAGAAGTGACAGCTGCACAGTGCCCTGTGTCTCTGAGGTATGTCATTTACATACTTATTTTTGGATCCAACTCTAATGTCTTTAATATTTAGGCATATTTCTAGTGAACTCAACAAAATAGACAGCGGAAGCACCCTGGAATCAGTAACTAATAACATACATTGTTCATAAATTGGAAGGAATGTTTGTGGAAGCATCTGTAGCTTGCACTTTAAGACCTATGGCAGGGTGATCCAGACATACAGTAATACCTTACACTGATCAAACATTTAATGACGGTTGTAAAGGATATGACTTACATTTATTATTCCATGTGTCATCCAGTCATGTTATGTTTTGGCCCAACACAATATTTAGAACAGAAACTGCATTTCCCTGTCCTTTACCCTGGGAATAAACCTCTCCTCTGTCCTTAAACTGGAGACAATTGATTCAGTTACTTATTCAGCACATGATGAGATATATTATCATGAGTATTAAACCTGTTGAGGACATCTGTTTTTTTATAAACAGATGCTTCCTCTGATCCTTCTCTTTTTTTTCACTAAATGAATCATTTTATTAGTCCTGGCTACATTCAATCGTTTCTTCTCCTCATGTAATTGTTTCCGAACATACAAACACAGGCACACACGCTCAACACAGTAGCTGCCTCAAATGTAAATATACTTATGATTTGTTTGTATGTGAATATTAGGGCTTTACAGCTTTTATTTGTATATGTTCCCTCTTCAAAATATAGCACATGGTAACTAACACATCCTTTTCATAATCACGCCTAAGGGTTTTTCCATTGGAAAGCACTGAGTGTTGACAATCCTGAGTATAAGAGCTTTCATGAATTTCACAGGCTAATTATATATTTTTTTGATTTATCCATTAAACATTCATAGAGACAAACAAAACATGTATGTTTCCATATATTCCATTATTGCTTAAATATGACAATAAGCCATCGCTGAAAGAGACAAAGGGATTTTGTAGATATGTATGCAGCGGTAAGGCAGAGGATTAAAGCAGTCACCGGCAACTATTTCTGCATAGTGTTCCTCGGGGGAAACGCAGAGATAAAAACACAGCATTTCATCTTTCAACCTTATCCAGCAACTAATGGTATTTTAATTCTGTTTAACACCAGAAGAGAAACAGCAACAACGAGAACCATGGGAACTCAGAGGAACGTACCTATGTTAATAAGGCAACTTCAGAGTCGTTTCAATAGAGACCACTAATGAGACATGGATTGGCAGAGGGGATTGTTATGCGTTTGAAATGCTAATTAAATGCAGAAGTGAAATTACAGTTTGGTCACATGGCAATACTAAGACAGCACGAAGACTCCACTAATATGCATTCGCAAGAGTTGGGGAAAGTTTAGGAACAACAACCAAATGAACCACGTTTGTGCCACTGTGGGCAGGGGATTTGTGAATGATTTAAAAGGCAGGGCCAAAGTTCAAAACAGTGGCAGATAAGCTTCTTTGAAAGAGACCAGATATTAAGTTTAAATTGGGTCAATGTTGGGACACTAAGAATGTTCATGCTGCAATGAGATAAACACTAAATATATTGCAGCCAATCTATTATAGTGTTGGAAAAGACACAACTGGCATGTGTTTAGCTGCTTTCAGGGATGGGGCATACTGACAGTGATTTTCACTGTTATGTGTAAACCTTCATGCCAATCCCAGTTGTAAAATGCATGTACATGCCCATAGTGAATGCCCTACAGTCTGCAGTGTGTGTACTATTGTTCATTGGCTGAAGAAAGTGAAAAGCAACCTTTTTTATTGTTTTGCGGTATAAATATAGAAAAAACATCCAATATTGCTTATTGTTTGACTTTTATTATTTGTTGGAAAACTTTTTATTGTTTTGCAGTTTTCAATTCTTGTCAGACAGCATTTTAAATCACAGTACACAACTTATGTTTGAAAGGTTACAGAAGGCAATGTCGTTCAATACAATGTCTGTGATTTGGTGTTTGGCATTTGGTCTTTCAGTATAATCAAAAGCAACTTGGAAATCTATTGGAGTTTAAAGAAGGACCTGGTCAGCCAATTATGTTTGCCACAGTTTGAAATAGTACTTGAGATAAGAAAATATGAACTATTGATCTCTTACAATTAGGTCCTTGAAGAAATAATAGATGTTGATGCAAATTTAAGAAAACACTATTTCAAGTGTGTGTGTGTGTATATATATATAGTTTATAATGAGAATGCAGCTTATTTCACATGAGGCCGAGCAGGGCACTTGCTAGTCTTTCTAAACCAGTGCATTCACTAGATCTTACAGGATTCAGGGGTCAAGCCATGGCTACATCATCATAATTGCTTCCCAAGATGCACTCTGTGAATTAGCCCAATGAATGGTCTACATGGACATCCTCCATGATTGCGAGATAAAGAGAGAGAGAGTGTGCTCAGCGTGTGAGCATGAAACAATGAAATCTACAGATATTTTTCTCAATAATGCACTCCGTCTTAAAGCATACATTGGGGGAAAGGTTGAGAGATTTAATAATGACAATATCATCCCGATAAGAAACGACAGCCTCGCCTGCTTATAAATATTATACCCCCAAGTGCAGCTCTTTCAACCACACAATGGTTTAATCCTTCCTGAAGAGTCGGCATTGATTCAACTCGCCATTGACAATGCATTAAGACACATGCTACAGCTTCATACCTTGTCAATGGAAATTTTATGAGATTTTATGATGACTGATGCTGCCGTCTTTTCAAATTAACATGACAAGGAGTTAATTTACCACGTGCCAGCTCACATGCTTTCGTTAACTCCGGAATAGACCTAGTTGTGTTTCCCATGTTTCCCTAAGCTAGGCTAACCAGTTTCTAGCTGTAGATTCATATTTAAAGGATACATATGAGACTTCTTATTTCAAGATAGCAAATTCACCTTTTTCTCAAAATGACAAACTGTTCCTATGAATCACATTCCTGCTTGAAACAGGACTTACAACAGGTTACACTTTAATACAGTTACACTTTTACTTGATAGTTGAAAGAAGATCAATAAGGTTAATGTGATGAGGATGAGATGTTAATGTTCTGGCCAAATGTCACTGAGCAGTGAGCTGGCAGGAGTCGTCAGTGAAGTCATTACCCATACTGTATTAGCACAGGGCTAAGTTGACAATGGCTCATCACGCTCTAACTGTTCTACATTCACTCTTTCTGAACTCTTTAAAACCTTGTCGCTGCGGAGCTTAAACTTTTCAGTTGACTTGCAGATTAAATAACAAGGAAATCACATCCCCAAATGGGGATAAACATAGTTAAGTCTCCCAGAAATACTGCCTTTCCTCTCCAGAGACAGATCCTGTGCAGCAGTGATGTGCCGGAGCCTGCGACACCACACATCTCTGTTCAGTTCTAGTAACCAGAAGAAGCAGTTACCTGCCATTTTAATTGTATTCCTCACTTTTGACTAATCACAGGAGACATAGTGGCCCTCTGGGCAGCCAGCCAGCTGGAGCAGAAGGACATTATGTGTCAAATATATTCCCTGGCAACAAAAACCACTGCAACCACACACAAAACTGCCGCTCCTAAATACAATGGTAATTGTATCTCTAGAGTTCACTGTGATTGCATTTGCAGACGTGTTTATTGGTGCACATTTACAAAGTCTGAAAGGAACAAAGGAATGTTATAAATAAAATGCATATTATACATTCAAATAGACCTAAATCAACAACTCTCATTCAAGCTTTAAAAGCTATTTTGATATATTCTACCCTTATATTTCTCAGTGAACAGTGGAAGATTAATTGGCCTTCTAATATACAGTTGATTCCCAAACAGTTGTAGTAACATTTTCAGGATTGATTTATTTTCTTTTTTTTGTGGTTTATTTTGAAGTATTTTCTGTTGATGGTGATACACGTAAATACAGTTGAAGCCTTGATTGCATCTTGTATTTTCTCTTCATCTTCTCTAAGACTCCATAACAACCACGTACTCATTTTCCATTAGCAATACTGTGGTCAGTAGTCAATAATCCCAAAAAAAGAAAATCGATTTAGTGAAGCCATTATCTTTCACACTAGCTAGCCTGAGGTATGTCTTATTGTTCTATAACTGGCAATCTAAAGGCCCTTAGCCATGGCATAAACCAAGAGAAAACTGGCCATCTGAATCAATGTTTTCTGACATCTGTGTCCATAGAGTGCTCCACGCCACTATACGTATTAATAGTTTGTTTGCCTCACAGCACTTTTTCATTTTCAAGCTGTGATTGTCACACGCTGGTGTTGCTGTCTGGTTGCGATTTGCTGATATGGCTGATCTGAGATAGATATCCCCCAACCAGCAGCTAGGAAGGGGCTCACCCCTGCCACCTCCATAATGCTGGCCTTGCAGAGGCATCATGGCTAGAGTAATCTCTCCTGAAAATATACTCATATGCCATATCACAGTGGTAGGTAGTGCTCTTTAGGGTGTAATCACATTCTGTTCTGTGCTATCTATAGAGCAATTATGTCTCCTAAAAAAACACTGTTATTGCAGTATTGTGTGCAGACTGCCATCCTCGGAGATGACGCAGCAGCTTTCAGTAAATTAATTGGATGGACGTACTATGGCGGAGAGATGTGTCTAATGTGTGTAAAACACTAGGTATTTTGTGTTGTTTTGATAATTAATCATCCAGGAATTTCCTCGCCAGTTATTTTTAGGCTCTTCATTATTCTGCCAGCCCTAACGAAGCGCTAAGGTGACTCACTGTTAGCCAGTCCCCTCACCTAACAGTCAACTTATCATTAGTTTCAATTTCCTAATTACCATTACCATTAGTATTCTACAACCAAGCTTTAATCTGATGGGCGGTGTTTTACTCTGTTGACCATGCAGCCTCTGCTCGCCTCAAGTTGTGTTCTGGGTTTGACATATTGTGACAGCCAGGCACAGTTGCATCTGTTAAAATAAATACATATTTAATAACACCACGGTAATGTTGTGTGGAATGTCTTCAAGGAATACAAGTTGGATTACAATTAAAAGTTGCTCAAATGTAGAGACAATCAAAACATTACCTGAAACACATTCCGAAACAACGTAACTGCTTACTCCAGCTATTTTTACTCTCCAACTTATCTGAAATGAGAGCGTAGGTGGATCTTGAATTCACTTTGATCTTGTTGAGTAGCTCATTGTACATACTGGCAGCACTTTCATAATTACACCTCATATAAATTAGAGCTCTCATGCAATTCATGAGAATAAAAATAGGTGTACATTGCACATGAATATACAAAAATATAGTGAATTTATTTATTATGCTGTGTTTTTTATTTAAGATTTTTTTCAATGAGTGCAATATCCAAGCTCTTTGAATTTGCTATCAGTTTATATTATGCTTTATAAATTAATTGACCTTGCCTAGAAATATGTTCATATTAGCCTGACCAGAAATCCAGTATCAAGACCATGAACTTTAAGCAAACAAAAGCATTTTACTCTGAGCCTATCAGTTTAAAACAATAAAAGAGCTGGAGTCATTGCTGCCGATAATGTTGGCCAGGATGGTCACAATCTCACCAAAATCACACTGGTTTTAGTTAATCCCCTTTAGTTTAAACCCTTTCAGTATCAACAGCAACAGTTATCACAGCAGTTGTCCACATAATGGCTGTTTATTGGAACACAAACTGAATCATTTCATATCTTCTTCACCAAGTGACTAAAACTTGTCTCTTTTTACATCCAGCCAAGAAGGTTCCCTGTTGTTTAAAGAGTGGAAGGTCAGTGCATGACATGGATGTCACTATGCTCACGACTCAAAAACCAAAGGGCACAATGATGTGTCACTTCCTGTTCCGAGGTCAGCTATCTGTTGATACACAGTCCTCACACCAGATCAAATGACCTTTTCCTTACATTTTTTTCACCCTCTTATAAAACGTCTACTGCTCACTGCGTACCAACATGTGTGATATATACGTCGTATGTGCTACATTACAACTTTTAACAGAGAATAATGTGTACTTTAATACCAGTCCTACGCAGATGTAAGGTTGAGGGCAGTTGTTGGACTTTGGATATCTACTGAATAAACCACTGCAATTAAGCATCTTTTGAAGCAGCTGTGATGCACTAGTTTGATGGTAGCTGCATAGGATCCAATTTTATTTTCCTCTATGCTTGCAATGTATTGGATTGTCAGCAACATCAATTCATACATTAAAACAGCTAGTAGTTAATGACATGTTATTGAAATGTTTACGGTTCGAACATTTATTTGCAGTAGCTATTGTAAAAGAAAAAGCCTTCAACTGTCCTATGTCTTTCATAAGCCTGATTTCTGTCAGAATCTGGCCCAAGGACAGAGGGGCCGCATGTGGCTGAAGAGGGGGCTGTCACCACTCTACCACCACTGGCATTGCTTGTAAATCAGTGTAATGTATTGTCCCTCTGGCTTATGTATATTCAAGTGACCATTGCTTTTGTTTCTATGCTTAACATTTATCATGGTAAAACAATGTTGTGACTGTCAAATGAGTATGTTTTCGCCACACATGATGTTGTGACGTTGTCAGACACTACCCAGATATAATCAAATATGATGTGTCAAAAACAGAGGGGCCTATTAGGATTGATAAAAGACAAGAGCAGGTCCTTTTTAGATTAGAAGTGAGCCTAAAATCCCCTGCATGATTGTGAGGTGTGCTGAAGGCTCTGTCAACATGCGTTTGATGCATCTGCTGTTAACCTGATCCACTGTGAACTGATGTGTGTGCTCTCCTCTGACAGGCTGCTGTGCTGCCTACATGCTGCTTTCCCTGTGAGCAGCACAACAGCACAACAGCAACACTGTGTCAGGAGGAATATATCTTTGTCTAAGGACCTGAGAGTGTTGCTGGAAGGCTCCAACTCTGCTCTTGAACTACGGTTACATTAATATGAAATAATCAAACAGCAGACAGATACAGTAAATAAAACAAAAGTTCTGCGTACATGGAAATTGCGTTCAGGATGTGTCTTGCAGGGTGTTCTCAGAGAATGATTCTGCAAGCCTGGTAAAAAAAGCATAATGGTGCTTTTTAAAATTACAATAGCTTATAGGACAATTTTATGAGTGGCCTAGCATGAAATTAGATCCTACTCAAGCCCTAAAACGGCATTATTGAATTTCATCTGTGAGATGGTGTCTCCCACAAGGCCCTCATGCTGATGTAGAGCCAGATGTGATAGAAATGTAATTGATATTGTATGAGACTGCAGACAGAGATTAACAAATTTAATCTAGATAATCAAATAACTGCAAATAAAGCCAGAGCTTTTAAACTGTATGCCTTGATGATTGTTGCTGGACAGAGCGGGAGCTGGAACCGTGCCGTTTGATATCTCGTTCGCAATTAAGTTCTGTTTAGTTTCATGATCAGTATGCCAGGTCATGCACCTCTCCCCCTTTACCATCTGCCATACCATCCCAGTTTGAACACTAGATGAGCATAGCGGTCGTATTCACTTTTACTGTTGTGAGGTGGTAGGGGTAAGTGGCTGGAGCTGGGAGGAGGGGTGTGGTAATGGCCGCATAGTGATGCATGATGAGTGTCCATATTACGCTAATGAACTGCAACAGCCCCTTTCATATGTTCTGCAGAATGCTTGTGGCTAGCGCTAATGGCAACATTTTGTAATGGGAGAGTCCAAAACAGTTATCCCACTGCAGCAAAGCAACACTATGGATCAGGCTGTAAGTTCATAAGAAGTGGCAATTTATTCATAATGCTGATGCAAGGCTTTTCTTCAGCATGCTGGGGACGCCACGCCTCATGACAACACATTCACTGGTTCAGTGCACACATTACCATTTTACCATGGATAATCATTTTTTTAAATTGACAATATTTAAATAAGACCTCATCAGAAGGGTTGGGCTTACTTATTTTGCTCATTCTTATTCCAGATGTGCTTATTGATTTAAGCTGGTAATGAATCAAGGGTTTGATTGTTCTCTCAGGGCAGCATTAGCTGCCTCATGCCAAGATGATTCAAATGAAATAACGTGCTGCAATTTATTTCTTACATATAATTCTACCATATCTAACAAAGTGGGATATGGTTAAAAAAGTAACCCTCCTATTGTATGCCTCCATCCAATGCTTTATTTAGTTTCTTGCTTTTTAACAAATACATTTTGACTTCCTTATCAAGAGAGTCTCTGAGGAATAACCTCTTTTCACTTCACCCCTTGTGCAACAGCAACTAATGCCATAAGTTTACCTCTTCACCTCAGTTTCTATTATTTCTTCTTTTCGTTCTCTGCTTAATGCAGTGTCTTACTTCTTTCACTGCTTTCATCCTCCATGTGTTGACCTATGCTCCAAAGCTACACAAGGACAGCAAAACAACTCCATACCAACACATGGAGACTTTTCATCCTTATTTTACTGTTTCTGTTATCTGAATGTCAGCACATAGCACTGTCAGGAGGAAAAACAGTGAAGCCACATAAAAAGATGCCATTCGTATCAGCTTTAGCTCACGAATAGAAAGGTATGGCACACCTACAATTGGTTTATCTCAAATCTCATCTGAAAAGCCATATAGTAATGATTGTTGGACAGGTAACAACTAGGTATATGAATTATGAATTAATATAAACTTAGTATTGTTTACAAAAGTCATTTAGAAAATCTGGCAAGTAGAAGACAAAAGCAAGAGAAAAAACACCAACAACTAACACTTGGATAAAAGGGTACAATATGTGACACTGGGTACAAAGATGAACTGCCACTGAGAAACACATAGTACATTCACTGTGGGGGGGGGACCATAATGAGGAACAGGTACAACTACAAGGACAGGAAGTGAAGTTAACTGAACCTAAAGCTGGGAATAACGAAATCAAACAAGAAACCTGGAGAGAACGACACAAATGAAAAACATAACCTTAGGACATTACAGCTGAAAATACAGTTTGAAAGTCAGACACTTTCTAATATAAAGAGCCTATTACACATAAGCTTTTGAGGTTCCAGCAGAGAAGTTTGAATACAAGGACTTGTTGAGAAATTACATTAAAAGGGAGTGTGGATTGCTCTCCTTGAGAGTAAAGAACGTATGACAATATAATAGCTGTGGCCACATTTGTTCTCAAAGGAGCCACTCATTTCATCATTGTTAACTTTGTCAAAACCACAACAGTTTCAACCCCCAAACGTTCATTTCACTATTGATTTTATTGAAGAGTGTAAATGGAACTGCATGGGATCCTGTTGCTCAATTCTAGTGTCTCCTGGTCACAAATAATATATGTTTTGTTTCACAATATCTTTACTGTCAACTGTCTTTTGTGTTACTTTCAGGAAAGTTCACAGAAAAACGAAAACAACCTAAGCATTTGCTAATACAAACTTCATCATTATAGCTATCCAATGTCCAATGAGTTGATTTTATCATGAGGATATACTTGCTGTCTTCTCTCTGTCTGATTGAAGTGATGTGAGCGTGGGCCAGCAGCTTAGAGCCCGAGGTCCTAACTCTCAGTGTGATCATGGGATGATGAGTGCCGCCTCACTTGTTTGGCTTAGGGAACATAATCCACATCTCTCTTTTTCTTTCTTTCAATGAATATGTGCATGAATAATGACTGTGATGGTTTAGTGAATGAAGCAAACAACTTCACGCCAACGTTTTTTTTTCATGCATTTTTTGAGATCTTTCATAACAAAACTTGTTCAAGGTTGATTAGTTCGCAAGTGGCATCATTACCAGATGATTTGATAAAACAACATTTGGTCGACTTGACAACAAAAGTCAAGACATTTCATTCTGGCACCTCAGTGCCCTGTGAAAGCGCTACATCTGCTGCCTTCTATTACTTTTCATATTTCTCACAACTTTTGGCAGCATTTTAATCGTTGCGCCCGCACTCAGAACAGAATGCCTTTCCAATTGACATTCAGCACCATAGCAGCACATAACTCCTATCCTGAATGTTAAACAGATATGACATGGAGCTTTGATTGTAAATAATTTGGCTCAAGCTTTGGGGTCACCCAACCGAGGAGCATCTACTTCCTCTTCATATCAAGGCCTTCTGTTACTCCAGCTGCCGAGCTGCCTGTGTTTGAGACAGGTGTCATCGTAGCTCTGGTGAAACACCTTCATTCTTGATATAATTATCCCTCTGGTTCTGTAACTTAACCTACAACGTGGCTGGGAGGCATCCCACTGCTTCCAGGAATACTCAGCTGGGTTTGCCGGAATACTATGACATGAATGATATAGATGCGTAGAGTTGACCTACCGTAATGTAGTTCCCTTTGAAAAGTGCACTGTCGACTGGAGCTCCACAGTGATGAATCAATATGTTAAACAGGCCCTATCTTTCTGAAGAAATACTTTTGCTGTACAATACATCATGAGCCATTAGAGCAGCTGCATCTCAAAACAAATATTCAATGATATGATAAATGGTACTAATTATCTACTTCCATTAATAATTCTTTCTTTTTTTGCTAATAGCCAAAACCAATCTTATTTAGTAAAACAAAGTATTAATATGACTCAGCATAAAAGGACCATAGGAATTTGGAGTCATGCCAAAGATCTGCAGTGTATTGCACCAGATGTGTGTAACTTCAAACATAGGTTTAGTTTAAACATGCTGAAGTTATGCTGTAACCTATATACACACATATGGACACATTAGCTCAGTGGTTCTCAAACCTTTTCTGTCAGGCCCCCCCTTTGGAGAAAAAAAAAAGTCGGGCCCCCCCAACACAAATAGTCAGGCTCAGTGGCGGCGCCAGAGATTTATTTTTGGGGTGCTGTGGGGTAGCTTGACGTTTCATAGAGGGTGCTCAAACATTTAGGGTTTCCCATTAATGTACCGGTCGCTACAGTGGAATGTTTTACTGCAACAATCCCCACGCAAATACACAGTGTGACAGTTACAATGAAGGGTCGAGGCATATAGGTGTAAGCAGGGGTAAAGTGCTATTTTTATAGGTGGTGTGTGGACCTCACATAGGGGGGTCCGGGGGCATGCTCCCCCGGGAAGATTTATTTTTAAATATTGAAGTTAAAAGCATCAATCTGGTGCACTTTGAGAGCAAAATGAAGAGATCTATGGATACCTCTCTCAACACCCATATGAAGCAGAACTGTAAACAGATTTACTTTTTCTTTATGGATATTTTACAAATCACCCTTTTAAACTTTATTCTTTTTTTACTGTCATATAGTATTTCATACCTGTTTTTCATTTATTCTCTTATTTTTGTATAACTATAATGATCATATAAACGTGTGCCTCGGAAATAATTGTTTACATTAATGGTGACCAAACCGTTTGAGACCCACTGAGATAACTTAGACTAAAGTTAACTATCTAAACACTGAGAGAGTCCTTTAGTTCACTGAGCCTCTCAGACTGACAGGAGAGGACTCTCCTCCACTTTGTTGTTGAAAAAACTCCTTATATCCGTTAGCGTAGCTCGCTAGCACCATAAGTTAACAACAACGATCTCCGGTACCGGTGCGCTCTCTCTCGCTCGCGCACGCACACAAAATGGCTCGTTTCACACACACACAGAGCCGAGCTTTAATGAAACACAGAGACCCAGATGTAATAGTACTGTATCATATTATTTTCGAATCAATAATTTTTCAAATTATGATTTATTTATTTTTTTAATAACCATTTTTCCTCCTGGTCTCTCGCGCCCCCCCTGTCATGCCTCTGCGCCCCCCAAGGGGGGCGCGCCCCCCACTTTGAAAACCACTGCATTAGCTTATGACATACTATTTTCCTGACATTAACATACACTGTCAGTATTTTGGTGTTGCATTTAATTAATAAGGCAAGGCCACAAGCGTAAGGTTACGCTGCCTTTACTTAAATCAAACCGTATAAATTCGTTACTTGTAACATAAATGAAACTCTTTTAATGTTGACTTTGAATTTGGTCTCAATCAGATGTTGGGCAGAAATTCAGGTACAGGTAGAGTACTATAATACCCGATAGTGCAGTTACTTTCTCACTGACATAACTCCCATAATGCACTTAAATGGAGTTTCACCCGCTGACCATTTTTGGTAAGAGTTGACTTCATTTTTGTTAAAAAAGTTATTCCAAAAAAGTTTTAAGTTTAATGTGCAAGTAGCCTATAATTCGCAGCTTGAAACATGCTTTTTATTCCCTTAATTTGAACTATTTGCCTACAGCATGAAGTACACTGATGATCCTATCTGGAAACAGTGTAAGCTGTAAGTGATTTTTACATCATCACTCTGTAGGCAGCTCTTAGTCCAGCATAACTCATTACAGTCAAAAAGCTGCTAGGGTCAGATCATAAATATTGCAAAGGCTGAGACAGTTCGCCTCACGCCGGTCCTTTTCCCTCCCCAAAGAAGGCAAGAACATGTGTTTCGCAGTTAATTAAAATCATGCCGAGCCCATGTTGCATGATTAATTACCTCATATCTTGTAGTTGCCCACACACATTGAGGTCTCTTTGCTTGCATGTCATGATAGGACTTGCACCATTCATCACCTCTGTAAGGTCAAGCTCTAAGCTACATTGTGTTCTGTAATTATAAGTTCCTGTTTCCACCCGCCATGTTCTCTTGTTGCTTTAGATTTTGACAAATGCATTCTTGTCTGCGTCTGTATGTTTGGATGTCCATCAGTGTTACTACTAGAGTTTAAAATCAATGTTTACTTACAGGCTCATAGGTCTAGGAGTTGAAAAACCATTAACTAGTTAGTAATGTTTCTACAAAAAGTTGCCAACTAATAATTAAGTCAGCTGAGTCAATTGAGCCCAACTCTGAAGTATGAACAGAAAGTTAAGGAGAAGTTCAATTAAAGTAAAACACATTCTTCTCAAGGTTAAAGCTAAATCTTAAGATATTCAAGAGGTTGGTTCTGAAATATTCAGCGCTTATACACATCAGACAACTACAGCATCTTTTCCTGTGGAGAAAAAGGTATTACATACCTTTTTGGCTTTGGAGAATGCCACTGAGCAAATGTGTGTCTCCTGACACCTTGAGTTAATGATCAGCCAGCTTCCAGAGTGGCAATGTATTTTGAGTCAGCAGCGAAGCATGACAATAACCTTTAACATTATCATTTACACACATATTATACCACAGGACAGATTGTCTATAGGCTGCCTTGCAGCAATAAGTCATCCTCCACTGATAGGGTGCCTTCCTCATTTTTCCACGTTCAGGTTTGTGACTTTGAGGTGGTTTGCAGGCCAAAATCGTCCATCTTGTGAAATTCCATTTTTGTCTTTTTCAGAATGCCTCTCTCAAGGTGAACTATTGTAATATTGCCACAGGCATAATGTTCTGAGATTAAAAAGTAGAAAGAAGTATGAAAATGAAATAAAGTCTTATCACATGGCTTGTCAAACAACATTAGTTTGTGCATTGATTTGATTTACTACATGCATTTTGACTGCGGGGCAACCGTTTCAAGGCCATATCATTCAGCCGCCGTGAGAGGAATGAAATATTTTTGAGGAAATACACATTGACAGGCCCCTAGAGAATCAAAGCTGTTGGAATACAATGATTTGTTATAAATCATGCAGGGCAGAATTTAACAGCAGCACTCAGCGGCACCGTCTGCTTTCTGTCTGTTCTATTAGGACACACTGTCATGACATTAACATCATATTAGAGGACAGATACATATTCCAACATCAGTATTAATCAAATAAAAGGTACAATTCATGCAGAATCAGGCACACAATATTCAGTCTGATCCTTTTTTTTATCAGGTTTGCATTGGGACTTTAAACATGCACTTGTGCTGCTTGTGTGTCTGCATGGTGTTTTTTTAGCAAGAGTGATTTCAATATTGCCAAAGCTATTCAATCATTTCCATTACTTTTGAAACACTTTTCATTTCCCTTGGTTGGTAGACCAATGAGACACCCTGTAGACAATTTAAAATTGGTGATTATTTTGTCATGTATGTTCACCCAAGTCGCCTTCATTTCATACATGCACTCTGATGGCAAAGTTGTTGACTAAAACTTAACGTTTAATGTCCTAAAAGCTTTTTAATGAAACTCAGCGTGCAAAACAAAGGGGTAAGGCACAATAATTACCAAGGAAATAACACGCAGTGATCCTTAAAAGAAAGTTGCCAACATTTTGTCAGCAGCACAGCTCTGAAGCCTTCCCCCTCCTGGGTCTGGAGACCCATCACAGATAATCACCGACTGCTTGCACAGTCAACTCTGCCTGTTGAAGATGTACTTAATTAATCCCTTCCCATCCAACTACGGGCTCGGGGAAAACAGTCCAGGGAGCTTTATTTTGTGTACAATTAAAGATGCCCTTCCCTCAAATGTCCTACTCAATCAATGGCACTGGAGGACAAGCGAGACGAAGTTGATTCAACATATACAGACCACAAGAGGAGGAAAGGCAAAAGTTTAAATTTATTGGATGACCTTTGGATGTCGTTAATCTAGCCTGTACACTTGAGTAGTCTGGTTTATGCATCACTCTGAGCTAAAGTAAGTGCAGGTGTGTGCACACACTCTAAGGTTGTAAACATAATTTATTTTCCTGCATTAGTTATTGTATATTTACACTGAGGCAATAGGGACACAACAAGGTAGTAGTTTTTAATGCTGCCTTCAATCAGCTTCAATCAGCTGTCAGAATATCAGACTACAACTAATTATAATGCTGTCAGCATGCAAACATTACTGTATGTTCTGAATGTACAGGATACAAACACATTTATGTTACTTTTGCTTTAATGGAAAATTCCATTGCATGTTATTAATCATGAACAATCAATCTGTGCATGTCTGTATTTCTTCCATCACTTAAAAAATAATTTAGTAACCTTCATATTGTAATTTCTGTTCACCGCTTTTCCACTCCGTAGCAATCAATGAGGTGAAACATACTCATAACACAACGAGGCTTGTACCTTTGCTCAGTGTGTGACAAACTAAAAGTCAAAAACTGAATCTAACTCTTAATTATTTTTGATAAATGATATAGTTAGACATAAATGCTTTTTAATTTAAGTTTATAAACATAAATAAACTATTTTGTTAAATCATGCATCATTATAATAGCACCACATAATTGTGCGTCTTTGAAATTCCACCAAAAGAGGATCCAAAATACATTATAATTAACACAAACAATTCTGAAGGATATCATAGTTACTATCGTGTTCACAAAAGCACCCTCTCTGAAATACGGATTTGCAGCACTTCATTGTCTGTATTCTATTATAAATGGCTTGCTTCTAATGAAAGGAAATAAAGAAATAATACTCCAGGTTAAAGTTGAATTGATCATGTGCTGTTTGTTGTGTCACCCACTGCCTGAGTCAACTCTGGTGTTCATTTGGGGTGAACGCAGGTTTTCTCCGGACAATGGCCTTGCAATTGAAGCTGTGTGGATGATTCATCTCACAATCCCTCTCGAGGCTGAGGCGGGATGAATGGATGGATTGATCGACAGGCAGGACTGCAGTATGATTTATTTTAGAAATATTCCCAGTTTCTCTTTGTAGGATTCAATAACTGATAGCTTCTGGAGGTTTATGTCGGATAAGAAGTCATTAATGTCATCCACTTTAGAAATAGTGATGTCAAGTGTTGGCAGACTCTGTATGTAGTGGCTGTAGACCTGTCCTTGGGAAAGTGAATATGTTTTCCCCATGATGGTCTGGGGAGGCATTCCAGGTGTCAAATGTGACATTATTTTTATACACAGTTGCATATGTTGCTCAGATATACACAGCGAGTGGGTGTAAGGATGCGCACTGTACAGAAAAACTAAGACTTTCATCTATTTCACCCCGTTGGCACAGCGATCTTGCAAAGAGACTGAAATAGTACAGAAAAGGGTGGACACTGCGGTAGGGTGCATTCATTCACCCCCATTTAGTGGAATATATGTAGCAGTGGAACTGAGAGAGGGGTCAGCTGTTGTAAATGTATTCCCCTTTTTAGTCCTTTTGACAACAGAAACATAAGCATGCTAGAACTTGATGACCCAGGCCAGTAAACAGACATACTGGTATAAAGCCCAGAGGATACATTCAGACCCAGAAGATAGCATGAAGCCACGTGAGCAGTCTGCAGCTGCAACTGTTTGGGACAAGAGGATAGTCAGCAGTGACCCATGGCAGATGGGTGAGTACAGTTGGAAGGTTTTATAATTATGGAAACTGTTTCTAAATGGAAAGTTCACAGACTGTTTTCACATCACGTTAACTTGTATTTATAGTAATATATTATCAGTAGCAATATGTCAGTGTTTATGTGCCTGATTAGAGCTGAAAAACATATTAAAGTTGTTGTATCAAAATCACAATATGAACTAGTGAAATATTGAAATCACAGGAAACATAATATTTGTTAAATGTGTGAACATGTATTTATGGTTACAGTATATATTAAGTAAAGATCCCTTTAAAAATAATCACACCATGATTGTTTTAATATAATTTGAAATGATAATAAGACTAAGGATGCAACAATGATCTTGTATCCTAATTGCAATATTAGTCAAAATAATTGCGATTAGCTTTTTAGTCTATTTCTGATCCATGTGTTAACATATTGAGTATACCCTCATAAATAAGATCACATTGCGCCATAGAGCAGCAGTCTGGTGGTTTGTTTCTTTCCCAAATACACTTTGACATGAGGACAGGAGCTGATAATTGATTTGTGGCACTCCTGCTCTTTCCCCTCAACCACCCCTTATGTCATTAAACAATGTCATTAAATAGACACAAATCAACAAGACGAACCTTCTTTTGAATTTAATAGCAACGTATAGCGCTTGATTGGATCATATTTACTAGCAGATCACGTAGTCCAATATCACTGCATTCTCCACAGAATAAATTAAGACAACTGATCAACTTGGGAGCCCGAGAGGCGAGATCACCTTCAAATAAAGCGCAAATGAATTGTTATCATGAGCAAAGGTGAGGCCTGTGTTTCAAACAATGAAAGCTCATTGCTTGCCTTCAGTTATGGAAGTAAAGAAAGTCTTAATGGTTTCATTATTTCATCTTTGAACAGGAAGTGGGGTAAACAGTGTCCTCTTTGCTTTTTTATGTTTGCTTCCACTGATACTTGGCACATTTTCTTTTACTATATAGGTCTATCCAATTTAGGCCAATACATATTTGCATTTTCAGCAGTGCAAATTCAGCATATATTACAAAGTAAGTAACACATAGTGTTGCTTTGGTGTTCCTTGCACAGTTAAAAGGCTTTATTGTATGACCATGTTTTTAGAGATCCCCATTTTCAATAACCAATGCCCCTGAACATGTTGCGTTCATATATTCTCTTTTTGGATTTCACTAATCACAAGGACACACAAAACACATGTTGGTTTTATTTGCTAATTCAAGTTTAATTGTTATGCTGCACTTGGGAGACATAATATCGGTTCACATCTGTGTTTAGTCAGTCTTTAACCATTAATGTACAAAAAACACACAATTTGTTTATCATACTTCATATTACATCACTGGAGGCTGTAAAAACAATACCATTAGTTTACCCAAATGCAATCATGGATGAGGATTGTTATGGCCTTCGAGCCATCCTTATAGCTAGCAAAGGAGATAATAAACTTGACATATAATTGAAAATCTTAAATCTGTCCCCTGTTTTTTTTTTGCTTGTGGCTGCTTCCATATTCCGCACTAATAATGATTATGTCACATGAATATATCATGTGACCTGGGGTTGTCAGAATGGCTTGTTACAGAATAGATTAGAAAAACAATCTTTGATGTTACCTGAGGCGGATTTAAGTGTACATTTAAATTAGCATACCTCTGTTACATTCGAAACATCTGTTAATTCATCATCATTGTTATGTTCAAACGTGTCAAATATTTCATCTGCTTTGCAACATTTTAAAAGTATTATATAAAGTAACTTCGGCACTTAGCTTGCATTTCATTGGCATTTTTTTATGAAGCTGTTTGCCAGTGTGCCAGTGGTGTAATCTCATAAAATAAAGACATAAAGGGAGTCTTTGAAGCACACACCTTTAGTACCCCCTTTCGGTAGCTGATAATAAAAACTAATTATTCTCCCATGTTTGGACGCACACTCGGGACTACGCATCTGCACGTCAGTGGACTCAGAATAGAGGAGCTGAAGTCCTCTAAGAGCAATTCATTATTATAATTTCCAGGTCCGTCCATCACACAGGCACTCCCCAATGAACCATTATCTCACATTGTACAACTATATGAGACTTAACATGGGAAATATGCACATGTCAAATTGAAGCACGAGTCACAGCAGGCTAGAACTCACTCGACTCAAATTAACATTCAGCTTCGGTGTAGCCCAATGTTGGTTTAAATGACAAGACATCGTATCATTTTGCATATCTTTTTTTTTCTCCTTTAGCTAATGTTCTCGGGAATACAAGGATTATCACTTTATTCTGAGTGTTAGAAGCTAATACACTTCGCTCCACAGCAGATTATAAACCATTACATATGCACATACATACATTACTGCAACCTCCGAAATATGGATTTGAAGGCAGAGGAGCATTTTATCACCTGCTCATATTTTGACAATATGTCTTTTTAAAGGTATATGGACACAATTGCATCTGATATGTGACTGCATTTAACAAGTGTTGCATGGTACATACAAGTAAAAAAGTATCTCAACACTCAACACACTACAGTACAATACCCATCCAGAGAAGGCTGTAGCAGAAACTTTGCAAGGCAGAGAAACAAGTTTTGCATTAGTGTTGCATATTGAATAGCACATTTGTTATCCAATAAAAGCAGGTCAAAGTACCAACCACTAAACCCCGCCTACCACATCACATTTATTTAGACTTGCAGTATGGCAACATGGATTTATTTGGATTGTATTTGTGTTGTCACTCCTGTGAGACTTTTCCCCTGCACACCTATTTAATGCAACAGACAAACAAAATAACCCAGGCAAATTTCTTCAGGCGAATAATTCGATATAATACGGTATATTGTCAATGAAGAGTAACCCCTTTCTCCTTGATGGGGATGGCCTAATTAATGGCAAGGATAATTAACTGAGTCCCATTTCATTGGACACAAAGTGCAAGGCAGCAGCCCCATTATCCTGTTGATAACTAGAGTGTCCTTCCTTTCATCTCCACTCTTAATGCCATCAAATACCATTACTGATTGTCCAATTTACAGAGTGCTCTGGGAGCTCACTGCCTGTTGAGGCACGGAAGTGCATCACAAATATGAGGTGAATGCTCAGTGAGCTGCAAACAGCAGTGGGTATCACAACACACAGTGATAGGTTCCGCCTTAATCTTTAAACATGGCCTGATACTGTTCTAAGGTTGGATGTTGCAAAAGGTAATATGATATCATATCTGATGCCCAGCATGTTTCACATTTAACAGGGTGGTACTGTATGGACAAGGTGAGTTTATCAGAGATCAGCTTTGCTGGGATTCCTGCACATCACATTTATTCAGTTTTGAGCATGGATGACTGTTACTTTTGGCCAGGTGGTGGCAGCTGTAAAATGCTATAGAGATTATATAAATGGAGGTCAAAGTCACATAACCTCGGTTGCTCAGGTAAAGGAACCAAGATTCAGTTTAACAACATAGAAAGAGTGTCCTGTTGGAATCTGATAACATCCATTTTCTACAGCATGTATTTACTATGTGACTCATATAAATAGAAAGCAAATGTGTTTACCAGTGAGATTATTTTAGGTTTTTCTGCACTACAGCTCCATTGCACAACAGTGTTATCATTTTAAAAGTGTAACTTGTTGCCAGACACTACAGCATTTCTGTTGTCATGTGTAATTAAGATCAGCTGAGCGTAAACAAATGCTTTTTGTTTTGATGAAACAGTTCTGACAGTGGAGGAACATTACCAGTGTGGCTTTCTAGTCTTTGGGGATTAGGAGGAATCAACACAGCTGCAGTGAAGGTGGTGTTAACAGAAGCAGATGTTATTTGTTTTATTACTTAGTGAGAAGGTGGAGGAAGGTTGGGTGGGGGGGGATTTGCTATCGCAGGCCTCAATGCCCCAGGTTTATTGTTTTATTTTATCACAGTCTTTATATCTATTTTAATAAATCATTTTTGTTATGTTTCGGAGGCGCAATGTTGGAATAGACTGCAGTGTTTACATAAACTAGTTTCATATAGCCCCTTTGTTCCATTTGTGTTTGTTTATATTGTTTTCCAAATGAATAAATAGACTTATTTATGGAATAAACATCTCATGCAGTATTAACAATATTGGAATTTTCAATGGCCTGTAGCACACTGCTGTTCTTAGAGAGCTACATCTGCTAATGGAAGGGTTTTAAAATTCACGACCACACTATGCATATTACATTTCTTTCAATCAATTACATCTACATATACCATATTGAAATGTTCAATTTCCGCATTAAAACTTTCAAAATGCATACATATGTTCATTTTATTCAATTTTTTAAAGCAACATTATCTTTTGAGCCGGTCAAGGAGCAACAATAAATCAAGTGAATCCTTATCTTTTTGGTTCATCCTAAGCAATATTGTAGGCAGTTTATACATCTTAAAAAACACATTTGGTGTGCACAGTAATACTTTTAGATGTTCTAGTGCATTTTGTGCTTGCTAAAAACAAGATATCAGTCGATTGATAGTAGCACCAGAAGCAGTGACCGCGGCTTTAAGTCCATTAGAATTCATCATCTGTCCACATGTGTCACTTGGTGTTCATACAGCATAGCATAGGTACATCTAATCTTCATATATATATAAAGGTTACCAGATTACTCATGTTCTGATTACTTTACGATATAACATATGCATTAAAGAAAGCTGAAATAAAACCAAGGTCAAAGCTTAAATATATACCTTGAACAGATCCTAAAATTGGACCTGCAGTTTAATATCAAACAATTCCACACGGTTAGAGATAACTGGGACATGATGTATAGCGGGCGCCCAGTTCAGCATCTGTATTATTTGCTGCAGCACCTTGTATATCCTGTCCCCAATACATCTTATATTGACATCGTTTCCAACCGGAAAAACACTATACTCTTCTTGAAAGAGACACTCTTGAGGAGCCCCACACATCAGGGGCAAACACACCTTGGTGCTTGTAAACAGTGAGTGAGGACAGCTCTCCTCCTCCTGCTGCACGCTCAGGTGGGGAGCCTCTCTGCTGTTTCAAAAGTGCTGATCCTTATGTTATATTGACAGGCGCTGAGCCAGGCGGGTCTTCGGGTCCGACAAATTAAGGTCATATTACTTTTCCTCCAACCTTCCTGCCTCTATGACTGAGCCAAGCGCTAAAGATAGCACTTGGCCAAGACACAAGCTCAACTGTTTCTATGCTGTTGATTAAAAATGCATGGACCTCTAATGTTAAACACGACAAAGGACAATGAGTCAATATCGGTTTTTTGACACGTTTGTTGGATAGAGCTGCGAGGATTGTGGAATAATCGATTAGATGATTGGCAGACAAATTATATTGTCAACTATTTTGGTTATTAATGCGTCGTTAAGTCTAATGTTCATGAATAAATGACCGATTATGCTGATATTAGCTTCTCACAAATTAATATCTTTCGGTTTTGGATGGACACAACTAGTAATTTCAAAACCAACTTCACCTTGAACTTTGAGAAACTACGATTTTAGATTCTCTCAATTTTCTGACAATGTTTAAAATTAAGCATTCAACAATATATATAATATACAACACAATATGTATTAGATGTCACCAGATTTTGGGTCATTATTGTAAAGACCTTAACGTCTGTCTGTCAATGTCAGATTGGATGTTTATTTAAGTAAGACATATTCATTCTTACTTGGAATAAAAACATGTCAGATGTTATGATTTCACATAGCCCTTTTGAGTGGGACAGACTATATCTTAACGAAGTGTCAGAGCAAACTCTAATATATCCTCTTGGCAGCATAAATAATGCATTACAAGCTCTTAGGGTAAAAAGGAGAGGAGGTTATAAATATGAAACGTATGAGTTGTATTGACAAGGCCTAGCCAAGCTGGCACCCGTCATCAGCAGGAGAGCTTCCAGTGAAACAGCAGACAAGTGTCCTTTATCATCTCCGCCCTTTATTGGATCACTGGAGGTCACATCTGCACACATTTATCTTGGGAAGGTGAAATCTGCTGATGTTGGGCTTTAGCCAAATACAACTCACTATAATTACAGTAAAAAGGATTGGACTCGTTTCCATTTTCTCTATTGAGATCATTTCTTTTGTCTTTTCTTCTTTTTCAAGGTCTTGGTATGAATGCATACACATATCTGGGCATTTTGTTGGACAAAACATTACATTTCAAGCGTCTCAGGTTAAACAGCTCTTTCTTTTTTCAGCTAGACTATAGTGAAACATTTGCTTGTCTCACTACTTTGACCTTACCTGACACACTTTATTATGCTACTTTAAGATATATATCAAACTAAGGCAACATAACTCATTACTGCGCATTGTACAATCTGGTCAAGTGGTATTCACAGGCTAAAAGTACTTTGTGTGCCTACGAAGACTGAACAATAAGTCTTTTTTTCTTCTGTCATGGCCCCTGGTTTTGGAGTGACCTGCAGGGAAGGCTCACACCAGATTACCTCATCTCTCTGGCCAGTTTTAAGTAAAGGTTGGCAGAGGTTTTTGTCACACTTTCCCTGCTACAATTCAATGCGCAACATATTTCCTATCTGCCTTTTTAGCCAGAACACCATTGTAAAAAATAATGTATTGCAATTGAATGTATCTGCTTTAAAAAAAGGTTACATAAATACGATGTAAACTACAAAAATGAAACAAGCTTTTGAGTGATGGGCTTCCTATGCTTTCCCCATAATGGCTTTCACAAAACGCCCCAAGCCATAAGATATATGGATTCTTTGGACAAAATGTATTCATGTGTCAATGTTGATATCATAAACAACATCACCTGCCTAAAGCGTTCTACTCTCTTGGTCTTATTCTGACTCAAAAAGAAGAAGAAAAAAAAAAAGGATATTTCTTCAATATGTTTTAATTAGAAAGGGAGAGGGCTCTTTATTTTAAATTAAAAGAGCTGCCATGGTTTTTGAGCTTCCTTCCAGAGATAATCAATGATTCCATTCCTCAGCCCGGATGATTCCGGACCAGTCACAGCGGGAGAGAGTTTCTTTACTCATGGGGGTACATGTAAAGCAAGATTAATGGTCCACATACCAACTCTAGTTACAGAGCTCAGTGCATGTAACCCCTGAGAGAAAATTTCAAACTGCCAGTCTCATCAATCAAAAACATGCTAATGGTCATGTTGTAAATCACAACAAAAACAATCTTTAACAAGAGCATTTCACTCAATTTAAGGTAATACAACACACAAACCATGATCATTCAATATTCAATGCACAATTTAGGAAATGATAATGTTACTGCCAGGGTTAGAGGAATGAACATATCAAACTCCCACTAACAAAAAAACAAACGTCTGTGCAATTTGTTCTGTCAAATGGTATATTTTAGCAGCATATGGGCCATTTATAAATAATTCCTGGTAAGTGTTTGACAAACTGACATGTGGGAGGACTGAGTTCAACATCAACCCAGGGCAGCATGCAATTCTGACTCTGTGAGTGAACATTAGTGGTACTGGTGTGTTATTATAAGCTTTCAGATGTCAGAGCCAACATTTCTAAAGTTTTCGTGCCCACCAGCCAGATGAGACGGACATACGGACAAGAATATAGGAGGCGTGTGGTGCAGTGGGTTGTGCGTTGGTGTTTGGATCAGGGGGTCACAGGTTCAAACCCCACTGCAGTCAGCATGTCGTTGTGTCCCTGGGCAAGACACTTAACCCCAAAATTGCTCCTGTGGGGATTGTCCACAGTACTGAGTATGTAAGTCGCTTTAGATAAAAGCGTCTAACAAGTGACATGTAATGTAATGTAATGTATAAAGCTGCCAGAGATTATTCTCATTTTATACTGACACATAATTATGCTGTATCGGACATATTGTAATGCAGTTAAACAAATAAACACAAACACATTTACCATGTTTAAGTTTGCACCAACCCATCTTCAGCATATATTACTTGATGATCAACATTATTAAATGTGCATAATTTATAAAAATATAAAGTTATTGAACTGTAAAAGTATAATTGTATCTATAAAACCAACAATGAGTACCGAGCTAGCCAAATGTCTTCAGGTAAGGTTTTATGATGTGACAATTATAGGGTTAACTTTTATTACTATTGTATGTTTTTGCAAAAGCTGGTCAAAATCTGCTTAAACGTAAAATCCTTATTATTTTGTGGATTTGAAAGTGAGCTAGTGAGTGGTAGTTTCTTTCTGCCTATAACGTCATCTATTTTCTGATTGGAATTTAGGAAGTACATAACATACAAATATCATTTGAAACGTGTCAACAAGGTGAACTGCACATCTGGTGTACATGAGTTAGAACAAGTACCATCAATTGAACAAAACAAATACATTCTGCTACATTTCCAGGATGCTACTCAATTCAGCAACTAGCTGTTTTTAGTCATGTATCCTTGCATTCACCACATCTCATAAAACCAGTCTCATGAGCAACAAGTGGTGGTTTTGTTCTTTGTAAAAAGAGAGGCTTCCTTGGGTCTTTTCCCAGTTCTGACACCCTGCAGTCTTGCTTTTGTCCCTTGTCTGTCATTTCCAATGTGTGTCATTCTGCCCTCCTGCTGCTCCCCTGCCATCCCTCAGCAGCTTAACATCATTCTGGCACACATCTATCACCTTTTTTCACTCCAAGAAAGCCAACACACAAAAAGAAAATGCAGCTTTGTAAACGTCCTGGATAAAGGCATATCAGTGTTAGTGTAATGTTGACAAAGTAAGACAAAGGCACACAAACATGTGTTGAATTGAAGAGGAACTGATAGCCTATTTATTTTCAAGCTTATTTTTCTTTCCTTCAAATTGACTCCATTGGATTCCTGTTAACCTTAGCGGTCCAAACCGTGGACAACATGTTCAAGCAATTAAAAGAAAATATTAAAGTAAATCTTTGAATAATTCTAGTAGATATTCTTAAAGACTCATATTAACAACAGTTGAAGGCCAAACATTGGAATGGGTAATATATCACCCATTATATAAGTTATGTCAAATACAAGAGAGAGCTTAAGACATCATTTAATGATTTCATCAAGTTGAATAACTTCCCTTTGTAGATTCAATATAGTTACTGTGCAGGGATGTGTTTCACCTTGTATTTACCTTGGACCTTGTATTCTGTCACTAATGGCTTTCACAAAAATATTTGAGAGGCGTACTTCCTGCCTGATTGCTACGTTCATGTGGGACGCTGGCAGTTAATCAAAGTAAACCCAGCAGTCTTTGTGTGGTTTTTATTTCAATCTTAATATATGTAGTTTGATAAAATTATGTTAATTGACTTCACTGTGTAACCTGCTAGGTCTCGCACTATCAACATGTTAATGTATTAACAGGAACTATACCCACTAGATATGCCTGTCGCATGAATAACTTAAATTAATCAAATAACACACTTCTTTCTTCTGCACATATATGTTGCTTTTGCTTTTTTTTAAAGAAGATCACAAACAGTCAAACCTATGGTATTTGGCGCTATCTATTGTTGGTTTGAGTAAAGCTCACATACATATATTTATCACATAACTGGAAATAGGAAGTATGTTTACTGCGGACAACTTGTGTTTTTAGAATGTTCTTTTGAACTTTTGGTAGAACAAAACTATCAGCATGCGTCAGCTTGTATTTTTCAGAAGTTGAGGTGGTTACTCTGTTTTCTTAGTAGTCTTTTTTACATTTCATGGACTTCAAGATCATTTAAATTAACCAAAACAATAATGAAAACAAATATTGTTAGTTGCAGCTGTATTACAGTTACTTTGGCCTAGCGGGATGTTATTGAGATGTCAGCATTTGCTAGCCTTGCAGTCTGCAGCTGTCGGTGAGCATTATTAAAAGTTTTTCCAAAGTATTTTATTCATCCATCCACTTGATGTAGATACTAAACAACAACAACAAAAACTAAAAAGTTTTGTTCAGAGGCTTACTAGCTAAGCCCAACTAAAGAAATGTCAGTGCATCAGCTTGGGGCACATGACTAAACCAAATCAAAGCCTTGGATGCTGCTTCTGTTTTTACCGACCCTGAGGTACCTCACATTTTCACACCTGGACAGAGTGATCTCGAGATCATAGCGGTGCTCAGGTTTTGGCAGGGCTTTTTTTTCCCAGTATGCATCGCTGTGAACTCTGCTTTGGGAAGATCCTAGCTGGTGAGAAGGGAAGAGACTGTTGCATTATGGGATGTGTGTGTTTTGAGCTACAGGCGGCCCACGGATCTTTTTATCTGGCTGTGCAACCTGGCCGGATGGCATTCTCTTGGCACGCCATCCTTGTGACTGGCCACTTGGCTTGTGGCCCAGGGATATTTGGCTCGCTGTGCGTAGGAGAATCACCCCATCCCCCTAATTCCTACTTTACTCTCTCACTCTCACTTACTGGCCTCTTGCCGAAGGACAACTGCAGTGCTTTGTGTGGCCTAGCGGGTCTCTTTATAGCGACTTCATGGCCATGGCTGGTAGGAAGACTGTGCCATGATAGCTTGAGACAGCCACACAATTATACAACACAGTCGGTCAGTCCGTCACTGCACAGTGTCTTTTTTGCAATGCCCTATCAGCTGTGACTTACCAAGGCACCGGTGTAATTCGATTGTAGGGATGGCCTTGGGTGGTGCTGAATCAGGGGACATACAGTAGCTTATTATCCATCCCCTCTGACTGTCTATCAAATTGATAGCTCACTCATGGTGGCATCTCATTGACATTGTGTTGAATGTCCTGTGTCTGCCCTGCTTAATTGAACACAGAATTACCCTATTTGGACATGCTTAGCAGAATGGAGCTTAACGAACGTAGAAAGGAGAAGATGAGATCGGAGCTGACCTCTGGAACACACTCCATACACAGAAGCTACAGGGTGCAGTCACAGAGATTATCTAAAGGGGGTGGTACGAACAGTTTATAATCCGTCAAATGCTGCCATGGCATAAGTATACATAAAAAAAACACAATGGCCTTTCTTAATATGTTTGTTGTATGCAGAACACCCACGTTTAAGGGATTTAAAAGATGGCACCACATGTGATCTCATTTTATTTTGTTGTTTGAAGCAGATTCAGTGAGGTTAGATTTCATGCACATATGCTCTGATTATAGTGGACAGTCATTTTGTTTTGATCATTTCCATCATAAACAGGGTGAAAGCAAGGACACAGGAAAATCATGGAATGTAATCTTGGGTACAAAGGGTACACATGGCTTTGGCAGCATCTCATCTGTGTATCCTAGAAGTACTATATTCATGATAATAAACACTGAATGTTGCAACTCATTTAACATATCTAATGACAAGGCAAACCGCACTGTTGCATGCCATCACCTTATGTTGCATATACACATTATCTTTGGTTGGTAACTGGAGCATTCCCTTAATGGAGCATGGATTCATTGTGAAGTAAGATAAGTCACTGCAAGTTATGCTTGGATAAATAACCATATTCTAAATTGTATTAGTCACTTTTTGAAATAGGCAACTTGTATATCTACATACGCATAATTTACCTAAGACAAATGGCCGTCATACATTAAAGGCTAGTTCGACAATCTTCTTGCAAATTTACATAAAAGATCAATTTAAAATCAATGCATATAGCTGTAACCAGGAAACAATTAGCTAAGCTTAACTTAGCATATAATATTGAGGGTTTATGACGTCTTTTATCTGTATAATTACTTTTGTTTAAAGCATTTTTCATCACATGCTGCTCATCTAAGGCTCCAGACCTAGATACATAGTACAATACAGTACGATACAACGTTTACCTTTAAATGCAGGCTATGAGTTTACATTTTTCAATTGATTATTGATATGTATGTACTGCATGCACTCCTCTAAAAAGTGTTACAAAATTGATCATGCAATATGACTGTCACTAAAGAAGCTCAAAGTCCTAATCTGCAATGTTTTACCTTTTTAAAACAACAGCCATATGTTGGAAGAGTTTTGCATAAAAATAACATTGTTTTACTTTTTTTCTTAGTGATTGCATATTTGAGCCGCTCATGAATAACTCTCAGTGAATATTTCATTTGTTTGTTGCCTTTGTTCCTTCAAAATGATCTGTAGAGTTAGTACATGGGGTCTTGAGTTTTGCAGCAAAACATTTGGAACAGCTTCCAATAAACTGTAGAAAGATCTCTGCTGCCCTCTGCTGGTGGCCATGCAAGGACATCGACCCAAACAGCACATATACTGCGCAGTGAGGGTATGTTAAACTCTTTAGGTGTGCAGCAAATACTTGATTACTTTCTACTTTGCACATTTCCTAGGTAGTTATTTTTTAAAATTCCTGTAGTTTATATTATAATCTTGAACATAATGAAGTGCAGTTAAAACAGCTTGTTGGCAGTATTGTGTTGGATGTAAACAGTGACTATCTGCCAATATCTATATTGTTGCTAATTATTTCCTTATTCAGGAACTTTTTATAATGTATCTACTTATTTGTGAGCATGATGGTACACATTGGGAATACTGCAGCTACATGTTGTCTTTTTAAACTTCCAGAAGATGGAGCCACATCCTCACCAAAGGAATCTACTGTTGGAGTGGTAATGTAGTGCTTTATTAAAGCACACTTTAACAACATGTTGAGAGTACATAGTCCAACTTGTGTTGGAAATTCATTTTGTGATATATTCCCACTTGACACTTTCAATATGAGAATTGCCTCATGTCCGCTTTAACAGTGCAAAACCACACGCGAGTGCTCTCAAAACAAGCTTTAATAGTCTATTACAGGCTAATTGACTGACAGGCAGACGGCAGCACCTGCATTACATGAAAGCTGACAGAATAACAATTCATTGGCAGCACAGAAAGTGGCATTATGCATCATCTCAGGTGTTGTTTGTCTGTGGACACACTCACCACAACAAAGATAGCATTCACCATCTCTGAACAGCAATTACATTTCCCCTAAGAAAATTATCCAGATGGGTTTGAAATATGCAACAATTTGTTTGGTCATTAAGATGCCTATTCAGTGCTGCTTTTGCTTGTAATTATAACAGACGAGGCAGTATGCCATTCTACTGATGCATTCCCTTTGTGCTCTGAAGTAATTTTCTTTTCCTAATGGAAAAAAAGCTGCCTTGTGTTTTTTAATGTTCAACCCACGTCCATAACTACTAGCCAGTAGAGCACTGCAATAGCTTTAAACCTGGAAGAGTGGCTCCGGAATTGCAACTACTACCAAAAATTGGTCAAAGACGGATTTGTGTTGTTTCCTGTGGAGTTCTGATTGCCATCGCAAATGAAGTGTTATCACTTTATGGTGAAAGAATTGTTGAAAATGCTACACTACCCTCACCAAAAAAATTCTGAGAATGCTCATTTTAAGAGATGTTTTTTTTATATTAGTATATTTATTATTGAAATCTAGTTTGTGTTTTGTTTTCAACTAAATACTGTCCCTCTTGCAATTACTTTCCAAAACACTGCAACATTTGTCATCAGTCTTTGTACCACAACATGTCGTTATATGGTTAGTCATGTAACAATCTGCATGTCGTTCGTAAATATTTGTAGGTATTTTAGTTTTTAATGTTTTTTTGGCAATCTGGTTAGTTTAGTACTAAGTTGATAAACTGACACAGCTATCATCTAACATAACTCTCTTAAATCCACATTTATGCCGTTTAAGCCACCATCATATACTGTGTGTGTGTGTGTGTGTGTGTGTGTGTGTGTGTGTGTGTGTGTGTGTGTGTGTGTGTGTGTGTGTGTGTGTGTGTGTGTGTGTGTGTGTGTGTGTGTGTGTGTGTGTGTGTGTGTGTGTGTGTGTGTGTATATATATACTTTGTTCACTTTAGACTTATTCAATATCAACTTATGAAACTTGTTATATAGTGGTACTTACTGGTATTGACATGCAACATATAGCCGACATCAAGGGTGTTAGTATGTTCAGCTCCCTGGTGATCTCCCTTCAGCCAGCTCGATATCATCAAAGCCACACACATCATGCTGTCAGGGAGGATGGTTTGATGTAAATGACAGCAAGTGTGTTGTTATATTACTGTATATACATGTTTCACCTGTTTTCTTTTGAGAAAGTACAACACATAAGAGATACAGTAGAACTCAATTTGTGTTTGAGAAAGAGTGAGAGAAGCTCATGTTGCTTTATACAGTTTTGGAACCATTTTTACTACCTTATTTTTTTCTAACATGTGTGTGCTGTCACTCTTACTAAGAATGAAAACTGGTGCCGCTCTTTTCTGAAATGTAGACTGTTGTTGGTTATTAATAAAAACAATTTTGCATGAAGTTTAACTTTGGGTGTAACTGAATTGATGAATCATGCTAGATCAGAGTGATTTAAAACCCAGGCAGCAACAAGTAATCATGTGTTTTTGTTCTGAAAAAATACACATTTTGTAATTTTTCCAATTTCAAATAAGCACAGGTCTCATGGAAGGTGTTTGATACAAAGCAGGTGTCACAACATGACCAGACTGTGGGATTCATCTAAGCTTCACACTTTTCTGATCTCTTCACCGGCTCTTGCCTGGACATGCTGAGCCTTGTCTGGCTCCAGAAACATGTGACAATCTGTCCTAAGGTGTACAACCTGCCCAAACTTGGCCCGACATACTGAGATGTTTTAAAAAAAAATGTAATAAGATGGATCGAAGACTGAATTAAAAATGAAGGAGAAGTAGATATTACTTTATATTTCACTTATCAAAAGTGTCTTTATAGCTGTATGTTTCAAGGAGAACGTTTAAATAACTGTGTTCCTCCTGATTTATTTTAGCAAATGTTATGTTACAACACTTTTCTGAGGTCTACCTTTGGGAGGGTTTCAGTTTCTAAAGGTCAGTTAATAGAAAAATCCATTCTGCACTCGTGCTGCGCAGCTTAGGAATTACATGTAGCCAAATGGACAGTTATGAAATCAATATGTGTTAGAAATAGCGCCCTTTCAGTTACATTTTAGCAATATTAAGCTGATGCACAGTGCAGATAATTGGGTACCTTGGGTATTTGTTTGTTGCTTGATTGGGGGAAATGCAATATATGCTAGAAAGGAATATTTTCAATAGTCCAGGCACAGGACAAGACGCAAAGTCTCAGGTGGCTCGTCCGTGCTGTCACATCTTGTCTGCATACCAATATTTCACCTGCATTATTGATTGCAGTACTTTGTATCTTTTAGTCTTCTGCGGCTACAGTAGACCCATATGAAACATTATGCATTATGAATCTGACAAGAGGCCTGTTGTCTCATGAGCCTGGCAGGGGGCACACAAACATCCTAAAAAGGAAAGTCTGTTTCTGGCATCCACCTGCTGTCACCAGTATGTATGTGGTAACGTTATAGAGCAGCTGTGCATAAACAATCTGGAATAATATCTTTGTAAGATGGAGCTGAACTGCCTGTCATGGATGTGCATCAGGAAAGCCATTTATTTTTGAGATGCTTTTATCAGTTACCAATGGAAATGGCAAATTTGAAAACTCCTAAGCTTCAGGCGTATCCTGCAGCTTGACCATTAGAGAAGTATGATTCCTCCTTTTATGAATCCCCACTTTAACTAATAAAGCTGCAGAGGCCATCAGGAGTTATCTGTCATGTTTTATTCCTTGTGTCATGCAAATGCCTTTCTTGCATCAAACAGGATATGTTCTACTTAGGCTCTAATCAAGCATGTGACCAGAGAAAACTCTCTTTTTGCCTGGGAATCCAACTTTAAAGAGAACAGAGGCCATGCGCAATGCAGGGACTGTGGTCAAATTAGTGGCAGGACATGAAACATAATGGGGTTCCACCCTTAATGAAAAGATTGAATAATAATCACTTCTCACTAAGCCTTTGTGTCCCCACATAGCAGGTCAAATTCAGAACATTGCCTTTCATTCATCCCACTGGACAGAAAACCAAATAATGTTATGACTAGTAAAATCTTAACAGTGTAGTGTTTCACATTCATGAATATATTTTATGTGACTCTTACACACAGTTATGCAACATAGCCCTGGGATATGATTTCCCAAAAATTACTCATACACACTCACTGGTCAAACTCTCTTTTGCACTTTTATTCTTAGCATATTTCTTCTATTTCAATATTTTTTGTCATAATCTCCACGTTCTTTTCAAAATGTGTGATATCCATAAGTGATTGTATGATTACAATATTATTATGCTCACTATAATCAGTTTAATCATACATTTCTAAGAAGAGTGTAATCTAACAATGGCACTATCTAACTGATAGTGTTCAAAAATAGATCACGTGGGTATACAAAAATAAAAACCTATCAAGCTGACTATTCAACACATTTCACAACATAGGACTTTCAAAATATATCTTTTTTGTTTATTCAATGGTAGCTGATACGCCATTAGACATAACCGTATGTTGGAAACATTGCTTTCTTCATCTTTGGTAGCAGAGAGATGATCAATATGGGAAGCACAATAATCTGGCCTGTATCGGCAGGTAAGCCCTGTGGAATCTGTGGCAGGTGACTGGAAGCAAGGCAGTCGATATCCAGCCTCTCTCTGTCAGAATAATCGCTACCATGCCTCCTCCCCTTGGTGCTCGTGTTGGAATGCACAATAAATATACTTCTGTAAAATATAATGCAATTCAGCCGTGCAAATAAATATTTATGAATTGTAAACTTTGTAAACACCATGCCAGAGAGCTGGTGATTTTAAGACCTTATTGACTGTTCTGTTCGACAGCATTTCTAGAGAGGGGAAAATAATAGAAACGCCTATGTACTGCAATCCAGTGCAAAAAAAAACAAAGACCCCATAACAAGGTCACGGCTCTTTTTAAGGCTCATCAACATTTACATTTCACAATGGGATTATTTCATGGCTGTTGTTTTGATTTGAATTAGTATTGATTCTACTTTATTACTGAATCTTATCACCACATAACTCTCTACATTGTCATTATATAAATCAAGCAAGATTTATTTTCAACAATTGTTATTCATTTTATAGAAGGCGTTGGAAAAACTCCAGAATAGATGCGGTACTCCCCAAAAAAGTCCTTTGTTTTTTTGTTGACATCGATAAGTAATAGTGTGGTTGAAGCCACTATTCTTTGTACCTCTTTATACAGAAATAGAACATGCTGTTAGATTATTATTATAATATCCTTATTTCCTGTATTCCATTTTAAGTAACAACTATCGTAGCATTGAAGGAACACAAAAAAACTTAACTCTGAGTTAAACTGCAGTACATCAAATCATAATGTCTGAGTAGACTAACACACCTTAGATATTAAAACAATAAATTCACTTTTAATTCCTCTGAGTACGGAAATACTTCAGGAATCATACATCCAAAGACAAAAGGACAGCATGTTTAGCACGGCAGCGGGTGTCTGGCAGCTGTTCAGATCTTAAAGCAAGTGAATCCACGTGAGGAGGGAAGTGATTGGAGGTATTGTCATCTCCACAGCTGCCCACTAATCAGCAAGTACTGTGTTCGATAACAGGACTTTAGCAGACAAGTGTGACATTAACCATATGGAGGTGTTTGTTCTGTGAGTTCTGTGAGAGACGTCATCTTATGGGTACTAGTTTTGTATGTTTATTACCCGTCACAATTATATTTCTTGAGGTTTTCTAATATATTCTCAAGATTGAATTAAGAGATATTCAATCATGATGTTCCCGAAGATAGTGTTTGTTCCTTAAGTCTTGTTTGTAATTCTAAATAACTATAGCAAACAAGAAACCATTGTCCATGTGTTGTTTGCTTCTATACATGTTGCCTCTTTGTGTTGTTTTTATTCTAAAATTACATATCCTGTCTAAGATTTAACAACTAACATTGCATTGCTAATAGGGCTGCACGATTTTGGGAAAAAATCTAATTGCGATTTTTCTGACAAATATTGCGATTGCGATTCGATTTGCGATATTTGTTTTTAAGCGACCCAACGGAAGTTTATTGTAAAATGCGGCCATATCGCCGGCTAGGAAGGTCGCATCAACGTGCTCCCGTCTCTAGCACCCCCGCAGCCCGAGCTACGAGTGAAATAACTAAACTTACATGAAACTTCCATTGGGTTGCTTTAAAGTCAAGCTTCAGTTTAAGATTCACCCTGTAATAGATGTGAAACATGTGATGGAGCATTACTAACCTGACTCAGCTGGTTTGTTTCACCAAACCATCTAGGAAAGCTCCATTGGAAGCCATTTGGAAAAGGGCAGGCACTTTCAAAAATACTTGGCAGGTGATTGGATCAATCTGTCTATCACCTTCTATCATGGGCCACTTATGATTGGTTAACAATGGCTGGTACATGTGGAGCACAGCACTTCTGATTGGTGTGGATGACTGACACACAAGAAGAACAAAAAAAAGTTTAAAAAAAAAAAAAAATGTTAAAAAAAATCGCAGGCTTTGCGATTTGATAATCGCATCATTTCAAATTTCGATTTAAAATCGATTAATCGTTCAGCCCTAATTGCTAATATGAAACCCTTACTAAGTACACCAAACTTGGCCTAATAGTATTAATACATCTCTAAATGACCTGCACTCTCCCATTCCCTACAGACACTTTTACCAATATATTTTAGTGAATGCAACAGTTTGAAAACAGCATGACATTTGGATTATTGCTATTCTTAAGAATAGCATCGCTGTTTAAGACTTGAATAATTATGTACGGACCTAACGTACCCCATTGCCTTTCAGTAACAACACAACCTCATTTTACATCATTTTATTAAGAAAATAAGTATAAAAATATAAATATAAAACAATATGACTCAGCATCCAAACAATTGTCAGTGTATGACACTTTTCCTACAACACACACTTTCTGTTACATATTACACATATATGATGAAATGAATTCACAGTTTGACAAATAAACTGCACCAACCACTCACATGAACATTGCTTGTCAGACAAAGATAGCAAATAGTATATAGGATGTCCATCATTAAAAACACTTTGTACATGTACAGTATTTAATGGAGGTGGCTGAAAAAACCACATAACTCCTTCCCTACCCCACCCAAACCCACTCCAGTGCCATTAAACATTGATAGTATACAATACTACTATCTCTCAGGTAAATTACAAAACACATTGTCCACACCATTGTTCACAAAAAATCCTAAAATTCAAAGGCATCTTTACTGATAATGATCAAAAAGAGTAAAACTTTGAGAATTATACTCAATCTCCATTAATGAGAAAGTTCAACTCAGTTCAAGTCTTGAAGTCCACTTCAGCATCCACAAGTCCATTGCAACATATTTAGTTTGTGTGTTTTTGCGTGCACGCACTTGTGTGAGAATCAAAAATACTTCTAGTTCACTAGCGAGCTAGCTAGCAAACTAGACAGATAAACATATATATAGCTGATAGATAGGTAGACAGACGGTCAACTAGCTTGCTAGCTAACTAACTAGACAAATAGCTGTCTGGCTAGCTAGCTAGATAAACAGACAAAATATAGGCTTGGAAAAAGAGAGACCGCATGGCTCTGTCTAGGTCTCCCTGTCGGGGCTCTTCGCTATGTACATCTCTGCCAACTTTTTGAATGGTGGTCCCCAGTTGCTGAGGTAATCGTAGTCATGGTCCCCCTCAGTGGCTGCAGACTCCAGTGAACTCAGGGACTCAGCCAGTGACCCGCTGCCCTCGTAAGCATACGTAGCCAGGGAGTCATATGGGGGCGCTGTCGGGTCCAAATCGTTCTCCTGAAGCCTCCCGTTAATGAAATCTCTGACGTCCGTGTTATCCTTTATAGGAGATGTCCTCCGAAAGGGAAACAACATTTCAGGTATGATGTCCCTGCGTAGCTTGTTAGCATCCATCACCTCTGGGTTGCGCAGTGTGCCAATATCAAAGGCCTGAGTGTCCTCCTCTCCGCCGCCTTCATCATTGTAGCTGACAACGTTGTCTCTGACATCCTCTTTGGAGATGATCAGAGGCTCTTTCTTCCTCTGTCTCCTCAGGGCAGCAAACAGCACCACGATCACTACACAAAAACAGTGGGAGAAAGCTCAGCATAAGTCGTGTGCCTGCTAACATGTGTCATGCATTAAAGAGCACTGGGGAGCAGAAGCGCATAGGGGAGACACATTTTCTACCAGTTATGAATCCCCAACACTGCCTCAGGCATTCACCTCCTATTATTAAAGATTCATTGAAAAAGCTTTTTCTTTCTTTTCCCCTTGAACGACACATTCACTGCATAAAATGCGAGGCGGTTGAGGATCTTTTTTCTCTCCCCTGCACGCTGCCTCGCATCTCCGTCATTCTTCTTTCAGCAGTAAAAGACAATCAGAAATTGCCGGGTGAGCATGCTTCCAGAGAGAAGCACTGGTGATAGCAAGTTTTTTAAATAAATCTCATAAATCTTCAGAAAGAAGAGGAAGCAATGTCTCACTTAGGACAAGAACAAATGCTGCTTCACCACTGCCTCTTTCCTTCTTCGTTTTCTTTTTTTTGTCATACCAGCAGGTACTCTAGTTGTATATCTGCCTCCCACCTGGGTGATAATTACAATACCTTCAACATGGGTTCTATGGACCTGGAAGTGGCAAATTATAAGGATCTTTACAAACATTTCTGACTGACCAGTGCCATAATGTTAGACAGCGCAAAGGGCTGCAATGAGGAGAAACAGATAGGGAGAGCCGTTCCAGCTCAGCGCCTGCCTGTCGGAGTCAAGCAGAGGTGAGTGAGACAGTCTGTCAGGGGCTTCAAGCGCGAAAAAGCGTCAGATAATGAGCAGATGTCATGATATTTTGCTCAAGAGGAGAGCATGGAGCTTAACCTTCAGTACATTCGATATTTGAGACAAAATCTGCCCACCGCCAGACACGGAATTTAAAATCTGGAGTTTAAACAAGCAGATGGAAGAAAAGCTGGCCGATATTATAATTTGCTCGTGTCGCTAGCTTAGTCAGGGTACAGATCAAATGGCAAAAAAGACAGACACACATACACATGCATACACTCATTCTCGAACACCATATTATTGAGCAGCTCAACAGTACGCAGGGTATACAGTCACAATGCCTAGTCAGTCATAAATGCTCCCTTCCTTTCAAGCGCTGTGCTTAGCCAAGCGAGGTAAAGTTCAATGACAGTTGAAACCCATTACTTATTGATATGCCCTTGCACTACACATTTCTGCTTTTTGCTGGGTAAATGATAGGCACAGTTGCTGTTGTGCCCTGTATGATGTTACATACTGCACTGGATCACGAGGAGGGGCTGAAGTGGTGCTTAAGGATCTCAGGAAGTAACATGCAACCGAACAGGGACACGAACAGAGCATTTTGTAAAGTGGATTTGTTTGACAATGACTGGGGCTTATTGTTTTCTCACTGACAACTATTGAGTATAACATTATATGGAAAGCCGCCCCATCTCTTTCTTGCCACAAATGTCCAACATTATAATCCTTGAAGAAAAAGGAAAGTAAATCAACTTTTCATTAATTGGACTTGTTTTAACTTACGTATCACAAGTGCCTTATTTTCACATTACCTTGTGTACTGAAGCATGGTGTGTTAAAAACACAATAATTCAGGGGTGATTGGTTAGGCGGACACACTCTAGGTTTGCATCTTCTCTATGTATCACCAATGTCACACTAATAGTTTTAAACATTAAAACGTTAAATGGCTGACTGCCAGAATGGGCGCTGCTGCCAGAAATGCAACATTTATATTACATTTTATTGATTGTTGCACGTTTGGCCAGCTTTTAATCAATGTCCTGTTTGTCGAGATAGACCCTATTATAGGAAATAGCCATTCACCATTTCCATCCCTCCCTGTTGGCACTCAGCAGCATGTCCTTGAGCAAAGCAACACACTCTGGGCCATGTTATTGACTTTAGCACCTTGAATTGGCTGCAGCATAGAGCTTATGAAAGTTAGGCATTGCTGTAGCTCTAATTGTACTCACCTTCTGTGTGTCATGTGCCCAGAAAATGGACAAAAAAGCACAACTTTTAAAAGGTACATCGAATGTGTCTGTGGCAAGGTCATTACGATCCTTTGCCTGGCCCTAGACCTATATAGTTCAGGGGCTTGGATGCAAAGTAACAGCTTGTTCTTAGAACAGCTATGATAGCAAATGAGATTGAAGATTATTTGAAAGATACTACAGATCATAGTCCTTACATGCCATTAAGGTTGATGTGAATTTAAGGACAGATGGATCTTTGTCACAAAGACAATCTTTGGAATTGATTGAACTGATAAAAAGAAACCCAAAAAACAGAGACGGTAATCCTTCAATCAACCCTCAGCCAAAGTCTTCAGCGGTCTGGTGGTGCTTGAAATATTTTTACAGGGTCCTTTCGAAAAAAAAGGTAACCTCGTTTTCAACCAACTCAAGGAGCAAACATTGATTTCTTATTTGAGCCTGCACAATCAGGGATGGCTGGCTAGACATTAGATGGATGCTTTGTTAATGTCTGTGCACAAATTACAGACCCATTGTTTTAAATGTCAATTTGAAAATCTGCTACCCCATGTGCGTAGCCCAAAAGAAAAGCTAACATGCATGGTAACAGTTACTAAGGGTTTAGAGTATAGCAACGTACTATCTGAGAGTCTAAGGATAAAGTTGTATGTTTTATAGATTTCTAAGACCTCCAAGGCCTATTTTTGATTTTTGCTTCAGGGCGGAATTAATGAAATTGACTTGATTAGAAGAGTTGCAAGCAGAAACCTAGAAAAACATTGAAAGACAAACATCTCGAAGCAGATAACACGGGTCAAAAACACATGGCCACACACACATGCAGACACACTCGTACTCACTGAGCAGGATGATGACACAGAGCAGTATGGCCACCAGAGCTCCAGTTGTGAGGCCATCTGAGAAGGGCAGCACCTCGGGGTTACAGGTCTGCATGTTTCCACGGCTGTCGCAAGCACACACTCGCACGATCAGTGTACTGGTGCTGCTTTGAATGGGGTAGTCATTGTCTGAGATCACAACAGGCAGGAAGTACAGGCTCATCTCACGCCGGCTAAACCCCCCCCTCCGCGTCAGGATATTGGCAGTGTTATCTGTGGAAAGATGCAAATGGATAAAGCTTGTCAGTAAGGAAATGTTTCACTTAGCTATGACATTATAAAGGAAATAATTGCAATCTTTATTTTCCCTACTCTTATGCTGTGACGGAAAGCTCGTAATAGCTTTACTGGGCCATTTGTAATTACTAGCACCATGAGTAAAGTTGTCTAAATAGTAATTAAAACAAACACTAAGCATCTTAGTAACAACCTGTTTTATATGACACTTTTTCTTTGAGATTATAGTTTTTAAGCAAACACAGCTTAATTAGTAATCATATAGTAGTTTTCATCTAAATGGATGTGGAAGTGGTTACGCATGGCCACACTTTCTACCAAAACTAATTAGTCCAAAGTTTGTTTTCAAAATTCCACTCAGAGTGGAATTTTCCATCTCCATTTTAGGGCTCTGCTGCAGTCTTCTGTAGACTGCAATGTATCCTGTATATGTATTTTAGAACTATGACTAGGCAAACTGCAGTCATACTGCAGTCAATACAGATTGAACATTTGAACAACCTCTTCAATTCTCTCTCAATACATGTTGTTTATCATACCACTTTTTTAGCCTGAGCATCTTTTCATTTGTAACAAAGAAAGCAAAATATTGATTTAAAAAAATGTATCTTCTGCTAATTCAATCGAAATAATACAGCTTCTAACTGGAAATGTATAATGCATAATGTATATGTTCTAAACTTGAACCTATATTAAATAGGGTGATGTTGTTTTCAGTAAAAATGCAAAACATGTGTATCTTACCTTCCCTGTCAACAATTGTGAAGTTTGGATTGGTGGCACTTATGCTGAAGACAAACTTGTGTCCAACAAGCGGTTCATCTGTGTCAACAGCGCTTATTGTCTGAATCAGCTGTGAAGAACAGAGCAGAGAAAACACATGAAGGCTTGAAATGCTTCTTCTTAGTTAAATGTAAAACATTGTTTTCTTAATCACTTGGCACAGAGCAACATATTTAACACTGTTAGGCATTATAGTTTATTGCCAAGATTGCCTTAAAAGGAAAACACAAAACTTTCAGCAATCAGATATACTTTAGACTAATCTGCAAATAGTGAGAATTGCCTGGTTAATTAAAGGATTTGCTTTCTGTTCACATTCCAACACTATAATCACATGTGTCTGCATTGTGAACTGTGCAGTAATACAGCATGCACCATGCAGAGGCAGACACTTCCTCTGTAAATGTCAGGGAGTAGCTGATATATGATCCCTGCCGACTTCTGTTTGGTTCTTTGCCCTATAACAATGGAAACTGTTTCCAGACATAGGAAATTGTTCTCTTTATACCACAGCCCCATTTGCTACTTGCCTTCAGATTAATTACATTTCTTAAAATGTGTCTTTACTGTATATGTATATTCTAAAGCTCATACATCTCTGATACATAGATATACAATACAAACACACCTCAAGGATTTCTTTTTACTACAAGGATCTGTTCAATAATTCAGTGATTTAATACGTAATATCCACTTAAATGATATCATTAGCCATAACACATCCTCCATTCGATATGTCTTTTATAAAAGGATGAGTTGTACGTACCTGTCCTGCTTTGACATTCTCACAGACAAATGTGTCATAGGACATTGCAAACTCAGGGGCGTTGTCATTGACATCCAACACCTTGATGAAAACTGGCACTCGAGTTGTCTGTCGTGGGTTATCTGAAAAACATGGGTAAGAAATAATAGCATCGGCATGTTTTATGAAGTATTAGACACAAACAGAGCACCATGACCGAAGTAAGTAAAGGCAACATTAATGAATTGCCACATTAAATAATAATCTTACTTATTTCTGTGGCCACCACGGAAATGTTGTGCCATTTGGACATCTCTCTGTCCAGTGCTTTCAGTGTTGTGATGGTGCCGTTCACAGAATCAATGTTGAACAGCCTCTCCAGATCTGTATGCCGATCAATGGAGTATCTGAGAAGAGACACCAATAACATTACATGTTTCACAACAGTAATACTGCTTCTATAAGAGATGCAGATCTGCCCTCACAAGACACACACACTAAATTACATATTTACTTCACCAAACAGAACATCACTCATTGCCAAATATATGTTCCACTCTCTGCGATGTTAAAGGGTGATACATCTTTCCTGCCTGCTCATTTGTCATTGTCAACTTTCATATTCAACTGAAATCTGAATATGCAACACAATACACCATGTGGCTTGGGCCGAGAGTAACGTTTCCCTTGTCAGAGAAGACGGGCGCCATATGTGTGGAATGGAGGTGCTGAGCTGTGTGAATCGATACAGCAAATTAGGTCCTTTCACTTTGACTTGTGCAGTGCCACATAGGGCTTACATAATTCCGGAAATAAACAGTGTCTGTATTCACTTCACAGGGCTGCTGCCGTTTTTTCCACTGGGAAATAACCAGGAGGGAACCATGAATAATATCCTGTGATTTGGCATGCAACTCTATTTAGGGTCTCAACATTTGTCGCCGTGTCTTGTATCATACTTGACTGGCTTGTTGTCAGCGTCGGGGTCCCTGGCCGACACCACACCGACGAAGCTGCCTGCAGCGGTGTCCTCGTGAACCTCGATGATGTAAGGGTTCCTGGTGAAGACTGGAGGCTCGTCCACATCCTCCACAGTTACCTTGACCGTGGCGTAGTCTTTGAATTGCAAACCGTGGATGAACCTTGCGTCTAAGTAGGTGTTTCTCACCTCCACTCTGAACTCATAGTCCCTCTTACTTTCGTAATCCAGTGCCTGGAGATGAAAGAACATCAGAAGTCAAACTGTAGACTTTTCTGTAAAAAAAAAACAGCCTTCAGGATTTTAAATGGCAGTTCATTGCGTTTCATTTGTCTGTCTTTATCTTATTCATTCTCCAAATTCTAAGTAGCAAAACCAAGAGAGGAATACTGATCTCAGAGATCTCATGGGGGAAGTAGAGAGTTTCTAGCAAAAGACTGCTTTATACTATTCATTTTACAGGCTTATAGTATCTGATTTTACACTACCGTGTGATACAAAGTTCAGTCATATGTCTCTCTTACATGAAAAACGTTATCAGGGGCTTTTTCTAATCTGCAACTGTATTATTCTTTCTTTCAATAGAAGTTAAGCGAACATATTAGAATGAGATAAAGAAGATTTCTCAAAATTAATCATATTTTTACTTTAAGCTCGGAATTGGAATTCCAGATAGCGTTTTAAAGGTCCCCTATTATACAGTTGTTCATCAATATATAATAGGTCTCAGATACAAAACATGTCTCTGAAGTGTTTGGCTCCAAATACCCAACAGATCATTGCAGCATCCCATAATCCCCTCTGTTTCAGCCCTGTTTCAAAAGTGCTGATTCTCTGTCTGTAACTTTAGATGAAAATAAGAGCCACTCCCCAACCCCTCTGAGAGATATTTGGTTAAAAAGAACACAATGGTGCTCTAGGAGGAGATTCAGGTGATAAGGAGGGGGGTTACCTTGATTGGTGATTGGCTAATGGTATCTCAAGCCAAAAAAACGTTATGACATCATAAAGTCACCAAAATCTGATCAGCTCATTTTCAGACAGGTTTTTATATAAATGGATCAGGACAAAAAGTGAGCAATTTTTTTTTCTGAAACTTTCAGAATCTCTTTGCACAGATATAGAAGACCTGGACAAGTGGATTTTGCATAATAGGTGACTTTTAAGACCTTTTTAAAGGCATTTATTCCATTGGTCTGTTGTGGTTTGATCTTATAGAAATAAAAATGCACATCACTTGCATAGAATACTTTAATTGTTCATACCTTATAAATGCTTTTGTATTTAAAGGCATTCCATTTAACAGATAGCATGTATCGAACGCTATTCATTAAAGCTGTTTGAAATCACTTTACTTGTTACCATAAGTGTTTTGTGTGATTGCACAGCCATTATCAATCAAGTAACTGTCACATGCTCACGGTGGCTGCTTTTGATGCTGGTCGCCATGTACGTTATGCCACAAAACCTACAGTACATAGAAGTAGACTAAAGGAAAGGGATATTAGGAATGATAATAATTACATTTTTGATTATGATGACTCCCTCTTGTGTGGTTTGATCAGTGATGATGTTGAATATGTCGTGACCCCCGACAATGCTGTACTCCATCTCAGCATTACGGCCAACATCTGGATCATCCGCCTTTATACGTCCAATGGCTCCTCCGATCTCTGTAGACTCCACAGTAGTCACACGGAAGGAGTCTACACACAGACAGGGAATGACAAGCTGTTTAAAGGCGTATTACACATCATTGCACCTGAGGGATAAATGGCCTTGCTCTTACGGTTAGCAAAGCGCGGCGGACTGTCGTTCACATCGGAGAGCGTGATGCTGACTGTTGTGGTCCCTGAAAGCCCCCCCATCTGTCCGGCCATGTCTTTAGCCTGGATCACAACCTGGTAGTTTTCCTTCACTTCTCTGTCCATGCCAGGCAGGGCTGTCTTGATTGTGCCTGAAGAGAAAACACACCAACATGCTTTCCACCAGTTTCAACAATTGAATGGACAACTTCATTTCAGAAAATGTATTTGCTGCCTTACTGAAAATGAGATAAGAAAAAGATCAATTCCAACCATGTCCTCTAGAAAAATTCAATTTATATACTACTAATTTGGTTTGCCAATTGTGTTTTGAGGGGAAATGTAAATGCTGCCTGGATTATGTTCCCTGGCAACGTTTTTCTAGTGTCAGAAGAAAAACATGTGTCTGCAGCATGCAAGTCGTGGGAGGTGGTCGGGATGAATGTGCGTACACAGAGCAGGACTTTGAACCTAACCACACACAGGACTAAGGATGTCATATAACAAAGACTTTTGGGATAAAGATGACTTCTGTTGGGCTGCATGAAAATAGAGCCCAGCTGTGTTTGGTCAGATTTAGTTGTTATTCTTTATCTGTCAAATAAACACATCCAACGTGTAAATAAGACAGTTTGCCCTTCTTTGAAAGGACCTTCGGCAGAGTTTTATGTTTTTGCTCCCTGCTAAGAATGTCACACTGTACTGAATGCGCATGAAAATTAAATTGACAATTTGATCAATTTCTCGGTAAGATGGCAAGTAAGAAAAAAACGCGATTTGTCAGACATTACTTAAATCCAATTTTGGACATGCTGCAAATAAAAGTGAAAAATGACTTGAATAGGTTGGTGTTGCCTTTTTAGCGTTTGAGTCACAAAAATAGGAAAAAATCTTCATTGATACTGTAAGTGGTTTCTTACAGTATATGATAAATACAGATACAACTGTTTGTGGACATGTTTTAACCATTAGCACGGCAGTATTTGTCCGTTCATAATTTGACTATAATAACATCAAGGATTACTGACAAAGCAGGTTGCATTACACATATACTTTATTTCTTAGTCTCCACTGAACATGTATACCCAGTAAGAGTATCTACTGCAGCATTTATCTGCTGCTTAATGCAACATATGGACCATTATGCTCTTTTTCTGTTGTTATATTCAATTGTGTGTAGCTCGCCTCTCATGGTCTCAGAATCCTCCATTAATGCTCCTCTGTTCACACAACATGTGACTACTGGAGGAACAGCTGATATGTCAGGTGTGTGGAGGTGCTTGTATAAGCCTGCTCACCCCACAGAAGGATTATATTCTGCACTGACATCTTGACTATTCATATGACCGGATTACAGGCACTGCGGCTGATTGACAGGCTGCTAGACAGGCTACAGGGCTGGCTGTTTAACAGAGTGTTGAGTGAAGGTCTTCAGAGTGGTGATGATTGGTTTTAGACTGTTGTGACACTGCCATCAAGACCTATAAGTACATGTCCTAGTCAGTGAAACTATCCCCTTGTAGATATTTAGGAGGGACATAATACATATTTACAGACAGACCTTGTGAAATTAAGCTCAGTTATTCATATAATACTTTAAACAAATAAAGGTTCATGGCATCAAGTAATCTAAATAAACAAATGTATACCAACATGGACATTTCAGCTAAAATAAGTGTAATTTACAGGTTTAGTTGAGTTTAATATTGGATTTTAAAGGATGATAATAACTAACAATGTAGCTTTGTCTCTTTGTTAGAAACTGCAGCCAACATATCCTGCTGGGGTTTGGCTCACCATTCTCAGAATCCACAGAGAAATATGGTTGTCCCTGAAGAATGCTATACACAAGCTTGGCACTGTTCCCATATGTTTGATCATCAGCATCATCGGCAGTTACTGTGACGACAGATGTACCTGCAGAAAGAACATGCACAATGAATTTCAATGCCAAAGCAGTCATAAGCAATATGATCAAGTAACCAATCAACATACTTTCACATGATTTGCTTTTCAGTCACATAATACATTTGAATGACTGTTGCCACTGTTTGTAAAACTGTCAAACAGAAGTGCTAGTAATTCTGACTACAGCTGTGTCTCTTCTGGCACATCTGTGAAACATATTGCTTTGATTAAACCTTGGTGTCCTAGTGCAAGGATCTCTTAAATGTCACACACTGAGAAGGTTTACATCATCCGTCCTTGAAGTGAAGGTTTCTCTCTCCTCAGGTAGTATGTTACTCTGATAAATCAAATATTTACCATTGCCTGTTAACAAAACCATTACATGATTGTAGCACAGTCCTTAAGCTGAACATGTGTGACTCTACTAATATAAGGAAACCCTTTATTTAGAGATTGTTATAGTATTCATGAATGTAGAGTAGGGAAGTGTGTTCAAAAAAGTAATAAGAAGTTGTTGGTAATATTTCAATTCATACAACCAATTTGGCCTTTAGCCTAGCAAGGTTATATTACTGATGCATTTCTTACTGACCTCTGTTGTCAGAGCCAGAGGTAGGGCAACATTAGATACATACTGACAAGCTTCTACTGAGGAGCTGGAATACATTTACTATGCTCAGGGACACTGCATTTGTATGTGTGTGCTCAGGGACACTGCATTTGTGTGTGTGTGCTCAGGGACACTGCATTTGTATGTGTGTGCTCAGGGACACTGCCTTTCATATTTCCAGCTGGCAATGCACCCAGCACCCGGTACGCAAAGTTTTATTTGGCAGTATCACCTTCAGTATCGTATCACTAAAACTCCAACCACCCTATACACATGAGCCTCCAAAAACCAAGTGGCAGGTGCTTGAATGTGTGTCATGTGTGTGCCAAATAAATATAACCCATGCATATTTAAGCTTTTAAAATAACTTGGTTCCTCTCAAATATCCTGTCATTGAGGCCCTTCCATATAAAGTCCTGCATAATCCACCCAAGCGTTTCAATAACGTCACATTGCAAATACTGTCCTTGGCATTCAGGGGACCTCTGCCGTGTCCTGTTTGGGTCTGACTGTCTCCGTGCATACTAATGAACCCTTGAACATCTGTCCCACTTAGTCCCAGCACTGATTGCGTAAAAGGGAGCTGCTGATTCTTCATGGCTGGTTGGCTTGATTAACCAGTGTGTTCAGTCTGAACATATAAGGCAGTTTATCAGTCCGGAGACAAATAGTGGTGACCCTGACCCACCTTTTAGCAAGTATCCCTGCAGTGGAGAAATCGAAGCAAAGCGCATTATGAATATCAAGTAGGTCATTGTTGTTTGTCATATATAGACAATTGGGTTTTGATTTACCCTTGATTGCTCCTGTGTATTAATTTGTGGCTGCATAATTAAGGATTGATTACAAGCTGCATGCATTATTTTCGTAAGCTTTGTTTATATCCGTGCCAATTGCTTTATTTATATGACTTGAATGGGATGAAGTGAAGCGCAATGAAGCAAATCCTTAATTGGAAAGACTTTGACAATCTAAACTTCCAATATTTCTGCTGCCTATTAAAAATGACAAATGGCATTACTTGATATGAATGCCCAATGAGCCTGTCCAAACAAACAACAATCCCAAAAAGCGGAAACAACTTTGAACAACTGGATACAGCGTGCCTGAGAAGTGTTTCTTGCAGCATTCTATTATATCGGCTGAAATAATATTAATGTACAGGTCCATCTGCGGAATATTTTCTTGATTTATTGTTTAATCAGTTAAAAAAACGTTAAAAAAACTAAAGGAAAACACCCAAAGTAACTTATATTGACCATGCTCAGTCTAAGGGGATTTCCTCAGATTGTATATTTGGTTCATTAACAGCCCAATTAACAGCTTATAATATAAAACAGATATAAAGAGCACATTCTCACATCTAAACTTTGTACCCTAAAATCTTGGGCAATTTCTCTAGAAATACAAATAATCTTTACAAATAAAACCAACCATAACTCACCAACTTCTGACATTTCGGGGACACTGGCAAAGTAGATTTCCTTTGCAAACTTTGGCTCGTTGTCGTTGATGTCGTGAATTTTAATGTTAAATTCAGTGTCAGGCTCCAGCTCCGAGTTGGTGTTTCGATCCAAGACCTTTGCAACGAGTGTGTACATGGCTTTCTCCTCCCTGTCCAGCCTTTTTGTGGCATGAATATCCCCAGACTTCTCATCAATCAGGAACAGGCTGCCCGCCCCCTCTCCAGTCAGAACGTACTTCACATTGCCTGCACCTCTGTCCATGTTGGAGTGCAGCTGGAAATGAAATAGACACAACATGAGTCAAACTTTAATGGTGGATGGGGCTTTCTAACATGCACTTTAGAATGAGAGGAAAACACACTGCTGACATGTGGTATAACCAATACCAATAACTTCAAGTTATATTCTCCTAAATAAAAGGAAATAATCATTGCCCTGAAACCACTCTCATTAATAACACATCCCTGACATTTTGAACATGCATACATTCACTAAATAAATGTCTGGCCATGGGTGTCTCAATTGATGTCCTTTTTATTTTAGGCACTACTGAAGAAAAATAGCTTTTCAATCATGGCTTTATGCCATGTGGACAATTCTTTCTCTCCTTGTTTTAATTGAACACTTCAATTTTGAACTTTAACACCCTACTGTCTTCACACAGTTTATTTATACCTACTGGAGATAAGGCTTCATCTTGTCATTTGGGAAATGTGTATTTTCCATGTTTTTACCTAACCCCATGCATTTACAGCATACTATAGATGTATGGAATTGTTGGGACACTCTTTGTGAACATTGGAAACATTGTGGAAACCAACGTAGACCTCATATGTTTTAGTCTCAGAACATAACATAGCCTTGGAACCCTGTGTCAAATTGTGACATACTCCATAAGTCCAGATCCAATTAGTCTTAGATTTTTCTTCCAAATTGGGCCTTTGAAAAATGATGAAAACCTGACCTACAGCAACAATTGCTAAAATTAGTCACCTCTGACCTATCCATCACCTTAAAGTGGCTGCAAGTGTCATGGTGGAGTCATCGTGGCACACTGTGACCGACACTTGGTTCAGGCTCATTACTGTACTGGATCTGTCAGCAGATATATTTAGATCACCATCTCATGGGTTCACATTTTAAATGACAAGTAGTTGGGGACACAGAATGTACGTCAGCAACTTATTCATATTAATGTCTGCATGCTGTGAGGAAACTCATTATTTTTCCCGACATTTGGGAAGAGTGATGTCAACAGTACGTCTTTGAATGGGAAATTAGAAATGTATAGCCATCTATTATCAGGCAGAAAAAAAATAGGACGCATTTGAATACAAGATGCTGTCAAGTTCAAATGAATTATGTGCACAGTATCTGGTGTCATGTTTGATTTCATTTTTGCATATGAACTCTATCTAAAGTTTATTATAATGAAATATCACCCCTTGATTTACATTTCCCATGTATTACAGTCTTTTCATTGTTTGTAGATATATGCATTCTATCCTGAGCTGTACACCAGGGAACAGAGGATTTATGTCGTGTTACGGATGTGAAGGCTGCTGCTGCTATTGACTGTGAATGACAGGCTAATTTAGGTGAGCAGGAGAGTGTTTGTATGAATTTTTGCATTGAAATGGGTTTCATATCTGTGGTAGGCGCACTCTCCTGGGGAAAAGAAACCATAGCCACATTTCCTCTACTTTGAAATTTATTGTCTATGTAATGGTACTGTATATTGCTTAGGAACATGCTCAGTAAGCAACGCTGAACAAACGAACATATTTCATCACTGATACTCGCAACTGTTACCATTCAAACACACTTCTCGGCTTCCAGTGTGATAATTAGACCAATACAATTTCAGACCCAGTCGGACCACAGTGATTTGCATTTTTCCAAATCTTTTGATTATATTCTTCAGTAGTTTTCATCTGATTATTACCATATTTCCAGTCGGTTGTTAATCCTGTAAAAAGGAGCCTGAGAAGCGAAGAACAACAAACAAGGAGCCATCAAAGGAGCCTGCACCCTATGCAGCCAAGCTGTCTACAGGATAATAGGAATCTCACAGTCTGTGCAGAACCTTGTGCAATGCATTTTACATATTTCCACTATACGTGTGGGCTCGCAAGACTTTACCTTGTGAACTTTATCTAATTATCGAATGTCTTTATACCGTCAACTTCCTAATCATATGGGTAAACAGATCTTTGCACGGCCATATCGATTCATTACTGAGTAGTAGTGCAGCGAAGGAGCTGTGCAGAAGTGAGCATTGTTGTACTGCTATCTAAAATAATGCTCCCGTTGAACTATATTGACTAGAAAGAGAGTTTTAAGATTTTATTAGATTTCTGCAGGTATGTCCTATAGAAATGTTAATAATTTTACCCATTCAGTGTTGTGCCTTAAAGTGTAGAAAACAGGCTGAATCCATTTTTATTGACATATAACAGGGGCATGTTTTTTATGTTAAGGCGAGATAAACTCTGCCTCTAACATGTATTGTAAATCTACTACAACAATGATACCGTTGACAAAATGTGTTTTTTACTCACAGCCTCAACAAAATCAAATGTTCGCAGTACCACACTATGTTTGCAGAGATTTAGTAGCTCTCCTTTCAAGGCCTTGCAGCACAAACACAGCCTTTTCAAGGCCTTACAACAGAAGCACAGAAGAGAGCCTTGATGAGTGAAATCGCCTTGCACAAACACTGAGGAATTGTCAGCAAAGCGGCAAAATCATTGGCAATTCTTGTCAGGTCTCTGGTTAGCATTACTCAGTGCTGCAAAGAGGAGATAGCAGAATAGAGTGCAGAATGGATACAGAATAATTACTCTTCCTCCCTCTTTCCCTCCATCTCTTAAGACATAGGCGAAAACCCTTTACTTGTGGAACACTGTACTATAATGTATATCGAGCAGGTTCAATATACTGCTTACATTATCTCTAGTATGCTTTGTAGTTCATACAAATTCTGCAAAATTCTCCCCAAAATTAACCAAACAATGCCTTAAAAAATCTCAGACACTTATTGGCAAAATATTAACACATCAAAGTGAGCAACCTTGAATATTCTAATATAGAACAGCACAAGACAATAGCATGCAGCGTGAGTTTAATAGGATTTAGTTCACTTCAAACACGCCACTCAAATGCTCCAGAATCCAAAGTTTGTGCTTGTATTGCTCAGCATTGCGAGTACTCACACTTCACAGCCCTGCTTAAGAAGTAGGGCACCACAGCTGCACACACTGAGTGCTCACACTCATTACTGGCCCCGTGAAAGTCAGTTATAATGTGACTTCAGGGCTTTACGCTGGATAAATGCACATCCCCCTGCATAGTATATTTACAATCATCAACATATACCATGCTCATTTCCTGTGTTGACAGTACTCAATACCTTCCTTTAGCTAATGCTGTTATTTTTCTTATCATTCTGCGAGGTATCCGTCAGCACCACTCAGTATGTAAGCTTCAAAGCGGCGTGCCTTTTGAACACCTTGATAAGCAGCACGAGCTGCATTTTATTATAGCGTGCAGTCAGAGTTGCTTCCTTTTCAGTGAAAAAAGTGAGCTATACAAGAGCGTGGCAGTTCTTTACATCACTCCTGATTGTCGTAATCAGGAATTCAACCTCAAGTGACAGTTACTGAGTGTGTGTGGGTTGATTGGAGAGCTTTGATTGAATGTGAAATAAACAAGGTCTCCCACAGTGCACCACAAAGGCCATTAAATGATCTTTATGAGGAGGACCATCAAGGCTTTGATGGCTTTGTGCCGGGCATGAAAGTGCTTTTTGCATTTGGTCTCTTAGTTCTCTCTCTCTTTATCATTCTCTCGCTCTGTCTCTCCTTATTTGTTTATTTGCCATTGCTATTATCTAGCCACCATTTCGTCCAGCCATTGATGTATCTATTACAGCGGCAACAATCGATTGTTTTTCCTTGTCATTTAACTTTCAAAATAGATTTTTTTAAAAGACCCATATTTCTTTTTTCACAGCTTGAGGTTATGTCTTCAAAAAGCTTCTTCTTTTTTTGACCAAAGGTACACAACCCAATAAAATGCTAGAATAATAAGAAAATAAGAACCAAGAAAAAGTAGCAGCATAGCTTTATATATTTTTAAGCAATTACCAGATACATCTTGTTATTGTTGCTTGAAAATATACCTAAATTATTAATCAGTTGTCGCAATATTGGACCCATTTCAAGTGGATTCACTCATCAATAAGTTGTGTAATTGTTGCAGTTTAAATATTTAACGATGAATTTGTTTTCCATCCATCCATCACTGTAACAACTTGTTTGCAGGGCGAACACTAACGATAATGTCCTTTATTGATCCTCCCAGTCACTTATTTTATTTTCTTGAATGAAATGTTAAAGCAATAGTAAAACAAATGACATTCACCATTTCTTAGAGGCCATGTTCATGTATCCGTTTCATGTTGCATCTTTCTTATAGTCAAAACCATTAAGATATTAAGTTAACTTTCATACATGAGAAAGACAGACAACATTCGAACAGCTGGACCCAGGGACTGTTTGTCTTTTCTGCTTGAAAATTGACTGCAAAGATAACTAAAGTTAAAGAACAGGCGCCACTGAACTATCTGTTGATTTAACAATTGGTTGATCGACTGTTTGTTATGTTGCAATTCTGCTAATTTTCCATCTTTCAAACCCGTGGCTTGTTCTCTATCTGTCCCTGCATCTACCATTTAACTTCGTTCTCTGTATCTGACTGTCGCCAACAGTCTGTCTTTCTATCTAAAACTCCAAAGTTAAACTGATTGAATTAGAGATACGGATCGCCACAGCTCCCTCTGTAAAATAGAATGGAACTTATGTCTGGCCTATTATTATTTTCCCCGCAGTAATTTATTACAGCCGCATGTTTTTCTGACAGTTTATTAGAGAATGATATTGGACACAGGAAGGGTTGGGAACTGGTGAATGCAATTGCTGTCATGCCACGGGAAGTTGGGCGCCAGAGAGCATCAAAGAGTCAAGAAGAAAGCCACATCGCACCAGTCACTGACATCAAGGGATGGCCCCATTTACAGTTAGCTTTCACTTTGCTGCTTCATCAAATAACACAACAAGGTGCATTTCATTGGCCTTCTTGATTGATTTGTTTTCTTCTTCCTCCTCCTTCTCTCCATATTCCATTTATTTTTTTCCGTTCCTTTCTCTTCGCCACATCAGCATGATGGTTTCGGCAAAATAAGTTGTCATATCCCCCTACTCAACCTTGCACTAGACACTTGTTTACTCCGGAGAATGAGGTGTGTGATGAAAGCCAGCTTCCTCTGAGAAAATTGGCTGTCGACAGTCACCTCATTTCCCTCCCTCGAGTTGATAACTGCAGCGTTCCCTATCACACCTGTCTTCATAGTGCTAGTAGGAGTGAGCTGACAAGAACCTCTCTGATCTAGGTGGGAGGGAGGTGCATTGTCCCGGAATCCTTTGACAAAAGTGTCTTGTAAGACTTACCTTTTTATACATCTAAGACTGGTTTTAGTCTTATATCTGTTTAAACTTGAACTTGTCCAGTCCTCAACTTGAAATTAATTATCAGATATATACTTTTGAAGAGCTCCTACAAATATGTTTGGCCCTGAAAATTACATTATAGTAATTTTCTGATATGTGGTATGCCAGAGTTTGATTTAAATTGAGTTTTTTCTTTTGTTAAAGGCTTATTTGAATAACTTTGCCAAGGATGTCAGGGTTACTATTGATATGTTCAGGAACCACGGTGAAACCGTGTCCATGTATCTTTCATTTTTGAACAAATAAATACTATTTTATAGTGTGAAATAAGTCTTGCCAACAGCAAGTTTCTCAGCAGGCTCATGACTCATGTACCCTTTGTATTATTGACTGATTTAAGCAGGGATCACAATATAAAACTGACTTCATATTTAGTGTTAAAAACAACTTTCCTCGTAGTTTATGGGTATCAATGAGATGTACTTATTTTTTAATTGATGGCATCTGCACAACAATACATCAATGATATATTATTTGAGATAGAATAGTGTGTTTTTCACCAATCATAGTGCTGGAAGGACTTTGGAAGACAGAAGGAAATTAGAGCAATCTATGCACACTTGCTGTGTATCAGATAGCTCCAGTTAACTGTGCCTGTAAGAGCCAGATTTCTGGCGGCCCATCCGTCTTCAGCCAATTACATCAAACACCACCTCAACAAGCTAAACCTTCCATAATTAGTCTGCAGACAATGCGTTTGGCACCTTACCTTGCCGACATATTGATGGTCATTTCCTGCGTATTCCTCGAGCAGGAAGAATTGATTCCACATCCATCCACGCTTGGACCGCTGGAGAACTCTCCCATCACTGTCTGGCATCCCAAACAGATTCCCAATATTCCCAGGTGTGAAAGGCAGGGCGGTACTGGGCCACAGGATAGAGAGCATCAGAAGGAGCAGAACCTGATTGGTTATCATGGTATCCAATCAGCTGGGAAATGTCCTTGATGACTTCGTTGTTAGTATTGTAATGAGCTTCGGGTAGGATGAACACTGGAAGGCAGTGTCAACAGAACAGACATTGTATTCCTCGCTTTGATGTCCTTTAGATCCCTGTGAAAAGAGAAAACACTTGTGTCAAAAAGAACATTCACAACATGTATTTATCTACTTTACGATGGGCTGTAATCCCAGCAGTGTAGAAGAAGAGAAATTAGCTAATTATTTAATCAACAAATATGTGGTGTGTGATTGAAGGATATCCTAAAAGTGCTAATTCAGTGATTGGATTTGTCTAAGATCAGTCAACTCAAAGGAAAACAACATTTTCAATACCGATTCAAACCTATTCCTGCAGGAATCATTGAGTGAAACAAATACAAAATAATGACTGCATTGTAAATAATGTATCATCAAAAAGCTGCAATCATCACAGTGCCTTTGTCCAATTAAGTTAACTCACTGCAGCTTCATCTCCCTGGCGTCACTCTGTGTCCTTGTATTTGAGCAGTAAAAAACTGAGCAGCACTTCACTAATTATAAGTTGCATTACTGATGTCTCGCAAACAGTGCTTCACAGTGTGTGAGTATATTTGAATAGCAGAACACAGGCATCTCTAGAAGCCCATTGCTCCTGACATGAGCAATAGGCACCACTTTAAAACACTCGACTCAAACTCACTTTTTATTTTTATTATCCGCTTCACGCTCATTCAGTTATAACGCTGCAGTGCAGACTCCACTACTCAGTATAGATGCATTGTCCTTCAAAAGATATGTCCCTTTCATAGCCTTCCTAGGGCTGCACAATTTATCAATAAAAAAACTAGACATTAAATCTTACTATCTTTTTTTACTCGCAGCTTTGGGGCCAGTTTAATGCTCAGTTTCAAGAAGCTATGTTTTGTGTTTTAGCAGCAGAGAGACTAAACAAAGTAACCTATAGAAAATGTATATTTATTTTTTATCGCAAGTAAAATCGTGCACCTTACTCATACCTCTAAGATGGTAACTCCCATTTGTTTGTGCATATAGCAGCAATCTGTGGATTATTCCATACATTTGTATTCCCCAAATATGAAATGATGTCTCCAAAGAAACAAATAACCATAACAGCCCCATGCATCTCTCTGAATGAGAAGGCATTGTGTGTTATTCGTAGCTTTCTCCTGATACTTCACTCATACAGTGTCTCCACAAGGACTCATCCTGATAGGTAATTTGGGTGTGCATGCATAATTTATGGTCTTTTGGAAGCTAATCCTAATAAATCTTGCCTCTCTTTCTAAAAGAGCCCATTTAGTAGGATTCCCGTATTAAGGCTACGAGTACCAGAGTTATCCTGACAGAGCTCACTGTGTACCCCGGGGAATGCTGGGTAAAGGCACATGCTAGTTTAGCAATCCCTCTGCTTTTTGTCCAGAGCTCTTAAATAAGGACTGCATTGTCAGTGGAACTATTCGCTCGAACAAAGCGCCTGTTACTGTCTATGAACAAATTAGTATTATGGTTCAATTGATGAAAGTGAAGTACGGCATATAAATTAATGTACTCCTTTGAATAGAATATCACATGAGCTAATGAGATCTCAACGAAACAAATGTTTCATTCTGCTCCTTCTTAGTCACTTGAATCTGTTTAATCAGCAATCATATTCAAGTGTTCAGAATACTTTTCCACTGAGTTGGTTAAAGTTTGAAATTGATTGCCATTAGGACTTTTGAAAAAGGTAAAGCCCAATGTAGCTTCTCAAAGTTCCAAATAAAGCAGTTAGCTTTCAGTAATTTATAATCATGATAACATATTACAACAGGGTGTCCTTCTCTGACACCACAGCGTAAATTAAAATATTGTCAACGTACTACTTCAGCAGGGAAAGAGATAAAAAAATACATGGCGTTACAAATTGCTGATCCCTGCTACATTTTTATGATATTTTCCTGTGCATGCCCATAACGTGGCTTGAGTGTGACATGTGCATTTTCCGAAATCAGGAAACGCCGCCTTGCAATTAATCTACTCTGATGCTTGTGATTGCATTTTCTAATTATCTTTCCAGCCTGTCCTTGAGTTTTAATAGCATTCTGGATATTAATCTTTGATGTGGTGTGCCTATTAAGCATTAGGGCCAGTGTGTCTTTTCAGAATTATTCCAAACACTCCATTAAAGGATGAGTGAGCATGCTGAATACATGCCAGATCCTATAGACTCAAGCTGAGTTATCTCCACTCATTCAGCCTATTACCAGTTGTTTATGATTACATTAAGTCGCAGACAGCTTATATGGCTCGGCATTAAAAAAACAGAGATGTAAAGTGACAAAATGGTTAAATATGCTTTTAAAAGTGTTTCTAGGGTTGTTATTCTTAATCTTGGCCGAGACACTTTCTGGCGAGAGCTCCGCTGTGCTCCATTTTTGTAATCTCCAAAATTATACATTATTTTTTTTGCTGAATAAGAATATCTTTGATCAGATATAAACTAGCTGTTCATCAGGATATTCTTCCTAGAAAAGCAAAGACTTGCACATTACTCTGTAAAATTTAAATGCACATGCATCCCAAAATTGAACATCCAGGCTTCCCCACAAACATTCAACTGAGGACTGCAACTAAGCATTTTTATGGCTTTCCTGACTTTAGGAGGACAATAATTATGTGCAGCACAAGTCTGGCTGCAAACCTTTGCTAGAGGTCTTGCATGCAAAATAAGTGGATAATCCTCTATACATGGGATAATATAGACACCTAAAGTGACCATCTGTTTTCTCTGTTGCTGCAACCTTTACCACAGGGAATAATATATCGCACTGTTTATGTGTTTTTACGGGTAAACTGCACTTTCAACCAGAATGTACTGAGTACATTTAGTTCACTGACATTAAGCACAAATGCACATTTTTCAAATGTCAGCGGACTTTCTAAATGTAAATTGTATAAACATAATTAAATACGCGTTCAATTGTTATGCTTTGTGCACATTATTGTAGGAGCTAACACCTCTTGAACCGAGCAAACCAACAGACACACACACATAAAACACACCTTTATAACAAATGCAGACTGGATAAGGGCGGGACGACATATTTAACCACCTACCATCCAAAACCTTACCCACACATATTTAAAATGGCTGGCATTCAAAATCTGTGTAGCGTTAGTTTAGCTGAATAATTCAACAAGTGACAATGACAATCATATACAAACACAGACGCAGGTACATTCATTGGGAAAAGGAAACGTGAAATGGAGAGAGGGCAAAGGAGGGTTGCAAGGTCACAAAACTGCCGCCATGATGAGTGTTGATCACTCGTACCTTTATCCAACAACAGGATTTACGGCTGGTAAATACAGCATTTCTGCACTGACCAACACTAACGGTACATGTGAGCTGGGTGCACAAAAAAAAGCATTTTATGATGGCAGTTTGAGTAGCTCCAGTGATTGCTTGCTGGTTTGTCAGAGCAGCACGGACATAGTGTAAATCTATCATGAGACGCAGCACCTGTGCAAACCTCCACTTGGTGGAGCCCTAGACCTTCACAAGTCTGCTGCAGTCTCTGGAAAACCACAGCAAGCTTCACTCATGTTTTGAAATCCTCTGAGCAATTTTTGTGATACAGTGCACACTTCCTCATTGAAAGCTTCTTTTAAAATGAGCGAGGGCCTTTTCTCTTGAAAAGGGTGTGTTGACGGTGAAAATACTTCATTATGGAGAAAAAAAAAGCCTCATTCATGATTGCTTTTGAAGGCCTTTTAACAAGGTAATAATATATAACTTCAAACAACTATGAAAAGGAAATTATTTTCAGGGTAGCATAGCCGCATCACAATAAATTACACACTTCAACAACATCAAAAGAATATAATGATGCTGGAATAATAAAAACTGGCTAAAATCTCCATTCCATTGTTTTTTAGAGAGAATGCATATTTCCTCCTCTCTGTTCACGTTCGCTCTATTCGATTCCTCACTAACATAGCTTGTATTTTTCATCCTTTAGAAGCAGCATTGTGAATGCTCATGAGATCCCGTGTGGGGAAATAGATTTCCACCTCTTTTCTTTTTAACACTGAAAGGTCACTCCATATCTGACAATAATTCAGGGAGCGTGTTAGTGGCTAATTTGCACTAAACAGTAATGGCGTTACATGGGTGACCCGGTGCACATTACAACACCCCGTTACATCACTTTGGTGCCTGTAAAGCTGTCTGAGTGTGTAAGGCAACACACCCCGGGACTAAAAATGAGAGAAGGAGAGTAAGGGTGGATTAAGTTTGTGCTGTGGAGGATATGGGCATGTACATACTCAGCAACACTATTGGCTGCTCGCGTTGCGCTGCTTCGAACACCATGATAGACACTTCCATGCGTTTTTAGAGATAGGAATGGTACAGTGCCTCTCCATCAAATCTGCCAGGAGCACATCACACGTCTGATTCGCCCTCACTGCATCCCAGCAAAAACACACATACAGCAACACACACTGACACTTAAGCAGGTGCACGCACACTTGCAGACAATATTTTACATAGTCATAATCATTCATCTCATGTACACATGACCATGGCTCTCCGTCGCTACAGAGTATCGAGTTAGAAAAGCACTGAGTAGAATGAAGCACTTTTGGTTTTAGTTACAAAGTTAAGGTTATATTTAGAAAAGCACACAATTACAAATTATATAATTCCCACAATAAAGTGACATATGTTGTGTTATATACTGTCTGACAGGTGTCACAGCCTTACTGTTTTGTTTCCCATTTAATTTAATTTCAGAGGAATGAAAAAATGCTAAAGAATAATACAACGGGGGTAATTTCTAGGATTGTCAGGCATCATCATTAATCTCAAAGTTGAAATGTGTCTAAAATATTTTGAGCCTACTTCCACATACACTTTTTTTCCTCCATATTCAAGCACACCCTGTACATACATAAATGATGAAGACATTCAAGATTAGAGTTTTGAACAGAGAATCTAATCAGTCCCCAGTTCAGCCGACGGAGCGTTTATAAACCTCTTTGAAGTTGCAACTCTTCTTTTTCATGAGATCTCCACACTGCTGCGTAAGTGCAGCTTTGCCACAGTGCAACAAAAAGAAGCACATCATCTCTTGGAGTCTGGAGGCAGACAACATACAAACACATCCCTAAACATTAATCAGCAAAAAAAAGAAGCCGTTACCTTTTTTTGATTGTCACAGCTTAGCATCCATCTGTGTCACTGAGGGATCGGTACTGTGTTCCTACTCCTTAGCAGTGCTTAGCGCTGAAGAATATGACTCCTCACGGCACTGCTTACATTCCAAGACTGACAACAGCACAGATGGTGCGAATGTGTATGGCAGTGTGTGTGTGTGTGTGTGTGTGTGTGTGTGCAACAGAGAGAGAGAGTCTACTGCCTGCGCGCCTCCCTCACTCTATGCTCGTCTCTTTCTCTCTGCCCTCCCTCGCTCCATTTCTCCTCCCCGCTCTCTGGCTTCTCTCCCTTTCCTCCTCTACACTTTCTTTCTATCATCTCTTCTCTCTCTCTCTCTTTTCTCTATGTCTCTCTTTCTATGTCCCTCCCTCCCCCTCATCCCCTCCCCTCCTCTCCCTCTTTCTATCCCCTCCTCTCTCTTTCTCTCGCAGTGCATCACTTCTGGCGGTGGATGTCACCGAGGCTGAAGCTGAGGCGACTCTGCCCCTGATTGGCTGCCATTCACAAGTTAGCGATAAAGAAAAGGGGAGAGAGAAAACGGGCAGAAAGGCAAAGGCAGGGATAAAAAGGAGGAGGGGGAGGAGAGGGGTGGGTTAAGGGACAAAATAGTGCCCTTACATCCCAGTGAGCATCAGTTGACTGTGGAATGGAGAAACAGGGAGGTTAGAGGCTGAAGACGCTGGCAACGCACACAACGTTTTCCTTTTTTTCAAACTGTGAATGCATCCAGAAAGCTCTCTACATAAGAGGTTGCGCTAAAAAGCCACTGCTATGACGGATCGACCGCATGATGTTTGATGTCTAAAGCAATCTGCCCCATCTAATCTTCTTTCAATGACAGCGGAGTGAAGGAGAAAAAGGCCATAACTTGTAAATCAGCCGCACAGCAGGGGGTGCTCCGTTCGTCTTCATCTTCCTCTTTCGTCCCGCTGCCTTGGCCGGCAGTTTGTGGCAGGTGCACATGGGTTCCAGGCACTCTGTCATCCCTTCTCATTACATGCTCCATGTTGGATGCATATCAATACATCTCCATATAGTATGTGCCTATTGAGAGTGATATAGCAGTTTAATTCAACTGAATGGAATGGAGTGGGGGACCATACATCATGCTGCTTGATGCTGAGGGGTGAGACGGGGAGCGATACCTTATTAGAAGCTGATATTGGTCCCTAACATGTAGCTGGAGCAGATAAACGGTCAGTTGACGAGGATTTGAAATGCAAGGGACGCCACTCGGAGCCGAACTGTGGATGAATAATTTAAGAAAAGCAGCAGTTTGACTGGCCAAGCTCATCCAAGCTCAAGTTTTATCTCCCGATATCAGCGTGCATAGATTATCAGCTCAAACTCTCTGCACCAGATTAATAAAAATGCAAACAGGCCAAACTAATTAACATCTGAAACAAGCGGTGAGGTAGCCTCCCTCTGATTCTGAGCCAGCTCCTCACACTCTGCAGTGCAGTGTGTATGCTGCTGCGAGATTAAGAAGAAGTGTGTGTTTGTATTTGTTCATGTGTGCGCATGTTGGCCCGGGTACTGTGGTTGTATGTATGACTGGGGGAGGGGAGGTTTGTCATGTTTACTTATACCCTTGTGTGTATGTGATGGAGGCACATGTGTGTCTCTGTGAGTGTGTGTGTGGTGTTTCTCACTAACAAGCCACTGGGAAAAAAGCAGGCTAATTTGTACATCTCTGCATAGAATTAGTACTAATTTACCTGCTATCCCCACCCCTGGGACGTTAATAAAGCTGTTGTTCCGCAGCCCAAACAACTCTGAGCAAACATCAGAGAACAAGAACAAGCATTGTACCCAACTGTTTCGGAAAATATGGAAACATGTCTTCAGTGCAAACATGTTCTACTCCTCAACACACAGATACATTCCAATCTTCTCTTCCTAATTTCACAGGCCTCCCAGGCAAACAATTTCCTGATTCCCATGTTTTTTTTTTTCTTTCGGTACCCTCCTGATGAGGTCTCCGTTACATGAAATCAAAGTTTTCCAGACTAAGGAAACAGCCTCCTTAAGTAAGGGTGTCTCCTGATCCTCTCCCAATTCTCAGTGTCAGCTCCCATCAGCATCACTTTCTTCTTGCACTTGCATTCACCTCCACAGTGCTAGCTGCCGCTGATTAGTTCCCTGATTTCCCTCGCCTTCCCAACGGAACACTCAAGTGCGGATGTCTACCCACTGTTTGCTGTGCTAGCATAACAACTGCAGCTGCCGATAGGTTATTGATATATAGCTCTCGGTTGGCAATGACACGACCACATTAGCTGAGCAGGGAAAACCCGAATCCTGTCTCCTGTTGCTGCTTCTAGTGGCCACATGAAGATCCCTTACAAACTAGCAAAGAGGTAAAGCTGAAGGACTTTTAACATTTACTGTGTGTGCTCCTTTTCCAGTTCCATATATTCACCCCTTTAACAAAAATACAATTTTTACATTATCCCTGACCTTTCCTCAGGCATGCATATTCCTCTCAAATCATATTGATTTTCTTCTCATTTTAAACTTTAAGATACTCCCGGGTAAAACTTTGATTTTGGCCGTATGCATAATTCATGGTGTTTTTAAAGTTTGTTTTTGACACCTAGTTTTGTTTCTAACTCGTTTTGATCTATTTTTTTAAGTATTTAAAGTTCTCCTTCACATATGTGATTTTTCAGCATAATTGTAGTTATCTTTGGATTCATAATGGTTTGTTTCTTTTTTCCGCTGTAGCCACTTTCTTAGGAAACATATTTGCAAATAACATTCAAACAGTGTGTAACCAATACATTAAATGGGATTGAATTAAAAGCATACAACGCAATGAAAAACGTGTTCTTGCTAAAGCAGGTTCTGTGGCATCCGTTGTTTGGGAATGATCCAATCCATGTGTTCCACTCAGGCGGCTTTACAACATACACCTGCCTCTTGCCTGACTGAGGCAAGCTGCTCTCAATTCATTGGGGACATATCACATGATGATGGGATGCCAATCTTTTATAGGGTGATGATTTCTGTTGCAAAAAAAAAGAAGAAAATACATTTGTAGTTTGAGTCACAATTCTTTAACAGGACTACTTATCTGCCAGGTGTGCAGCTGTTCATTGTGATTCATCTCTGAAAGCATTGTTTGCAGTAAAAACTGTTTATTTTTGAAATGATTTATAGATTGAAATACAAGATTGACTGTCAGCGCACACCAGTGGTGTATTCAAGGCCGGAACTGAGTGGGCAAATACAAAGTGCTTTCTGAAGTACAGGTAGGTTTAACATTTAGAAAATACATATTTTGCGAAAGATTGTGATTGTTGTTTAGTGCTGTGGGCGTATACATGTCTCCCATGTATTGACTGCAAGAGAAATACCAAAATAACTTCAGTAGCAAACACAACTGTGAATTAATAATAACGCTGAGTGTTTGATAGCGCTCCATCATCTTCAGAAGTTTGGCAATGGTACAGTGCTGGGTTATTGTATTGCAAATCTGAGACCCATTCTCTCTGATTACAAACTGTGGAGATTGTAAACACCATACCTTATTAAGCTCTACCCTTATTTGATGTTGCACTCAAAGAGTAGCGGTTCCTCATTGAAGTTGATTGGTCAGCAGTTTTTCAAGACCAGATGAAAAACTGTGATTCAAAGCAAGGAGACTGTAAGATAAAAAAAAAAAAGAAACACCATTCACATGTCATGTTTGCCTCAGTAATCAAGCATATCTCATCTAGAGCTGGAATTATAATTAGCCAACCCATAATATAGTTATACCATCTAAGGTATAAACCATTGGCCAGTAAGACTAAAGACTACAATTACTCCATAATTACGATATACTCCATAATTACACTCACATAGGTTGCATAATTGAAGGGTTGAGTGTTCTCAATATTGACTCAGTTTCATTTGCATACATTCCACAGATTTACTGCGGCTAAAGCTCTTACCAAGACCAACTGACACTGGGCGAAGGTACATGCTAAGGTCTGGGTCGCCGCTCAAGGACACTTTGACAGTATACACGTCTGTTAATGGACATGTTAGCTATTACAGGAACTGAAACTGTGATCATCTTGGCTCTTTGGCAAATGCTTTCCCTTTTTTATGTATTTCAATCCAAAGGTTATTCCGAAGTTGCCATTGCTTTTTTCCCCCTGATTGTTATTATTCACCTGGGCTATGACTGCAATAAAAAGTTGAATACGGGCCAATTCGATACATTGCAAATCTCCTCTATCGTTAAGAGTGTTCTTTGCTGAGTTCACAGACACTGCAATATTTTCTCTTTCTTTTTATAGCAATAGCAATTTATTTCGGTGTCTAGGCTTCCATTGTAATAATGGAAAGTCACTTGCACAGATTCAATTTGAACCGTATAGTTGATGCCATTATTTTTTATTAATTATTTCTCAGTGAACTACAAATAAAAAAGGAACATCGAATATGTACATTATAATAGTACAGTAATGTTCACACATACATATTTGTGTATAAACCACACCTTTACAAAAAGAGTGTGTTTTTGCTTGTTCAAATATATAATGTTATTACTCCCAGCACTTGATTTAAATCAGAACATGTGTTGCTATTGGAGGAAACTCCCATCACCGGTGACACACCACAGTAATGCGCAGTGACATCTGTGTGGAGCGAGGTGGTGTGTAGGAAAAGTGCTGGATGATGGTTTCACAAGAAAAGCCCTGAGGATGCTCCTGTCCCAGCAGAAGTGATGACACTTTACCCAGTCTGTGAACACTTACTTATGGAGGAGCTCAGCAGGCAATACATCTACTTTTATTGATACAATTGCCACTGTCATACAATCCACAGTCCACTTCCCCCTCGTGGGCATTTACCAGATTTTGTAGAGCAGCATTCAACTGGGGAAATAATTCATTTTTTACAGAAAATACAATTACTGTATGCTATTAGTGTAATATTTTCAAATGTAAATGCATTTCTAAGCCAGATGACTTGTGTGTCTCTATGTTTGTTTCTGAAAAGTAAGATCGATAGATGCATTAAGCCACCATAACATAATGAAGAAACAATTAAATGTTGGCAATGGACTTGAAACCCATGTGCAACATGTTTAATATCCCACACTTATATTATATAAATACAAATTAATACATACATAAAACCTCCTTTAAAAAATCCTTGCAATTAGTTTTTTGCTGCAACTAATGAAAATGTAATACATAACGATAAACACACCAAATGTATTTCTAATTTGAATTTCTAATCTCAAACAGATTGAGATGGAATTCATTTAGTGGTAAGCTCCCTCTCTTTTTTTGACATTTACTGTATGTTTGCAGTTTATTTTGATCTTGCAGTTTTTCAAGGCTTAACAGGATTTGCCCTTTTGTCCTCTGCCTGGTCACATGCAAGTGAAGGTGAGGTCATGCTCTGTGTTATATCCTTGGTTCTATCATGGGATGTATCTGTGTACAGTTCCCAATGAACCTCTTTTAAAAGCCTTTTTAACTGACTATTGCATAAAACTCACCCACCATTCTTGTACAGTCATTAGTGTCTCACATTTGCTAAGATACTTATAGGTGCAGAAAAAATGATTACGCAAAGTCTACAATGTTTGTGTGGGAATAATTATAGTTTTGCAGTTTATTCCTGTGCGTCATGCATGGTGTGAAATATGGAGGTGGTTGTTTCCAGTATAGATCTGAGGGACTGATGATGAATGTCTCCGGACTTCCTCCAGTCAATCTGTTCTGTTGTCCACCTTCAGTTCCTTTTGGGCTGTTTTACCTGTTTTCTGAGTAAATTGTTCTGTGTTAGGCAGTGGATCTCCTCTGACTGATGGTAGACAATTTTACATTATTATATATACTCTCTATACATTCTTGTGATGTCCCTCCATGTTTTCATCATCAAACCTTTGTCGTGAATTTCCTCTAGACCATTCTCTCAACATAAATTGACTCAGATTGTTTAAGCCCTGGTTTTAAAGGGACATACAAGTAAGGGTTTGATTGTTCGTGACTCATATTAGCCTGTAAATCACCCATGAGTAATATAATCCTTCTCATTGTTTTCTGCTGTGTCGTTGTGACAACACAAAGCCTCTTGACTCCACTTCTAACTGTGAGCTGTGCACCGGTGATTCTTGGAAATCGAGCCTCAATAGACACAGGCTCCATTAACACTACACGGGTAATTGTCTCAACTTTCATAATCATGATTCACTGACCTTTTGTTCGTTTGTCTGGTGCTACTGAAATCTGCCTACCTAGGTTTTTCTTTGGACAATGTATCCGCATTCAAAGACCTCTGACTCACTACAAAAATCTAATCCAATGTTGTCGACCCATGATTATGTGTTAAAACAAACAGAGCAGAACATAGTAAAGTTGACTGCGATATATTAAGAGAAACGCCTCAATAATCCAAAGTAGTGTGATCATTTTACACATTATCACTTTATGTTTGTCGTCCTCTTTAAACAGGATCCATTAGGGGCTCAGGGTAGAACTACTGCCCTTCAGCTTTGAAGGAAACCAATATAAAGGTTCCCAGGCATCCATACTTTACTCTAAGCAGGGATCACGAGTGTCCAAATGGGAAGAGAGGCTGGGAGAAGCCCAAAGCTCACTGGATGGATTAAATTATATCCGATATAAACTGGGAATACACCAGGATCTCCAAGCAGGGCTGCAGTGTGTAGCTAGGGAGAAGGTACACTGCAGTGCTAGGTAATGGCTGCAAAGTGGAAGGATTGATCTGCTCAAAAGGACACATTCCATCAGAAAAATGACATAACATACTTCACTTTGGCATTGCATTCTGCTTCACTGAAGGCTTTTGTTGCCATTGAAGTGCTTTATCCTACACTTAACCCTTTATGCTATTATTGTATGGCACTATACAGACACAGCCAACACATATCAATTAAAGGGCCCATGTCATGCTTTTCCGGTTATTACCCGTCCCCTTGTGTGTTATGAAGGTTTTTCTGCATGTAAACGGTCTGCAGAGTCAAAAACCCTCAAAGTACACCCTGTAGGGAGTAAAACTCTAACACAGAAAAGACCTGTCTATGCTGCCCCAGAACGCCTCGTTGGAGATTTCTCATTTTCCATTGTTTGCTTCCTGGGTTCTCTGACGTGTCAATACCCAAATCAACAACACATGACCGGATTGGCCCAAATGGACCAATCTGCGGAGCACCTCACACACCAGGATCCCTTGGCTAACTAACAGGGAGTCCCCATTGACTTGCATAGAGCTCCCTGAACGCTGGTAATAGACGTGTTGGGATCGCGGAGAAATGCTCTCGCAGACCCATTCTCACAGCCTTCTAAACCTTTTTCTTACTCAATATCAAGCCACACTTATTGTTTTTACTTCGGCTGTGAGTGTGTGTGTGTGCTCAGGATGAGTTTCGCTCTGTCTCGCTGTATCGCCGACCCGGAAACCTGTCCGCTCCTCGCAGCAGCGAGCCTCGCAACGTCCCGACCAATCAAAGCACACTGGGCTCACAGGGAGGGGGGGGGCAGGGGCTCCAACAAGCCGTTTAGGATAGAGAGTGAATACACATACTATACAGAGATGCTGTATGAGAAACCAATATGATTTTGGAAAATTGCACAATTTAAGTAGAAATGGCCATGACATGGGACCTTTAACGTTTATAATTAACCATGCATTTAATCTCTATTCAAGTTTAACCCATTGTTATGATGCCTTTCCCTAACCATATTGCATCCTTAGTTTATTAAACATGATTTATGCAATCATCTTTCCCTGAATATAGACATTTATATTGTAACAACAAACATTTCTAAATACTTTTTTTTTTCTCTTTAGATACAATGAAATACAATTGAAACTGTGCATTGAATAAACAATGTCCAAATGCGCTGCTGTTGTCGGGGTTAATCCTAAGCGGAATGTTGTCATTATAGACTCAGAGACTGGGATAATATTGTGTGTTTCTACTACATATATTTCAGGATATTTATAGTTTTTCTCCAGGCCACTGTCGAAGTACAAATGTCAGCATGTGTACAGTATGGATAAACAGAGCTGTTGTATCAAGTTCAACAGGCTCTCAGAGTTCAGTTCATCTTTATCCACAAAAGACCTTTGCCTCTATTGCTCCGGGCTTGAATAGTAATGCAAATATCCTTATCAGACTAAAATGAGTCAGGAAGGAGATTTGTACCATGCTTATTGCTACCATTGTGTGGATGCCTGACTCGTGCCCTAGCGTGTCCATGTATGAATACATAATATTAAAAACACATGGAGTTCTCCCCTTTCTTTCCTCTTTTGAATTTGGTGACCCACATCACAATTTATTTGTTGCTATTCATCTGCTGGATTTGGCGTTACATAACTTATTTGTGTGGAAAACAGAACTGTATGCATGCAGCACATTCAGTGGGAGGCTATTATAAATAAAACCATTCATTTTGATTTTTTATTCAGCAAATGCATCTTTGTTCTACAGAAGTCGGTGTGCATCACTCTGTGGGTTTGACATCTTCCATGTAGCTGTTTCCTTTGGTTTACCCACAAGTCCTTTAAGCGACAAAAACAAAAAAAAGACTTTGAGAGTGACATACAGCAGACATTCTCTCCATCCAGGTAATTCATTTTCTCATTAATTCTGTAATTCTCCCGGCTAATGTGCGGATTGACGAACAGCACGCTTTGATATGAATTGCTAAAGCAGTTACTATACATTTGAATTACACTTCAGAACCCAACCTGTTTTTACATATTGTATGCTCTGTGTTTTCCCTAAAGGATAACATGGAAACAGTGTTGCCATGGCACACTTTGGAGAGGTTACAGTACATGAATGAAATGATTATGGATGCCTATTCGTGTGGTATTTTGAGGAAAACAAAGACATGCATAGCATTAGAAGAAGCTTTAGCATACATTGCATCACCTGGCTGTCGAGAGAAATTTGCTCCTGAAATGTTGACATGTAGATTTGTTTTTTGTCGTGACAACTCATGACATGCATATGTGGAAAACCTATTTGGATTGTGCAAATTGTCATTTTTGTATTTCGCCCTACTCTCATCCGTCAGTTTTAATTTACAAGTAATTACTTACAAAATAAACTCTTTCTACAGATTCACAAAAGCATTTACTCTGAAGGACACACACATTTAACCAAAGTGTAAAGCTTTATAACTTAACATCACCTAAGGGAACAACAGTAATAGCTCAAGGCGTTTCAATGATGATGCCCTTCAGTCCGCCCTATACCAACAATCTCCACTTTTCTTCCTTAGCAACCTTGCCCTCTGCCATTGCAAAACAAAAAAGAGAATTCTATTATCCCCACAGTAGCTGTTGAATGAATGAATACAGTGTTGAGCATTGATGGGAGTTTATGAAGGATATTCTTGTGTGTTACGTTTATATGTAAGAATATACAAGACATTTAACAAATGTCATAAGCAAGCATTTACATATTCTGTTGGAAATGTACTTTTTCTTACACTAACCAAGGTTTCTCAAATATACCAGAAGTTTAAACTTATTTTTGACCATCACGTTTTATTGGGAATAATTAAATTGTTCGGTAGATAACACATTTGTAAAACTGCCATCTTTCTCTCATTGAAGCTATATTTAAGGAAATCAAACCGGGAAGATATATTCACACTAACAACACTGTTTAAAGTTGTAGAAGCTAAAAGGAGAGTAACGCTTCCTTTCTTTCCAACAACTTCTCTTTGGGATGTGGCTCAGGTACAACAGCATCTTTCCACATGTCTGAAATACGACTTGTATACATGTAAGTGCTACATCTACAAACACTGCAACTGAAAAGAAGGATGCAAAAGGAAGCCTAGCAACAGACACAACATACCTCTTAGAAGTTGTGTAGGCTGTGAAATTGTTTTTCCACATTTGTATTGAGGCTCTGCACCAACATCCCCTAGCAACAACATGTGCTGCCTTTATGTACGTCCAAACTGACTGTGAGCAAGTTGTCTACTATAGGTGAACTCTGTAGCACACTGTATTCAAAAAGACTCTTTTCTGAGTGGTTCTACAACAGTTCAATGTAAACATGATTGCAAAAGTTCTATAATCTAGAGTTAAACAAGTGTTGGTAGTGATTTGTATACTGGAAGATCTCATCAATGTATAATGGTTAGCTGTAGTTTGTAGTCTTATAGTTAGATTCCCAGCCCCTGCTTCAACATGTTTGAAATGTCATCGGGCAAGATACAAAACCCCAAATTGCTCCTATAGGCATGTATTGAAGTGGATGTAACTTCAGCTAAATATCTAATGTTATATGCAGTATAATAATATCACAATGGATACAACTGGATTTCTTTTTACCTTAAATGTAATTTGTCATCATGTTGTATTGTGAATAAATGATTAGTTCCCAGTCAACACAATTGAGTTATCTACTTTTGGTCCATAATCTGCACTGAAGATGAACACCACCTGCTGATAAGTGATTAATTTAGCTCTGAAACTCTGCCACAGCTACACTATCTCACTTTATCAATTGCAGTGGCCAACAGCCTACATCCTTTATTGAACTCCTGCTTTTCCCCAAGCTTCCCTCCGACAGCTGGCAGAAGGTACCATGTAAAACTACTTTCAGAACAACTCAAGCTCCAGTATACCTCCACTCCTCTTCCTGACAAGTGGTGACACAGTAACTGTCGATCTTTCCTCCCCCATTAAGGAAGAGGTTTCACATTTCTCCGCTTCAGGCTGCCAACATCCTTTTCTGTCTTAGTCTTTCTCTTTGAAACTTGCCATACTCAGAGAAATCAAATCATGACGTATCGAACAGCACTGTTCTCAAATAGTGGGCCTCTCTGACAATGCTGCCGACAACTCTGGATGTCTGCTGTGCTGCATTGTTGCTTTGGGTAGCTGGCTGTTATCTAGCAAAGCGAGAATAAAATATCATTTCCCTGACTGTTCAGGTGTAAAAATATATTCAATCTGCTACACTGCTTTTTAGATTTGTGTATAAAGTTTTAAACAAATGTGAGAAAAGAAAGACATCTGTCTGGTTTATGTCTATTTTCAAAGAGATTTAAGGCAGCAGCATTCAAATTGCAGAAGTATAAATAAACAGGTTGATAATAGACTGTAAGATGAACGACAACACGCCATGTGGCAAATGAAGATGTGCTCCATGGTTGTTTGCTGGCTTTTGTTAATCGTAACAACACATTTTAATTAGGAACTGAGTGAGACTACAAAAGCATTGTTTCAACATATTATTTTATTGGCTGAGTAGAGGCACAATACACTTGCATAATGTTTGCAATTCAAATACATCTGTGGTTCTAATATTTCCAAGAGCTCAGCATTTACACCAAAACCACAGAGCGGTGGAGTTCAGGTTTTAACTCTACTCACTGGAACAAAGAAGACATACATTTGTATTGTTGGTGAATGTGTGAATATCCACAGGAAGTAGCACAGTGCCTTAACGGTGTGGATGTCTATCACTGACGTCCCACATGTCCGCCGGGAGCTGCTCTGACAGTGGCTGCTGGATGGATTGTACTCCTCCACCAGATGCTTTCTCTGCTCAGGGGTATTCCTGGGGTAGATACTCTCGAGGCATTGAGTTAAAGCCTGTGTTACATGACTCTCATTTTAGGATTTTTCACATAACAGCAAATTCTCAAGGGCAATTTGCTGGTGATATTGTGCCTGGCGTGTTAACACAGTTCATCATAATGATGCACAGTCGGGGAAAGTTATTTTCGACAATGTATTCATTTCATTATAATGTGGAGTTAAAAAGAAACTCTTGAGAACGTGATGATTATAAAAGGGGGGAAATGTAACCAACATCACAAAGGGACTGACATTTATTTACATCCGGTGTGAAAGTGACACAAAAAGAACTGCCAGGAACAGACGCAAATAGAAAACATCATTAGACAGCAGATGTAGAGGAGTCACACTGAAGTGTAATTAAGATGGTGGCTATGTCTGCGTTTCACATGCAGGTTGTTACAGTCACATTCACACTAGGATATGATTAGGTAGAATAAGTATCACCATCACACTGACCATAGTTTAAGTTCATCCAACAAGTCAAAGTCAGGTAATCTGTAAATTGGCTTGGAATTAGGATGCGTTCTAACAGGTGTAACATTGATTGAAATGCATAGAAATCCATGAAATAAAGCAGAGCAGAGTCTCAGGGCAATGTTAATTAAAATCACCTTCCAGACTGCTGGCAGTTACAGATGCTAAATGGGAATCAGTGCTGATAATGCAGTTAAAACTGAGATAACTACATTCTGGAGAAAATATTTAAATGTTTCATATTATTTTAAGGCACCACCGGGCATGTGGAAACATATTTGTACTCATATTTTGTAGGATAAATAGATTAGTTTTATGTCTGGAGACTGACTTTAGCTAATTCCCCTACAAGCTGGTTAAACAGCATTAAAATGTTGATTTAGTTGTTTCTGAATAATAATATCAAATAGAGAATAATAATTATAGTTTCGGCTTCGCATAGTGTGGAAATAACTTTTTGAATATGTACATTTTTTTTTACAAGGCAGCCATGTTCATTTTTAAGGAATAGTCAATTTAGTTTGGTTTAGTTTATTTATTTGTAGTGTCGTGGACAGTCCCCATCGATGAACTGTCACAAACACAGTAAATGGAGCAGCTTCAGCCGACATGGCTCATTTCCAGCTGTTGTCCCCAGCCAGATGGTAATAGACACCCTTAGAATCACAATATATCAACAGCATTAGTTAAAACATATAAAATAAAATAAAAAAGGATGAAAGACAAGTAGATACAGGCGAAAGGATAAAAGAGAACAATAAACAACACACGTTACTCGGTACATGTCACATATAGCACATCACAATCACATAACAGAAACGAGGGGCAACGTCCATGATCACAACATGTAACACAACACGCCATATTCAACACAGACTAGTGTGTGCAGGTGTAGTTCTCAGTGAACCGTGTTTTTAAGTGAGCTGTGGAGGTGGTATGTGTATGTATGTCTTTGATTTGAGTGGGTAGTGAGTTCCAGTTTTGTATTGCTGTGACCGAGAATGATGACTGACCAAAAGTACTCTACCTGAGTGGGACTGATAGGTCGCCACGTGTGGAGCTTCTAGTGGTCAGTCTGGTGTTGTTACGTTGAGTAACAAATGAGTTAAGAGGTGGAGGGGCTGTATTGTGCAGGATTTTTTTACACCAGAACGATGTTCCTATACTTTATTAAAGGGGACCTATCATGCAAAATGCACTTTTTGATGTCTTTTATCCATAAATATGTGTCCCCGGTGTGTCGGGGAACTCACGCAGCTTCAGAAAATAAAACCCTCTCTCTTTTCCTCCGTACCCAAATCTCTAAAAACGGGGCTACAAAGGAGCTGATCCAGATTTGCGTCCGATATGACGTAATATCGGAAAATGTAGGCTGGCTTTACGCCCACTGCCCTATCAGAAACGTTGCTATCAGAAACAATGCCCGACTGTTTTGGACGTAATATGGTCGGTGCATGTTTACATTAGCATCGCTAACACTCAGAGCTAACCTGTACTGGAGAGCATGTGTGTGAAGAAGCAGGAAATAAAAAGGAACTCACCTTGTGGTATAACCGGCAAGAGAGAAAGCCTTTGAGCTCCATACTGTTTCAGAAATAATCCTTGATAATCCATGATATGGCGTTTCATCACCGCAGTATCTGCCGGTAGCATCTCCCGCATGAGCTCAGCCCCTCTTTTCTTTTATCAATTTCTTCTTTTTTTTTAAAGCTTTATACCCCAAATCAGCACTTTTGAAACAGGAAGTGAAATAGAGGGATATGAGGCATGGCTAGAATGATAGGTGACCTTTAAATCTTCCCAACTCAGGATGTTATGCTTGTTGAGGGTGATACAGTGATGGTGATGTTTTCCTTTCAAATGTTCAGTTACTTTGGTGAAATAATGTTTTTTAACAGTGCCACATAGCATTGATAAATCAAAAATGGAGGAAACTCACAAATGTCTTCTTCTCCCTTTTGGGAATGAATCTACTTAGTGTTGGAACTTGTAATGTTATAACAAACGCCACTATTTCAAATATTCTTCTGGTATTAACACTTATCTAGTACAACTTCATGCACAGTATCCTTTATCCGGTGCTCTTATCGTACGAGCGTTCCACACAAGATATAATAAGCACTTTGAAGTGGCGGATCTTTTTTCAACTGATTTCTAAGAGCAATTTGTGTCTTCAAAAGAGCACAGACAGTCATTGTAAATGCAACGCAAGCGGCAAGACCTACATAAAAAAGTGCTGCGTTGGTTTGCTGAGGAATATGTGCAGAACTAGCAAATCCAATTCATACACCACACAGGACAGTTTGTTCAGAGCACTCAGTCCAGCATGCAGCTCTGCAGAAGGAGAAAGGCAGATTGGTCCACTTCTTGACGTATGTGTGAACATTCATATATTTACAATTGGTGGAAATCAGGGAAGGGAAAAACAGAGCACGCACAGGAGGGCACTGAGGAAATAGGAAGAGCAGAAATAAAGTGCTTCCCCTGTCACAATATGGCTATGCACCGCATTGTGCCAATAGTGTATCAGTACTGTATTATTGCTCAGTATTGTACTTGGATGTCAACCTTTAAAAAACTTCAAACTCTATCTTTACCTTTGAAAAAGAACCCAATTTACTGTTTGAGAGAACTGTTCACAATTCATTCAATTTATTGTCAAATGCATAATAGCTTCTCTACCTATCTATGACATCCAGGAATAAGTATATACATGTCATATAGAATAAGATGAACACAGTGTGTACAATCAAATATTGGACAGTGAAATAAATACTTCTACACTTCTACATACAGTATACATCTTCCTTTGATACTGCAAGAGCTACATGACCAACAACAGAATGCATTTTAAACGGCAAACATTGAACTAATGAATCCTTACAAGTAATTAGATCATTAATAACGTTTACAATCAAAAAAGTAATAACAGCAACACGGGCAGCATAATAAAGGGACAGGCTTGTTTTAATAACACTCAACAAATACACAATAATTTAGCAATTTGTGGTTTTGAATTAATCTGTGTACTCGGTTTAATAATTAGCTGTATCATTAGTAAATCTTATGTTTATATTCACATGCTACTAAATAAAGAGTTCAATACATACACATATGTGTGGCCATCACAGTACAGCAGAAACAATATGAGTGGAAGACATACATGCATAACTTATTATTTATTATCAATTAACTATTATTTGGACGAAGGTATTTGTCACAATCCACTGGTACATGTCGTTCTGTTTATTTGTTGCACATCAGACAGATCCTGTGTAACACAGACATGTCCTGTCCATCTAGGAAATATAAAAAAATGAGCCACTCTCATGTTGGAAAGCAGTGTGCTGTTTTCAAGGAAATATCGACCCACTTATGTCCATGCTGTTTTTCTTTTCCATTTCAGGTTTCCTGCAGGCTTCTGGATAACATCCCTATGATGAACTGAACACTTCAATAGTGCCATGTAATGTTCATGTGTGATGAAGATTGCATGTGATCAACAGATCAGCAGTCAGTAGCAGCCTCCAGAGGCCTGTACTACAAAGCCGGATTATCGCTTAGCGGGCTAACTTCAGGGAAAATTCTGGGTTTCCGGTCCTACGACGCTGGTTCTCTTTTTAGCGGGCTAGATCTCCATGGTAACTTGGCTAACCTGGTCCGGAGCAGGTTAGGTTGCAGGCTAAGAGATCAACTCAGTGAAAGCACCGCCTGCTGACCAATCAGAGCTCCGTGTGCGGAGTTTAAAGCTATCAAGTCATATTACAGGAGAGAGGAAATACAGAAAAACTGCCGTTGCAGGAAAGACGGCCGGCAAAAATCACCGACTGTGTGAACGTGAAAATTAATAGAATATCACCTCCGATCTTCAGAGCAATCTGACTATTATAACATTAGCGTTAAGAAAGCTTACTTAAATATCTGCCACAACATAAGTAACCGGATCAAAGTAACATTACGTACGTATCTTAATGTATCATATATTTCCTTATCTGAGTCAGCTTCTTGAGCCGTATCTGGCCGTGGAACACTTACAGTGTCACATACTGTATGCAGAAGTATTATTTTAAGCAACACATTAACTTGACGAAACACTCGAGTCAAATGTAATTAAAGTCAGATCCATTTGTGTCTTAGACGGGGCAGTGATATCATAAACCTGTTAATGTACGCATTCAAACACTTTCTCTTTTACCAGCTGTATTCACCTTGCAGGTGCAGCTATGTGGCTTTTATCCTGGATAAAGTGTTTAAGTCATGGATGTTTAAAGTTTAACGTCTTCATATTTGACTAATATTAAAGTTCACTTTTCATTCAGGAAGTATAACGCTGCGCTGTCAGTACGCTTGTCCATGTTTGTGATTGGTCGAATGCTCCAAATACCACCCCTTTCATGTGAACGCGCACCTAACTAGATAGGACACGGCTGGCTTGAGCGATCCACTTGATAACCAGCATCGTAGGACCGTTCAGCGAGAGCGCGTATGTTTTGGATTAGGCCAACCGGCTAACTCAAACATATCCAGGTTATGTTGAACCGGCTTCGTAGTACATCCCTCAGGTGTACAGTTTGATCAATATCGCTGTCCAAGGTGCTGATCCTGGGATCATGGGATGCAGGAAATAGCATGTCTGGATTTGGTCAAATATCATTTTAAGGTTTATTTTCTGAAGTTTGGGAGTTTTTTGTATTAGATATATGCTTTCCTATCGTGTTTTCTCCACTCTGGCATGTGCATGCACAGAAGCATCATGTACAGTAGATTGCTATTAACACAGGTGGGGACTGCAGTCACATAACCCAGACTTCAGTCAAACATTTGATGGCTTTTGACAAGAACATACTAAAAACATACCCCAGGGCCCAAATATTAATTTAAAAAAGTGTCACAAATCAATTTGCTTCCCTTCATTCCCTAATGTTAAAGCTATTCAAGCAAGCAGCAAGTCAAACTTGAATTCCCCAGATCTCTTCTGTTTAAACAATTCCCATATTATTCAATCAAGTTGCAGTACAGACCCCTGTAAGGAAATAAATGTCAAGGTTGCAAGCCTATATGCCAAAAACAAATTGTACAAAAATGATGCTGTAGTCAACACAAAACTAATTTAAATGTGCAAAATGTGGGGTGATACAAGGAACCTACAGTATTGCTTGTATTTGACTCAAATGCAAGGTTTGGGACTTGGTACAACCTCTGAATAATAATGCGCCCTTCTTAATTGTACATTTCCAATAAGCCTGGTTGGTTGATTTAGGCATCACGTCATTTGTTTAAAAGGGTTATTCACATATATTACATTACTTACTTGTGCAGTTCCAGTGCTCACAACTTTTCAAGCTGCTTTAAAGCCAGGTCAGCTGTGTGAATAAGAGTTAACCGATCAATAGAGTGAGAAGGCCTGCTTCACGCTGTTCTATCTTTCTCCTTCACGTCAGCAAACACTGAACTTGAACATATTGTATTTACACGGTGCATATTTACACGGTGCACCACTAGAGCGGCTGTCTCCAGCAGGAATGGGCTTGCAGATTATCATCATATAATTGCCTTTAATTTACGAGGGACAGTCATATATCTGACATCGTATCAGACCACACCATCAATTGATCTAATATATTGTTATCGCTATGCAATTATTTGTAATCACGGTGCGGTGAGTAATATTTCAGTGCTGAAGCCCTTTAGAAGCCTCTGCCTGCTTCACTCATTCATGGCTGTAAAAACTGTTTATTTAGAGGTTACATGGCTGTGCTTTGTAATATGGAGAGGTCTGTATGTGCGTGTGGGTGGGTGAACCACAGCAAGCTAACGCCACACACTTTATATAGCTTTTGTCTCGGAGCTTGGAAGAAAAGCCTGATGTTCAAACGTTGTCGTGTGTGCGGAAGCAGCCTTGTTAACGATGTAGCTACTGTATACTTTTTTCATTAACAGGGAGATATTGTGGAAACAGACGAGAAACAGAGCCTGAAAATGGCTGTCTGATGCCACAAAGAAAATTGTACTAAATTGGGAGCATAACTTAATAAATTGGGAGCACGTTTCACTAATTTGAGAGCACAGATTTGTATTTGGAGCACACACTTTTTTCCTCCATATGATGAGAACTAGACATGAAACAGAACTCTTGAATAATTCAATGTGGACCTTTGGGCAAAGACAGTTCATGTCCAGTGACCTGCTTGCAATCCCCTCCTTTTGAATGTGTTTTATTTATATATTTGAATGCACAGATGTATAAGAGAGCAACACTAAGCTTGCCATATGGATACATGGATATACTAATGAAGACATCCACTCGACTTCACTAGACAAGCTAATCACCCCTTAGAAATCACCTCTTATATAACTTTGGCATCGTCAAATTAGACCATCTAAAACCCCTAATTACAAAACCAGAGAGATCAAATCAACATGTATATGGAATCATCTTAAAGGGCCCCTTATTATGCTAATGTACACGTACAATGTGTTGGAGCCTCAGAGGTATATATTGGGTGCAATGACATGCTTTGGATTGCCAGTGATCATCTATGTGCACGCAAATCAATTCACTTTGTGAGTAACACACATCAATTACTTCCACAAATAGATGATAATCAAGTAAGCTTAGGAGTACATTTTCTATCACTATGACTCATTTCTCAAGCTGTCTTTATAGCTTTACTTCTGAGCTTCAGTGTGAAAGTGTTCAGCACATCCTGTTTGTGTAACACACAGTCAAGATCAGTGTTGCAAGTTGAAAATAACTCATAACTGATGTGTGTCGTGCCTCTTTTTCCTTTTCACTCTGTGTTTGATTACATATTAAATGGACGTTACTTTGGACAACTCAAGGTTATCGTTTTTTATCAAATACACCACATATAAAACTGTAAAATAGCATAGAGTTTCTTGCTCTGCGATCTTTTGTTCACTATCTAAATATGTTTGTCTCCCACTGGCCAGCAACCTACAATTATCAGCCTGTCACCAGTAGCACTGCACACAATGAGTTTTTTTTTTTTTCCTTCTCATTATTTGCTACAAACTAAACAAATAAGAGCTTTGTTCGGGGGCACGGAGCGACTGGGGCCATATTGTTTCAAACAGCATGACAGTTTGTTTCCTTGTCAGTGCAGTTGTTGTCATGGTTCACGGGAAGTCACATTTGAAAACTGACATAAATAGAATATTTTTTCCCACTCCTCTTGTACATAAATGTTAGATGTTGAGACCTTCCGTCTGTTTGATCGCGTCAGCAAAGATGAAAAAAAACGAATTTAAGCCATTGTCTTGGAACTTAAAACCCACTCACTACCTAATCCACATTTGCAGTGGCAGTTCCTACAATGTTTTAACAAGCGCACTGGGATATTAAAAGTATCTGTTGGTTGTTTCTGATTAGCTGCCACTGAACTCTGACTGTAATCCCATAAGCTCTGCCTCGCAGCATACAGACTCTGAACAAGCCTGACGATGGGAGGAATTGCAGATGAGTTCTTATTCTAACTAGTTCTTCTAATCCATCATATGCAGATTATCACACATAACCTTGGATGGGAAAAATCATTGGATGACCTACATGTAGTTTGTAGCCAAAACTAAAGTGACTAAATGTCCATCAACAACCTTGAGCCTTTTAAAATGTTTCTAAGACATTAAGTCCACTTCAGTGTGTGTTCACGTGCACATGAGAAATGCAGCAACATAACATGGTCTACATGTGTAACCCTATGCAATGAGAGCAACCTGCCAAAGCCCCTTATCAGACACAGCATGTTTTACAGGTTTAAAAAGAAATCCATTTAAAGCATGGGTGGCAATACATATTGGTTAGCCATGACAAAACTACCACCATCTTTACAACTTATGTGAGATACAAAAAACGTAGAAAATAATGAGACTGTCCGTAGTGCTCATGCTAGCTTAACACACACCATCAACTTTACATTATAACAAATTAGACAAAAGGTTGACCACATTCTCAACTCCATCGCAAAACATAGGCTGCTGATCTGTTAAGATCATTGTAACATGGGTTGTTGAAGTCATACAGTTCTCGGTATTCAGCAACAGGAGGAAGTTTCCGATTGGTCAAAGGGGAAAATAGATGATACTGGGAGTTTTCCACTATTTTTAAAATCGAGGCGTTTATTGTTCTCCTGGAAAAACCTAGCAGAGAAGCGCAAAGGACTCAGCAACCCACATTTGACTTGTATTCATAACAGTTTCAAAAGGCTGCCTACTAAAAGGTGCTTTATCTATTCCGGGCACATCAAACCGCATACAAATAATATTATATGACTAATAAGGTTGCTGAAATTGAGCTTTACTGTATTTGAAACAGGGCTAATGTATCTAGATGTATAAAATAATATATGTTGCTCTTATCAACCTACATGCACCGGTGCATTCAATCCAGGTTACCACCGGTGGCAGATGGATATCACCCTTTTGACCTCATTAATATTTATTTTTGGAAATGGCACTTTTGAGGTGCAAACATTGGGGAGGGGATTATTCAATCGCAGATTTTGACCTATTTTCTTAGCTAGGCAGCATTTTTTCACCGTAAATTGTTGCACAATAATTACCGGCAAATTATAGTAGGTGACCAAAGAACGTATTAAACTGTACCAAACATCTTTTGGGATACAATACATCCCAGAATCCAATGTGACAATTAAGACATCTGTCTAGTCGAGTCATTATCAGTTTTTCCTTTTTTAATAATTGAACAAGTGATTCCGAAGTGTGGGTATTTGTAGCTATCTTTGACAATAAATGTTGAACCTAATGTGAACAAATACAATACATATCTAAATATATACAATGACATTATTTAAAGTAAAAGCAATGCTATTTCTTCAACATTTATAGCGTAAAGCTGCGAGGTCCAGCTCTGACCCTTCAGGTAGATTTCCCCTGGAGGAGAGACACATGACAGTCATCAATCATCCTGAGTGAGAGCCGGTTGATTGGCATATCTATCCTCATTCAAGCTGTCTGTACCCATTAGTGAGCCGGAATATATGGAGGCCATAATGTGTTTACAGGTGATTATTCTATTTCCTCTGCTATTAAGGTGCTTATGGGTTCAACTTGACTTTTTCTTCAACTGTCAATATAGCTCAACAGCAAATGTCATTACTTGATATATATTTAATCTCCGTGTATCAGTCTCTACTCATTTTAATTGAAGAGTAGTGCCATTTCTCATCTATGTCACAAGGTGGGCTGTAAAGTACGTGCTAAAATTATGTTATGGAAGACATGTAATGCTAATGTCATCAAAATAATTAGGTAACATTTTAATAACCTACCAACAAAGTCACACCATATTGATGTGAAAAGCTTCGGCAACACAATTATTTAGTTTTCCTTAAACGGTCATTTTTAGCAAAACAATTTAAATTGCTAAGCCATGATATATTTTCTCTTTTTAATGGTGCTTTTAAAAATGTAAAAACATGTTTCCCTTACCTTTTATAAAGCTCTTAATTTCTTTAAACCTATTGACACGTACCTTACTTTCCAGTATACCCTCATCCATTAACCTTCCATTAGCTTTCTACAATTTCAGTAGTATAGGAAGCAATTCTGTAAGACCATGGATAAAGAGTAATATATATAAACAAGACTACTATGAGATAGAGTTGACCTGACATATGACATATCCCAAGTGTAGATTTCAATTTTGTTGAGGGTGTATTGATTGGGATTGTGTCACTTTCCAGCCTCCCCTTGTTTCATATCCTCTAGCACAGTGGTTCCCAACCTTTTTTGAGTACTGTACCCCCAAAGCATTTCAAGCCAACCTAAAGTACCCCCTACTACGCAATCAATCGTGGTGATCCCCAGGATATATTAATAGTCTATATATTGTGTGTGTGTGTGTGTGTGTGTGTGTGTGTGTGTGGTGTGTGTGTGTGTGTGTGTGTGTGTGTGTGTGTGTGTGTGTGTGTGTGTGTGTGTGTGTGTGTGTGTGTGTGTGTGTGTGTGTGTGTGTGTGTGTGTGTGTGTGTGTGTGTGTGTGTGTGTGTGTGTGTGTGTGTGTGTGTGTGTGTGTGTGCAGCTAAGGTGAAACCTGGGAGTGGAAGAAGGAGAGAAGTGAAGAGGAGGATATTTTTGTCTGTGTGACCCAATGCGACAATTAATGTGACACTTAAATCATATTCAATCATAACTAATCATATACATTATAATAGCCATTGTTTAAAGACTTAAAAAAAAAAGTAAGGTAACTCACCAATTAATGTGACACTTGAGCCTGTTTCTCCCTCATCAGTTTTGTGAGTCTGGGGGAGATTGTTGCAACAGCTGTGACCAGGTTATTCTCCAAGTTGAGTCTGTTCCTGTGTTTAGTCTTGATGTGGGTCATGGCGGAGAATGTCACCTCACACAGGTATGTGGACCCAAAAGGCAACAGTTCATTCAGGGCATGTTTCCCCAATTCAGGATACTCCTTCTCCACACCACACCAGAACTGTGTCAGTGGTGTGCTTGAGTACCTCATCTTCAGGCTCCTATCTGAGGACACATCTATGAGGTCTTCTTGCAGTCTGGCGGGAATGCTGCTGTTAATGCACGTCACAAAGGATTACGCCCAGTCCAGTGTGGATGACTTGTTGTCATATCAGGGAAGTAGGAGTTGAACTCATTCTTGAGCTTGGACAAATGTGTGTGTACTATTTTCACAATTGGAGCTCTGTCACATTCACCAGTAGCAATGTATGCGTTCAGCTGCAGGAAACAACTTGTATCCCCTTTTTCACATTTGCTCTGCCAGAGCTTGATCTTCTCCATGAATCCACACACTTTGTCATACAAGCTAAGAACATTTGTGTCTTTACCTTGAAGAGAGAGATTCAGCTGGTTGAGTTTGCTGAAAATATCAGAGAGGTATCCCAGCCGAGCTACCCAGTCAGCATCGTCGAACATAGCCACAAGTGGGTGTGTGTGCTCCGACAGAAATGCCCTCACTTCATTGCGTAGCTCGAACAGCCGCTGTAACGTCTTCCCTCGGGATAACCAGCGGACGTCAGTGTGAAGCAGGAGCTGTTTATGTTCTGACCCACCGTCTTCACAAAGTGACTGAAACAGTCTATGATTCAAAGGCCTGGACTGTATGAAGTTGATCACTTTTACGGCATCATTCAAAACATCGTTTAACTCTGGACTCATTCTCTTGCTAGCTAATGCTTCTCGGTGAATCATGCAGTGCGTCCATGTAACGTCAGGGTTTACCTTTTTTATGTGGGCCATTAATCCATTTACTCTGCCGGTCATCGCCGCAGCGCCGTCTGTGCACACATGAGAGCAGGATTTCCAATCCAGCTTGTGTTGAGAGAAAAAATTGTCAATAACGTTAAAAACGTCCTGTCCGGTAATTCTCCCCGTGAGTTTCTTGCAAAACAGAATGTGCTCGTTCATCTCCAAAGTGTCTTTGTAACGCACAAACGCAATCAGTTGTGCTTCCCCACTGACATCCGTTGATTCGTCCAACTGCAAAGCGAACGTACCAGACGCTTTACATTTTTCCACCACTTGGTCAATAATGTCAATTCCCATGTCGTCGATCCGATGGCACACAGTATTATTTGACAACGGCACTTTCTTCAGGACATCAGCTGCTTTCTCATCGAGCATAGTTTCTGCGAGAATTATAGCAGCAGGCAAGATTAGCTCTTCGGCTATGGTAAATGGCTTTTTCGATTTAGCAACGAGTAGCGACACGGCATAAGACGCCTCCAAGGCCTTGGTTGAGACCGATGTCGCTTTCTTTAGTTTTTCTTGGCTTCCCTTAAATTCAGCCAGCTTTTGGTGGAAAAACTCTGCAGGCTTACCCACAAAGGCGGGATGTCTAGTACTAAGGTGCCGATGTAAATGGGATGGTTTCATGCTATTATTAGAAAGCACGTCGCCACAGATGAAACACATTGGCTGCGGTGGCTCTGTAGTTGTGACCGTAAACCCGGAGAGCACATAATGTTCACCAAACTGACGATTCTTCACCTTCTCTGTTTTCATTTTCTTGAGAACGGCTTCTCCTGATTCAGCAGTATCACCTGTGCTGTTGTTTCTGGATGAACCAGCTCGACTCAGCCATTGATCCATAATGATTATGTTAACAGAAATTTTGATCTCAATAAACACCAGCGCATTCACTTGATAGGATGTTGATTTTGCTAGCTAGAAAAAACCAGCGCGCCACTACAATGATGATGATGATGATGTAACACCTGACAGTCCGGCGGGAAGCTGAACGCCGCGCCAATAATAATATATAGCCAGCAAATTATTACTTAATTTGAATGCCCCCAATTTTGGTTACATTATTACAGATTATGCATTATTCATTATTTGGGTACAGTTTTCCTGTAACATTTTTAATAAAAAAAAATCTAAAATCAAATTATTATTTATTTTTTTTTACTTTTCAAAATCTTTTCACGTACCCCCTGGGGACCACCCACGTACCACTAGGGGTACGCGTACCCCCGGTTGGGAAACACTGCTCTAGCACCTCCCTACTTTTTTTGTGAGGTACAGATACGTACTTAAGGAAGCAGTTGAGTAACCCTTTGAAACACAGAAAACTACTATTATTCAAACACAATTGCATATAATAGTAGACCTAGTTGTCCTTATACATAGATTATCCTGGTTCTGATTTTGAAGATAGTACAATGGTCTGTTCGGGATATTGAATATACAGTATTTAACTGAATATACAGTATTTAACAGAGCCATTCTCCGTCACCCTGTCTTAAAAACTTCCTCCACACACACTTGCACACAGAATGACGTCACTGCTGATTTGATCGTCAGTCTGTGATCTGCGGGTCCTTGACTCTGGATGGGCCATCATTAACATCACCACAGATTTACAACCGTGGGCGATGAGAGGTCAACAAAGACAGCAGTTCAATGCCTCACAATGATTGGATGATGGATGATTTGAAAAGGCACTGTTGGAAAAAATGTAATACATATCTGAACACAAAAGAGCATTGCTTACTTTCTAAAAAATAATGCCAGCTTCAGAAGAAATTGTTATTTCCGCTGTTATTGCTACAGCATTTTGAGCATCATATTTCTTAAGCTGCATAAACACACCATTATTACAACAAGTCCTAAACTATCATCAATTGTGAGCTCTTTTCTGTGCTACCTGATGAAATGTATTGATGCATGTTAGCAAACTGAGTCACTGCAGTAACAAAAGTAATTGCAAAGTGATTCTGCTGAGGAAAAGGAAATACAGAGAAGCAGCAAAAGCTCCAAAGATACGTCAGATTAAAATGTTTTTATATTTGTTTAATAATGGTTAAAAAAAGAAACAAAACATTCATGGATTAATTTAATATACACTCTTTAATATTAGAATACATTGCCTGCCTCTTTGAATCAGCACAAATACATCCTCTGATGATTATAGGTCTAGTTTTCACATTTTAGGAGTGGACTGAATATCATGCAAGGCTCACTGTTTGCTTGGTGCCATGAAAAGGTCACACTTTGGTGATTTCAGGAGTATCTAAAAATAAAATATCTTATCAAGGTCTATGCATATTTAATGATTGGTCATTTTACATAAGGAGCGGGAGTTATCTTTATCGCTGCCCTTGCCAATCATCGTGTGTCACTGCTGGAGGTTTGGATTCAGCCCATCTAATGCATCCTGTATATCAGAAAGTGATGGAAGGCATTTTCAAAATGTTGCTGTCAAAATGAGCTCTCCTTTATCCAACATTTGGTTGCTGTGTAGTATAACAAATACATGTAAATGAACACAAGTCAATCACTACTTGTTTAACCGCACATTTCTACATTTGTGTTACCAACAATATATTTTAGTTGAATGAAGAGAACATGTTTATTGACACATTAATGATGAATGGGGATGGTCCCAGCATCCATCTCATTTTGCACGTATCTACAGGCTGTCAGATTATTGAATTTAGATGGGAAATTGGCCCAAGAATGAGGTAGTGATTGCTGACCACCCCATATGTTTCCTGTCATAGAAAACTTCAATAAACTAAAGAGCATCTGTCAAAAAATAATGCAGTCAGCAGGAGCTTTCCATTTCCATTTGTGGATAACATAATGCAACTATCTGAGAGCTGGAGGAAGCAAATAGTATGACTCCTGGTTGTTTTGAATTTATGAATCTCTAAGTGATACTCTGGGTCATGTCAGCCATAATTCTGAAATGTTTTCATGGGACAAGTGCCTAGTTGTCTACATATCTGCAGTATCACATCAACATTGTACAACAAATGTAATTATAGATAAATATGTCTTTGATTCTCCCAACAAAAACACAATATACAAAAACACTTTCAGAAATAAAGATAAATAGGAACACATAAATGCTACTTTTATTCCACCTTTATATACTGGATTTGGCGCACAATGTCTTCCTCTGAACATCCTGTAGATAATCTCTGCTGGGAGCTCTCCTGCACAACCAGCCTTGAACTATTTGCTTTTTCAGAATGTCTACAGAAACGAAATAGTAACCTTCTTTTCTTAACAGCACCTTAACCATTGTCATCAGTAAACATGTGAAAAGAAGAGAAATACAAACTTTCTGAATTAGGTCTTGTATGTCAAGGTGCACTTCATTCTGCTGGAAAGTTGCCCAAAAGTAAAGAGTTTGAGTAAAGTCCTGAAGTGATGTTAAAGTGACAGTTAAAAGTAATCATTTAGAGTGCCATCTTGTTGTTGAATGTGCCATGTGCGTCGACACGATTTAAGATACAAACGTACAATACACTGTTCTGGTTTATATATTACAGTTGATCTTGTGTTAATTGGTGTCAGCATACACACGATGTCAAATGCATAATCGTACATGAACTTATTTTAAATGAGTAACGATATTCACATGATCCGTTTTTAGTTTAATTTACTCTCTGTGTGATGTTCTTCACATTGAAAAACGGTTCTAGTAAGATGTCCATAGCAGGCTCGTGATGTCTGAGTACATTCAGTGCATTGGGGAAAGTTTCAAATGATGCGGAGCAATTCTCCATTATGGATTAATTAAACTTGCTAGCCCTTTTGTAATCTACATCTAATTGACTCATTAGGAAAATAAATTGCATAAATTAATGGTCTGGAGAGTCCACAGACAAAAATAAAACATTATTGTAAGCTGCTCACGGCTTTCGGAAGCTTTTGTTTAACTTACTTTGGCAAAACACCAAGCCATTGTCAGATTCAAGGCAGATGTTTTTCAACTAACAAGTCAGCCTTTTTGGTGTTTTCCTTTCCCTATAGTGTGTTATATAGGTTTGCATGTACTGTATATGGTTGGCAAAGGCTACAATCACATTGTTCCTCCAGTTTTCTCTAACTAAACCCCCCCTGCCTGAAACACGTCAATTGGAAACCCTTGTTTACTATTGTAACATAGTGACATCACTATGTAACCCATGTGCTTCTAGCTAGAGCTCCAACATTTGTGAGGCTATGAGGTGGGACATCTCTAAGCAGTTGACTGTTGATCACAACAGAGCCGGTCCGCTAACCTCCAGTCACTGTCACATGGCATGCATCTCAACCACAGGACTATTTTAAACTCTCCTTCCAGCAACTTCCACACTCAAGTGGACTTGAGTTTGCTCAATTTCCTTATTTCTAACTTTAGACCTAATTTATTGTAAAGCAATATTCCTATTTGGCCATGTTTACTTCTTCAGTGACCTTTCTGTCACACTCTGATACAGTTACCAGTCATATGTGTTTTCAGCCTAGTGATTCCACACTATTCTAGTAGACTTGAGTTTGCTCAATTTCCTTATATCTAACTTTAGACCTAATTCATGTAATGCACTATTCCAATTTGGCCCTTTTTACTTTGCCAGTGACCTTTCTTTCACACTCTGATACAGCATACTACCAGTCTGCACAGTCAAGGCACAACATACAAATCTCAAAATGAGCACAATAGGGCCCCTTTAACATTTCAAAAAGCATTCAATTAAATTGTAATAGCAAAATGTGTTGGGTTCTCTAAAGATGTCTACTTTTCTTCAATCTTAACTTAATTGTTTTCATTAAAACACAGTTTGTTTCACTCTGCAATTGCTGTGAGGCTAGTATTAAACACGTATGATTAAAATAGAAGTAATTGATTTTTTCAGACTCCCTGTTAATGAATGCCTGCAGAAGAATTGACAACGTCCTCTCAGCATCGCAGCATCTTCCACTTATGTATCCCCGGGTTGAAAGATCCTCAATATTTAAATAGACATAAACGAGGGGCCGCCAACAGGAAATCGACGGCACACATCTTGAAATACCGTGATGTATGACATGACTCACTGAAATAAATGGACAAGCTAAAGAAAGCCATTATATGGCCGCCATTAACAGTGCATCATGTTAGAAATGAGCTGATCAGCACTTTTGGAGAAGTAACTGCTGTTCCTAAAGGATATGGATGGCCCTCTCCATTCATTATCATTTGGATACGAGTCAAGTTGCTTTCATGCGTGACACATTAAAGTACAGTAAGGTGTTGCTTTAATGACCTAACAGCAAGTGTGCATGTAATGTGATGTTATTTATCAGGCATGGCGAGTGTATTCATAAAGCACATTCAAACAAGGGAATTCAATAGGCTTTACACAAAAAGATTAAACACATTAAGAAACAATGCAAACATACACATATTTGAAAATCACATTTGAATACACTTTTAAAAAAGTAATTAAAATGCCAATAGCATACAAATTCAAACAAATAATAAGAAATATACAAGAACATTATAAAAGATAGACGGGGTTTAAGATATTAAACAAGTTATTTGATTACATATAAGTTAATATGGCCATATGGGTTTTTGTAAACAGTACACCCATGTGCATCATTAAGTATTTATTTGTGCTAAAGACACACTAATAAAATAGATCTCCTTGTTAAACTCAAGGTTGTATTTTTTTCAATTATCGTTATTTACAAGCCTATGCACCTGCCACATCTCTCCTAGTATATATAAACTTGGCATTACATTTTGTTTCTCAGATTTTATTCATTCTGAGAGTATGGATTGTCACATTACATTATATTTTTATCATGTTAAAAATTCTATTTGGAATTATTTATTTTATTTCTCTCTCAATGCCCAATGGCTTTATTTATATATATATATATATATATATGCCGCTAGATTGAGTGCACACAATCTTGTTTAAAATATCTATTGTGTTTTGTGTAATCCTATTGTCAGTGTCTTGCAGCTCACCTTGCTCCTGGCAAAAGACTGAGCTGATGAAAACCACCTGCCTTTATAGATGTGTCAGCTAATTGGACTACGCCATTCCTCTCAAACCCTGAGGGGTGTTTAAAGAGGCCACTCCATTTAAGCCACCCTTTTGTTTAGCCTTTCCCCCTGCACGCAACAATGGACTGGCCAGTATTGCTATCAATTCCTGCAGTGTGGAGATGAAGGGGGGGTATGTGAGTTGCTCTTGGGCAGAAGAGCACACAGGATGTCACCCATTGTTGTGACGTTTTGTTTATCCATTAATGCTAGATTGTGTCTGTGTATATCATTAATAATACACCTTTTTGTTTAATCCTAATTGATTTTGTTACCCATCTTAAAACTGTACATATATTGGGTAAATAAAATCCTTAATTTTTCCACCTTAACCTGCATTCCTGATTTTTGCGTACCCTGGTCCTTCACAGTAAGTTTCAAACGTTTATGTTGCTTTTCACGACGCACATTGGATGGACCGGTAGAACTCGAGTTAAAGGTGTGGTGACTTTACATTGTACTCCTAAAAAAGTGTCAATTTAACAGACACATATATTTTTCCTATGTTATTATGCTTTAAAATAGCAAATAAAGGGATTATTATGTAAAACCGATGGTGAGGGATGTGAATACAATATAAATAAACATGGGTACTTGTGGAGAAAATGTGTTTCAAAACAGGGAATCATACAGCAATTACAGGACCTCGATTCAAAATGAGATCATTTGCGTCAGAGTTTCTTATAGCTTCTCCTGATGTCTGTAGTTCTGCAGAGAACAACCCGGGTCTCCAGTTGATTGCAGCGGGCTGGCAGACACTTGCAAAATGAGTCCTGCAATCTTACTCATCATTTCCACAGCATTGCCTCCATTATAACTGTTTTTACACTGACAATGATACAGTCCACTCATAGGCTGTGTGGAAACAGGGGTAAAACAATCATTGGATCTTGCCAAACCTTCAGCAAGAATCATTAAAAAAAAATACACTGATGATATTATTGTCCGCATTGGAATGACCTTAAAATTGCCCGGATTCACGTTACATGACTGTATATCAGTTTTATTGATTTATATCAGATATCAAGCACCACACATTAGATTAGATTCATTTATTGTCACTACACAGAGTACAGCACAATTCCAAACATTCCCGATGGTGCAATCACACGTAACAGACAGTATAAGTATCATATATCACATAAGTAAACATTTTTTTTTTGTGTTATAGTATTACAGTTGTTGCTACTTTCCCCTACATGCAGCTACTGGTTACTATTTAAAATGTGATCACCTTTAAATAATGCATTAATATTCAACTCCCTCGAGAGAAAAACAACCACCAAGTGATGACCCACAAAGAAAACATGAATCATGTTTTCAGGCATTTCCAAAGCCAGTCCAGGTCATCTTTTGTACCTTACCCAATTGTATAATTGTTGAGAGAGAGCCGTGCCAGAAAACAAAGAACAAACCCTGATAGAAAAGGAGCCCTGCTCTGTGTGAGGCGGTAGAGAGGGCCAATAAATCTGAAACATGATTAAAACGCTTATCTAGTTGCCAAAGTGAAAAGCTCCTTCCTATTTGTTGATGTATTCTCCCTCTTATTCTCCCTTTAAACTCCCCCCACTGTATCGGCAGCTCCTCCCTTGCTGTTCCATCGCTACTTAATCAGATTGAGAGTCATAGATCACCAGAGACTTCACAATCATTTATATGCAAATCGGATGCCATCTATTAGCCTTTCACAGAATCAGTTAGATTATTAGAGAAAACAGAGCCAATGCCTGCACCTGACCTTATTTTGCAGCCGAAAGTAGGATTGCATTGTCATAAAGAAAACGATGTAAGACACCACCTGGAGATGTTTAAAGAGATGTACACACAGATTTGATGCAACCTGATACCATAGCCTCACTCTCAATGATGTATGCTTAGAAACCTTAGGAAACATATTAAAGATAAACAAAGTAAAACCTCTTTATACTAAGAGGCCCTAATGTCCTTTACTGTAATATGCTATAGACTGTACATTTATGTGCATGTAAATGGTCAGAATAATCTAAAATCACAAAGTTCAGACGGACCTCCCCCCCTGACTTGTGCTTCTATTGGCTAGCGCCTCAACACATAGTACGTGATAGGCTTAGGGGAAGAATATCTATTAGCAGTTGACCAATCCCAACAGAGCCGGCCAGCTAACCAATCAGAGCAGACTGGGCTCTGGTTTCAGACAGAGGGTGAAAAGAGGTGCTGCAGCACAGGCAGTATGAGAAAAATAAATACCTTTTTGAGCATTAAAGCATGGAGACATGTCACATTAAAGGCACAACATACAACAATAACCTGACAATGAGCAGAATAGGGCCCCTCAGATTTGGTACACATGGAAATGGTTGGACGTTTTTCAGTTTGAAAAGGTTCATTTTATAAGATTAGATTTGTAAGGTCACACATTTTCTTTTAAGAATACATGTAAAACCAACTCCCTGCATAGTGTTACTGTAATGCAAACTGCACCCATAGCGAGTGAATAATAGCTTCCACCCTGCTATACTCATGGGGAATATTGGATGTGTGCCATACACCATTCCATTGTTTCTTGTTACCTGTGCAGATATATTTGGCTCACATTTTTGTGCACAGCAATAATATGTTGCTGTTGTTACACATGATGGTTTGGATGTAGGCAGGAAAGAGTAATGGGCTCGGATGCTGCATCTCTGCTAATTAAATGACGGAGAGCAGGCGGATGAGAGACATGCTTTAATTTGTCAGAGGTGACATGCAAGCAGAAACATAATGTGCAGGCTATCAACATACATAGCAGGTAGAGGCATCAGCTGACAGCTTTAATAATGAAAGGAGGAGCACTGCAATGTTTTATCCATCTGCTGTCAGATCATCTGGGCAAACATGTCAGAACCCTCACACTGTTGTCCCGACCACTGATGTTACCTTCATCACTGCATGTCAGCACACAGTGGCCTAGGCCTCCCAATTATTTGTTCAATTACCAAGACACAACACATACTGTACCGGAGACAATGTCAGGGTGTTTTTAAGATGAAGTTCATGGTATCCATATCCAGGAATGCAGGGTTGGTAAAGTACAGTAAATATGCACTGCATACAGATTGGATGCTGGAATATACACATGTATTTTGTAGACTTTTGTAACATTTCATATTGGATGATATATGGTTTGATTGCGATTGATAAACTCACCATAAGCTGATTGGGGTTAAAGTCAATGTTCAGGTCAATTATGGTGTCTAACTCCCTATTATGGGTAAATAGGTGACACATTTAAAACAAAAAATAGAGCAAACATCAGGAAATAACCAACAGGCTTATACAAGATTGATGTGTTATCCTTTATTTATGCAGGGGGCTGTATGATTTCTTATATATTAAGTGTTTCCCATACACTGATTTATTTGTGGCGGGCCGCCACAATTAAATATCGTCCGCCACAAATGGATCTCATACAAAAAAATAAAATAATAATAATAATAACATCTTTCTATTTTTTATTTTGGTGGTCTAATGGATAGTGAGGTGGGCTGATGATCGGAAGGTTGCGAGTTCAAATCCCGCCTGGAACACCACTACTAGTGTGCCCTTGAGTAAGGCACTTAGCCCTCAGTTACTCCAGGGAGAATGTCCCTGTAGTTGGTCATTGTAAGTCGCTTTGGAATAAGGCGTCTGCTAAATGCCTAAATTGTAAATTGTAAATTATATTCTTGTGAGAATAACCCCACAGATCCTCAACTCCGGTGTGTCTCACTCACTAACAACGCAACACAGAGCAACAAGAACATTGTCTACAGTAGCCATGAACTTATTTTCTTATTTGAGGGGGGGGTGGATGCGTAGGCCAGCCGAATAGGTTAAGGGGCCTTCGGCTTTTCTTGCCGGGGGGTGCGGTGCGGTGCGGTGCGGTGCGGTGCCCCAACAAATTCTGTGGGAAACACTGATCTAGGATAGTTTGATTATCTGTGTTTCATTCAACACAGTGTTCATAAAAAACATATGTTAATGGTATATGTGTTATTAAAATATTAGTTTATTACCAACATATATAGTGAATTGTAAAGAGAACAGTATGCTTTAGTGCCCTTATAAGAGTTTTACATTTCATTTTGATTTACCCTGAATGAGCGTGAGATTTGTAAACATAATATATTTTTTTTAATCAGCTAATATCTGCAAATCTAATTTAATTTCCACAGATCAACAAAGTAGTTAGTCGACCAATTCAAGCAATACATGTATTTCTCCCGGTACACCATGACAGTGTGACTGAGCCACCATGCACAATACCATGTGACAAGTAAATTGTATTCATAATATGTCATGCTCTTTCTAAAATCCAATGTTAAGTGTTGCCTTCATTGGTTAGTTAAATGACTTAAATACAGCTTCCTCTCATCTCTCTATTGATCAATGTATTGATTCATCCCACCCTATGGTCCCCGGATAAATCCACCTTAGAATAATCCAAGCAAGTACACAATGATGCTTACATAAGAAATAGGATGTGTGTTGTATTTTCCTCGTAGCTCAGATATGAATAATGCCATTCTTGTATTGTCCCCCTTTCCATGGCATTGCAGGTACACATACAGCTGCAGCCAACCCCATTGTAGGTTTGAAAGCAAAGTGGTGTCAATTTGTGCTCGAAACTTAAATGAGGACTGGAAGTGTTCTCTGGCATTTATCCAGCACAAATTGGAAGCAATTCTCAAAATTGATCGAAATTGGTTTGGCTTAAGTGCGTTTTTCTTATCTAACTATATTTAGTTCGGCAAATAGAACTACTGGTTCTTTCTTTATGTTGCATATATATTTATTTTTTTAGGAAAAAAAAAAAGTACTCCCAGGAATAAATAAAGCATCATATCCAAACAATCACAAATAATTTAATAATCCCAGGGGGAAATTTGCAGGCACCTAGGTAACGTCATTAGCTCGTCCGTGTGACTATAGCTAACACCATCAGCTCGTCCATTCTTAGCTAGTGATTTTTTCAGTTGCACATGATTAGATAATTATATATAATTTTCTCCATAAAACTGGAACCATCTCTACTCCTTTGTCTCCTCTGTTTGCCCCTGCATCCTCTGTGTCCTTTCCTAGATTTGAGTGGGGACAGCCGTTGTTCCAACCACCATGCTAGCCGGCTTAAGTTTTGTCAACCCTGGTGTAAACAAAGCAGCCATGGTTCATAGGAACATTTTACCTAGACAAAATCAAGTATGTGGTGTCTATGGACTTTAATTTGTTCCCTATTTTTTCAGAAATAAATCCTGCCTTTGACTATTCATAAAAGTGTGAATTAACATAAGATTTAAACATAGAACACTTCTACTTTGCCCAGAGTATGTCCAAACCAAATTTCAGGACAAATTAGAACTGATGTGGCATTTTTCTTAACCTCCTCAATATGTCTTTGGGTAAACATGAGTTAACACAAGTGCTTTATAGAAGCATACTTACAAAAGTGATGATACTCACCTATATGAGGCTAAGTTGGACAGTTCTTTGCAATCATAGTTGTCCATGCAATGTGCTAACTCCTCTCTGCAGCTGCTTATTCATCCTCTTTCGGCAGCGGCTGTGAGAAAGCAATGTTATTTTTCAACTTGAATCATCTGTGCTACTGGTGCATAGTGCACTTCCAATGATTCATTTAAAAAATTCAATTTTGCAGCTTAAACACTATCTGAGTGTAATGGGAACAGGAATATTAAGCATTGCCAAATTAAAACTATCCATAACACTGATTAAAAGCACTGCTCTGAACACACACACGCACAGGCTCACACTCAACAAAAGAACAGCAGACTTTTCTTTTTTGTGGCGCTGACATCTTTTTTCAAATAAAGAAATATTCACAAAGCAAAAAGCATTAGGGAGCAGACCGTCAGGGGAGATACTTAGCTTCATGTTCAAGGTCTGGTTTGTATTCTTAATGGGCTTTTATTCAGAAAAGAGAAGCTTTTTGTTGTTGTTGCGTCACTCTGAATGTTTCTTTGCAGTTTATATATGTCGAGGTTTTCATCAGCACATTGATCTCTTTTGAACAACTTTCAGTTAAACATGAGTTTCATAAAAATGCATAATTGAGTTGACCTTTATATCTGCGCATGAATTTTCCATTCATATTTTTTTTCTTTGGAGCACAGATTTTTCATTGCCAGCTGCCTGACAGAGTATCTTTTCTCCTAGTATTTTCCTTTATAGACACTTCATTAGCTCACTGCTTAGCATCATGTTGCTATTATAGAAGTATTGTCCCATTTAGTTCCTGTTTGTATGAAAGTCTGTGAAAACATTGTGTGGCATGGTAGTTTATATATAGAAGTACAACTCTGTGTTCAGTGCATTACCTCCCCTTATCTGAATGTTTGACCAAACATGTTGGACCATAAACAAAATGTACAGTTGATTGAAAAATGAGCGAATAAATCACTTGTGAGTATGGCTCATTGAACAGATCCTTGGCAATTTGAGAAACAGTCTGTGTCCTCTCTTGTTTGCTGACTTTGATGAATTTCTGCTACATCAAGCAGCTCAAATTCAGACTGATGTGTTATTGATATATTGTATGACTTGGTACAGTAAGTGTAAGTATGATGTATTTATCAGATGAAGACACTGATGCAGCATGTCAAGCTATGGTGTTGACTGTGAAATTAACATTACGTTAACCAGTGGAGGAAGCCATATGATATATTGTCTGTTCCCCTAAACTACAGTGATTTTGTAAAATATACACACACACACACACACACACACACACACACAGACCCACACACATGCACACACACACTACAACTTCTTTGAAATGCTGAATCTTTGTAAATCTTAATTATATTCACAATCAAATTCCCAGATGTTGACTACCCCTCAGTATATTGGCCATGGCATCCTCACTGTGAATATATTGACATGAGCCTTCAAAGGCCTTTTTTCAACTAAACATAAATCCATGTACAGGGTCATTAAAGAGATGACTCATCTTTGAAAACATAAAAGGTATTATCAGCCAAAACATGATATTGTAGCGGTTACAGCTTGACTGAAAATGACACCTGGTGGAGTTCACTTGGGTGTGAATGTACATTATTCAGTATATTTCCGGCTGTCAGTCCGCTGGGCTTTTCCCTTTTGTTTCTGTCTTTCTACATACTGTAGCCTGCCTTCAAATAGAGCTGTGTGCGATCTGACTTTGCAGTATCCGTCACACTGTTTTAAGGTTAATGGTTCAGAGGATGGAGGCCAATCACGGTGTGTTTGATCAGGCGTCCTGTGCTATTTCACACGCCTGACCACGCTCCTTGTTAAATCATAACCTCAGCAGAGCGGCTTTTTATCTGCATCCATGGAGCGGGTTGTACCAAAACCAAAGGGCTGTGGTGTTAATTAAACAGGAGGCTGACACAAGATGCTGGTGATTCACCCACGTTGTGAGTAACAGGTATCACGCATTATATTCTTACAGTGGAGGTCTTTCAGCTCTCAGGGTCAGCACTTATTTTCTTTTTCATGATAAACTATGTTTTGATAAAACCTAATTTCCCCAGCTTGAGTTGTTTCAAGAAAATCTACTTATATTCAATTTCATACCCGTAAAACATCAAATGACTGTATTCATAAGTAAATGAATAGGTAATGTAACCCTGTAGCTATCAAAGACCAACAGGCTGGAAGCTGAATGACATTCACTTCTTATGCAAGTCAATAATCACACATTGATTTAATATTTAATTTCAATTAAAGCATTCTTAGCTTTTACTCTGACACTCTCTCACTGTGTCTCTTACTTACTTATATAATGAATTTTTTGTTTGTCCATTCATTTCATAGTATCTAGGTTAGTAAATAGGAATCATACCCAAACATAATGTGTTGAATAATGGAGTCTATTCTGGTTTTTGAACATAAAAAACAAAGGCTGAGAGTCAACAGCAGCTCAGTTGACCTTGGGTCGTCTCTCAGAGGATCCCCGTGGCTAAACTGCTCCGAGATCAGCGGCTTCTTCAGCATTATTAAGATGTGTGCTGCTGTATGCGGCTAAAGTCTTAATGTGCAGCGTGTGGGTACGGGAAGTGGAACAGAGGCTATGCAAATGAATTACTGCTGATACCAAGCCTGTTTGAAAGAAAAGCTCTGTTTCATATCACTTACTATTAGGGAATACTACTTTCTTAGGGTTGGAATACTAATTATATCAGACATACCATGTGCAAAAAAAATATACATGACTTTAAACACATTTTACTCAAAGGGAATTTCCAATATTATAATATGGATTGGCGAACAGTGTAGTTATGCTCTCTTTATTATGTATTCCAAATAAGATCAGAGAAATTATCCTGTGCTTTACATTAACATGTGTAACACAATATATACAAAATTATGTTTTATATATCGGTTTAAATCTATATATTTTTGTTGTTGGATTTTGGATGTGAAGACGCCAATCTGTTTGTACATTTTGAGATTGAACCAATTATCATAGACACCATCAAACTAAAATACTAAAGAACGTACAAGGTTATCACATATGAGCAAATAATGCAAACATTTGAAATAATGAATACAGTGTTGATGTATTTTAACCAAGCAAATCCAGAGGATGCAAACCAAAGCTGTTTTTCCTTTAAAAAAGAAAAAGGTTTATCTTCATGAAAACTCCACCATGTCGACCCCTGTTAGTGGGTCAGTAATACACTCCCACCCCAACACAGTCGGCACATGACTCTCATTTAAGAGACACAACGCAGCAAAAGCACAGGGTAATCTCCAAAAGAGACCTGTGTTTGTTCCCACAGTCAGGGGGTGCTGGGGAGCTGTTGGCATGCATTTTGTGAGTGGGAGAGAAGAGTACTGGTGGCGGGGGGTCACTTTTTTCTGCTGCCCACCTTGGCACACGACTAGCTTGTCTTCAGATCAGAGCTTTGCCATGAACTGGAGGTTGGCAATGAATCCAAGTGGCCGGGGGAGATAAGGCCGCCTCTGGGACATTACAGATGCAGGCATTAGCTGAGTGGAGCCTTGATGGAGAGCAGGGCAAGCTGAGGCCTTTGATAATGCTGCCGATGTTTACTGCTGCTACTCAAGAATGAGGCATCTGCTCAGCGGTCAACAGACTTCAGACTTCTGCAGACACAAACTGCTCAGTGCATAGGCACAAAAATAATCAGGTTGTGGTTGCCCATTCTTTGTTATGTTGTCTCTGACATGAGGACACAATGTTTTAGTTCCACATAAAGCCTGTAGTTGTTATGGTGAAAATTACTCAGTGGCTAGACCATCAAAGCAAAAGCATTGTACTTCATGCTCTGGCTGTTTTTCTTCTGTAAGATGTCTTCTTTCAGACTAGCTGAGAGAAAACACAAACAATACACAGATATGTTGGGGATTTTCCCATATTTGTAAAGATGAGACCTTAGGTAAACTTTTCAAATATGCTCTGTTAACAGTCCAACGAGGCATTATCTTATGATAAGATAATGTCTTCTGTACATAATGAAACACAATAGCAACAACATGATTGCATACACAATTTTATTCGTAAATCATGGCAAAAACTGTTTATCGCTGATGACAGTATTGTTTTGAGACATTGAGTAATACCAAAAGGTATCCCTAATCCACTCTTTACTATTAACAAATTAAACACACGTCTTGAACCTGGCTTTATTTCTGCATCAACATGTATGCATTAGCACATAATTGTGAAAGATAATACCTCATATTTTAGAAAACTGTATTACAAAATATAAATGACCTAATCATAGTTCAAATGTTGTTCCATCTCCCCTTAAAATATGTGTAGTTAATCAAAAACAGTCCACGTTGAGTCTTTTTTTAATTCAGCTTTCATTCAGCGTCTATACCCATTATTGTGTTGAGGTTTGGTGTGGCTCTGCTTTTCCTCCTTCTTGTTCCCGTTTTTATTTTCACCTCGCTGACATGCAGGCGATTCCCAGAGGATTGCTAGCACGCCACGGTTTTAGCTCTGCGCTTATCTGACAGTAACAGTGCCTGTCCCGTCCTGCATCTAACATTTACTGTACCATCCTTCTCCCTCTTCACCGGCTTCAAGTCGCTCTGCCATTTACCATTTGTGCCAAGACTGCAATGCAAAAAGAAAACCCTGACTGCGAGGGGAGGAGAACAGTTGACAAAGTGGCTGTCAGTCTCCGCTGGTGTTCCTCGCCAGTAAGGCGGAATAAACATTAAATATCTGACTCAGAATACGATAACACACAATGTTATATAGTGAACAACAGGTCCTCATTAATTAAAAAGCTCAGACATCCAAACCTCATGGTGAACCGACTGGGCCTTCATTACAAACGGTGATAACACATTCCATGTCATGGGAAATATTAAAACAATTCAGATGAGTCATATTTTGAATAAGCATTTGTTTCATAAAGCAGAATGAGTATAGCAGGTTTAATATCCAGGGGAAACTGGCTTTTATAATAAAAAGAAATACAAAGACAAAACTTAATGCTCACAAAAAAATTATATAAACATGAACAATTGAGGTACAAATGTGCACTAAAAATACACAATACAATTAAAATAATGCATATTTATTTAAACATAATAAATACAATTACAGTCTCCAATAACATATGATAACATGAGGTAAAATACAATATATATTATTCTTAAATATAATAAAAAAAATGTGCATATGTGATTTCTTATGCATCGTGTACAATATGTGTAAGGAAACACTGTTACCTACTCCTAAAACATAATTCCCAGTGATACTGTCTTGTATTAAAATATACTAATAATATATATATATCTCAGTTTACAGATTGATAATGTATGAAGGCAACACAATTACACACTCACTGCTGACTTTGAGTCCTAATTCATTTCCCAGACAGGCCACTGGCTCGCCAAATGAAATACAGTGATATCTCTTGGTCTCAACCTCTATACTTCATGCTTTCAAGGTTTCATTTAATATGCTCCATCTACAAATTAGCAGGATGTAATTTGAAATTTAATATGGAGAAGGCATATAATAAAGGGTCACATTTGGTGTGTATGATGAAATACTGCATAATCCATCTTTTGGACCCTGCCATGTGGTCTCATCATGCACGGTCAAGTGGATTTGGAGTTAAGAACTAATCTGTGTGTCTGTGTGTCTGTGTGTCGGTCGGTCTGTCCGTGTTTTCGCTTAATTGTATTATATTTTCTCACTTAAACTCTTCACAGTTTTATTTTTTGATACTGTATTTCAACACAATCCTTTCACTTTATAAAACTTTTTATTTTTTATTTTAAAATTAAATGTTTCTAATTATTACTAGATGCCGGTCATAATTAGAATGGTTCCTTGTTAAAACAACATGTAAAACTATATATAATTGTTCAATTAAACAATACATGCATTTACTTAGTGCCTTTTAAAAATATACACATTTTACAGTTGATATGAATGAGCCAGGAACACACATTATTAATCCACAAGAAGCGTCTAAATGAGCCCTGAGCGAAAAAATGCTAATGCACTTAGCACATAACTCACGGTAGAAATACTTATACTTATCGGATCTGCATAAACAAGATATAAACTAGCAAGCTGAGATTCCACAGATTCTAGGGGTATAAGTATCTTCACTGAGCGATCAAAACTTACAGCAGGGGAAACAAACCCAGACATCACACCACGTAGCTTTACGGAGCAAAATCGGGAAATATGTCTTACCTTTTGCTGTTTCTGATCAAAAGTTGTGTTCAATGGCATTAAAATGATAAAAGCGCTGCTGAAGGTTAATCCATAGGTTAATCCAATGTGTCTGTGTCACTTTGAAATGATTACTGATAATCCATCTTCATATTTATGTCAATAATGGAGATTTCATATTGGCTGCTACGAGAGTGTATGACAGCTTCCGGTTTTGGGCATTCTGGCTGCGCATCACTCATTCAACAATGGGTAATGTTTAGATGGATTTTAGGTAGGAACTTCCCCTCGATTCTGTTGGCTCTAACGGTTCAAAAGAGGTGTCAATCATCAAAATCGAACGAGGGGGGCCAGAGATATGGAAAATGCACCAAAATGACCCCAGAAGTGTTTTTTTTTCTAAATCTCTCTAAAAAGGTCAAATGTCACTTGTTTTGCATCAATCTTGATACAGGGTACTTATTATATGTTATAGTTTGGATTCCTAAAGCTTTTAGTCTACTATCCCATCATTTAACTATTTAAAATCAATAAAACATGTCCATTGCATATAATTGATTGGTGATTATTTTAGGGAGTGTCACATTGTTGGGCTCTGGTGGCATGCGGGAATTGATTTAATGATGACTGTACTTCCCTAAAGGGTTTATTTTCACCATCTCTGCTCAAAAGCATAATGGAAGTAATAGTTTTAGATGATAGATAATGTCAATATTGTTTATTTTTAATTGCAGTGTTATTTGAAAGGTTAGTCGGTGGTATAAATGCATTCAAACCAACGCCAAACAATCTATTATACAATACATTGTGCATCCAACTGTGCTCTATTGTATCTTCCTTTGTGAATTGCTGTTCTTTTCTTTAACAGCATGTTGGTTGGATATCTTTTGTTTCACTTTCTACTTATTTCAGTTAGCATGTTCCCCTCTGTGCCTGTGTGGGTTTTCTCCATGAGCTTTTTGTTTCCTCCCACAGTCCAAGGACGTGCAGGTTAGGTTAATTGGCCTCTAAATTGCCCGTAGGTGTGAATGTGAGCATGAATGCTTTTCTGTCTCTACGTGTTAGCCTATGATTGACTGGCGACCTGTCCTGGGTGTGTCCCACCTCTCGCCCAATGTCAGCCAGGGTCGACTAAAGCCAAACAGATACAACGCTTTGACTTGTTAACCTATTGTTTCACAGGTTTTGTCCACTTACCCCACTTAAATGTGTCCTCTTGAGACATTCCCAGTGACTTCTTGCAGTATTACAATTTTTTTTGAAAGTGTCTTGCCAGTGGATCAAGTCGCCTGTAGCTATTTTGCCCTGTGGGAAACATTTTCTCTAGCGACTGTTGCCAATCTCAATCCCACCTCCAAAAAGGTCGGTGGCGTTTCCTCCCTGGCAGTCAGGTATACGTTCAGCCCTTTTCTCCATGCTGCTCACCTAATTATGCCGGAGCCATGAGGCATGTCAGAGTGTATTCATCCTGCTGCCGCCAAGCCTCTTCCCAGCCTGTACTCTTTAATTGGTCTTCATTATAAAGGCATATTGGTGGAAAACAGCGCGCAGGTGGCTTTATTTTTTCCTCGTCTTTATGTGGCATGTAGACATAGTTGATAGTGTGTGTTAACAATAATGATGTTGGTGCAATTATGCGGAGGAGAGCTGCTACACACTAAAACACACACTCTTTGTCTGTCACACACACACATTCACACAAATATAAGCTGAATATAGACTCTTAATTGACGTGTTGCAGAAAGAAGGCGCATTATGCCATACAAAGGTTTACTGAGGTCACATTAGCATACTTAAATATGAACTATGTTTACACTTAGAGTTGATGATGCTCTTAATAAACTGAAGCTCCTGCATTTCCTGCTGCAGCAACTTTTTGTCAGTTGCAGAGAAAAGAAGATGATTAGCTTGACTAATATCACTGATTGAATTAGAACATTTCTTTTTTGGCATAAAATCTAAGAAATCGGAATTAATGGGGGTAAGATTAATAATAATACTAGAGCTGTGTCTAATGGTTTTATTTTTGAATAATCTGCAGATCTCATTAATAGATTAGTCCTTTTGTTTATTTAAGTGTCTATTGAATGTGCGCAAACATTGTAATATCACTTTTTTTTTTTGGTCCGACAAATCATATATTATGACTAATACAACAACACATTTATTTATCGGAGCAGCTGGAGCCAAAATATGTGTGACATTTGGCTTGAAATATCAACCAATTAATATTTGCTGATTAATTCAGTTTCACAAATCTAAGGGTTTTTTCATCTACTTGATGCGGTCTGTATCAATTGATCACACTTAGTGCAATTGGAGTTGTTACACACTTGAATAAGTCAGTTAGTCGAGCATTTATACAATTCAAATACAATCATTTAATATATAAAGTAGATATAGGAAACATATTCAAAATCCAGGCATATCTTTAGGAATAACCTGAACCTGAAGTTTCTTTATTTCATGTTTTCGCTGTGCTTGCTCTGACCACATCCTGGCACAGCGAGCGATAAGCAGCGTGCTGAAAGAGTCAGAGGATTTATCTGTAGCCGTGCTGAGTGCAGCGCTGATAAAGGGGTTAACACAGATGACTTGTTTTGACAGTAAATGAACAGAGGTGGTGGAAATGTTTTAACAGCATTATGCAAAACACGGAAACAAATGTATTCAATCAGGACTTGATTCTAACGCAGTGCCAAATGTGTGTTGATAATTACATCTTGGGATACTAAAGTATCGCCAAAAACAATTAAAACATCTAAACACATGATTGCTGCAATTATGAGGATTGTTCATTCATCATTGATGGGGCTGCAACGATTAGTAGGCTAAATAATTAGCTAATTATTTAATCTTTTAAGTACTTGCAAAATGGTAGAAAAAGCCTCTCAAATTGATTTGATAATGAATATAATATTTAGTTGCAGCAATAATCATAGAACTGTAATACCTGAATAATATTATTTTGTCTACTTTGTTACTTAGAATATTCATAAAATAATGAAGTATTCTTGTTTGTATGTTAAATAACTAAAGATGGAAATAGTACATGCATGTAAATTAAACCTTTTATTCTTCTTTTATCAATACAGCATTCATATTTGGATAAAAAGTGTTGCTTGCCCTTTGCTGTTACTTTCTGAAAAATACGTTTTGAGAGTGTTTGGAGCGCAGGTGGCCAACATAGGGACGGTCTGTCTGTCCTATCTAACAGCTGCTGAGTTCTCTCTGGGAAAAGAACATACTAAAGCAGCAGAGAGACATCGATCAGGTCACTACTCTCAGTTATTAGGGCCCGAGCACGGAGTGCTAGGACCCAACGGTGTCCTAGCACGAAGTGCGAGGAACCTATTGTTATTGCACATATTATTAGGGCCCGAGCACGATGTGCTAGGACCCAACGGCGTCCTAGCACGAAGTGCGAGGAAACCTATTGTTATTGGTAGAATTCTTCTTCTTCTTCTTCTTCTTCTTCTTATTATTATTATAGTGCTGGCGTTTCCTGTTTTTGAGGGCCTGAGCACGATGTGCTAGGACCCAATGGCGTCCTAGCACGAAGTGCGAGGAAACCTATTGTTATTGGTGGAATTCTTCTTCTTCTTCTTATTATTATTATAGTGCTGGCGTTTCCTGTTTTTGAGGGCTTTAGGACGCTCACAAAGTTGTATAATTTTGCACGGACGCCAGGACCGGTGAAAAATTCTACATTCTGGAGTCAATGGGTTAAATTGTCCAAGGTGCTCGCTAGCGCCACCTATCAAAACCCATTTCGGAATAAATTTACAAAGTCGCACCGTAACTCCGAATGACCTGAAATTTTGCACACATATCCGGGTGGACCTGTTCTACAAATAATCCTCTTGGACCCTAAGCTCCGCCTACTTTTTTTTTTTTAATTAGCATAATGTTCAAAACAGTGAAATATTCACTTAAATTTCAATTTTCAGTTTTTCAACACCAAACTTCCTATACAGCATCGGTGGAGGGTCAGACACATTACCGTAGAAAATGAGCATGTTAACACGATAAATATTGCCGCCATGAATCAAAACGTACTAGCACAAATGCGGGGCTTAGAAAGAAATGCTCATAACTCATCGACAATGTATCCATATATCACAGATTTTGGTGGATAGGTTCAGTCCGTCTTGGAGAATAGGCACACTAAAGCATTTTCATTTTTGGACTATAGGGGGCGCCAAAAACACCACCAATTTATAACTCAAGAACGGATGGACGAATTTCTTTTTTTTTTCTTTACACATACTCTCGGGGTGACTACGAACTGAGATTTAAAGTGTCGCAACAAATGCAGAATGTGGGCGTGGCCTATACATTTTTTTTAAAATTGCGATAGCATAAAATCAGCTTCGGACGCAAAACTTGGTACACACGTCACAGCCCACGACTTTTTCGAGAATGTAAAAAAAAAACGTAATTTTTCAAAAAAACTGCTCACTAGCGCCCCCTATTGTGTGGTAGTCACATATAGTTTCTCAGAACTTCACGAATTTTGGCACAAGATTCCTCATGGAATTACGGACATATTTCTAATTAGCTTCCATAAGCCCCGCCCCCGAGAAAGTCGGCCATTTTGAAAAATGTGCGTTTTTCATGCATTTTAAGCACATTCTTGCGAACTCCTCCTAGGGAAATGATCGGAAAAATTCCAGTCCAGGACAAGTTCAGCCCATATCCAATGTGATGCTAAATTGCGAAGGAATAGTCGATCGCTCAAACGAGGAGCTCGTAAGCCAACGGAGAATTTTCCATTTTTGACCATTTACATGTCACAAATGACTCCAAACTACTCCAAACTACTCGCATACAGTTATTCAATATTCACGAAACGCTGTAGACACTTTGCTCTTATGATTGCGGACATATTTCAAATTGGCTTTCATTAGCCCCGCCCCCCAGGAAGTTGGCGATATTGAAGAATGTGCGTTTTTCATGCATTTTAAGCACATTCTTGCGAACTCCTCCTAGGGAAATGATCGGAAAAATTCCAATCCAGGACAAGTTCAGCCATATCCAATGTGATGCTAAATTGCGAAGGAATAGTCGATCGCTCAAACGAGGACCTCGTAAGCCAACGGAGAATTTCCCATTTTTGACGATTTACATGTCACAAATTACTCCAAACTACTGGCATATAGTTTTTCCGATATTCACGAAACGCTGTATACACATTGCTATTATGATTGCACACATTTTCAAATTACTTTTCATTAGCCCCGCCCCCCAGAAAGTCGGCCATTTTAAAATGTGCGTTTTTCATGCATTTTAAGCACATTTTGCTAATTCCTCATAGGGAAATGATCGGAAAAATTCCAATCTAGGACAACTTAAGCGCATATCCAATGTGATGCTACATTGCAAAGGAATAGTCATTTGCTCGAACGGGGAGCTCGTAAGCTAACGGAGAATGTACAATTTTTGACAAATACATTAATCCAAACTACTACATTTCCATTATGGAAACATTTACAAAGTCGCACCGTTAACTCCGAATGACCTGAAATTTTGCACACTTATTCGGGTGTACCTACTCTACATATTATCTCCATGAACCCCTAAGCTCCGCCTAATTCATTTTTTTTAATTAGCATAATGTTAAAAACAGTAAAATATTACCTTAAATTTCAATTTTTTGTTTTTCAACGCCACACTTAGTATACAGCATCGGTGGAGGGTCAGACACATTACCGTAGAAAATGAGCATGTTCAGTCGATAAATATGGCCGTCATTAATCTAAACCTGTTTGCAAAAAGTCGGGGCTTACAAAGAAATGCTCATAACTGGTTAGGGTTAGGGTTAGGGTTAGCCCTAACCCCTAACCCACACACACACACCGCCTCTGCTGGCGGCAAATTAAATTACAACAGACACCTACTCACTGTACAACACACACATACAGCTCCTAAAGCATATCATGTATATCAGGCTACAGCCCTTGTATATTTTATTATGTGAACACTATATGGTTTCATGAATAATATCTACTCTTTACTTGTAGATATCTACTAAAGCATACAAATAAAGTGTGCAATGTAGGCCTGTTACATATGTTATTGCTGTTCTCACTGTAAACATCGCGTCTGAATGAAAGCAGTTGGATTAAAAAAAAATAGCCTAACATCCAGGCGAGATGTGATTAGTGAGTAAACAAACGGTAAAGGGCAGAAAGTCTGATGCACATTTGATCCTCTTAAATAACTTATAATCACAACGGGAACAGTTTGCAGAGCTTTGCTTCCTTGACATAAGTCCAGCCATGCGTCACGCCTCTTTTAAACATCACTGTTGGCTGAAATCGACTCCGGAGGATACATCAGTGTACCCTCGGTTATAGCTCCTCCAGAGACTCTCCTCTCTCCTCTCTCCTCTCTCCTCTCTCCTCTAAATCAGTGTATCCTCGGTTACGGCTCCTCCAGACAGCCTCCTCGATAATCGATCCTCGACGAGCCTTTAGAGAAATTTGTTTTCCTTCGAGACGGCGCGCCGACATCCGTTTCCGGGTCGCTGCCGGAGGACCTGGGAGCCTGGGACGCGAAAATGAGAGAAATGACAAACGGCTCATTTCGGAGGACTCGCGCGCGTCTGCTTGACGCCGGGACGACCGGCCGCCCTCCCCGACAGGCGCACGGACGCGAGGGCCCGCTCATCACTGTGCGCACTTCTGCGACCGCAGTTTTAATTGATATTGCTTTTGCGTCTTTTCTGGCTTTGATCAGAGATCTTGGTTTGGAAAAATAAGAAACAGGGATAATAATAATAGTGTTTGAATGTACTTTATTCCATTATTTTCAAAACAGCATTTTAAGAACACTATTTACTTAAATATTTTTGGAGCCTCGAGGTAATGGTTTTAATCCGCACACATACGTGTATGAGAGAGTGTGTGTAATGGCCAGGGTAACTAACATGAACTAAAACAATTGAATAGTGTGTAATTGGACTGACCTTTAGGAGAGCAGACTGACTTCACCAGACAGTATATCCGTAGAGAGCCACTTATGAGTCTGTACTTGTGAACTCGTTAGGTAGCAGCCTATATATATATATATATATATATATATATATATATATACTTTTATAATTATGGTATACATTTGTGTTCACCCTATGTCAATTATGACCACACAGCTTGACCTTTTGTCCTATTTGTGTCATATTACTATAAATACGTCATACATTGGTACAGCTACATTTATATAGGGAAATGTCAGCAGCAGTTAAGGATACATGTGTGTATTAAGATCATTATATATTATAATATTATGTTATGTTGAGCAACAGGACGGCATATGCATGGGTATGAATGCTCAGTGAACATGTAACTGTTCATTTGAATCATTTTAGCTGTAGAAGTGTTTTTTTTTTAAAGAATAATTAACAGCACATGTATCAATTTTTTATGTATATACCTTTTGTTATCAGAACACTTTCCTCATCTGTTAATTACCAAGACAAACATGAAATCCTTGACCAAACTAGGCCAAACCGAGGGTATTTGTATAGCACCATTTCTCATTGGGCTTAACACAACAAAATACTTAATTTCAATACTTATTCTTGAATTCATTATTTAGAGGTCCATTCCAGAAGTAATTGGTCGAATGTAAGAAACCCACTAAAATATCAGTTCTTGAGTTTCTCATATTGGAATGAAGGAATGTTTGAAAATGGTTGAAACCTAAAGGTAACTGAATAGTGTTACCTTGGAGAACATGTTCCAGATGTATTGAAAGAGGTGTTTAAATAATATGTGGTGAAAACCCAAAAACCACCAAACATTGAGGCAATAGTTACATTCAATGAGGTCTCCACGCATGGCAAATGACGCTGGAGAAAAACCTAATTTTACATTACCTTACACATACTGTGCGTTTCTGCCTGAAACCTGATACCAGACCTACATTTGTGCTCTCCAATTTTAATGTAAAACTCACTCTGACATTTATTTAAAATCCAATTTAGCCCAGGTGCTAGGGGGATATCAAGTCTTGATGGAGTTTTGTGTCACCTCTCTAATGAAGGAACCAATGCAAGGACTTGGAGGCTGATGAATATGAGCAGATGTCAGAGAGCGATTTGACACATATTCCATCAATTTTGCAATGTACCTGCAAGGAAATAAAATGTATGAATAACTCATTCGGTAAACAGAGCAGCTCATATAGCACCACAAAATTGCATTAAACTAGAAGCTAAATCATTGTGTGTGTGTGGTATTTGTGTGTGATACATATGTGGGTTATTTGGATTGAATCTGTCATTTGGACAGTTTGAATTAGAGAAAAACACACATCCTGGATTCTGCAGAATATCCAATGTTCAATATTTTCTGGCAGGGTTTCAACAACTCATACCTTGGGAAGATTTAAAATAAGTACCAATTACTGTCTTAAAAAATCAACATAGCTCATTGCCTTCTAAAGGAAGATGTAAATATCAGGTGTGTGAAAGGCAACGTTTCCCCTTTGTCAAAGAAAATGAGCCCTTATGATTCCGCTGGTCGAAAATGCCACAGTTTGACAGAAAGGCAAAACAGTATAAAGGTCTTATCTTGATGAATTGCTTAGACTGATATAGCAAAAATATTGGCATTTTAATAAAAATGCCTCCTGACATTTCTGTCATTTTCTAATTCTTTTCTGTCAAGGTGACCTTTTCTTAGCCTCTACTGTGAGCATTTCTCCATGCTCACATTATCAAGATGCTTTGGTCTCTCTTGTACATGTCCACTGAGAGTAGGCTATGTGTTGTAGCATTTTAGAGGTTTATTAAAACTATGCACTCAAGAGCATTCAAGAAATAGGATTTGCTTTAAAAGACTTGTTGTTTAAGGTCACATACTTTGCTGTTCGTCAAAGACAGCAATGGTTTATTCTCAGTCTAAATTAATTCATGTCCATCTGTCTATATCTCTGAAATTAATCTGCGGCACGACCTTTACCGCCATCATTTATAATGTGACTGATAAAGAGATACAGACAGTCAGCATGAATACTCTGCATGCATCTTTGCACATGTTGATGTGTCATATTTTTACAATGGTATAAATCAAAAGCAGCAGAATAAAGAGTGCTCTGCCATAGCTTAAAAACGTTCTTTCATTAATGAGACATTGAATATTTGTCAGCTTCTTTCCAGACACGTCAATGCACAATGCAACACGCTGCTTGAAAGCCAATTTAATTAGCCAAGCCTCTCACAACAGACATCTTAAGACCTAATAAGACGTCAAACAATTCTGTCACATTGTCCCGAGGAAATCATCCGCATTGTGTCTGAATGTTTGTTGGCAACCTTTAGCAAAGTCACTGGGCGTTATCCTCAGAGCTTCAAGCACTATCAGTTTGGCACAGTTACTCCATTCTCGAGCATGTTCATGTTCACGTGACTTCAGGAGTAGCAAGTCAATTGGCACTAGTAACAAGTGAGCTTCTTTTCATACATTAGCAGACCGCTATCCACCAATCCTCCTCCGCTCATGTGTTGGCGGGGGGTTAGAAACTGAAAGTTCTGAGAGGCAGTCACCAAATTAATCTTACAAAATCTACTTCAGAGATTGGCACAAAATATTATTCAACATCTATTTGTATGGTTTAATTGTATCGTGAAAATATTGGTAATACCCTTTCTTCTCTGTGGTCCAATTAGCCTTAGCTGTTATTTGTGTTAATAGCAAATAATAGCAAAACAATTTCAAGATTCAATTCAATTCAATCTTGTTATATGTTCACATGAACATGACTTACTCTATACATTGTCTTATTTCAGTATCGTGAACTGTTATACAGGTGTGGGTGTATATCGACATCTGAAGTTTTATGTCATAGGATATTTTGAAAGTTAACTTGAGCATGAGTTCTGGGATGTCACACAGAGTGACCTTTCTTCTCACCTCCTGTCTCGTTGCATGACACGCATATTGACTTGTTTCCAGGGCATGGAGGCTTGTTTGTCTAGAGACAGACACCAATTTGTATGATGTCTTGAAACACATGCTGAGGTCTGTAGATGTCAAAAGAAACGGTATAGTTGTATTGTTTGATACAGGTTTAATGGCTTGGTAGTCAAGTACTTGACTAGTGAAATATCTGTCGTTTACAAACCATGTTGAAAGTGAACTTTTCTGGTCTAGAATCAACAACTTCTTATAATTAGAAGTAGTATTATCCGAACCACTTTGTATTGAGTATATGGACCTTGACATCAATGTTGGTTTGAATTCCAAATAGTTCTTACTTTCATTTTTTAAAAGCCATCCCGATATTGACATCACCACTTGAGAGGCCAAATACATAACATTTACAAATTGCATCTACAATGTAAAAAGGTCCTATGTATCCATTAGAATCAGGCAAAAATACATTATTTAAGCAAAATAGTTTTGTCAATCAATAGGTCAATGTTTACTTCTAATAACTTACACATATATGAATATCATTACTGCGTAACCTTTATGAGAATAACAACTATTATTTATTTTTTTAGAACAAATCGGATAGTTAATACAATAAAATAGCCTTATGTGCCTGCAGTGTTATACATCAATTGGTTAGAGGTTTGGGTGAAATGTCCAATTTTAAATCATTACATTTGTATGTCTCCAGTGTTTTTCGTACTTCAATATCATTGAGAATATGGCTGTGTCACTCTCTTTGCTCTCACTAGGCTCTGGTTTTTATAATTGCCTGCTACTTATTCTAAAGCCAGAGGCTGGATGGAGCTGTATGTTAATTGTACGAGCCTCCAGACGTAGCACTCAGCAGTCACTGCCAATGTGGCAAAACTAATAATCTGAGGTCTCAGGATTTCTAGAATAAAGTTAGCAGATGACCTTAAAACTGTCATTTGTTTCCTTTGGCTCCGTCTTGTTTGAATGAGCCGTTTTGACTTTGAGCAATATGCAATTCAAGCGAAGAGAAAGGAACCGAAAATCTAAAATCAATGGTCAATTGGTAAGAGAAAGCTGGACAAACTCCACTCAATAAGTCATGCTTAACTCAACAGAATAAATAATACATCATATTGCATTATAGAAACTATCCAATCATATTAAGCAATAACAATGAGAGCAAGGGAACAGGTGAGTGGGAGGCAGCTCAATTTCATCCTGTAAATAAGGGTGAGCTGACCATCTGCGCCCTGCGAGTGCTTACATGAAGACTGACAGCTGACAGAGAATCTCCCACTTTCAGAGACACGGTGACCTCTGGTGTCTGCCGAGTATTTCCAGGGATGTGCACGGGGGTGGTGGAGGCGGCAAGGTCAGATCAAACTTGGTTTAATTTATTTATTTCATTTTAAGTTTTTGTGGTGCTGGTGCACAATATTAGCAAGTGAACTTATACGTGCTTTTTTTTTTCTTTATTACCTCTGACTAATAACCTGCTATATCTCTATTAACAGTAAATGATGTGTTTACGTTTCCTTTCTACTCGCATGCATTGACAAAACACACACAACAAAGAGCAGCAGCATTTGAGTAGCAAATATTGTACTACATTTCCATTTTACGCAATTTGTATCTTAACCATTTTTCTGTAACGAAATATTGGCAGAACCAATTCTAGAGGGTCCAAAAACCCCACACAAACAATTTGGGTTGCACAGGAAGGTTTATTTGAGATACAATCAGATGAAAAGTGATATTTAATATGCAATACAATTTTACCTGGGCCAGCCTCCCTTTAGATGCACCAAATTATATTATTTGGTGACCCCTTTTCAGAATGTTTGAAAGATTGTTTAATCAGCTGGAGTGAACACATTATCAGGGCTAGTGACCTTTTATTTTCTGTAACTTTAACCGTATGTCTCGCCCCAAAATAACTGTTGGTGTTATTTAATTGGTCATATGTGATGTCAAACATCAAAAGTGAGGCAGCTGGGACTTTAGATTATTTAATTGTAAGTATCACATTTTCGAAAGTTAGACCTATTTTTATCCATTCCCTTTATCATTGAACTTCCGTCTGCAGAGCTTAAGCACTGCAAACATTTTCTTTAGATTCTGCATCTTGCTCTTGCAAACAGACATTTTTCCTCTGCCGTGCAGCGAGGAGCATTAACATCACCTGGAGTCAGGCTGAAGTATATCGCTGTCACGCAGAATACCTGATAGCCCAATTGTCTTTTGTCAATGCCCCCACTAGAGTGAGATATCATTTTCTGAACTGGCAATTGTGAGTGATCATGTCCCGAAGCAAATCAATCATTTGTCATATTCAACTGCGAACATATCGGCAAAAACACCTTTATTCTGCATATTTTCACAGTGCACTGGATCTCTGGAATATTGAACTCTGTTGGCATGAAAGGATGATTTACCACCGCCATTTTAAGACAGTGTCAATATATTAAAGATAGATTATTGGGAATGTGAACGTGTTGAATTGTGTGCTGCTGTGTGATTAGTGGTGTCAAAACCTTGATTTTGTTTTGGATCATTACTATTACAAGTTAAGTATCAGCAGTGATGTTGTAGCTGGCTGAAATCTATGTTCAAAAGCTGCTCCTCTAAATGATGCAAAAATGAAACGTATGTGTTTGCGAAAAATTCAAATTCAATAGTCTGCAGTAAAGCATTGTTTCATATCTTGCCCCCTATGTTATATATTTATTTAAAATTGTCATAGCTATGGGATTAGTTTTGTTTCATAAAGATAAAGCATCACTTTCTCAGAATCAAGCAAAACTAAGAGTTTAAGAGAAAAAAAACTGAATCAAGCAAAATAAATTAATTTAAAAAATAAAACTATAAGTTGCAAACAAATCATTTGTGTAATTATGTAAACTACAAGTCTTTTTTCTTTGTTTTAACATATCTTTTTGTTTGCAGTTCTCTTTGCTTCTTTCTCAATGATCAGACTTTTGCTCTCGCTGCAGCTCTCTCGTTTGCGCTCCCTCATTTTTTGTTTGCGATTCTTACACAAACGTCCCAGGTAGGCGGGACTTTCAGGGTTGCGTCCCCATTGGCTACTCAGTTTTTGAGTGACAGCCATATACACTTGTTATATCGTTACACTATAACGAGTGTAGTGACACCACAGATCGTACAGTGCAACTCATGCAGCAAACTCCGGAGTCCACTCGGCCACGTTAGTGTTGGTGTCTCCTGGGGAGTTTTCATGAACATATCGGACTTATCTTATGGATTGCTGTGCATTATACTTGTGTTGTGTAGTTTATACTTTATTCCAACTTTAAATATTGTAATACCTGAACACACTGCTGCTGTAAAATAATTTCCCAATTTGGGATTGATAAAGTGTCTGTCTGTCTATTTATTTATTTTATAGATAAAAAAACACATTATTTATTTTCAAGCTAAAGGTGATACACAATATAAACTGTATACTGTTATTTTTTCAAAGACATGTTACATTTCAAAAGCATATATTGCTGTTTAGGATAAACAATTAAAGACTGCTTTAATTTAACTAATTCTACAATATAAAAGTGGCAGATTTGCTTTATTAAACAGACCAGACCTAGGTTGCATACCACATCTTACTATGTTGGTCTGAAGAGCTGAAGCATTTATTCATACACAATGGATACAAATTGTGTTGTCTCATTCTATATCATGTGAGAAAATGATATACATTTAGCATTACAAACTCGACATACTATTCCTAGCCTGAGGAAGATCTGAATAATCAACAGATTTGAATGGAATCTCTAACATTTTCATGTAGAATAAAGACAAAAGAGTGATTATACAAATTGCATTTATTGAAATTTGAACCAGAAGATAAAGTCTCAAAGAATGTTTTTAAATAAAAGGACATAAAACAAAAAGGTGGATAATAATAAAATGTATACGTAAAGACATTTGATCAAATGAAATGACACTGAGCAACTGATAACAGCAACGCCCAGCGTTGATGAAGATGGTGCAGGTCTTTCTTCATGCCCCCCCTCCTTGCTGTCCCCTCAGAGGAAGTGGGAAAACGGGATAAGACCTCTGGACACCACGCTGTCTCAATGATCCACACTGTTAATATGAGAGGAAAATAAATGTTTTAGGAAATCAAAAATATGAAGTTAACAAATAAAACTCAGCTCAGGGGCAGTCATGGACGGTAGGTTTTCCTACAAAGAGAAGTAGTAACTCAGCCTCCATTGATTTTCATATCAAATTAGCGTGTTAATAAAATAAGCTATCATGGCTTATACTTGCATATCTAAACAGAATCATGAAAGCATCTTGGTAGAGTGAGTCACGCACACAAGTCCGTTTGAGTGTGTGTGCCGGTGTCTGAACGCTCACTCACTGCTAGCTATGTAGCTAACTGTCCCTGCTGTTAGGCTACTTAGCTAGCATTGTTATGGATCTAAAGGTTGCAAAAGCCAACTTTCATAGCACAGCTTTTCTTTACTTCTCACTTAACACAATAAAGAAACAGACCGTATAGTAGCTAAAGCACAAACAACACAAATGATCAATACTTACATATATTTTCACTTGTAGTATTATAATAATTGAAATGTTGGTTCTTCAGATTTTAGTTATTATGCCCCAACTATCTGGAACAAACTGCCCAAATCATGCACGTCCGCCGAAACACTTCCTATTTTTAAATCCAGACTAAAAACGCATCTATTTGCTGCTGCTTTTAATTGAGCTGCCCATAATCACACTACAGTATGCCTTTTTAGTCATGTATTCTGTACCTGCTGTGTTTATTTATTTATTTTATTTCATTATCTTTGCTTTTTATGCCTGTTTTTAAATGCCATTTAATAATGTATTTATGCTGCATTTGTTCTTAAATGTCTTTTGTTTTAATCTGTAAAGCACTTTGAATCGCCACGTGCTGAAAAGTGCTATATAAATAAAATTGCCTTGCCTTGCCTTCTGGGGATCTTCTATCCACGCTCAGCTAACGCACCGCAGCTGCCTGCACTGTACAATCGCTGGAGGACTGGGCTGTCACTCAAAAACTGAGTAGCCAATGGGGACGCACCCCTTAAAGTCCCGCCTACCTGGGACGTTTGTTTCAGAATCGCAAACAACAAATTAGGGTGCGCAAACGAGAGAGCTGCAGCGAGAGCAAAAAGATCATTGAGAAAGAAGCAAAGAGAACTGCAAACACAAATGTGTTAAAACAAAGAAAAAATACTTATAGTTTACATAATTACACAAATGATTTGTTTGCAACATATAGTTTTATTTTTGAAATTAAATTTATTTTGCTTGACTCAGTTTTTTTTTCTCTTAAACTCTTTTAGTTTTGCTTGATTCTGAGAAAGTATTGCTTTATCTTTATGAAACAAAACTAATCCCATACATAGCCACCATCTATCCAACTTGTTCCATATATAACCCTTGACTTCAGGTACAAATACATTACTATGCATGCAACATACTTAAGTTCCTTTTATCATTTGACTCATTTGTATGACATGCATTACACTCGCCTAATCGTGAAATTCAACAATTTAGCAAACATATTGCAGCAAGTTCAAGTATATGAAGCAATTGTGCGATAATCATGACAGGCCTTTGTGTGATGACAATTGAATTTAAATCCATAACACACAGCAGCACTACTTGGGAAGTGCTCGGATGAAATTATGAGAGTAGGATAATCTTTAATATTGACTGAAATAACACTGTAGCTAGATATCACAAAGCCAATACTATAACGAGTCAATACGTCTAGATTGATCTCATCACTACCAAATTAGATTTGAGCTTCTATCAATGTGGTATTTACTTTTCATTCTGATTTAGGCTGTTTCAAGTAAATTCAGCCATGTGTTTTATAACCCCTGTGAGCTGATTCTCTTTGCATATTTCACCGCTTACCCTGAATATATCCAGATCCTGCATAACTAAGCAGTCCTCCAGGAGTTGTTTTTTATCCTTAACAGATAAATTGAGTCGGAAAACTCCCTGGCTGGACCACCTGAACTACTAAGCAGATATTTGAATCTTGTGTTTTTCTAACAGTTACTGTTGCACTTCATTGCTTTCATTAGTTAGACTCATCACACCTTATCCCACAGCGATATATCAAGGCAACCACATTTAGTTTACCATCTCCAGCTTTAATTTTTATTTAGGTATAATAGTTACGGAAATCGGTCTGCGTGCCTCAATCATGTCTTGCCCTGAAGGTTATTTTCATAAGATTGGTAACTTCTGGTTTCATTTTTTTATATACATTGAAAGTAAACATTGTGTTGGGTAATTTAAGCATTTTTCTCTGACAGTTCCTTCTTCATCAATCCGTAAAACCTGCGGTACAAAGGAAGCCTGAATCACAACATTACTGTTTGCAATATGTTCAATTAAACTGAATCATATTCTTACATTCTGCCTGTGTAAAGAAAACTAACACTACGGGTGTCTTCATATTGGTTGCCTGGTTACCTTGTTTCTGTTACACACTGATTAGGTGCTGCTTAGGAACATCAAACGGCACCCACTTTGAACTATTTCGCCCACTTTATTGTATTTAATACGTTATGTTCCCATTTAAGTCATTTATGACTCTATTGTTTTTAGATTTTGAGCTTAAAACCTGCACCGATCGACAGATTTAAGGGGAATTAACCAAGTTTGGAGGAGATGATCACATTTAGAACACAGCACAGCTTGTGACAATACAAGAACAAGTGTTGAGAATGGGGTTATGTTCATCATACTGGATTATTTCACACACAATGTTTGACACACATTAAATGGAGTCTTGACGTAAGCATGTCTGAGGACACACAAAGCAAAATGTTGCGTTAATCCTCACAGAAACAGAGCATACATGTGCGATTCAAAATGTACATACTTCCTGCCAACATACAAAACAAATCACACTATATCAGAATATAGATTCAGAAAAGGTTCAAAACCAAGTACGAGACGAGAAATAGAAAGTGAGTAAATGTCAGCTTAGGTGACTCAGGGTATGTTTTGCTTTCTTCAGGATATCTGTCCCTTTTTGGAGCCATTCTAGTCTCTGAGTGCTGCCTCATAAGGCTGCTGACTGAGAAGGACACAGACAGCAGACAGCTGTATAAATGGGTTACAGTGTGTGCACAGCTGCATGCTCAACTCCAAAAATACAAATCCCTGAGTCAAACGTTTTGAGAGCTGGAAAAAACCCTAGTGTGCACGCTTGGGGAATAATCGGTTACACCGGGGATTACATGATCAGGATACAGTCAAATGTATTCCCTTATAGTTGCATAAAAAAAGACATGATCAAATTGCTTTTACATTTGTACATATGTTCTTTTTAACGCAGTTGTTGAACAATAAACACAAAATCTGTCTTTGCTTGCATTCATGTTAAGAACAGCATTCGTAAACTATACTAGTCTGTATGCCTAGCCGGTCATTTGAGTTAACCAATTATTTCTACTAAATATCTTCCGAATACATTTTTAAACTCTCCTAACGTGGCTAGTCTGTTTACGCCAACTAGTGGCCACATTAGCTTTTGCTTCTATTTCAGCCGTTTACTGATTTTCTTCATCTAGAGTCATTTCCATTGATTATAACCAAACATTAACTCATGTTTAACTTATGTAAACATCATTGAGAATAATATCTGCATCCATTGTGCTACATAGGCTATGTGTGACTTTTTTTTTGTTATCTTTAAGATTAGTTTTATTATTGTTTTGTGTGACTTTTTATCAATATAATTGCCATCTTTCTCTGAAGCACTTTGTGATTGTGGTCTATGAATAATGAGTAATCAAACACCATTGTGTGGGAACATTTGAATCCTTTAAACGTTCTGACCCTTTAAAGAAAAAAATCATATTAACCTTAAACTATCAGTGAATCATACCTGTCTTTATACTGTGAACTTGACACAGTTGGCTTCATCTTCATATATGGTCACAGTCTATGAACCATGTTGACCAATGTATTGTCTGAATTATAATTATGTAATGTTGGTTTATGATATGTCCCGTCTGTTTGTTCATGAAGAGGGATTCCTTCTCGGTTGTGCTTCTGAGATGTATTCCTTTGTTCCCTGTTTGTTTGGGGAGTTTCTGCTTGAGAGGAATAGGACATAGGGTACGGTATGCTGTACATATTGTAAAGCCTCTTGAGGCAAGTTTATTATTTGTGATATTTGGTTTATAAATAAAACTGACTTGTGCTCATGAGGAATACAAAAGTGGCCACCGGATACTCCTCAGATGTCTTTTTAGCATCAGCAGTCATTATTCACCATTTTCTGCACCATTGATTTCTTTATTTTTTTTTTAACACAATATAAACATCCCAAATTAAAACTCAAGGCAGCAGCTCAATAGAGCTACCGCTGTTGCTCTGATAGTTATTAGACCAATGTTTTCCTTCCTGCAAGGAATTACAATGCTGACTCAATACATCAAACGGCTGGGCGGCGGCAGCATGTTATGCAACTGAATATGTGGTGTTTTTTTCACTTTTGTTCCAAAGCATGCTGTCAATCAAATTGCATGTTGTACTTAGCAGTTTTCTAAAAAAATGCATAGCTATATATATATTTATATCTTATACATCTCTTCACTGTAGCACATTTTGTTCCAATATTCTCCTTCATTTTTGGACTCTTTACCTTTCTAATTCACACTAAATTCGACCTCTAAAGTTTTCATTATTTTATTTATTTTTTCAAATAATACACTTGACAGTAATAATGCCATTAAGCTGATCATTTCAGCTTTTGCTTGGCGATATAAAATTAAATACCTCCTCCTGCTTAAAACATACAACTGTGCTATTTTAATAAAAAGGCCTTGTCGAGGTAACATAGGGTGAACCAGTAGTTAGACTGTCCCTTTGCTAGAAGGTGGAAGGCGCAGTGGCCAGTGTGACCATCAATGGTACATGTCCTTGAGAGAGACACAGTAAAATAAAACAAATAAAATACTTCATTAGATTGCAAAAATGGGACATCTGAATGCTTAAAATGAAACCAGGGATAGAATATTAAAATGCAATTCAGTTTTTATCTTTCTTTTGTTCTGATCATAGGGCTGCATGACATTATAGTATATTAGTATTTTGCCCACTGCTGCTCCATGTTCATTGTTTCACATCATAGTGCAAGGATTTAAACTCATGTGTGGACACACCCTACTAGGGATGGGAACGATTAATCGAGTATTCGAATATTAAAAATTATTCAGAGAATAGGAGAATATGAGTTATGAATATGTTATTGTAATTTATTTTTGAATTTTTTTTGAGAGGGGTGCCTAAGTTGATTACATATTATCAAATGGAATAATTCAATGTATACGACAGTGCCATAGCTAAATTTGTTAGGTCTAAAGGTGTGTTTTGCTCCACTCTCTCTCGCGTCCGGTTATACTTCACTCGCGTTTATGTCCAAATCCATCAGATCTAGCTAGTTCTAGCTAATGATATGGCTGCTGCCCCTCCCTACACGCAGATCATGCAGACTCAAACCTCATCTTATGCCCAAATTCCAGCTGAGAGGGTCTTCTCTACAGCTGGCCTGAATTGCCTCCGCACCCGCCTCTCCCCTGAGCATGTAGACATGCTCATATTCTTAAACAAGAATGAGTATTAAATAGCTGCATTCTGTGCATAGGCCCTGTTATAGGTTGTTGATCTCTGTTGTGATAGGGTTACGTTACCCTAACCGGTTATGTTGTTCGTGTATGATCCCTCTTTAATTTAAAAACCAAGTTATGTTTTAAGCATGAAAGCTGTAAGCCTATAGCTGTCAACTGTTCAAACTGTGATCACTAGTTCAATACATTTGACAAATTCGACTTGGTTTCTATACTTATTTGAACATGTATTTATTTATTTATTTGTTGTACTTTTTTTTCCCACTTTTTTTTATTTTTATAGGATATGTACATTTCGGTTACTCGGTTAACCGTTTTTTGGGGGTCGAATATACATGTGCTTTCAAATTCCCATCCCTACACCCACACAACAGTTGTGATCACACCGCACATGTGTGGATTGATATATTTTAAGAGGCTATGATCAGTATTTCAGATGAGCAATGGGTTAAATGACTATGTGTTGTGACAGGAGACGATTTACCGAAAAACTATTTGGCTCTGTTCGCTCCATTAAGACCAACAATTAAGATAAATATTTGAATTCCAAATGTATTTAATAAGCAACCGTTTGTTAACATGTTTGCTGTATGGAATTAAAAGTTGACACTGTGTAAATGTTGTGTCCGCAGCTTGTTGGTGGACCAACATATATGTTAAATACCAGTTTAATCTCAACTGGTTTGCCTAGGCAGGTGAATAACAATGAAAGGGAAACTGATCAAACTGTCGCCTAAGGACCATTTCCCGGATACTGTCGATCTTCCAATTATTGGACGACCTTCTCTACTTCGTGAGCCGCAGACATAACTGCATATCATTAAAATAAAACTATAATAGAAGACTTTCTTCAGATGTTCTTTTGTGAAGTGTGGAGACAATTAATAACTGCCTTAGAACTTTTCAATTACCATTCAACAGGGCTAGCACATATATCACTTTTACACTCTGGCATGGCTCGGACAAAGGTAACTGCATTTTGTTCATGTTAGAACAAGCAAGTATTCATGGGCTCTGTGCTCTGTGACGAAAGGAACTTATAGAACATAAACCATATTAGATGGGCTGTTTGCCCAGAGCCTGAACTAAATCCTGACCCACCTGTAGACCAATCATGTATTTATTAATGAAGTGTTGTAAGTTTGTATCTTGTCATGCCACATTTTGGCACCATTACAAAGGGAAGGAAGGTGCTACACAGCTAAAATTAAGCAGTGTCTCAACAACTATGACGCTCACTCCCATGCATAGTGCCAATCCCCTCTCAACTTGGCATGCTCTTCCTCTCGGATTGCCTCTGGTAAGATCCTGTGAGCCAAGAAGAACAAACACAAAAATGGTATACTAGAGGCACTGCTGTATCTGTATATGACTGAAAATCCTGGCTGACTTTGACAAACTGATTAGCGAGCGGACTGGTAACACAAGACTAATGTTTGTAATTATCATCAACATGGCTTATCTCCCAAGGTGAATTTTGTTTTGTCACTAGCGTGAACTTTCAGTTTATTCGAGCCCAGTCTTTGTCAAAGCATTCTGTCTCGCTTAGTCTTCATATGCAGGAGCCTCGGGCTTCAAGTTAAGCTCATGAAACAAAATCATATAAATTGTTAATAAAAATGCTGTGCCTGAAAAATTTGTTTCATAAAAGTATCTTGATCCGGGCGATTTACCTTACTTTTAGACAACAGGCTGTGTGGTTGCAGGAATGTTGAAGGAACAGTGTTTTCGTCACCATTAAGTCCCTGATGTATGCTTTCTAGAAGAAAACATTTTCCAATTCCAAGCAGAGGTGAGCTAAGTCAATATGTCACTCTATTCATGCTTAGGCCAACACAATATTTCCAGACACAATTACATTTAAATCGCTGATGCAAGACTAAAGTAAACAAAGGTACATACATGTATAACCCCAACTTTATCTTTATTCTACTTCTTTTCTAAGCATTTAAAAAAACATTTTAATCATCACTTGTAAGGTCATTTCTTAGTCTGCCGCAGTGTTGTACCATTTACATATATTTAGATAAAATGCCTTTTTTTAAATAATTTCCTCAATGTCTAATCACTTTATTTTTTTAATATAATTATATATTGTATTTTATTTTGGTCTATGCTATGTCCTTTTTGTATCACTTGTATTACATTGTATTTTTGGATACTACATTTATTGTGCTGTTGTGATGCACTTTTATAATTATGCTTTGCTATAAAAATACAATTTAATATCCCACGCCTGGTTGTATATTATGCAGCCAAATAACATGTTCATGCCTGTGGAGGTTTTTTTCTTTTATTTTTACCTAGCCATTAGCTCATACATGATTAAAAAAAAAACCCACATGGGTTTAACCCTAACCCCACCTAACCCACATACACGAAAACAAATAATATCTCGAGCAATAAATCTTAAAACGTTGGTGACCACATGACTTTTGAGCTAATGTTATCCTTATTACTTATCCAATAAAATATATTTGCATATACAATATAGATTGGCACACATGTCATTCAGATATTCATGGTCATTTATTGTGATCTCAGATTATAACTATTAGATGAGTTGCCACCTTGATAGCAATGTTTACCCACAGGATGAATTGTAATAACTTTGGTAATCCTTAAACTTTTGATGTTGAGCCATATTTATTTGTGCAATACTTTGCCCACAAAACTAATTATATTCACATCAACCTCTGCTGTATTTTCTATCCAGTGCTAATTAACATGGTGAACATGTTGCTGTTTGGCAGGCAATTCTCACCACAGTGCCAGTTACCTCCTCACAGAGCCACTAGCTTGGTAGTGCTTTTGAATTTGTTGTTTAAAAACACTGCTTTCTCATAACAGTTTTGTGTTGTAGCATAGTTTGCATGTCTGCTCTGATGACAATATACATGACTATATGCCTTATGAAAGTTTAAAATCCTTAAGCAAGGGATCAGTCAGTTTTACAAAGCATTGGATGGTCACTATCACAGTAAAGATGGGTTAAATAAACCATCCTTTATTTGGGTATCATTTTAATTAGATAAAAACAAGTAGTTAAACATCAAGTAAGCCACCAGACTGTTTTTGTCATGATGGTAGATATAACCCCCCGCTGTCTGACTTCCTCCTACTGAGCCTTTCAGACCGAAACAGGAGCAGCTTGGTGTGGACATCCTGGGACCTGAAAGCTGTCAAGCTTCCACCACCCACAGGACAGAGGTGTTATTGATGTAATATAACACCTAAAGCAATAGGGGGGTTACCTTTTAACATTTCCTGTAAACTGCCTGATGTGAATGCCTCTGTATGACAGACACATAGGCTCCCAGACACACAGTGAAATCAGTAAACCTACCACATTAGACTCTGAAAGCTGTTTTTGTTTTCCCTCTCTGGAGTTGGCAGGAGGAAATGAATGATTGATAGTTAGGTTCAATGTCTTTGTGCATTTTCCCAGAACACTACCTCCATTCCTGCCTTATGCAATGACCCCACTGACTCCGTCTTTGAAAAGTATATCTATATTTATTCATTCATTTATTTATTTCCGCATCTTAGAAACTACAGCTCAGCTATTTCTTCACTTATTTGTCAGTATACTACCAAGTTCTTCCTTTCATCACTACGGAAGTGACAACTTTTTTTGTCAGCGTGATGCAGATGGTACATCTCATTTGAGCTCACAGTCTGTTGTTGGACATAAATAAGTCTTTGGTGTCACAACTAGCAATTATATTTGTTAAGATGACAATTATTTGCTACACTCTTTAATAAGCTACAAAGTAATAACTTCATGATTTCACCTATCACTGAAATCCTTTTGACATCCCGTAACAATTGGTTTAATTAGCATAATACAATTTATGAAAATAGGAACTGGCACAAAGACTGAGATATGCTTGTTTGTTTGTTGCTGACTCAATTCCATGTATCTATCTATACTGACACATTGCAATGAGAGTAGCACATGTTGGCATACAAACACAAAAAGGAAAGACCTTTCGATACTAGACAGACAAAAGCAGACATGATTTTTTGTGGAGGGTTGGAGTGCTTCCCAAAGAATGGAGGTTAAAATCGAGGGTTGTCCATTCGCATCACCTCAGTACTGTGGGAGCGGCAGAGGAGTATGAGACTAAGGGGCCAAGAGTTAACTGGCCAGCACCGGATCGATCTTGGGTCAAAGCAAAGGCAGCCAGCGTGCACAGAGGTCAACTGACTGCTCGCTGCTCCTCCTTAACTTACGGATTTCTTCTTTAACCCCTTTGACTCAAAGACTTTTACCAGTTCCACTGTACTCTGTGTTCCACTGAAATGTATACAGAGTGCAGTTTGCTCAGTCAATATGTTGACATGCCTTTTAACCGTTTGCTCTTTTAAGGTGTATCATAATGGCTGTGCATATTCACTCTCAACCCTGAATGTTCACATGCCATATCAGCTTTATTCTCTTTGTGTGGGATTGTGCTGTTTTCTTTTATGTACAGTGATCTTGCAAATAGTTCATCGCCTTTGAATATAAGTGGAGTCAGTGGACACTTAATGTGCACGGCATCAGTCAGAGGGGTTGACTCCTCATGGTATTTCTGAATGCAGCTGTATTACAACTGTAGCTTTAGAAACCAGATTATGCAAAAGAGGAACATTCTCCTGTGAGCCAAAGTTGCATTCAAGTGCGAAATTATCCAAGCGCTAAGAGACACACAAGATCATAGAGAGCGGGAGCAAAGGAGAGAGATGGGTGAGGAGGTTATGTAGATGTGAGCTAAGTATACCCACAGTTTATTGACCTAATGATGTGCAAACACCAACTTTCTTCTGCTCTGAAATCACTGATTCTGGTTTGATTAGTGAAGTGACTCTGGGAAAAACACATTTCCCTGACTGACTTGACTGAATAAGTCCATCAAAGGAATTGCCTACTAAGTTCTGTTCTCAGTGGTTTTGACTGATACTGTGTAATGAAGCTGCCAATATATTTGCCAATATTGAATTTATTTAACTGCTATATGCCCAGCGGTTACAATAATTCTGTTGTTTCACTTTTGGTAGTTTTCTTAACAGCAATCTGGCCAGTGTTGTTAAAAACTTCCATGTGAGTCTGCTTGCCCTACTGTATAATAGAATAACATGTTGTCCCACCTAACAGGCATAAGTGAAGTTCCACCCTTACCCAAGTTCCCCCATAGGTTAACATGGTTTTCTATGCTTCCATTGTTGCTGCTTTAAGCACTCTTATTGCTATTAGCACCATTAGCTGCTAGCCGCCAATCAGCCTTCACCATGTTGAGAGCCACATGGCAGCAATCCCGTTTGCTCTGAATTTAGAACCTTTAAAGAAGATAATTGTTGTTACTCTCAGACAAATCAAGGCTAGCTGTTAACCCACCATTTCCAGTTTTATGCAATTTGAAACTAGCTATCTCCCAGATGTAAGTTCATATTTGATGGACAGGTGCTAGAGGGGTATTGATTCTCTCGTCTTAGTCTTGCCTAGAAAGCGAGCAAGCATGGCTGAGCAATTAAGTATTGATGTTCTAAAAACCCTCTGAAACAATGTTTTATACATTGCAGTTGTCATGAAACCCATTGACAATGTGTCAATATCTGTATTTTATGGGAGCAGTCTGTAGCCTTAAAGTGGTTGTGACACGGTTTTCCCCCATCATCCAAACCATTAATTTCAGTAAATAATGTCCCCTTGAAACCGTTACTGAAGTGATTTTTGAAAATTTGTACTTTGATAACCGTTAATCTGCCCTTCAATGTGACCATATTCTGGATCTTCTCTGAGTCTGCTCTTGGATTCTTAAACTCCCGCGAAAAGGTGTGCCGCGTCACAGAGGGAAGACGAACGCTTCCGGAGTCCAGTATCTGTATGCAAACAAACGATGGCGCACACAGCAGCAAGCTCCGACTGCGATTGTAGTTTAATTTTGAATGTGTCTGAGAGCTCATATGAGGATGAAGCATCTGATAGTGATAGCCTCGTAGACGATATTGACTATATGCCCTACAGATTCGAACCATATGCCTCTGAATCGGATGAAATTAACTCCGAGTCGGACAGTGGAGACGATAACCCCCCCGACTCTTTCCCTCCCTCGCACGCACGCACGCACGCACGCACGCACGCACGCACGCACGCACGCACGCACGCACGCACACACACACACACACACACACACACACACACACACACACACACACACACACACACACACACACACACACACACACACACACACACACACACACACACACACACACACACACATACACACATACACACACACACACACACAGAGTATCCTAAAAAACACATCACGTTTAAAGGTTGTTGTTCTTACCTGAGTTTTCTCTTGTTGCTTGAAGTAGACACTTCGGGGGCGTTTAGCTGGGGGGTTGGCGAAGTCTTTGCGGCCTTTACGGATTTGGGAAGGCGTGGGAAAGAGAGTAGGCACTGCTGACGGCTTCAGAATCCTTCTTCGCGAAAAATCAATCCCAGTTTCAGCCATCAACAAAGGCCTTTCCTCGAAATTCTCGGCCATAAAGTGGGCGCTGCATATGTAGGTCGATGTGGGGTTCATCACAGACCAGCCAGCCCTTGTGTTCGGCACGTTTTTCTCCCATGTGCGCTGACGCTTGACATCCGTTGGAAAGCTATGTATGCTGATGTTAAGTTCCTCATTTGCTGTATTGGAACAGCCAGACACAACGCATCGTCGAACCATCTCTACGCGTGACAAATCCCTTCTGTCCCTGTCTGGCTCAATGGGAGCAGAATAAATATGGCCCTTTGTGACGCACTTCCGCCTTCGTCCCGAAAAAGGAAACTGAGTGATGGACTTTTCCCGCGATATTCGAAATTATTGATATTTATCAATACAGTATCGCAAATTCATTTTTAAACTGATGCTTCGAGATGACTAGTAGCCCAACATTGCATTGCACAACAGTAGGTGGGATGGTGTCACAACCACTTTAAGTGGAATTTTAGTGGTCTGGCTAAATACAGCCAACTTAATACTCACACTTAACCAGGGTTTGAGTTATGTGCCAATGGGAGCTGAGCTCCCATAAGGAGGGGTCTGAGCTCCCACGGACGCAGTGAAATCATACATCTGTGGGGGTCGCTAATACATTACCAACAACCATTATTTTAATCACAAATAATGCATGTGTCAATGTAATGAGTATTATTTATGTTAACGATGGAAATAGGCTAAAAGAAAAACATGTTTTCCAAAAGAACTACGCATCTCTTGAATGACAATATGCCTGCACTGCACCTCCAAGGTGCGCAATACATTATTGCGCAATCTATGCCTGTGAGCGTGCTGCGCGAGCCGAGATGATGTGTGTGTGCATAGTTGAACCTTTTCATATTTAAGTTTGTAGCCAGTTACTGTTGTTGTTAGCATCTGGTGCTAGCTAGCTACGCTAATGGATTTAGGGAGATGTTTCAACCAACAACAAGGTGTAGGGAGAGCTCTCTACTGTCAGACTGAGAGCCTCTGATAACTGCAGCTCAGGTGAGTTTAAGGACTCTCTGGGTGTTTAAATAGTTAACTTAGTCTAAGTTATCTCATTGGGTCTCAAACGGTTTGGTCACCATTTATGTAAACACATATTTCCATTTGAGCGGGGAGTGATAAAAAGAAAGAAAATGTTAACTAGGTGAAAAAAGGCAAGATAAACTTTTAAAGTCTTTGCTGGTGCCTTAAAGAGGACCAGGGGGGAGAGGAGGAAGACAGGTGAGGCTGGTTCAGGAGCCCAGACACACTTGCAACTTTAAATGAACCGAAAATACATAAATAAACAAGTTTCAATGTTTTTTTAATATTGGATATGGTATGTTCTTGGTTATGGCCATGTTCTTATGATTTTATGATTATTTAAATGTATACAGTTATGTTTCATATGGGTGTTTCCATAGATCTAGTCTCTTTATTTTCCCCTCAAAGTGCACCAGATTGATACATTTAACTCCAAAATTAAAAAAATATCTTACCGGGGGAGCATGCCCCCGGACCCACCTAGAGGATTTGAGGTCCACCCCCACTTAAAATATGTTCACATGGATAGGTTCCTAAATACATTTTACATACATTTTTTTAAATAGTAACCCCTGTCCATATTTTTTATTGGGTAGTAGATTTAAACTATAGGGCTATCACTATGAGCAGCAACGCCGTAAACATTGACAAATAAATCCAGCAAAATGACACAAAAAAAAACTGGTAATGGCCTGGCTGGGTGTATAATGTTTGAGTGTTTGAGTGTGTGCGTGCGTGTGCGCGTGCGCCCCCCATAGAGCTCAGTTTATAACTCAAACCCTGCACTTAACCCTTTCAAGTATATTGGTGTCTATGGAGCCCTTCAGAATTGGGTTTGTCCCATGTGGGATTCTATACCACCTGTACAAAAAAATGCTGCTCCATGGAAGAGGACCTTCTCCCTATAGATATGAAGGGACTCAAAATTCCAGTAAAAACAACGATACTGGACTAGAACCAGGGTTTCCGAGTTTCCGGGAAGATTATTAACGTTAATATTAATTTTCTTAATATGTGAACATTCTGTTCATTTAGGGACTTCCAGCCCTGGTTGCAATACATGAAACAGAAAAAGTTTTCATTAGTTAGTTGGCGCATAGAAATGCTGTGCACACTTAAAATAGGGAGGCTCCTCTCGAATAACAAGGACTCAGCATTAACATACTCGCCCCCTGTAGACAAGTTACGTAAACAAGCCAAAAAGTATCCATTGTTTTGAAGTTTGTGGAACGGCTGTGGATGTGACAGATACAGTAGCCTGAATGCAGACAATGTAATTAAGCCTTTCATAAATCACTTTAGTATTCACATCATTTGTGTGCATTTGCTTATCAGGCATTTATCAAACTTAGCAGTTCACAGTTGTGGCAACTTTGATTTTTCTTCTTAAATGTTGTCAGATTTTTTACAGTCTCTTGGCAGATGCTGAAGGGCACAAATAAAAGAAACAAACAGTGTAATGGCAGCTTGTGATCAAAGTAAATGAGTCATTAATAAGATGTAAGCCTTGTGCACTGTCTCTATTTTGTTCTCCCATGACAGGGTATGAAAGGAACTTTGAATAGTTATCAGCCTGTGTGTTAATTGATGTCACTATGAACAATAATACCAGTTGGAAGTGAAAAACTACTCAAATAGCAAGTCTCAAAACATTGTTTTGTTGCTACTTCTTTGAAGTTAGATTTAAAAAATCACAAATGTACCCCAAAGGGCTTTTAACCTATACAGCATGCTTTTCATCTAGTGCCATCACCAAGCTGCAATTTTAATTTGTTTAGCATATAATCACTATTGAAAAACAAATAATAGTCTTATTCGCCTCAGGTGTACTTTGTGTTTGGATATACTAAACAAAGTAAGCTAACACCCGCCTTGTAATACATATGCCTTAGTGTTTGCATGCTAGCATTTATCTAAAAAAAAAAACTTGCCTTTATGCAGCATCGCTAGCAGCTGGCTGTAGATTTTATTCATCAGGTTTAGGTTAAGCATCGTCATGCCTAGTTAAATAACCTTGTAACAACTTTGTAATGGGAATACAGTAAATGATCCATACTGCAACACAATATGTTTGCAGGATGCCTGATTTGCTAGAAGCAGACATGGAGTACTCGAGTCCTGGACTCGGACTCGAGTGCTGATTTTCCGGACTCGTGACCCGACTCGGACTCGCGTACTGATTGATGCGACTCAGACTTGGACTCGTGAATTCTCGCGCACGATGACTTGGACTCGGACTCGTGAATTCTCGCGTACGATGACTTGGACTCAGACTCGTGCATTTTTCGACTTGTACATTGACGCTCCGACTTGGACTCGGGCAAGTTTTCTCTGGAGTCTGATGTCCTCTATCCTGGCGTGTGCACCTGCGAGGCGAGTTCACGTAGGCCTACTGGGCCCCGCTATTCCAGTCTAAAGAGGTCTAGAGACACACCCCGCATCGTGCTGTATGCTTTCACACATTCTGCTTCCACATTGGAAAAGAGCAGCGCAAAATGCTCGTTATGTGGAAAAAAGATTGAAGAGAAGGCTCCGTAACACATTACTCTAAGGATCGAGTTCAGACATATAGGCTATCATCAGAGTAACGTGATCTAATTAATGAATAAAGATTCAGCCGATAACACGAAAGCACATGGCTACTTAACATGCAGAATGTCGTCATTTTGCATGCTAAGTAGCTATGTGCTTTCTGGGGCTTAATCTTTATTGTTAATAATTGTAGCGTCCCCGGCTGAATGATGGTCAGACTCTCTTACTGATGGTATCTGTTTATTGCACAGCCTTGCTTGTATACAATCATTACCAACGTAAGAGCTTGTGCCCTTATCAGCGCAGGTACTAAAAACCGAATGCAACTATTTAGTAGAGATGGGCGAGTCCTTATTCATCCGGATCATTAACCCGGATCCTATGAGCTGGTCGTGACGAGTCTCCCCTCTCGATTAACCCGAGTCCTTTGAGTCCTACACCTGGTGACGTACAAATTAAAACTATAAATTGCATCACTCGCTACTCTCCTTATAACATGTAAAATCACATTACAACGTACCCCAGTCCATCTGCCTAGCCTTTAGCAAGTAGGATAGCTGCCAGAAGTTATCGTTTGGCTCAGGGGAGTGGATGCGGATCAGTGAAACTTCCTGCAGACTCGTGCAGATCCAGAGATCCAGGCAGACTCATCATGCACGAGTCAACAGCAGACTCAGATTCGCAAATCCTGACTCACTGAATCATGGGAACTTCCTTCACTTCCTGCAGACTCGTGGGGACTCCGTAACCGTATAGCAGAACCAGAGATCCAGACTCGTCATGCACGAGCATAGCCGGGAACTGGGAAGTCATTTTACTTAGGGGGTGCGGACAAAAGTGGGGAGAGATTTCAACAACAGTAATGGCGCGTTTCCACTACAGCGCGGAGCCCGGTTTAAGAGGGCTGTGACGTCAGCGGCCCGACTTTGGTTGCGTTTCCACTTGGCCTAGTACCGGCCGGCGGGTCCTAATTCACAGTTTTTCTGGCCTCATAAAATCATGGTTCTAGGGCCAGGAACAACCAGGCTGAGTTGTGACGTCAACACTCTCGACTGCTGATTGGTCAGAGAGAATCGTCACAATCGGCGCGCGAGATAATCCCTAGCGTCGCATATATATATAGCGAAGCTTGCAGCTTTTTTATAAGCAGCATTTTTGTCAACAGAGGAGCTAAAATGGCAAAGAAAAGCACGCCGTGGTTGGTCGAGGAAGTGACAACGTTCCTACATTACATTGCAGATGATAAGATCCAGCGGGAGCTCGACGGGACAACTCGCAATATTAAAGTATTTCAGGAGGTCTCTACACAGATGTCCACAAGCGGCTACTCGAGGACTGTCGTGCAGTGTAGGGAAAAACTCAAAAAGATGAAGAGTGAATATCGCTTGGTCAAAGATAATAACAACACGAGTGGTGCCAGTAGGAAAAACTGGAAGTGGTTTGAGCTAATGGACACCATTTACGGCCATAGACCGGCTAGCGTTGGGAGGGATGGAGGCCTGGACTCTGCAACGGCGTTACTGGAGTCTCTGCATGGTACGTTTTTTCTAACGCTCTATTATTTGCTTGAAAGCGTTGTGTCCCTATCTGTTCTAAAGCTCACTTCTAACAAATAAGTCGTCACGGCAGTTTTAAGCAGCGTGACTCCGCCCACCAAAAAGCCGATCGCTCCGCCTACACTGCGTTACTATAGTTACTGCCCCAGTTCCTAAACTGTAATGGAAACGCGCCATCAAGTGAGCTGGTCCTAACAAGGCCTAACGAGGCCGAGCGAGGCCGAGCGAGGCCGGGCTCCGCGCTGTAGTGGAAACGCGCCATTACATGAAGTTTTTCAAATGTACACCATTCGCAGCGCCGCCTCCAGCACCCCTACTTCCCGCGGCTATTGTGCACGAGTCAACAGCAGACTCAGAGATTCGCAAATCCTGACTCACTGTGCAAAACATAGCAGACTCGTGCGGACTCAGAGCCATAACCGTATAGCAGCAGATCCAGAGATCCAGCAGACTCGTCGTCATGCACGAGTCAACAGCAGACTCAGATTCGCCAAATCGCAAAATAACCCTTTTTTTTTTGTGATCAACATTTTTTATTAAAGCAAAAGACACTGTGTAGCGGAGGTTAATGTAACGTTAGTTTAATATGCTCGTGAAATGCAACAACTTTTCGGTTTCACCGATAGGATTTCTACGCTCTTGGTGCTGACTCATATGACTCAAATTACTCGTATGATTCGGATCACTTCAATGACTGACTCAGAAGACTCCGAGTCCGTAAAAGGATCCGGATTTGCCATCTCTACTATTTAGTATATGTTAATTTATTCGTCATCTATCTGTCATTATTCATGTGTGTTTACACTGCTCCGTTGTCCATTGACTTCCGGTAAAAGTTCCTTCAAAATAAGAGTCCCAATCTTATTACTATCAAAATAAAAGTGCAAAACGAAAACTTTACCATAAGAAAATATTGGCATACAAATATAATCACTTACAATAATAATAATATTAATATTATTAATAAGCTTTATATTTGTATAGCACCTATTACAATAATTGTAGCCAAAATCGCTTCACAGCAGTTCAATAGACACATTAGTATAACATGATAGGATAAAAGCAATGTAGAGGAGCAGCTATATTTCAACTAGGGCTGTCAAGTTAACGCGTTAATAACGCGCTAACGCAAAAAAAAATTAACGCCACTAATTATTTTAACGCGATTAACGCATGTGTATTTTTTGTCCTCGGCCGCCCCGTAGTTTCAGAGCGCATCGAGTTTAAAATACCATCTACAAGCTGACGCTGACAGTCCCGCTCCTGTCGCCCGCTTGCGGCAGACCACACTTCCACGCTCACCGGCAGGCCCGGACTGGCCATCGGGAGGACCGGGAGGATGTGTGTATGTGTGGCGCCAGCGAGAGAGAGAGAACTCGCACACCTTACGTGTGTTGTTGTTGTTAGCATCTGGTGTTAGCTAGCTGCGCTAACGGATATAAGGAGCTGTTTCAATGAAAACAGAGGAGCGACATTTCGCCGACAACTGCGCCGAGCACTTGACTTTATGCAGGTAGCCAGACAGTGGGACAGTGTACGAAAAGTCAGCACACTCAGCACGGATAGTGCGCGCAACATGATTGCAGCGTCCAGGCAGCTCCCGTTCGAGCATATGCCTTGAGTTGCACATAGCTCCAACGATCCATCACAGTGTCTCTCCACACGCACGCACGCACGCACGCACGCACGCACACACACACACACACATACACACACACACACACTTTGTATTGTATTATTGTATATTGTATGAGAGAGGTTCCAGGTTGAATTGAGGCGAATATTTGTAATGTTCAAATGATAATAAACAAACATTTGCATAAAGCATATTTGTCCACTCATATGTTGATAAGAGTATTAAAAACTTGAAAAATATCCCTCTAAGGTACATTTAGAACAGATAGAAAATGTGCGATTAATTTGCGATTAATCGCGATTAACTATGGACAATCATGCGATTAATCGCGATTAAATATTTTAATCGACTGACAGCCCTAATTTCAACACATATATCCACAAAGATTAATACATGAAGACTTGTGACTCGGACTTGACTTGGACTATTATTGGGTGACTCGGACTTGGACTCGGACTCGAACACAGGTAATGATGACTCGGACTCTGACTCGACTTGGACACTCCTTGGGTGACTCGGACTCGAAGAGTGGTGACTCGAGAGTGACTTGGACTCGTGAATTGGTGACTTGACTACAACACTGGCTAGAAGTATACCATATGTTCTGAGGATAAAACAATAAAAAAGCCTTCAATTATTTTCTTTTTCTAAATTCCAACTGTGTTTCTCCAGCACACTGCAAGGCCTACAATACATTCACAAGTGGACTATCATTTACTTCCACTGCTTCACACTATTCTCAGACTGCTGTTTTCCCCATTAGGGAGTTGAATTAATTTGCGGATGATTTGCATAAACACCTGTCAGTGCTTTGTCTCCCACTGATACCTAATGAATTTCAAGCATTGTCTGTTCTTTGCTGTTCACTTCCCAGTCAGTCACAAGGTGTCCTTTCCTGACACTGGAGTGTAGATTTTAAAACTACATTTGGCAGCTAAAGGCCATTCATCCTTCTCTTAATTTCATTTGATTCTCCCGCTAATGTGTGCCGAGTCTTTGTTATAACTCACAACAAATTGCTCTGAAGGATTTATTGATATAACTCTGTCTGTCTGAAAGCTGTCTTTAAACTTCAATTGGATGTTGAAAGCATCATATTATTTATTAAAAAAATAATAATTCAGTCTTTCTTTCTTTTACAGGAATTAATTGTCTTTTAAATCTCCCACATCATGTCCCCTTTGACATTTCATTTGCATTTCCATAGCCAAAAATGCATTAGATTTGTATTGTTCCCAGCATATAACAAAAGTGCATCATGAGAGCAAGGGTTGTGAGGTCTCAGCAGTGATGAGTTGGTTGCTGCCTCACACAGTTTGTTATAAATACTGCCTCAGACTGACTGGCTATATGAGCCATGCATCACCTGGGCAGATAGGCCAGTAAAGCGATGATGCTTGTGTCCTTGGCATGGGGGGTGAGAGGGGGCTCATACCTTTTTATCTCAGGCGAGCATCAGCAGAGAATAGCCATCACAAGGTCAGCCTTGAAGGTGAACCATCAGTGGAATGCTCTGCTATCATAATTCATTTAGTAGATGCAGTGTAAGTGGCAGTGAGGCATTTATACAATTTGTTAAACCAAATTTTACCGTTAATAACATTTCCTGAGAGGAAGTTGAAAGCTGCTATGATTTCACTGTCTTACTGGTGGAAGAGATACAGAGGTAACCTAGCTCAAGAACAATGTTACAGAGGAGATTTCTGTTCATATGTATCGCACTGCTGCTGGGTATTATTGGCTTTTTTACTGCTGACATCATGCATATTTGCAAGTTGTATTTCAGAAATGATTCATTGAAAGAAATGGAAAAGGCATGCAACGGGGTTTCTGTTCATCCTCCATCGACTACTCGATTACTTATCACATCTCAAAATGTTTCTGTTAAAAGTGTTATTATTACAATAATGAAATGATTTTACATGGTGTTTTAGTGGAAGATTTGAATGCAAACATGTTTAAATATGACTTTTTTAGATGATTATTTTAATTATCTTTATGTCGGAGTGTGATGAAGCACTAAATCACACTCTGCTGGATCAGGCTAGTTGTCTTTGATTTGTTTTTGTATATTTAATAATACATATATGTTAGTACAGTATACTGTATATTCACAGTAACCAAATCATTGTCAATATAATAATTAAACATCACAGTCATAGCGACATGATTAAAAAACACTTTGTTGTAAGATTGTGTTAATGAATAAACACAATAACACAACCAATTGAGATATCTAAACTAAAAAGGAAAATGTAATTTGCAAATGTGCCGCACATGGGTGGGAATATGTGGGAAGAAGGTGTGTTACGTTACAACTGCTGTCGGATCAATGAGTTGACCTTTTACCAGAAATGAACAAAACTCCCCAAATTAATATTCCTGTGTATCATATGTGTTGTGGCACCAGGGAAACTTGGATGTCAAAGGTAAACATGGATTATACTGAATAAAAGGAAATGCAGTTTTGGCTTTATCTGACTTTGTATTTACTATAATATAAAGGTAGTAATTATAAGAAATGCTCAGCAATAAAGACAACAAAAAAGAGATGTCAACATGAACCTCTGCCAAACAAGTTTTTCAAATGAACTACCGCTTGATCTAACTGAAGAAGCACAGTAGGGTCGAATTAGAGGGGCAAAGGGAAGGTGACGGTATTTGGCACAGACTCTGTGTTTACTTAGCGGTGCAGTCAAACAGGCTTGAAATGCAGCAGATGGCCAAACAATAACCAGAAGCAAAATGTGCCGTCCATAGAGGGTTGGGATGAAAGTTGTTGGAGGAGTTGGCATTCAGCAACTCCCCTTCAACAGCGCCCGGGCTTTTTGATGTGTTCTTCCCTGTGGCTGTGGTCATTCTAAACTAATAAATCATGGTGACAATAAATGCTGTGACATCTGCCACACAGCATCTGATGGCTGACAAAAGTCATCCGTAGCCTTCATCTATAAAGGGAGAAGACACAAATAATGTGCAGCAGGGAGCCAATGAAATGTGCCACCCGCAAGTGTTCTGCTGCAGATATTGGCAGATCAGTCAGTAAATTAGCACGAATTGAATCACAATTTATACTCTCAATTAGTAATGTCACTACTGCTCAGTTATGACCTTGACAGGCTGGTGATCATTAAGGCATACATGTAAACATCATCCCATATTATTAACGAAATGACACTAAAGGATTTTTGTTTGTTTTATGCAAGCCTCCATTTCTCCATCATATCACAATATCTGGAGTAATCACAGAATATTATTTGTATACAACAATGAAACTAAATATAGGATAAGGTACACTTGTGTCTTAGTAGTATTTGTGTTAATTCTCCTTTCCGTATGCAAAACCACGCCAGACATTCCTCAGTTTATGTCTAATTCTGGAATCATTCTGTAAGTGAAATGGTGGCTCTTTTAACCATAGAGTTGTCATACCAATATGTTGTGCTGAAACAACAATGAGCAGCGACTCCATGATGAGGCTCTCAGGCACGGAGGGAACAGATGGGGTTGAGGAAACACCTGGGCGTGGGGTTATACATCGTAAAGCCACCATGTGCAAAGCCAGACTGTCACACAGAAGTAAAAAAACTAAGATGGATATAAAAGGGAGCCATCACGATGCTCTATGTTTACATGAATAGATGATGTTTGTCTCAGCCTTCTTACAGGAATAACCTAACATTTAAACTTGCATAAGCTTAAAGTGCAGTTCAATAAGCAGTTAATTCAGTATTAAATGTGTTGCTAAGCTAAGAAAACAAACCATAACAATGCTATGGGTACATTTTTAGCTGCTAAATACATAGATGACCTCCTCCACCTAGCCCCAATGCAAACATTAAAAGGTTAGCTAGCAGCTGAAACTGTTTTTGGTAACTCTCTGCTCATTATAATAATATATTGTCAACTGTAATATTCATTTACACAGGACACATGTTGTTCATTGCCGTTCAGTACTTTTAAAGATAAATTCAATGTTTTGACATAGCTATGTTGGAAAAAACTAAGTTTCTAGCAGCTAGCATATTTAGCTACAGCTAGCCAGTTGATGGCAACAAATGTGTAGGGTAATGAGATTCAACAGAATGAAGCAAATGCACATATTGTGTTTGATTCATGTAAACTCCTCATGTATAAATCCCAAATATTTCCCTTTCTTTATTGCAGTTTTTAATCATGATAACATATGTATTTTGCTGACTAAAACAAATCTACCCTGCTGTATTAAGTGGCTTGCAAAAATCTGATGAATTTACACATGGTTTTATAAAGTAGCAGTTCTGTGCCATTGCGTTCACCTTGGTGCCATCCATCAATAATGTCAAGCATTACTGGACCAATTTATTAAAAGGATCTGTATTCAAATGCTTTGCAAACCAAGAAAAAAAATGTCACTTTCATTGAGCACAGTGATACATCATAAAAGCTGTCTATATACAGTGTTCATTTACAGAAAAGTTACTGTACACAGTGCTATATGTCCCTATACTCCGAGGAAATATTCATTAATGGTGCCTGGTCAATTCTACACATTTCCTTTTTACAATAACTGATACAAACCATTTTCATGGCGGCTATATTCCTGTAACAAGATGTACAGAATATAAAGTTGTTGCAGTGATTGAATCCCATGGGGCAATGGGACAAAAGTAGGATAGGTCTTGGCTGGCAGGGGATCACTGGCATTTGATATTTCTGTCTGTGCATCGTGAGAGTTGAAACCAAACCGACTGTGTCCCACGACTTGGAAGAGTTCTCAACTCAAACAAACAAAGCATTAATTTACATTTATTAATATTAAGTAAAGTGTTGGTTTCTTAACAAGGCTACCAGTGTGCGCTAGGTGTTTATTGCAGAGATGATGATACGAAAGTTCATTGTTAAGAGGTTACTTCTTGATCTTGCCACATGTCTTTTAAATGTATATTTATGAGGACCCCCGGCACTTGAAAGCAAGCCAACTCAACCCCCAACACGTAATTCCCCCTTAATTAATGTATTTATTCAACAGCATGTTGGAGCTTTGGTGTGCCCTCTCTTTTCAAACTGCCCTTTTTGAAGATGTTGTTATGCACTTAATAGCCAAGATGCATATTGTTTTTATTTTTGTTCCAGAGATAACAACAGTGCCTATTTTCAGTTTTTGCAAGGACAGGGAAGAACATATGATCTAAGATATATGTAAATATAGACTCAAATTAAGTGCCATAAATAAATATGTGAAAAGGAGGAACAAGAAAAAGCTTTCTTATGGGAATCAGAAATGGAGCGTGAAGCTTACGAAACAGCAAAGCCACAGGCTCATACAATTATCTTTCAATTCCCATGGCAAGCAGTGTTATTGTTCCAACAGCATTTTCTGCCGAAAAAATGTCTGTGAAATTGTTACCAATTTACTTGAGGATCTATTGCATCAGGGTCGAGCATGTATTGTTAATAGCAAGGCATTTGACAGGGGTGGAAGTAGCCTGTAGTTGGCAAAAGGTCGTCATGCTGAGACATTGTGAATAAAACAATTCACCAGTTGTACAGAAACTCCTCCAACTGTGCATCTCATTTTCAGATGTCACAAAATGCTATAATGCACAGTCAAATACAACTAGAAGTAACCACTGTATTTTGCACGACTATAGGAATTGCTTACTCTGTTGTTCAAACCTTTTTTTTCTTTTTTAAACATGACCTACATCCCTGCCATATGACCTCAAATAACCCCTTATCAATTCCTCCAGTCATGTTCATGAAAAGTGATTGGAGTTGTGTGTATCCATGCACCTAATATTGAATGTATCCGTAGGCCTTGCTGCAAATTATCCATATATTTGGAGAAGGTGCTCTGTCTTCTGCCACCTTTATTCCAATCACAACATATTTAAATCGAGCATTTCCTATCATTTTGGTTAGAAAGAAATATAATCATCACCAGGTTTTCAATTCCATCTGACAAACAGTTGTGCCTGATCAGTGTACCTGCTGTGCCAGTCCCATGTTCTCTCTCTCAGCAGATTAACACCAGTGTGCTGTGGCTCAGCTGAACAATTTTCACATCTGACGTGCTTGACTCTGATTTCCAAGCTGTAATATGTGTCCAATGCTCCAGGGAACGCTCCTCAGAATCCACGGGGGCGTTGTCTGTTGTAGATGGAGATTGTGCCTGGTCACTGAGTAGGAAGAGAGCCCATTACAGTATGACCCTAAAGGGTCATTGAAAAGGGGGCAATCAATCTCCAGATGTATATGCCTGCTACCTTTCAAGGATGGGATGAAAGGATATTGTCAAAGTGGGAGAAAAAAAATATAGATGTAGAGTCAAGTAATATGTTGACAGATTGAAAATGGTCATTATCTCTTGTCCAAGGAAAAAAAACAAACATTTTAACATATTTAAAAAAAGGGGTATATATTGTGCTAAAACCTCAATTAATTACATGACATTCTAAAATAACTGTTATTGAAAGTTACATATGTCATTTTAAACTCATAACTTCTAATACCTACAAGAAGAGTTATAGTATCTTCTTGTGCAGCCATGCCTTTGAAAATAGGACAAACTCTCGACAATACATCTTGATGATAATCGCCCCTGACCTGTGATTGTCTGCACGAAATTCCATGGTTATCCATCCAATAGCTGTTGAGATATTTCACTCTGGACTAACATGTTGACGGCACACCGACCAATACTGCAATTCCTGAGTGACACCATCACTCCGGCAACAAAAAAAACGTTCCCATGATCCCAGAGACGGAGAACAAGTGCTTGCTGATAACTGACACAGTGTCTGTGTGTGGATGTGTGTATGTGTTTGCAGGTGAGTGTGTGGGCCAAACTGTAAGCAGGGTTGGCGAGCAGTAGATTGATTAGCGATGAGGTCATAATTGCTGACTGAATCACGGCCATGGTTAATCAATCTTTGGCTGAAGGATGAATGCGTTGGGTGAAAAAGGACAATACTTCATGAGGTGATGCACGGCTGATAAAGGACATATTCATTCATCATGGGTGGCTTTACTTGATGGATATGCAGGCATCAATGGTGGGCCCATCCATCAATCAGCACAGAAGGGAGGTCAGCTTTGAAGATCAAAGTCAAGCACCCCACTAGACCATACGGTGGATCTCCAGAGGTACGGTATAGACGTAATAGGTTTTCAAAGGGATGTAAGGGTATAATTACCTGCTTTACTCCACCTTGAAGTATCCATTTTGTCTCATAATCTTTAGGTTAACTAGACGTGGGAATAGATTAGGTTTTTCTTTCTTGTGTCAGACTAGTTGACCTCAGGTTTCCCTGCAGCAAAAGGTATCCACCATGATATGAAGTCAAAGAAAGGGTGCATTGTTAATTGGTGTTGTGGTCTCTTCATGATATCCAAATGAGATTCCTATACCGCACATTTTAGTTGTCACAGTCCCTTTTGAGCTAATCACTTAACAAAATACCCTTCACCCACAGGAGACACCTGCTTCTCTCGTGTGAAAATCCCTTTCATTTGAATGTTGTTTCTGACATTCCTTTTCTGGGTTCACAATGAAATACACTGAACCTCTCAAATTATGAATCTCTATGCAACCCTTTGATGTCAGCTCCTTTTGAACCAAATTCAATAACCATAATATAGATGAAGGGGAACAGAGGCAATTTTTCACTGTGCTTCTTGTTATCCAAAGCACTGTACTGCCTACCACGCCGTATATGGCCCAACTCCCCCCACAGAGACTTACTGAAATGCCCAAAAGCAAATATTTCCTTACAGATGGCAAGCTAATTCCACACCATAGCGGCACTAAGCTTGGTAGGTATACATTAGCCTGACGTCACCATCAAGTGCCCTATTTGCCTACTCCTCTCTAATGCTTAACAAGCCAGCCCCCATTGCTTTCCATCGCTGCTACCATTCTCCCCTTGGTGTTTTTAATGGAGATTTGAACACCACTCTGTCACTTTGCACTTTCTGATTACATTAAAGAACACCTCCAAGCAAATGTGCGAGCATCCAGGTACACAGATCTGCTCGTGGGACTGGACCACAGAGAAGACTTTCATATTTACAATTCAGCCTCAGGCCAATTCAGCCTGACAGAGGGGGTGCTACTTTGATGTCGCAGCACTTTTTTTCAATTATATCAAAGTCACACGAGATTATTTAATTGCACAATTATTAGGAAAATTATCTTTAATGTACCCGTGCTTTTGTTGTAATGGATGAATTCAGTGGAGCCTAAGTGCTTAACCTAAGATGGAGAACAGATACGGATCCCTGCTCCCCCTCTTGCCCATATAATCAAATTACTTCATAACCTGAGAATAGAATTAATTAAAGTCATACGCGGTTGAATATCTGGGTTTAATAAAATGTAATGGAAACTTTCTGTTCATCACCATGAGCATTGGAAAGTAGCGTTCCTCCAAAGTGAAGTGGGCTCAGGTGGGGGAAACGGCAGCATTCTGCCCCAAGTATTAAGTAAGTGAACTCAACATCTGCCTCTGCAATGTTAACCTGCACAGCATACATTTACCTTAGATATTATCATCACATTTTCTATGCTCATTAAATGAACTGAAATCCTACCTAATCCAGTCGATAAAACAGTGTATGCGTCTCTGAGTGAGCAGTGTTCAAGACACTGAGGGAAGTTTACATTAGATAATACAATATGAACAATGTCAATATTACAGTGGAGTGGATCATTAAGATCCAACTTCAAGAGAAAATACATCACGATGGTTCTCTTCCATCCTGTTTGCACTTCCGAATAATATTGATCATACCTCTTAAGCTTAGTCTTGTTTTGTATTAGTTAGAGGGCACACACAAATGATGGTCTGATTGCTCATATGAATTAATGTCTGTATTCATAAATCATGATTCAGCTGCTTATTGAAAGCAATTACGGATCAAACCTGGCATTTTAATCACCCCCGTTTGTCATTTCAATTCACACTTTAAAGGGATTTAAATTATTCCCTTGAACAAATGAAAATATGTATATTTGTATAAACTCCACAATGTGTCACTGCTAGATAATGGCTATATCACTTACTCATGACATAAGTATAAGTATATAATAATGTGTCACTTTATGGCTTGGATTGGACACTACTCAAAAACAACAAATAAAAACATTGTTTCATTCATTCCCCATATTGACTAATTATTTATAAAAAATGAAATAATCTTAAGGTTGGCAATTTGATATCATTCCATCAACTGTTTCATCATACAGGTCAATAAGGTAGTGGTTTTTTTTTTACATTTCAACTATCCTTATTTTATTAAACACAATTCCATATAGGTCATCTTTAAGACTCAGCGTGACCAAAATGATCTGCCCTAGTTTCCTCTTTGTTTTTTGGTCCAATAGTTTTGAAGATCTCCAATAACCTGGACCTCCCTGTGCTTTGTTATCGTCAGCAGCACACATTTACCCTTGCTGAATTGTTCTGTATTGGGCACATGGTAATGAATATATTGATTTACATTTTAGGCCCCGGCCAGAAGTCACGGACGGTTATGACAATATGTCTGCAGACAATAAGGTGGGGAGATTAAAACCATCGCCCAGAGAGTATGGATGAGCGTCAGAGGAGGTTCAAAAAAACCTGCCAGTGAGTCACGTTCCACTGTGTGTTTAGTCTATGGTGTGATGAAAACCAGATTACATCAGGATAAACCAATATAAGACCATACATATCTCTAAGTATGTTTGTTTTATATTACAGAAACACATAACAAAGTGTGTTTTTCTCTTAGATAAAATGTTCTAGATCTATGCTTTCCAATGCAGGGCAGCTCGATAAATGTCTTCCTGTCAACCATTTGCCACAGTGGTCCATGTAACCCAATGTGATCAGAATTTGTCCAATGTCACGGTAATAACTATATGTAAATTCTGCTTTATGGTGGATTTCTCCCTTTAATATTGTGGTTTGAATGCAGGTGGGATTCATGTTGGTCCCTGTATGCTCAGCAAAGCAACAGCCTTATTTAAATAATGTAGATATATTGAATGCCATTTTTAATGTATGATGTGAATACATTTGACAATAGGCTCATATGAGCTTATCTCGTGCTGACTGCAAATGGCAATACTTTGGACTGCTCCCCCCCTCCCCATTTCCACTTCTCTCCTCACTGCACAGCCATGCTAGGATAAATGCCCATGTGTATTTTGAATTTATTTGCCCTATTACTTCAAATTGCCCAGCTACTCGGATTCTCAGCGGTAGACCTTTTATTGTAGCTGCCTGATCAGATTACTGTTCATCTGTATTGCTATATTAAGTGCAAATACAAGGGAAATAGGGAGTCGTCTCAAGCTGCATCTGGAAGGAGTCAAAATCCCTGCTATGTATTTTGGGAAAATATTGCCATGTATTGTTTCCAGTGTCAAAATAATAGGGGGTTACAGGAGTTTTTCAGTTGCTATCCTTATGTACCCTTTTTTTCTGCACAGCTTCACTGTGTGATTAGGTTTTCAAAGCGGCTCTGAGTACATGTTACAAAGTCTATATTTAATGTGCAGGGAAAAGCATCATAAATCTCAAAAGCACTCATCAGTTTTGTCCAATGGCAGTCACAATCACTCAGAGGATGGAAAAGCTGACACTTTGGCCGGGTGCAGAACGAGAGCTATCTGGCTTTACATTCTTCTGACTTTTGGCTCATTTTTCAAGCAGCGAGATCTGCTCCCAGGCGGGGCGAGGGAGATATTCAACTGTTCTCCTCCACAGTACAATGTGATCCTTTGCTCAGAACTCACTATATACTGTACAGTATATGTAGGTGACAGAGACAAAATGATTCCTAGGGATGACTCATAGTTTGCAACACATTTAAAAAGTCAGGAATTTAGAAATTGGAGGATAGTGTGCCATTCAAATGAGGTAAAATAAGGTCAACACAGAATGAGGTTATTGCATGCTAATTACTAGCATAATTGTCTATGTTTTTGTACATATCGTAGTCTCAACATGGCGATTAAATTCCTGCTTTTCAGATTCAGACGGTTCAATGTAAAGCATGTGAATAATATCAAGAGTCTGATGAAGCCGCATATAAATAAAGGAGTAGATTTCTTGATACATAACTTTTTTTTCCCCATTTCATGTAAGCTTTGCTCCTTGGATATCCGTCCTTAATCCATATTCAGAGCCGCTCTCTATTGATTGGGTGTGTTCCAGATAAGAGGGGATGCTGAATTGCCCAGAGATAATACATTCTATGGATCACAGAAATGCAAATCAAATCAGATACCCATGCAAATGTGTGCCAAAGTCATGTTAAAGCAAAAGTATGTTATTTATTCAAATAAGTTTTTTTTATTTTAGATTTCGAGACTGCATCCTTGTGATTTGCATTTTCAGCTCATGTTTCTGTGCTATCCAGAGCGTAGAGACCCTTTTAGGAAATAATTAATGGCCTAATGTTTTCCAGGGTCCAATTACTGACTTGCTTTCTACTCAAAATACATAATCAGAAAGTGTGACGCACAGTCCCAAACTTCTTTATCAACACTGTCCTCAGCTAGACGCCAAGTGCTGAATCATTATACTGCTTGTCTCGACTTCTTTCTCCATCTGATTTATATTCTTATCAAATTCCCATGTTGAATTTGCCTTTCATTGGCTATCTAGAGTTCTTACACAACTGACATTATAGTGTCATGTTGTTAGCAAGTAGTTTAAACAATACACATCCTAAACTAACCCATCAAAACTGCAAAAATACATCCTCACCATTGAATCTTTATAGAAGATCGTGTGAAATCTTTATATATATGTCAGACATTTCCCATGTTTATATTAATAAGTTAGATCCGTTCATTATTACATCTAGAAATCACGATAATTGCTACACAGAACATTTCTTGAAGCACCAATCCCTCTGCATCTAATATTAAACATGTTTTTCTATTAATTTGAATGTGTAAGATCTTACCTGTGAAATATAAATTAGTGCACAACCAAGCCCACCCGCTAATGCAACACACTCATCACTCAAATCACCCACTGGGCTTCAGAGCTGTCAATTACCTGACTCCAGCAAGCATGCTTTGCATATTCAAGCCAACATTGGACCAAGTTCATGAATTGATCCTCAGTATTCCCTTATGAGCATGAAGACTCAATGGACGTCTGTTGTGTGCACTCCGTTGAGAATGTCCTCGCATATCCAATAATATGTGTGTTCAGCTATGTTGTTTAGTGGGTACAAAAACACTCCTCAATGTGTGGTCCTAATGAGAGGGAAATTGGTCCGTCTATCGGGAAACAAATTGGTACCTTCTGCTGTTCCAATTGATCTAGACATTGCATTAACAAACCTCAGGCTGAATACTTGTTTTCTCTTCGGTGCCTCATTGAACCCTCCATAATTATAGTTTACCCTTGAGTAAGAACATCACCTGGAAGGGGATTATTCTTTCAGGATGGACTTCTGATTGCAACTTTCATAATTTGAATATATGCAGACGCTCCTCCTGGACTCCTTTTAGATGCTGTGCAGCATTGTGTTTGTCGGGCCCTTCTGTTCCCTGTCCCCTCTCTGCATTTGCACATGAAGTCAGGAAGCCTGCAGGCCTTGAAGTCAACACAAAATTGTTCACTGCTATGCTTCAAGAGCAAGCTCCCTGTCATTAGTCTGCCCCTCAAAATCTTCAGCAGTAGCTAAGATGAGGGAGATGTGTCTTTGCTGAGCACAGTCCAGCACACTGCAAAGCTCTGCTGCAGTTTGAGGCTTCCCTGGAGAGACAGAGCAGGATGGGTGTGCAGTACACTGATGAGCACATGTGTCAGAAAGTTAGAACTTGAACAACTCACATATGAACTTATATATGTGCATCATGGATGTATTAAAGTCCAGGGAAAGCAAAAACAGAGAGATATTGTAGAGAAATGTGTCATGTAGGAAGGACCCTGAGAGTCCATCATGTTTTCAGCAACTATTATCTCACTTTTTTCATATGTTTTGAAATAAATACCTGCTTATTTTTACTAATACATGTATATGTATCTTAGGGTCTTATCCTACTTGGCCCATGTTGGTGCAAAGCAACAGTGTGTACCCATAAAAGAATAAATCTATTTTTTGATCAGTGACAACCTAATTAATTATGCTGTTTAAAAAGTTTGATGTAGAAGTGTCCCATCTGGGTTCTCATGTAATGGTGCCATCAAGCTATCTTTGACACATGTAAAAGCAGTACTGATATCAATCTGACTAGTTTTTAAATAAATAAAACAGCAAAATAAGGCATGTTCAGGAAGTGCCAATAGGATATCCTAAAAATCTGATCTGAAAAGAAATATATTTTGATAGAAATCTACTCGGGACAGATGGCCGTTAAAGAAATTGATATGATGTTTGATCCAAAACGCTTCTGTCAAGGCAGGTTCCAGACTTCTGAATTGCTAACGTTTCTTCTAAGGTTTGTCCAAATAGGGCTAGCAGCTTACACTTAAATGTCTGTTTCTTGTTCCTAAAAACAACTGACCAATCACATTATGTTGATTAATGGGATATAAATGTGGCTTCACAGCTACGAAGAACATCATTTAAATACATTTAGAGCAATAGCAACTTTTAAGTGTACATATTCCTTTAATTAATGTGAAAAACAGAGAAAAAAGATACAATAACTGTCAACTTGAATATCCTAAACCAGGATGGAAATGACACTTAGTGAAGGCAAAACAAAACAAAATGCCACATATTCCAACAGGAAATCAGTTAACATGAGCGCAATGTCAACCGGAATGAATGAAGCAAAACACAATGGCAATTTAGTCTGGTTATCAGGCTGGTGTATATCTGCATTCAGGAAATAATAAAGTAACAAGCTGTCGTTTGAAATGAATTATAGCCATAGTGTTTATGATAAAATGGACTTTACTGCCATCAGAAACACACTGTGTAGAACAAATGCTCCTCTCTATTTCTCACATTACAAATCTTTCATCTGTTTCTGTGCCTTCTGCCAGCTCTTGTCAAGATGTCTTTTTTCTAACAAGACTTCCATTTCAATCAAGGGGAAAAAAACATTAATGGAAGTCCTCTTTCTTTGGTACAATCATAAAACAAGAGCGAAGATGAGTTTCTCTCTAAACATGATTTCATCTAAGCTGTAATACTGTTTTTCTTCCCTCTTTGCTGGACACAAGAACAATTCTACCTTGCAATTTTGATCAAAAGAAGAACAAGTGAGATTGTGTTCAATAGAATTACGTTTCAAGAACTAGTTAAAAATGAAAAAAGTCCAGCTCAAAACTGTACTATGGTGTCCGTGTGGCAAAAACAAATCGATCGACAGAGCAGATGAATCCAATCCCGGCTCATCAGATGAATCCCCGGGGATAGCTGAGCGCTCCCCAACACTGCCCACCCATTACTACTCAATCCCTACTAAATCCCAACACAAAGCCGCCATATCCTACAAAGCAACCAGCCTCACACATAGATTGGATAGAGCCAACACTGCAGAACCTCCTTCACCGCATAGGATAGAAATATCACTTTTGGAATTTTGTGAGTTATAATGTTTTGATGTTTTTTTTTTTACCGAGGATGAAAGGAATAGCTTATTCCCTGTGTTGCTTTGAAGTAGCTTGTTGATCAATGTTAATCGCTTCTATCCTTGGCTAGAACCTTGGTGCACCCAGCACATAGAAACAAATAGGTTGGGCTTGAAAAGCATATGACATCAATGCTCCAGGGTTATTTAAATCGGAGCATTGCTTTGTGGTAACGATGTGATGACATGCGTGAGTGGTCCACTCCAAGGATGAAGAGTAACACCTTGCCACTAGACCTGTGACATATGGATGTATGTACAGTGTCATTGCATATAATCATGTCAAACATGTATAATTACTACACTTCACACTGGGGAAGGTCTTTAAGGGCAACCATGTATGTTGATCATTTTGATTAAAAAAAAAAACACACACCAAACTGACACCAAAGAAGAAGTGATGACAAAGGCTGTCTGTCTGAAATCGCCTCAATCTTGCCCAATAATCTAAAAAAAACATTATCAACCCCATTTTACTACATAAATCAATAAATTGACACAACATAAGGATTAAAGGTGGTTGTATATTCAAAAATGATCTCATGGTCTGTTATTCTGGAACAGACCGTGGAAAGCGTAATCGACCAACCAGATTTGAGTATCCAACCAAGCCGAATGATACTTCTCAGTCATTGCAGTAAGTTATAATTGTAGGAGATATTAATGTCATCGCCCACTGCAACTGAGCGCCTTTTGTTTTCTTTCTTTAAGATCAAGAACTAATGACAACTGAGTGAACCCAGCTGTTTCATGTTTGAAACATAAAAGCTTCCTTTTGGATTTGTCTGTGTCAAAGGTCACTCCATACCTGTGTCTGAGGAAGCAGTTAGGGAGATATGCCGCGGATAAATTGAATGTGAACTGACTGAACTAACAGAGCAGCAAGGGGATATCATAATAGAACTCACACAGCATGACTGAATAGGAGGTGAAATAACATAAAAACAACAAAATGAATTAGCCATTTGTATTGTTATTTCAGAGGGATGTCCGGCTTTAGTGGGGATTATTTGCATCATTGTTTTTTCTTTTTAAATCATAGTGTTACAGGCACAGCAGGTTATACTTTTAATGGTTTTCAATTGTCATATATTGTCCATAATCCATTGTCTTAATAAGAGCTAGGCTGAGACAGGGTTTTTTGGGTTTGTACACAATATGTTACGTGAACTCTTGAGTACAAAGTATCAGAATACTTTAGCAGCCATTAGCACTTCTTTTTTTAACAAATTCAGCTATTTATAAGCTATTTGTGAAAACAAATCGGAAATTATTCAGTGATTGTACACCACAGAATGACATACGTTAATAGTTACTCACAATATGTCATAACAAATTTGAATAATCACTGTTAATTTGCTCACAGTAAAATGATAAATGCATTTAATTAAACCCTGTAGAAGCATATTAAGCTGTAAAAAGCAGCCAGAATGCAGCATAGACAGTCACTGACATGCGACCATTCCCATAATAACAGAATAAGCAAGGGAATAACTTTCAGCTGCCACGGCACTAACAGCAGCCATTATGTAGTTCTATGAGATACAGGGGCATTGATTCAAATTGTTTTGCTCGGTGCTAACAAATGGGCTGTCACACGTAATGGTGCGTAATAAAACATGGTCACATTGACACCAGGGACATGGACAGAGGTATGGGGGGGGACGTTGCTCACCTCAAACAAAGGCCAAGCCCTCTATCCCACTTTATTGTTGAAGTAACAACTTATGCATTCATCTGACACCCTCACCCAGGTTAACTAATTCAGCCATGCAGGTGAGGATGGGTAAGCTACCGAAGGACAGCGTGACATTGTAAGTTGGCTGTTTGAAATATTAACCCTGTGACCATCTGGTTACAGGACAATCGCAGGAAATACAAGGCCAACACACCTGCTGTTAGGTAATGAGAGCCCACAAGGATTAGAGCAATATGGCCGTGTTTATGACCAATACTGGCCTTTGATTAGACACAGCCAGTGCATCTCTATCCTCAACAAAACACAGCGCTTATAATCTACAGGGGCTGGAAATAATAACAGACGGACTGCAATAAACTGTAATGCAATGCAATAAAACAACACCATATATTGCAGACTCAGAAATGACCACACAGTTGAAATGATAACCTCTCCGACAGAACACATTATCATCTTCATAAAGATATAATATCTCCTTGGATGGTTGTGTTTGTTTGCATTGAGATATTGCTGTTATTGCTGTATATTATTGCAACCGGTCAGAATTATTCTTTATAAAGTTAGAATCACATTTTGGAAGAAACATTTATTATGTTTGTAATATTTTGTTATGATAGACATGGGACCAAGACTTATAGCAGGTTCACAAATACTTTTTAACTTGACTAGACAATGGAAGCCATTCATTCTAACATCAATATGTTTCCTTGAAGTATAATTGACAATGCACGCGTTTTGTTTCGTAGCATTTTTCAAGAGAACACGCTATCATTAACTACCTCGTGGGCATTTGTAATGTTTTAACACCTTATTTTCTTTTGATTGACATTAAAGAGGCCCATATGCTTTTTTGGGGTTTCCCTTTCCTGTAGTGTGTTGTATAAGTTTGTGTGCATGTAAATGGTCTACATAGGCTTTGTTTACCTCCGTTACATAGTGAGCTCATTATTTAACACTTGAGCTTTTATTGGCTAGCGCAACACATTGGACATGGTGGGTTGAGGGGCGGGACATCTCTAAGTGGTTGACCAATCACAACAGATATGTCTAGCTGACCAATCAGAGCAGACTGGGCTCTGGTTCCAGACAGAGGGTGAAACGAGGTGCTGCAGCACAGGCGGTATGAGAACCATAAATAGCTCTTTGAACATTATATAATGGAATCATAAATACACAAAATACTAATATGAAACCTGAAATTAGCATATTATATATATTTGTTTTTTCGTAAGGTGTACTGTGTATATGGTGCAGGCTGCTGGGTAGGGCTTATTCCAGGGGATGCTTTTTTGTGATAACAATGAGGAATGCAGTGACTGAGCAAGAGCAATCCACGGAACATGACTTAATGTATGGCTTTCCCACAAGGATGTGCTTACCTGCACACATTTTTTTTTGGATAAGATCAGCACTCCTTCTACTGCTCCCTAGACCTAGAGAGTGGGGGGTTAAGGGAGAAACTGCTTCTTACTTTTTCCTCACTGTCAGGATTGTTGTTTCTGCAGCACCAATTTAGAAAAGGCACATATTGAGATGGCTTCTTATGCTAACCACACCTTGTTGTTTTGGTTACATTTTTCTGATTAATTGATTGAAACACAGCGTGTACAGTCCAGCATTCAGCAAACTATTGATCATTGAAGATCTCCAGCGTGTGCAGCAGGTTTATCATTTCCTTTTAGCGAGGAAGGGGGGTGATTTTTCTGTTAGATGTATGTCATGTTGATAAGATTGTGGCAGGTGTGGAGCATGAATAATCCATGAAGACGAGATGTATATTCTGCTACTTGAAGTTGAAGAGCCATTATTCAACTTCAGTTGTTTTGTCACAGACCTGCTGACTTTCTTTTCAGAAATACAGTAGATTTGGTCTTGAAATGCATCTTTTAAGAATTGAATATGCATCGTATGTATCTTCATACAATCTGAGTAACCATAGACCAAACGCTCTGCTTATGGCTACGTTTATTCAGATGATAGGCTGCATTATCCCATGATTATTGCAAAGACTCGGGCAACTGTTTGATAATGCAAGTACAGGAAGAAAACAAATATATGTGTGTTGACATCTCTCTTCTGAATGGTAATAACTAAAAGTGTACCACATTTTCCATCCAGATAATTTGCATATATTTAAGTAATCCATATACTTAACCTCTTGTTTAGCCACTAGATGAATATATGATAAGCTTGAGATGTATGACTATAATATATGCCGTTGCATCCTCCATACTGATTAATTCCCTGACTGGGGACAGAAGATCTGCATTAAACAGAAGAAACATAAGAGGAAATGGACAGTGACTAACCTTTACCATAGCTACAACTCCTCAGTTTACAATCACCTTGTTAAAGTCCAACTGACATTTGAAATAATAATAATTTTATATTTTTTCAACCACTGTGCATGATGTTAAGTCTGTTTCACACTGAAAGCAGAAGCTGGTTAGTTAACAGCATCAGCCTAGTCAAAAGTTTGATTTATGTTTGACTCCAGATACTGACGTCTTCAGGCAGACTTAGGAGCAAATTATATTAGTCAGCACCCCTGCAAAACACAGCTGTTAAAACCGAAACAACAAAATCAACATTTCCCCTCACATTATCAGTAATCGTATTACTCTCGGGCCTCCAGTTGAGGTTTTGCTTCTGAATGTCAAGATGAGAAAATCTGCTGAAAACTCAATTATTCTCAAGCGTGTCCCCAAATAATCTTTGACTTACAAATGTAGCTTTCTGTCTGCAAACAGCTCACAACTTTATCAGTCCGGATTTGCAAACCTCATTTACATCCCAAGGTTTGTTTCATTCAAGACTCAATCTTCTAGCCCCCCTCTTGTTGTCGTTACCAAAATCATTCCTAGCACTTTCTGAGAAACAGTCATTTCACTGTAATTTCCATGCAGGAATGCTGGAGAAAGAGTGATGTAGTATTCCTTGTGCCATAACTGTCACATGTATCTGTCATTGGCAAGACTATTTAAGGTGAAATATCCATCAAACTGACACCAGAACTGGGGCTGAGCATACTGATGACATGATTCATGTAATGACGTTTTAGGCTCAGTGTAGTATTGTGATGGTTGATAAACTGTCAAATTGGGCTTTTCTTTTTATTATGTTTTGCCTTTTGTTTGAATGTGCACATTTCCATTGAGAGTTTTAAACATAAGTACATCAAACTGCTAAATTAAAAGATGAAATGCCATGATGATTCTGTTTCAACATAGTTTTTTCTCATGGGACGCAGTCCGTTTAGGAAATGAAAGCCTCAGAGTATCAAATGTGCTACTCTGTGTAGATACTGAAGATGAATTGTCACAAAAATATAGTTTTCCCTCATGAGCAGTTACTTCTACTTTATATCTGAAAGGCAGTAAAACACTGAAGCGCAGCTTTTAAGATTGCAAGAAAGTCGGGGCAACACCTGACACATCCAGCATGGACGTAAACATATATATGCTGTTCCAGAAAAGATGGAGAACTCGATGCACAATTCCCTCTTGAGAGGCTATGTGTTTGATCTCTGATACCATGAATGGAGCTCTCCAGCCATGTATTGGTTTTCCTCTGATGAGTGTCTGTTGTAAAAATGATACACTAGAGTAAAACATGAGCTATGCCATCGCAGAAGTGGAAATACATGATTTAAAAAGACTATAGGGAGGAACCCCTGTTAGAGCTTTATAAACTGAAAAGTTTAAGGGACAAAATGTAATGTTTGTTCTGTTTTCTCTCACATCTGATGTCTTAATGTTCTTCCAGGGGACATAAGACAACCTCTGGTGATCAGCTGGTTTCAAATTCACCCCCTTGCGCTCATAAAATACTCGTATTTTGTTTATATTTTATTGGTTTGCTAGTTCAATATTAAGTAAGTTTGTTCTTTAGAAAATGTTTGCATGTTTGAAAATTAATCACAACTGCCTAACAGTAATAATACATTACAAATAACGGCTAAAAGCTACACTACATGAGCCTTTTATTAGGGTATGTTTTCCTTAACTCATAAAGAAATATAATCCGGTTATTACTTCACAAAACACAGCCTGCAAGAATGTTGATATTCAGTGATTCTGCAAAGTCCTCGAGGATTTTATTTTTATTTTTGTTTTTACACTATGCATGAGAAATATTAAGGAAAGTAAATTAATTGAAGTGAATGTATAATTTGGGCTTTTCATGTATTGCATTGGTTATCTCATTTATTTGTGTCATATCAAATACTATCAGATATGCAGTTGGAGCACATCATGTGTCATACAAATGTCTGTATAGTCAAATGTATATCAGGCATGTCATTTCAAACACATAATAATAATTTGACCGCCTACCCCCCCTATCTGGATACTGTCCATGATTGGACATTGTAATGCACAACCTTACAACAGGCCACCTCCCTAGTGACCTTCAGCTTTGGAGTCCATAGCATCTCATTCCCTTTGACACTGTTTGCCATTCAGGCTGTAATTGTCACTTGCTCAAGGCTTTTAAAACCATCAAAGCTTCTCAGTGCTGGGTGCATGACAGTATATCTCAGCTCTCATCAGAACATTGGGCTGTCGGAGAAACTGCCCTCCAAGAGCTAATCTAGCCCCCTGAGGTGCTGTTCCAACCAAACTAATTATTCTGTGTAGCCACACCAGCTGGAATACAGCCACTGCAGCTGGAAATGACAGGTTTGGAGTGAAACATTACAATGTGATCCTTATCACTGACCTTCTTCATCCTTATTTCCACTAGATGATATACATATGTCTGCCATTTGTCATAATAACCTTTCTCTGTTGCTTCAGAAATCATTTTTATATCTGATTTAGTTTTTGCTGTTTGGTGTCTTACATGCCAAATGGAGACCTACCAGCAGCGAGGTGAAGACATGGAGCATATTTCAGCCCTGAAGTCTTGACCATCCCTGGGCCAGCAAATATATCAAGGAGCTTTCCAGTTTGTGTTCTGCTCTCAGAGGAAATAGGCTCCCTGGGGCTTGGAGGCCTTCTCTTGATCCTGTGGTGATACCATGGATTTACGGGGACTCTAGTGATTAGCCAGAGGGGAAATGGGAAAACAGGGCAATCGCTGCCAGCAGTCCCACATCAGAAGAATATGGACACACACACACTTTATATCTGTGTGTGCGTCCATGCAAAAAAATACACTACAAGTCTCTGCATATGCAAGCAAACAAAATGCAATCATATGCATTCTTATTGTAATGCAAACTATGTTTCTTCCACTGTTAATGAAAACTATTTGAAAGGTTATATAAACTGCTGTTTTGCCACTTTGTTTTTGTAAACTCAGCATGAATATGCATCCTAGTCACCTTGGAAATCAGCATATACCCACAAATTGTACCTCCTTGATATTGAAAATGGATGTAGGATTCCCACAAGTCCTGTCTAGCCTTGAAGATGAAACAATTTAGATACATGATTCCAAAAGATGACCTCCTTCACTACTTACACTTGCCACAATGTAGTCAGAGTTTATCTGTAGTGAGTAGAGAGCTGGCATTTTCTTGATCTCATCCCCTTAGTTTAAGAGATAGGTTAGGTTAGGATCAAATTGCTTTTCCCCCCCCCCATTTTACACAGCACAATGTAGTGGTTAGCTTCAGTAGAAACAGAGACGGCGCAGTCTGAAAAGAGGTAAGGGAGTTGCATCATTCTTTACGCAAAGTTTGACATCATCTTGCAGGCAATTAGTGTTATCCAGCTAACAATCGAGCCAACACAAGAAACAAAGCGCATTACACTGATTACAACAAAGATGTACAAGATAAAGTCAGCCATTCTGCCATCATTTAATGTGTGCTATAGGTAAGAGCTTAGGGGACTTCCTCTTTACACACATCATCTGACATGATGACGTTCACAGCTGCTGCAATCAAATCATAAGAAAATAAAAGTGTTCCAGGGATGTCAGGTCTTAAATGTATAGACATCATCACATATACAACATTATTTTAATGATGATGATGATGTCGGTTGGCCAGAATCTGCTTACTAAACCAATTTATTATTCAAGGACCAGATATATACATATGATCTTTTTTTACTAATTTTACACTACAGAATAATATTTCACTGAAACGAATTACAAAGACATTGGTGAATGTCTCATCTCCCAGGGACCTCCCACTGTGCTGCTCCCTCTCATGCTATGCTTCTGGGGTTGCAAAAAGCAATTAAAAGCGCCACCTGTTTCTGCATTCCTTCTGCCTCCACTGTTGGGTAATTGGAAACCTCTGTCTATTGGTGCTGGTGTTGGACCTCATCTGCTGCTGAGATCTCACAAAGCTGCCCCTTAAAGCCACACTATAAGATAACATACTGGACTGTTCAAAAGTTTTTAAGCTTACATTATTTTGCACGGGAATAACTTACAAATTGGAATATTCTTTAATAAGTGTTGACATATGGGCACTCTACTGGCTTGTCTTAGATTAAAAAATGCTCTATGAACTGGTATTGTTGTTGTTCTTAACACTCAAGCTCATACTAAAAAAATGTTTTATCTCAACAATAAACATCTTCCATAAGCAACACTTACTAAAGAATGGAAAGTACTCTGAAAGGAAATGCGTGGTTGACCTTGTTGATAGTGATCATGTAATGAATGAGTGTATTATGGCTACAATGGGGATATACTATACCTTAGTTTATGTATTATACAATGAATTAGGCAGATGGACAAATACAAAAACTGATGTATTTGTGTGGATGGAGAGTTATTGTAGCTGATTTGATGTACAGTCACTATCCCCATTCAGTAATAAGAACAGGAAATATTTGACAACCATTTATGGGTATATTGCCAACTGACTTGATTATTGTGCTGAAAGAATGAAACATCCTGCAAAGCCTGCGGAAGATATTTTGAGTTTTTATGTTTCCAACCATTGCTTATTTGAGTATTGTCATCCATCATATGCACCATGACTAATCCACTGATTCAGTTTATGTTGCACTTATTTGAACACTAATTTGTATACCTCAGTCAAGCATACTGTTTCCCCTGGTGTTTCAACTCAGGTTAAAAATGTCTTTATAAGGGCCTTAATGGCTCCAATTAATGCTTTTCAATTATGTTGCTTTTACTAAACTAAACTAACCTTAACATATTTTAATACCAGTTGTTCTCAATCAATTGCTTCTAACGTATGCAGCTTTTCCTATGTGTAAAGTATATGTTTAGGTTCATAGTCAAAGATTTAAGGAAATAACTTTCGGGTTTCGTAAATGGTGATGTGTGTGTGTGTGTGTGTGTGTGTGTGTGTGTGAACCACTTTTGGTTTCCATATGGTGTGATGAGCAGAGTCAGTTGGAACATCAAACACTGAGATATTGCCCATTGTACTGTGTTCATATTTGCTCTAACAATGTGGAAAAAAACAAACAATATAACATCTTAATCTGCTGAACACTCACATTGTGTCTTAGATCCTAATGATGTAGAGGTCATTACAATTTTTTAAATTGTGATTCAGGTTTCCACATTACCAAAATGTCACCCCTGAAGAGTTCACATTGCCATTAACCTTTTCAATGGACGTACTTTAGGCCTCATTAACATTTCCAGTTTCCACGAAAATAGAGCACATCGTTTCCTCTTTCAATCTCACTAACATTGGATTTAAATAAGTACAATACCTGATCAACCGTGAAATTGAGAAGGTTTCAGTGGTGCTGGAGCAAAATCAAGGTAGAAGGTATGTGGTGGTAAGTGCAATTGCAGAAACCTTTGTCTGGACTTTGGATTTAAATGAAATATTCATTGCCTAAACATATTGCTTTTCTGAATGGAGGCTGCTTGGGAAAAGACATTGCCCAAATAAGATCTCTTGTGTAAGCTTTGCTGTAATGTATTTGCGATCAATTGGTTGCCAATCTTGGAGAATACAAAGTACTTTGAATCCTTTAGAAATGGTTTAATAGTTGCACCATTTCGAAGGATGGTATAATCAATCAACCATGATGCAGTTGTTTTATAAATATGTTTTATTGTTATTCTGTTAAGCTGGAATGAGTAAAATGATCCCTTACTGAGCAATTATTAGTTTCAACACTGTCTGCAATGTGTGCTTCCTTTTCTAATCAATTCTGACCCATCTAAAATTGACCCTTTTGCTGCACTTTCAACTGAAAATTAAGCTCTCGATGGGGGGCTAACTCAAGCTTTGGCACCATTTCATTTTGCTTTCATCTATTCTCAGCAGGACCTCAAAATAATTCTAATAAAGAGCTGTAAACTCTATTCTTCCTAGAGTATGTCAGCTGGGTGGCTCTCAGTCATAAAATGCAATATTGCCAGTTTTCCAATTGCCTGCTGAAGCGCCGTTACCTGCTCTCGAGACTTTCAGCAATCCCTTCAATTGGCAAACCTCACAGAAACCACACATAACTACCTGTTCCCTTCGCATCCACCTCAGTGACTCTTAGTGTCTCTGCAAAGGGTTGGATAAGGTAGCACCATTCATAAGGATGAAAGACAAAGTATACTTATATCATCTGCTATTGCGCCGACATAAAGCCTTCCTATTGCAATGCCAATAATATATATACTTATATGCAGTATAGATCTAGTTGTGTTTCAATTTATTTCATTGGCTGTGTTTCCCTTTGTTCTTACATTCATTATAGGATAGTTATAAAGACGGTTTTGTTGTACGCACTGACTTGCTTTAGATCATTGAATGTGTTCCTTCCCTAATGTTTGCAAATTGATAAAGACCGGAGGCTCCAAGAGAGTCTCTCAACCTTTATGTCTCCTAACAGTGTCTGCTCCACTAGCTACTCAGACTGTGGTGATGCAACCTCTAAGTGTTGATGTCCATATAAACTGTGATAGGTAGAGGATTGTGTTGTCGTTCTAACAAGCATCATACTACATAGTTTGAGACATATGTAAAGGCCTTCTGGAAACGTGATACTTGTTTGTCTTGCTTAACAACTTGTACAAAAGAGTTATAGCACATTAAGACATACTAATTTCTCTCTGAAGCATTCTGCTAACAGTCTCTTTTAGTGGTTAGCTTACAAATAAATCTGTATAGCTACTCACTGGGCACCTGTATGCACCAGGTATCTCAATACCTGGTGGAACCCTATAACAGGTGATATTTTCTCACTTAGTCTGCCCTTTAAACATTGTTTCCAAGTGGCACAAGTTGAGGAAGATTCAACTTAATGCAAAAGTCCTGTGATGTTTAGGGGACAGTTCCCTGGAGACTTGTATAATTTGCAAAGAAAATAAAAGCAAAGCTGTTGGGTGGTGTCTTTGGGGTGAAGTACCAGTATCATTACCAGGTATCCAGCACCCGTCCTGAATAACATCATCCCATTCTACGGCATTTAACAGTGACAATTAGTGTCATAATATGTGGTAGAAGGATTCTGCTATACCTATTTGTAGGTACATAATGCCATTTTTGTGTATTCACATTGTTGGTTACCAACAGGAAGGCATAGTCATTTTCAGCCAGGGTGCAAGTCTGTTGGCCATAAAGATGGATAAGGTCCTGTCTAGGGTGGAGGCAATGAAGGATGGAGGAATGGGTCAGTAACATGATTTCCTCCCTGGAGACCTGTTTCATATGTCATATGTAAAATGTATTTAATAACTTTAACTGATGCAGCCTATGTAAGCAAAGTTAGGTGACATAATGTAAAAACCTTTACACGGGCACACTTATTGCAACCACAATCATACTATTTTTCCTCAACCTATCAACGTAGTTTTGGTGCCTAAACGTTACATAACTGGACCATAAACAAAACCTTGACCCTTTTAATAAGGTTGGGTCTGAACCGCATTGCCTACCAATGGTTGCAGTAAAAAGTCTGATAGCATACAAAATGTGTGAATGCAGGTTAGACTCCATAAGCCCATTACATCTCCCACACTATATAGTCCATAAATTCCCTGCTGCCGGCGCTGATGTTATCCCTGCTAATGATTGAGGTGGGGTTGTACTCTTTGAACCTAATGTAGCTTTAATGCTGGAATGTAGACCGCTCGTGACACACCGAATTTCAGGGAGGTGTGGGGATTACATTCAGGCTTGTGTGGCCATGACTCCAAAACTGCACCACAATCACTATGGCAACTCTTTGAAAGACTGCGGGCATCACTTCTGCTCATTAGCACATTGTAAAGGTGGTATATTGTTTCCCAGTCACAGCTGTCTTGAACACCTCTCATTAAGCATTCTGTTTATGAAATTAAATGATTTAGGGTGCATACGAGTCGTGTGTATGTGTTTATCTGTCAGTTGTATACAGCAGACTGAACTGAGCATTAGTCTGTCTGAACTGTAGGCTCTTTGATCCACTCTTGAGTAAAGGCTGCTGAGGTTTTATTATTAATATCTGAAGGATGTAAAACATATTTCTGGCTAGAACAGAAGGTCAGCAAGTGCATCGCCCTGCATTATCTCATTCTGCTCACTATCCTCCGACCTGACAATGAATGTGAACTTGTGAAGGTCTTTGTTACAGCTGGCTCAGATCAGAAGATTATTTCAAAAAGTATAACAGTTGTTTACAGTGTTTGTGAAGCATATCTGAACATTTCTTGTGGACATAGTGGCATAGCAAATGTTCAAAAACTAGTATTTCCTTTTTAAGCCAGTATGCAATCATTGAACAAAATGACAAACACTCTGCTCCTCTCCTGCAATATATAATTTTGCACTCTTCCAAAAGATTTTACGACTTCTTGGAAACAAAGCATTGTTTTGCATTCGAAAAAGGATGAGCAATCCAGAAATGATGTGAAATAAGGAGGGCAGATGCTGGGAGCTTTTGTTTAATCATGATTTTTTAGGTTTTGTTGGTGTTTTTCAGAGTTCATCACTGGATGCTATAGATGTAGAAAACATTTCACTCTAATGAAGGTTTATTCTGTTGTATTGCATAACATTAAATCCAGTTATTTTCTATAGTCTCTATCTATTAGCATTTTAAAGTTTGTTGAGTGTGCAGATGCAGTAATATGTTTTAATGTATGGGCAAGTGTTCTGCTTCTGTGTACCATACGCATGCTTGTCTGTGTGCGTGCATGTGTGCGTGTGTATGTGTGTGTGTTAGCGCTTTGCACTGTTCCTCACACTGCATCTATCTAATTATGCACAGAGCACAGAGACTATGAGACGGCAATTCAATCTTTTGTAGTAATTGATCCTTCCACCTGAGGGCAGTACTTTCTAATCTAATATCAGATAAATATGTTTCACATCTTCAATTAAACTGCAATATTGAATCGGCTTTCAGTTTGCGCTCACTTGTTTTAGTTAGTTCACCTCCTAATGTTTAGAGAATGAAAAAAATAATCAATATAATGCCTTGTAGTTCCTTCTTTCCCCTGCAGGATGAAACAATATGGAGATATGTTTGAGGAAAGCCAGATCAAGATTCATTGAAACTAAGCAGTGGTGATATTGGATATTGGATAAAAAGGTACAAAATAACATGACCGTTGCATGTATTTTATATGTGAATCAAAAATAGGTCTGTTTAAAGTCTAATTATTGTGTCCCAGGTGTCTTACTGTTTCTTACCCGATTTGAAGGGGCCCCTTTTATGCTCATTTTCAAGTTCATATTTGTATTTAGTGCCTCTACTGTGACATGTCTCCATGCTTTAATGTTCAAAAAGCTCTTAATTTTTCTCATACTGTCTGTGCTGCAGCACCTCTTTTCACCCTCCGTCTGAAACCAGAGCCTAGTCTGCTCTGATTGGTTAGCTGCCCAGCTCTGTTGTGATTGGTCAACTGCTTAGAGATGTCCCGCCCTTTAGCCTATCATGTAAAATGTGGTGGAACGCTAGAGGAAAGGGAAACCGTCAAAAAGCATATGGCCCTTACACTCAAACAATATTCCTATGTTGCTTCTATATTCATTTTTAATGTCTGATTGGAACCATTTTGTTTTTGTCTCTCACCACACTATAATGCATGTGGCTGTGCTACTGTTGAAATGCTGTTCCTTTTCATTCTCTCCAGAAACAATTACATTCTCCTTTACACAATTCAATTATTTTCACTGTTCAGAAACACATGCCTGAGGCCTTGCTTGTCTCCTCTTTTTCATCCAGAGACAATCTTTTAGCTGATGACATACATAGCCACCTATCACCGCTGAGGATAAGAAAATATATTTTCTTCATAAATGAAAAACAATCATTTCAATGGTTTATGCTGGAGTGACAATTTAATTTAGTCTGTGTTGTGGAATGTATACCCAACAGTGATATACTGTACAGCCAAACTAAATCTCTCCTTTTAGTTTTAGTAGCTTGGAAATAAGCGGAGACAGGAATTGATGGAATTCTTTAAATTAGTCTGGAGCTCTCAGTCTGCGGATGGATCAGAAATTGCTTCATACAACGATGCTGTATTTATTTTTAAGCAGTACAAAAACATCCCATTGAAACTCAAGTAAAATTAGTCTAAAGGCAGTACTGCTTTCAGTAATGACTTGGGATTTGTGCTGTAACCAATGAAATGTATCTGACTTGTATCCGTCTCCAGTCAAACCTTCAAATCACTGTAATGGCTAGCCCTAAAGGATGCTTCTCAAATATACTTGTGCACTGCAAAACAATCATTTTGTCATTAAGTGAATGCACATTTTCCATGTGGGCATCGAATACCTGAGAAGAAATGCCCTCCCAAAAAAGTGTTAACTTAAAGTGCACCTATCATGCTATTTTTAGGCAATAGCATAGGTCTCAAATATATAAAAATAAATGGTGAAACACCATATCATGGATTATCAAGGATTATTTCTGAAACAGTATGGAGCTCAAAGGCTTTCTCTCTTGCCGGTTATACCACAAGGTGAGTTCCTTTTCATTTCCTGCTTCTTCACACACATGCTCTGTGCAATACAGGTTAGCTCTGAGTGTTAGCGATGCTAATGTAAACATGCACCGACCATATTACGTCCAAAACAGTCGGGCATTGTTTCTGATAGCAACGTTTCTGATTCTACATTTCCGATATTACGTCATATCGGACGCAAATCTGGATCAGCTCCTTTGTAGCCCCGTTTTTAGAGATATGGGTACGGAGGAAAAGAGAGAGGGTTTTATTTTCTGACGCTGTGTGAGTTCCCTGACACACCGGGGACACATATTTATATGCATTTTGCATGATAGGTCCCCTTTAAACATTGCGAGCATAGGTCGATGTCATGGAGAAGTTGAGGTGCAGATAAAAGCAAAATTCAAAAGATTACATTGGAAATAGATATTAATATTTGTGTATGCATACGAAGCGCGCTAAAGCACAGAAATGATGTCCACTGCACTAGGAAAGAGATGGAAAAATAGAGCCAGATTAAAACAAAAGTAATTGATTTTTCATTGAATGCGGTACAACTGCCACTCTTTGAAAAACATCAGTTTATGTGCCTTCTTCTTAGGCAATGTGTTCTGACTGTAGAAATGTAGCCACATAAAGCTAATGGATACTTGAGTTTTAATCTTCTTAAAATGTGGAATTATGCTGCTGTTCTTCATTTTAATTGACTTTTTCCGAGTCTTGAAAAAACTAAACACCCCATCAGCTGCACAATAATCCCTGAACTGGCCCACATGGATTTCTCTCAAACATGTAATATTTGATGTAATAACAAGAGTTGTGTTGTTACCTTCAAGCCTGGTATTTCATAAAGTGAATCCATAACATGATGCCATTGTATTGACCATGTTATTATTCCAAGAAAATATATTTCAAAGAAGATTTTGCGAAATATGAAAGAGAACATTTGCTATCATCTTTGGGTTTGCAGTCAGTGCACTCTGCGTTCAGCATTAATCTAGTTCCTTCTTCTAAGAACATTAAGCAAAGGCAATGTGACTTTGTTTGATCATGCACTAACAGGATTACCGTTTCAATTGAACAAACCTTTTAATAAGTTTGATGATAACGGCGGCAGATTAAAGGCACATACTCTTCTGAGGAAGACATAATCAACTGTAATTCCATATTGGGTTGCAATTGAGTGGATGGGATTGTTATCAGGGTGCTTAATATTCTGTGACCGCCTCTCAAACATGTTTAAAGTGGGGGTCGTAAAAGTGGTTAAATGATGTGATTAAACTACACATTTCAGTAATGTGAAAATCAAGCTCTTTGATTTTTAATGTATGCTTGTGTCAGATTTAATTTTCTTGTATGTGCAGGTGGGTTGTCAACCGAAACAGAAAAAGTGTGTTTCTGTACCTTTCAAAGGCAAACAAATAAACAGACATGTCCAGATGCTCTGCGGTCCCAGGGTGCCCACCAAGGTGTGCAGCATCATCTGTCGCTGGAGCCGAATCTGCTTCTGTCCAACACATTTAAACAGTGTTGTCAAAAATAATAGGTTCACTTAATTAATGTTCAAGTCTTCACAGCTGTAGTCATAACTTAAATAATCAGCAGTATCTGGCTGTTAATTAATGGAGCATTCAATTATGTGTATTCTTATTCAGATGTTATCCAGAACCAACCAACCTTAAGAATATCCTGAACTGATCAGACTTTAATTTCGACCTGACATGACCCAAAAACACTGAAACACTAGAAAGACAGATCATTAGCCAGGAAATCAACATGCAATGTGGCTTCATCATGTAAGGGAATGTTTTTCTTCAAAGCATTTTGGGGTAAAGCAAGTGTGACAAACCAGATTGTTTAGAAACGGTTGAGCTTTTTAGGAAAGTGCGGATGTTTTCAGGGATTAAACCTGTGACCTTTTACTTATGTGTCAGCCACACAGTCCCTTTTATCCTGTGCCATTTCAAGACAAGTTGGTTGGTTCTCTTTCAAGCTGAATGTCTGCCAAAATGTGCGACTGACACATGTTCTAAGGTGTCTAAGAACAGGATCTGAAACCCAAATGTTTCTATATTTTTTCAAAGAAAAAGATAATATTCACACTTCCAAAATGCCAAAGGCTTTATGTAATTTGGAAAGGATTCTGATAGTTTTCTCATCTTGCCAATTACACCCACACAAAGAGGCAGTTCAGGTCAAATGGCAGATTTTTCATTGTAATGGTCTCATTACAGCTCATTCCCATATTAACGTTTTGCCTATTCTAGAAACATATTGCCTGGATGTCTGTATTTTAAATTTGACTTCAATTGGATAGATTACATCTAAATATTTAGTCATTCTTATGTTCATACTTTGTCCTCAACAACCTTCAAATGTGTTATAAAGTTTATCAAACTGTGATTCCAGTTCACCTTGTAAAGCCTTAAACATAGACAGAGATTTTAATCAAATAAATCGTGTCAATCTCAGCTCTTCTGCAAAGTCTGGATGAGCAACCTAATTTCCATTCAGCGTCCTTGCTCTCATAAAATTCTAATTGAAAATTGTCATCTCTAATTGATACTACAATTAAGTCCCGGGCAAGAGAAGAGAAAAGAGAATGAGCTGATAGGAATAATAATCTTAAAGGCAATGCCATTACTTCCTTTGTCAGTGTTATAATAATTTGAGGAATGCTTCTTATGATTTACTGAATGAGCTAAGTCCTATTACCGCCGATGGTTGTTAAAGATATTTGGAAGACAGCCATGCCATACACAGTTGTAACATTTAGTTAAAAGCCCAGTCGATAAGCAATTTGGGCTAGGCCTGGAGTTTTTGACATGAACTAATGAAGCCAATGAATGCAAAGACAAGACGGAGTGATCTCAGTTGGAGCAGTTGTGCTGCGCTGCTGTTATATGTGATTAAGAAGATGCACTGACTCAATTACAAACATCCTTTAATGCTCCTTTCAGCCAAGAGACTTAAAGTTGAACTGTTTAAACTACAGAGGAATTATAGAAGAACCTAATTGGATTATGCATACTTTCCCCATCATGCAATCCATTGTTTCATTACTTTGTATTAACCAACAGATTGTGTTTGTTGGGAATAGGGATGCCTGTAATAAGTTTCAATAATACACTTTTTTTACATGTGTTTTTTGGTGAACTGTAAGAGTTTCCCGCTTAAAAATCCTCGCTTTTAGATCTGTTTACAATTATGTAATCACAATTAAAGTAACGTTTGTAACCCTAATGAGAGCTTGTGCCTGTCTCTTTAAATAGAAAGCCACTGATGCAAAGCATGAATGTGAAAATTGATAATGCAAATATTAACAAGTCCATCGAAACAATATGTGGTTGTAAGACAGACATCACGGCCAGATGTTAACATGTGAAAAGCTAGTAAATTTGTGAGAGGAATAACTCACCAGATGGAGGAAATACCATTACCAAGGGAGTCCTACACGGCTCTAGTGGATAGGCCATGTGCTGTGAGTTATTATCCTAACAAATATGCCTTTCCACCCACAGAGAATACAGTTATGTTGCCCCCTCTCATCTTTTGTTCACACATAGACAAACACTTGTGATTCGGGTTAAGTGCTCTACGTGCTCTACGGTTGGGATGTGCACCAATTTATTTATTGTTTTCACAAATAAAAATGGCAGGAGTTCATTACAAATGACATTTGTTAATATGTAATTGCCACACTGGGATTTGTGTTGTTACTGTCTATGTGGCACAAACCTTTTAATTAGCACATGGTAACAAAGACTTGATGTGAAAGAAAGTATGAAATAATGTGAATCCAATATTCTAGCATTCAATTAAGATTCTAATGATAACTGAAAACATATTATTAAGGGCTTGAACAGCATGACAGCTTCACTTCGTATACATGTTGGCTTGACTAACATGGTAAGACTGTTTTTATTACTGAACACGGTTGTTGTTGGAGACATAGCAAATCAACACTTGGAACTATGAACACAAATGAAAATTTTTAGGTCCATGTATCCCCCATGCTATTATGGTATTTGCAAATGTAACACACTAATTAAAGCTATATACTGTAATAATATCCTCCTTCATTCTATTGTGAAGCAGTGCTACCCGTATGGACTGGACTCCTCATCCAGGATTACTGCTGTGTGTTTCATCCCCAGGGTGTGAAGTGATTAAATGGTTAGGTGAGCATATAAAATATGTAAATACCATGGCCACCTTGGACTGACTTGAACGCTATTCTTATGGGAGTTTGAAGTGTCACTTGCGACAGCTTATTCCCTCTCTTTGCACCAAATGGTGAAATCTATCACAGGAAAGTGGTGTCACCTTCAATCCAGTAGGGAGATACCTATATTTTGTTGTGCACATATATTTCGGGCAGATATAAGCCTTTCTTTAAAGGAACATACCATATTGTTTGTTGTCCACATCTGACGTCAAATCGACCGGACTTCTTTCTTCGGATTAATATGCCTGCAAATAATCTCTTAAACCTCCCTAGCAACGGTCATGTTGTCCTTAGCAGCGTGTTAGCGAGTATTAACGAAAAGTTCAAATTGACCAATCAAAATTGAGTATTCAACCAAGCCATGTAATATACATGTATAGTTATATGTAAATTCCCAAAACCCGTTGAATATTGTTCTATTGTGTCATACCATAAATTATAATTTATCCCTAAAGCTAATTCAAATAAGTTAATTTGAAAAACATCAAATATTTAGTGTAGCCTTCACAGAGTGATGTTTTTAAGCATCCTTTTTCGACTGAACATGGGCACAAGCAGAGATGAATAATATCACCTGAGGCAGAACTGGTCAATTTGACAGTATGTTGTCAAACTGGTGTTGGTTGTGATATGCAGAGAGCTGTAAAAGTGTGGAAAAAATCAATGATTTCTTTGTAGTGTGACTCACAAAAGAGCCAAATACCTGCCAGTTATCTAAATCAAGTGTGTTGCTCAGTGTGATGCATCCGTCTGGCAGTTTGAATAACTGACATGTGGCATTAAAATTTGAGCACCTTCCCAGTTGTGTTTGTATTGATTATAATTCTTTAATCAAAAAGAATAACAATGAAAAGCCATGGTTATGAAAGAGAATGTAGAAAGATGTAAAAGAGAAACAGGGTGGCATCCAAGCTACATGTTTGCCCCAGTCAACAAAAAGAAGAACAAGTTTAACAAAATAATTAAATATTCAAGAGTAAAGTTATGAAATACTTTGGATATTCATACTTCACTTGCATTTCCTGTAGAAAGATCATTAACCAGAGTAATATTATAACTGGGGAGTATATGTTTATATTTTTAATACACTAACTTCAACTTCAAAACATATGTACAAAAACAACAGAACAGATTGTTTTCAACATATTTATTTTGACTAAATTGAGGTTCCTCTCTACATTCTAAGTCTTTCATACATCTCCTTGGTGTCATCCACCATGAAACCATCTCTGTCCTGTGCTGCAGGCACAATAATGAGAGTTTTCTCAGGTGAGCAATGTGACATTTACTTATTGTCACAGTAACAGAGAGGCATTTTGATTTGAGTGTTCAAATACAAGTCACTTACAGTATAGGTCACATGTCACAGGATCCAATTGTGCACGGCATACCCAAACGGTCCCATGGGTATTATAACAAAGTCAGTTTTAGCATGCAAAAAAATGACACCTTGTTCTTCAAAATGATTACAAAACATTAGATATGTCACGTGTGGGTCAAATGAGATGCAGTAAGTCTACAGTGTAGACAAAGCCAATGGATTTATGGTTGAATGTGTTTTACCCAGCCCTGTTCCTCTACTAAAAACCAAAAAATAAGGAAAGTCACAGCTTTTAAAGAATCAGCGGTGGTACTGGTTAGTGTTTGCTCAGAGTGTGCTGTGTATCAGAAATAAATTACATTCACATTTGTCCTAAATGGACTAATAACACAAACGCCACCGACACATTGTTTCCGATGAGTGGTGTTTTCTGTATTTTGGTTTTCTTAGCTGTATTTGCAGCTTTTTTAATTCACTTGTATTATTCTGAGTGCTACACGTGTGCTGTCAAATTGGTGAAGATGTGTTTTTCATTTGCTTGTTTAGTCTATTTGCATGTTTTTAGGGCCAAGTAACTTCTGCTTAAAACTTGAGCTTAAAACTTGATCACAAAGAAGTCTTAAAATGTATTTAATAGTTTTTCACATGCAATTAAAATAATGTATTTATTCACTTTAATAAACTAAATACATTATATAACTTCCCTTAGAATCCCTGATTTGAATGAAGCTTGTTTTATAATGAGGTTACTATTTTGCTGATGAATGTTAGGGCAATAAGTGTCACCCGGAGCAACACATTTAAAAAAGCTATAACAAGTGAATGAATGGTAAGACAGTAAATGAAAGATGCCAGGAACCCTCAAAACTGAAGTGTTTTTTTGTTCCTTTTGCCGCAAGGTCAAAGCCCACACATACACGGTTTTTATATAAAAGCTGAACTATTAGCACATCGCTCACCTTGGTTTCCTGTACAGTTTGTATTTTACTTTCAAATGTTGCGTCATGAAGCCTTTCATAATTTAGCTCCATGGCTATTCTGTCATGTCTTTTATCTTTGCTCGATGAGGGTCATAGCTTAAGGTTCTGAGCAAATCACTTTGTGCTGTGATGGGAAATGAACTAGGGAAAGACTAAACTAAAGGCAGCTGGCCATTTGTCATTAGAGCACCCGGACCTTACCCGTGATCTGCCTGAGGATTTCTCTTTGAAGGTGTTTTTGAAATCTGGAAATCATTAGCATGAGGGACTGAAGGGCAAAATGAATTCCCCAAACCACAAAGACCAGGGTTCACACCCCAGCAGTGGTATGTCCAGCTAGTTTGGGCTATTCAGTGAAAATGTACTCTACTATTTGAGCGGGACTGCAGGGTGGTGCAATAGTTGACAGCACTTCATTTGAGGAAAGTAGGGTAACACAGATTCATATTTTAATAATGTGTCTTCACTTCCTGTTATTCCCTTGGACTAAAGATCACAATTTCCACTCCAAAGTTAGGGTTCAGATCTGGGCAGTGGTATGTCCAGCTAGTTTAGGCTATTCAGTGAAAATACAGCAGAGGTGTCCAAACTTTTTCCACTGAGGCCCACATAGATAAAAACATGCAAAGGCCACTGGCTAGAGGTGAGGTATATGTCCTTTTAAGTGAAGTTATAAGTTAGCAAAATCAATCAAATTTAGATCAATTATTCTTTGTACTTAAAAAAAACACAGCTTTACATAGATATTCATTTATTTATTTTGCAGCTCATTCCTTAAACCAGAAGCCTCAGATTGATTATAATAAGGGGACATATGAAAGGTGTATTTCAAGCGTGTTATGCAAGTGCATTTTTTTTTATCATCCAAGATTTTTTAGACAAAGTTCTCAACTTTAATTGACTGCATTTATCTGAAAAATTGGCTTATAAATGAATGAATGCTACTGTGTAATATAATTTTGCAATCGTTACATGCTGTATATATTTAAAATGTCCTGAGGGCCAATTCAAAATGGACCACGGGCCGCATTTGGCCCCCGGGACATAGTTTGGACACCCCTGGAGACACCCCAGGGAGCTTGAATGGTTGGGGATACCACAGTAGAGGAAAGTAGGGTTGAACAGACTGATTTCCAGAGCATCTGTACCCACCCACCTTCTTTTTTTTCCTTTGGACTGCAGACCACAATGTGCACTCCAAACTTACTTCAACGTCTATTATGTCACATGTTCTTGAACTCTTGTTTAATACATGTTTTTGTAATGAGAAATGGTTATCATAGCAGTACACCCAAATGTCAATAAACAAGTAGAAAACCTTCCAGGCATAACCTTTTCCACTCAGGTCGTGTTGAACATAACTAAGGCATAAGTGAACGCACTTAAATCCTCTGGCACAGTTGGTACGCTCCGTTTAAACTCTGACCCGGTGCTGAGGTGGGCCTGCAGGAAGTCCCAGGTGGGAGTCAGTGCAGACACTAGTCTACTTCTGTTAGTGGATATGCTGTCTAGGCTTAATATTGCCAACATTATATAAGAAATATATTATTGTTTTGTCTCACACATCTTGTTGTTTTCAGACCAAGTAAATATTCAAAGCTGCCTTCCTCCTACAGCTCTCTTTTGGATTTGATACAGGCGGAGAGTTGAGGGTCTGAAAAGGGCATTACTTTAAAGGTTTACTAGTCTGATGCTGACATGTAAACATAAAGGGAATATCAACATAAAGGTTAGCCTATGTGACAGTCTATATGATTTTTTGGCATGCAATCAATTACACATATAAAAAGGTTTTGATTTTGACACGTCACTTGAGTTCATTGCTGTCTTTTACTTCTCTCAGAGTTTTGCTGGTGCTTTGTTTTGGGGGTTTGATGCTGACTTCCCACTAGGATCAGCCACATTAATGATTATTTAATGAGTGTGCTGTGAGTAGCTTCCATTCAACACTAAATATGTGTTGTTCTGGAGGGACCTGGCAATAATCTGTCATAACTTAATCCAAGTATGGCGGAAGAAAAACATTTTTTTATAAGAGTTTAATCTTTTCAGTCATGACTTAAGAAAATACGGCAGAATCATTTTAATTCCAGTTTCTCAAAGGTAAATGTGCCGTTTATATTTGTTTTGTTGGACAAAATAACACAACTATTAATCAATATATTTATCTGAATAAATAATGAAAATACCTGCTCCAATATGGTAAAACAAAATATTGATAAATAACTGAAATGTGCTATAAACTACATAAAACAAAAACGGCACCAATTACACAGAATGATAATAAATAATGTATTTGTTAAATATTGTACTTACTGCCTATAAACGCTTGGATATCAAATATTCCAATCGTTTTCATCTTCTTAATCCATGCTGAACGTCTGACAGCATGTGATGTATTGGAACTGTGCATTGTGCCTTTCTAATCACATAAGTATATGTTTGTGTTCCCGTGTCTGAAATAGATTGAATGCCTTAATGAAACCCTCGGGTGCCTGATATTTCCTGATAGCCAAAAGCACTTATGGACATGATCCGACTCAGAATTAGTATTTATGCTCTGCCCATTACAGAAATACTCCAACATTATTACAGTTTCTTACTATGATTGGACGTGAACAGACTCTACCTCAATATACAGTTTTGTGCTTTTTTTGAAGTTGGAAAATAATAAAGCCATAAATCAGATCACCACGGTGTACAAATAAAATGTATCAGAAGGGAAGCATGACTGCTATCCTCAGCTAAATCCCATTCCCTTTAGACATGGGGTTTGTTAACCAAAACAAACCCGAATACCTCATGTTCTTTGGCTCGCATTGTAATTGGAACAGATCAATTGCACCTTTATTGCACGAATGAGATGGATAACCTTGTCCTCCTTCCCTGCCATTTTAATGGCCCACTCACAGTCCCTGCTCCTTGCCTCTCACTAATCCCTGCGGAGCCTATACACTTTTAATCCCCCCTGCAGGACTGCTATCACAATACGGCTCATCATCCGTCCGACCACAACCTCCAGAACACTGCAAAAAGTAAGGGTTCCTTCAAGGAGCCTTGGGGTGCGGTTAAGATATAGAGACATATATATATACGTATAAATAATGCTATAATGATTGTGAGTTTCGTCATAGATTGAATGCTTCTTAGGAGCAATCGGTGAACTGGTATTGTATCGTATCATATCATATTGTATATTTAACACAAGACTATATAAAAACTGAGCAAAAAAGACCACCTGGCAACAAAGAACAAGCGTAAATAAACTAAGGAACATAATAGGATTTTTTACAACTTACCGATTTAAAACATCTTGGCGAGGGCAAATATACTGAACACACACATTGAAGCCATTTAGTAGTGTTGTTGCTGTCTCATCCAGCTTCAATTTAAAATACCCCGCAAACAAGTTTCCAGGAGAAAGTGTTTGTACTCCGAGTTTTCCAGCAGGCAAGATGCTGCTGAGCAGAGAATATTCTCGGGACGCAGTGCTGCTACTGTTTGTTCTACTCTGCATGGACTCTATAACATCCTGCATCCCTGTGCATTCAGCGGACTGATCAGACGAGACAGTGCACACACTGCCGTACATTCAAACAATAAAAACTGCAGAGGTTGAGCAATGCAAAGACTTTTATCCGATGCACTGCATGTGGTATGTTTGCTAGATCTTCTTTACAAATTGTTACCTAAAGTTCATTTTAGTTCAGGAGAGACTTTTGAATTGTGTTCGTCACATAATGCAGAGAACAGGTGTGTGTTTATTTTGATACATCATTACAAATGTATTGCATTGTGCAATGAAACACTTTCCCTAAGAACACTACTATCTAACTGTTGACCTCACAACCAAGTAATTGGGATCAGGCCTTTAATCTAATAAGCGTCCATCCTCTCCATCAATGTTACTAACTCTGCATTTGTGTCAAGCTGTGGAGTACAAACGGCCAAACGATCAATACATGGCCATGGTTCAATAAGTGTGTAACCTCAGGCCTCGGTTTAATACCGGCCCCTCTGTCGTAAACCCCAATCTTCTGTACCTTCTCTTATCAGCCAGGCTGCTGTAGCACCTTCCACTCAACTCCAAATAGGGATACTACAACCAGAATGCACTGCTCTTCTAACACTCTATAGATCATTTTAAACATGTGTGTTTGCAGACACCTTTTTTTCCATTTATACTGTTAAATAATATGTTTCTTTCATTAGATTTTCCCTAATGTTTTGATCCATTAAGCTCTCTTTTAACATATATAGAGGATTCACAGTTTTTACAATTGCCTGTCAGTGTTGGAGAGTTGGCTGCTCTTAGACATTGGCTAAATACTAACTCAAAAGCAGAAGTGAAAAATACAAATATTAAGCTAGAAAGATGTATTAGCTTAAAACGCCTTGATCAGATGAATCAGCTAAAACATCTATTTCATTAACACGTTGTGTTTGATTATTTTTTCACCCTTTCAACTTCCAATCAATGTATGTAAAGTTTCCAAGGAAGAACTGTGTCATAACTACACTCCAGAGAATATACAGAGATGAAGAGTTGAGACAATAGATAGTTAATTCTGAAGATAATAAAATACAATTTGTATGTTAATTGAGTTAACGAGCTATTTATCATGTTTCAAGTCACTGACTGTTTTCATTATTCAACCAAGACCATTAAATTCCCCTAAGCATTGTTGGGTTTTGGAATTGAGAATCAGTCACCATTGAAAACCAGTTCCTAATTGTCTGATTACTTGAAATAGTATTTCTTGGCAAATATTGATTCCTCTCATATTGATGCTTTCCGACAGTTTCACATCCCCATGCTGTACAGGACAGAAACAAAGTGCTTAAAAGTGCGGTGCTTATTAAGGAATAAAAAAGCGAATTAATAAAGCATTGCATTTATAAGAGGGATTAATAATTAAATCGGTATTGGTAAATTATAATCAAATCTGAGGAGTTGTGGCTGCCTAAAGTTAACTTCAATTGCAGTGTTACTTTTTAACAACTTGCAAGAGACCCTAATTTCCTGTCCAATCTAATGAAGCGTACACTAATATCCCCCAAAAATATTATTTTAATTAAATAGGGAACTAGTTTTGGCATTTACTGATTGTATATTGTGCAAAGGGCCAAATTAAGGTATGATTCCATTAATTATAGGTCACTTGGTGTGTTTTCGCTTTCTGTGAAATGACTTGACATGATCTACACTACCCTCCTTCCAGGCTGCACTTTACCTGCCCTGTAAAGTTATGATTAAATTGAAAAATCATTATAATGAATAATTGTTGGTTTAATACCCATTAGCTGTTGATATTCTCTCCTCTAATACAATCTTCTGGAGAAGCTTCTTTCATTCATCAACTCCTCAGCAGGTCATTCAGCGCGAGAGCATACTTTCTGGGAATTACATTATTAATGAATTGCATGACTTAAAACCATAGCAGCCATCATGCCTAATTACACCAGAAAATAATACATAACCTTCATTATCTCACACACCTTTCATTATCTGGGAACACTTTTCTGAACTCAATTAAACAAAAAAGTACAACAGCACTATCACTGCCATTAAGGCCTTTGCGAGTCATATTTCCAAACCTAAAACAGTCCATAATTTAAATGCAGATATATATATACAGATAGCAGAAAGGTTAATGCCAACTCATTTATATGTTTTATAACCTGCCTTGCGTGTTTATAACTTTCGCGCTGTGCCTGCCATATTCAGAGGACCAACTTTATCAGCAGCATCGATTTCAGCGACAGGCTGATAATGCCTCTCAGTGTTGTTCTTGGCAAATGTGGCAATAAACGCAGAGAGCGAGAGTGTGCGAGAGGGTTAGAGACATAATGCTGAGGCAAATTGATCAGTGCAATGCAAGTAAGGACATAGCTCTAATAACTTTGTTTTTTTAAAAGCTGAGGAAATAGGGAGCGAATACTGATTTCCCGGCGGGCCTGGTTCTGTTGTTTTCTCTGTCTACTTTTAAGGGGTTTTTATTCTCATTTCAATTTGTTAGGTGTGATTACAACATACTAACAGGAGGGTTCACACCTCTACATTTAAACAAATGATCGACTTGATGTCCTGTTGCACCATGTTCCTCTACTGTTGCCAATAGCATACCACATGTTAGCATAGTAGTTTTGTCATGTTTTCCTTAGACGTTGGACATTTTGTGGCTGACCTATTATCCTCAAATGCAGCTATACGCAATCACGTTTAGACACATGTGTACATACAAAATAGGTAGGATTATGGCAATAAGCCATTATTAGTTTTCCATGTGAGGGACACATACCATGCTTTTGTTTGTTTATAATAACCACAATGCTGTTTCAGTAAAACAACATTGCATGTCGTTCAGAAAAAAAACAACTGCTGAGAAAGCAAGAAGCAATAGCACACCCGTCACACATCAACATTTGTATTTGATGAAAACAGACATTGGTATTCACCCTGCATTTTCCATTAGAATGAACAAAACATACTTGTACTCTTTACATATATGTTATTTGACAGGCATCACATATGACCAAGATGCTGACTGTTTGTATATGACATGCAGCACGAGCAAATCACAAATTGCTTACCTGATGTCCAATTGTTCCCACTGGGATTTAAGACGCAATCACCTGACAAATTGGCAGTGTTCTGTACAACCAGAATGATCTTCTTATTTCCTGGGCAGTGAAGTGTGCTTTCCCCCCCTCTTTTGAATAAATGTGTTGATAGCTTTCTATTTAATCGCTCTATACATACACCACACATACTTGAACTCACAAAATACTGCAATCTGTTCTCATTTCAATCATCTGCTCTGTAGTTTCTCTAAAATACTATATTAGATATTCAGAAATTCACATATTTTTGTTCGTCCTGAACGGTAGATCTCAGATTAAAACAAGCAAGCATTCCATGTCTAGAAATGACAAACAATGTTGCCCCTCCAATGGGAAGTAGTACAAATAATAATAGCATCATGGAATTCCCTCAGAAAGATAAAGACTTAAAGCACTGTTTGCACTTCATCCAGCTGTCATATTTGTAACATCTCATCACGGCTTCAGTCACTCACTACTTGGAGACAGAGATTGACACCTAGCAAACAATGTGACAGGTCAAAGGTAAACGGTACCATCTATTGTGTTTTTAGCGGCTAAGAAGAACAAAGAGCCTGGCTTCTTTGTACATCACTCAGTGCTTCTTTTGTTTCTTCTTCTCTATTGATCCAGTTGTATTTACCAGTCAGTGATGGCCGCCTGATCCTGGTAAATATCAAATGACCACCTGCTATTTACACACTATTCATTTATGTTTTTGTATTCTTCAAACCAGCATACATCAAGTTTAAAGGGACACTTTGAAAAGCTGATAAAAACACCAAAAAGGGAAGATATAAAATGTCAACCTGAAGTACTCAGACTGAATAGTGACTTACATATAAAATAAAATATGCAGATACCATTAAGGGAGGATAAAACACCTTATAAAAATGAGATGTGTGGGGATGTGATGCATTGCTCTTGTACAAGTTAATGGATATACTTCAAAATGAAAAGCAGCATTTTTTTCAAGCGGGAATACAAGCTATGATCTAAAGACATATGACAGTGTGGATGTCGGAATTACATGGATTATTATTCCTAAACCTACACTGCCTGATCACACAATGTATACTCTCGCCAAAAAAACATGAGATCATTTTCAAACCCAGACATATCTGTAAAGATGCAATATTTGTATATTGGGATTGTATCTATTATAATTGCCAAACCCAGGCCATGCACCATTTCCCTTCTCTTTTTTATCCATTGCTCTTGTATTTTTAAAATGATGTTAATGTCCTTTATCTGTAGAAGTGCATCTGGTCCTCGAAAGGTCTGGTTTTATATTACATGAAAAAGGTCATGGAATAAATGAGGCTGCTGAGAAGAGCTTCAAAGGTCCTAATCACGTTTTTCTGTTTGGTGAAATAAGAACGTCCCTTGCTTTAATACGTTCGTGAGACCTCTACGGATAGCTCTGTGTAGCATAACATCCAGTAAACCAACCTCAAGATATTTTTACACTGAATTATGCTTACTCAAGAGGCATCTTGGGACTACTCCTCATTTTGGGAAAATAAACTCATACGAGCACATTCAAATCACAGACAGATTGATTGACACCCCATCAAGCCATGGCCTCACACCATATGCCAACTCATGTTGATAAGCCGCAGGCAATTCATCATCGTCAGAAAGAACACATCCGCTATGCTTTAATGGTTTGTAAACTCTGCAATACAGGTGAAATATGAGAGTTAACTGCAGGCAGTTTAGGCTTAAATCACTTCTCAAATCGATGGACATTTGCTTAATTTAAAGCTGCTTCTCCAGTGTTACTGTATGTCTCATTTGTTCAGCCATCATTTGGGCTCATGCCAGAGAGCAGTGTTGATGTCAAATCAAATGTGATTATGGCCTCTAAATATAGCATCTGATTGGCCAGATCAGTGAGCAGGAGCGCAAAGTCTTTACTAATTATATTAAGGCTCTGAAAATGCAAAAGGGCAACTGTGACTCCAGTCTGCAGTGCTGGAGATGTTTTTCTATAATGAGCATAGTCTTTTAGGATATAGATTGATCAGATCTACTTTGTGAAATTAGTCAAAATATGGAGGGCTAATATTGAACGCAGAGTCTAAAGGGATTGGCTGTTGGACAAAGGTTCAGTATGAACAAAATAACATGACTGTACAAGAAAAAAGCCAGCAGTTGACATTTCAGCCAATGGCAAAAACATGTATTTTATTATGTTTAAGAATACTGGAAGCCTTTCAAATATCAGTTGAGGACAATGTTTACTTTCCTTAAGTCAAGGTTGGTTCCTTGACCATGAATGCAAATGTACCGTAGCTTCAACCAGGTAGTTGTTTTAGCTTTAAACACAATCCTTCCACGTCCTAACAAAGAACTGTTTCAGCCTGAATCTGATCATTAACATTTTCCAATCAGACAAATTAGTGTTCTTCTGGAGGCCAATTACAGGCAATGTATTGGGTCGTTTAATTTGGAAGATGTGTTGGCTTGCAGCATTGACAGCCTTTTATCTTTGGGTTACCCCATACTTTGACATCATTGTAAGATTGTATTTTTTTCGGTGTTTTTACATTGCCCTTTAACACAGTTATTTCCACGTTTAACCACATGATGTAGCTGGCAAAGCCAAAGATATAGTCAAAATGGGCAGTTAGTATATTCCATAAAAATGTAGGGCATGTCTCGTCTCTGAGAACATGCATGCAGATATATTGCTTTCCTTTTCAGGCATTTCACTGGGGGGTACACTTTGTTATGACCTTATAAGCCATTCCAGATGATATATTTGGGTGGTAATAGCCATTTTAATATTGCTGTTTGTTACTAAGAGCATCTGAGTCAGCAGGGCATAGCTTCAAAGGCTTAATGGGGCAAAATAAATTGCCACACCAAGGGAAAGATACGGCGCTAATCACACCATTAACATTGAGCATCAGCCCAAAGTGGCCATGTTTGTTTGAAGTGTCGAGAAATGAACTCGGGTCAAATCAAATTAAGGGCATAGGGAGCACATGAATAAAGGAGGACATGCACCTCTCTCATTTTTGTAAATAGGATTTAGTATCACCCACAACCTCTTCTCTATTAGATTTTAAAATTGGACATTCTACATGTCCTTCAACACATTCCATTGTATTGAGGCGTCTTTCTGTTCATTCACTGTCACAGGGATTGATATGTTAAGTTTAGTTGTAATTACTTGGATCCTTTGTTTTATGACTCTGTCCAAAAATGACTTCTCATAGAGGAATCTATTGCAGATTCACTTAGGCTTATGGTGCCATTAGGTTTTATGCGAAGGCATTTTCAAGCCCCATTTAGGGCTTTTGTATATATCAATTATGTTTATATGCAGACAAATCCTTCAGAGCCATAATACTGCATTCAACAAGTGTCATTTTCTAGGTAATTTAATTTCAGTTAAAATGAGTCATGGTGTGGGAGACACTTTTTTATTTTCTGTCCATCACAAACACTTTTTTTGAATAGTTATGGTCTGGATACTTTGGCAATTCAAGGATGGCTAAGAAAGTACATTGAAGCATTAGAAGAAACATGCTTTCTCAATAAAAGAGCTATTTAAAATAAGAAACTTTTTTTGTCAGCATGAGGAGATTGCCTTAAACTTCATATTGCTTTTTGCCACCAAAGAAACAGACACAATCATTACACTGTATACTTTTCTTATTTTAAAACCTGGCAAGTTTTTGTTAACTTTCTTCTCAGGGACGTTTTCTTTGTAAAGTTGCCTTCAAGGCTCAAATCTCCTAAATGTAATGGGTACATGCTCCTCTTGCAGCTTAGCAATATATAAGATTTCTATTCGTTTTCTTAAAGTTTGTGCGTGTCGTCTTTTAACCTCTTAAACCCTGAGCCTGTTTTTCAGGTTTCAGGCTCGAAAATGCCACTAACACAACAAATGATATATCTTCACTTCTAAAAGGGGTAAATTAATAATCTTTTTTCTCAAAGCAAGGTTACATCTGTGAGTTGGATGTAGACGTGTCAGAATCAATATAGATGTTTTTATTTTAAAGTAAATTCAGATGGAACATAGTCAAAACATGTAAATTCTAATCTCCGCCTAAAAAAAACCCATTTCTTATAGTGAAAACCACCCTTGAATGATGGGTTAGCAGACTAAAAGCTTTAGGAATCCAAACTATAACATACAATAAGTACCCTGTATCAAGACCTTCTTTTTGAGATTGAATGCTTGCAAGTTAGAAAAATTGTTTTTAAAAAGCTCTGGCATACCAAGTTTTCACACCCACATCTGAGGTAACACGTGACATATTAACAATCAGTACCTTATTAGTGAGAACTGTTTTTGGCACTGGCAGCACAAAATGAATATCTGATTCAATACAAATGTATTGTCCAATACAATTTATCTCCAACAGCATTGTTTCTGAGTTATCATATATGTTTCCAATCCAAGTCGCCATTGCACAAACCTAAACAAGAAGTTGTGTTTTTGTTAATTCATAACGTTCACCTTGTGTTTAACAGAGGGACTGTAACCTTGGAGAAATAATGTTTCCTTTGAAAATTAAATAAAAAATGCAGTACCTGTACCCTTTGCCACAGAATCTGTGCATGCAGAACATTACAACGCGTTGTGTTGTCACTGTGATAGAAGCAGCACTTGAGGATCTGTTATGGTCTTGATCTTTTAAATCTTTAGCATCTAATGGGACAGGCCTCATCCTGTTTCCTGTGTACCAGATCTGCCTGTTTCTCCTTCTCCTGGAGCTGTGATGTACAGACAGCCCAGATTGTCGTTGATTGACTGACAGAGGAAGAACAACGCCTTCATGATAGTGAAAGTAAGGGTAGCAGGAATGCATAATGCATTTTCACTGTGTTATTGCCTTGGGTATTCAAATTGTGTTTGCAGGGAAGAGGAAACCAAATCAGGGCTGCGCATAAACTCCCTTTGATTGACTGCTGATGAATTCTTCAGAGATCACTGGAGGTAAACTACTGTATAATGGAAAGGTTTGATATTGACAGCTATGCAATTAAATGTATTCTTGAATCCGGAATTCCCTCCAGGTGGATAAGCAAGGATTTCCACTTAGTGCTGTGCTAATGAAATACATAAAAAGTCTAACAACGTTGGCTTCCTTCTGTAGGAATAAAGTCGCCCCACACTGTCTGTTCAGGCCCCTCTCTTCCTCTAAATATGGTTTGATCTGTGCTTTTCAATGAAATATTCATTACTCTGTGGTATTTCCACATCTTATTTTCCCTGCATTTTCACTGAAATCTGAATCTTAAAACCTGTGTCAAGGATTTATTGGTTTTACATTTAAAACACAACGTGGGGCTTATTCCCTTGAGTGGAATTCTATTTTGTGATTTATGAAGATAAGAAATGAACACAAAGGAACTAATTTCCAGCATCTGGGACTCCTGGGAGTGACATTTCATTTGGGACTGAAATAGGCTAAAAGCACAGCACTGTTTTGACTGTTCTGGATGAATGATGATGAAGGGAATTAGAAATATTGGAAAGAATTACTGAATAAATACAGCAGAGGGCTGCAATTCAGTTGCCTTTTTATTTATCAGAACACAGAGTAGGTGAATTGATTACAAAACACTGTTAAAAAACTACATGTGATGCTGTCTAAGGCTGTGTAATCCATTTAAAGCTAAACTTTTTCTTCTGGCTTTGTTGGAATGCCAGCTGGGGGGGGGAGTGTTAAGTTTTGGATTTTAGGATTTGCAAACCATGTACATGCACAACAACGTAAATATCACACTAGCAGGAAAGGGAAACCAACAAAAAACAAAGTATTTGCCACTGGTTTCAAAAGTGCCTCTATTGCTTGGGGCAATAAAATGATCTTCACTTTGTCAGTAAAGTTAAACTGATCCCAATTGTGTTAAAGACCTACGCCATAGTTAACACGCATGGCGTAAGCACCTCATTTGTCAGATTGAGTTCAACCCTACCTCACCCTAAAAGTGAAATAAATAATTAAATAAACAAACAATCGATGCCTAGAACAGGGAGGGGAACTCGTGCAGCTCGGGGATCACAATATCACCGAGGAAGCTCAAGCCCTCGGAGGTAAGAAGTGACACCATCGTCACTTCCTTACATGTTAATTAGTGCATGAAATTTCACACAGCACAATAACCAGAAGCCACACAAGTGTTAGATTGCTTTGTTGTTGCATCAGTAAGATGCAGGGGTTGCTCTGGATCTCCCTGTGTGTGCTGTTTATTCATGAATTCCTCTGATCCCATTTCAGAGAGAATACAAAGGCCTTGTCCTGTTTTGTGCTCATGGATCTAAGTCAGTGCTGAGGCAGGTGCCGTAGTCCTTCAACCTTTTTGGTAATTATGTCTGTCTGCGTATAACTGCTGAGCCATTTCCTAAGGGGGCTAATATCTGACTGTGATTTGGAATGATTGCAGACTTAGTGAATTTCATCCTTTGCAAAACTGCAGTGTGTGTAATGTGTTAAGTAAATGTTCCAGGGTGGGATTTAATGATCTCACAAGCGCCCTGGCAGTAGAATTAGCATGCAAATACAATTGTCTGTACAGTCATTTCCGATATAATTCGTTTTTACAACATGTTCTCCTTGTAGACATGTCAATTCTACATTCCACTCCTCATGTAAATTAGGGGTAGTTTTGTTAGTATTTAAGGTAGGGTATGAATACAATGTACACTCATATTCAGGGTTATACACATCTGACACTTTCGTAAATCTTCAGAAATGTAGAGTTTTTGTGGTAATTTTCTTTTCTTCAAGAGGTTATCAGAAATTCTCATCGTTGCTTGCATTGATCTCAAGTTTCTCCCTTTCTTCCTCCATCTCTCTGCATCTTTGACACACACACAGGCTGTTCACATATCCATGTTTACTGTTCTAAACAGCAGCTGGTGGGTAGGTATCTCCAAAAAAATATACCCAGGTGGACAGAAAGTGATGTGTGGGTTGTTAGCATGCTCTAAACACATCAATAAAAACATGTAACAATAGATATCAAACTAGTATCGAAAAATAAAACCGCACTACTGTAGCACATAAATTTCCCCAAACATGAAATAAAACAATTCTTAAGCCTATAATTAGCACAACAAAGTTCCCACTAAAAGGATATAACTCCGCAACAAACAGAAAGGAAAATGGATTATATTTTAAAAATGTGAGAAGGGCTCAATTTCAGGGTTGCATGACAACATGTAAATGCAAAACAAGTATAAGATCAGCTATCCTACAAGGATGCGTGTTGACCTTTTTACGGGAGGAAGTGAAGGCTAAAGAGACTTAATCAAATGGAACCCTCCCCGCCACAGCGTGCTTTGACAGGAGCTGTGCATGAGCAGTGAACCAAACTATGAAACCTACTAAATGATTAATAATAGCCCGTAGCTTCATGCGTGATGAGACAAGAGGGAATGGTTATTGGCAATTCCTCTCCTGTCTTTTTCACACTCACACACAAAAACAAAGACCTTTGGACCACCACATCTTGCGCCACCCGCAGTGTGTGAGCTTGTGTTAGTTGCCAGTGGCCGAGCCAGATCCCCCCCCCCCCCCCCCCCCACAAAAACTCAAAGCGCTTCTGGCCACAGCACATCTGCTCATCCTACCCCTGAGAATCATCTGTTGCTCGTGTGCAATTAGGAATCAGAGATTTCAGTTCAGAATGCCACATGAATCCAGCCCTGTGTTTTGATCAGCGCGGAGAGAAAGTGTTAGAGGTGCGAGTGTGTGGGTGCGTAATAGCATTGTACACTTTTCCACAGCCGTAAATACCCCTCACAATAAATATGGATTTGCCATGATGCCCCCTTGTATAATTTTTCAGCCCTGCACTGAAATGTGAGTACTACTGTGTCAAGCATAAACTTGCTTGCTTGTGCAACACAATCCATCCTCTTGTCATGCCGCACTACATCCCTGCATCCATCATATGATATTATGCACACAAGGTCATTGAGTAATGAAGGGATCTTTTAACTGCTAAAATATCCCGGACTCAGGGAGCACAGGCCTGTAAACTTTGCTCGCAATCGTGTGCGAGTGTGTTTATGGTGTGTACATACAATAGTGCATCCGTAGATGTGTGCATATGTGTTTCTCTGTGCTGCTTTGTACCTTTTATGCTGCCAGACAAAGAGCATTTTCATTCCGCTCAGAGAGCAAAAGGCCTCAGGGAAATCAAAGTAAGCATTTCCTTCATTCTAAAGCACCACCTTTAATAGGTACAACGCCACCCAACCATTCAGCCATGTCCTTTGGACTGTGAACACATATCATGGCCTAAACTGCCTATCGCATCCTAAAGATACTTGTGGAATTTATTTCATTTATCCCAATCATTATTCTCTGACATGATATTTAAAAGCTTAGGAAGTTTTCTTTTGTTATCCTTAACATATATATACTATGTTATGTAAATTCTAAACTGTAGTCATATACCTCTTCATTGTTTGTGTTTTTATTACGTTACAGGGTGTCAGTTTGTTTACAACCATTGTGTAAATCCGAAATACGCTCCTGTAGTAGCGACTGTCAGCGTTTTATGTTTCATGAATCATTATATACATAATGTGCTTAGTGAGTAATACCTACCAGAGCCGCTAAGTAGCAAGTTGATTTACTACAGTACCTTTTAAGGACAGGTTAGCCAACTTTAAAAAATGAACAGACCCACTTGCTACACTCATTGCACTCCCTTGTCCCGGGGGAGCTCTGCATGGTGTGTCGCTTTGTAAAAGAGCGCATTAATAAGGAAAGAGCTTGTTCCTTCGTGTCGTATAAGTGTTTCTGGAGGGCATCCACCATGTCCTCCATGCTCTTTGGGGTTGGGTGTAGGGATAGTGATAGGATATACGTCCCATCTCTTAATGGATACTCCACGCATCAGGACACGCGTATATGTGTCCCTTTTTTTATTTCTGTTGGCTGATGTTTAACATGGGAAAAAACATACAATTGAATGATATTAGCAACATTTTGGAATATGCAAATTAGCAGATGAATGAATACATCTGCAAATATAGTGTTGTTAGAAACATGGTTTGACATGATGATATCATATCTTATCAGCATAATTAGAATCAAATCAAATCAAATCAAGGTTTATTTATAAAGCACATTTAAAAGCGATTTTTGGTCGAGCCAAAGTGCTGTACATGCAAATAATAAATAACACGTTACTATCGCAAAACAGAAGACAATAAATTACAACAGCAAATATAAAATCAAACACAGGGAAATGTCAGGAGTCGTGCTCCGCTCTGACTAGAAGGCCAGGGAGAAGTGAGTTTTGAGCCTGGTCTTGGGCACTACCAGCAGCAGCTGGTCAGCAGACCTTAAAGCTCTGGCTGGGGTGTAGCGATGGAGGAGTTCGGCTATATAGGCCGGAGCCAGCCCATTTAGGGCTTTGAAAACAAATAAAAGAATTTTAAAATCAATTCGGAACCGAATTGGAAGCCAGTGCAGTGAGGCCAGAATTGGGGTGATGTGGTCACGCTTTTTATGGCCAGTCAGAAGACGTGCAGCTGCGTTCTGCACAAGCTGCAGGCGTTTAATTGAGGCCTGGTCCATACCCACATACAGAGCGTTGCAGTAATCCAGTCTTGAGGTTACAAACGCGTTAATGACCCTTTCTAGGTCTTTAAAAGATAAATACGATTTGGTTTTGGCCAATAGTCTTATTTTAAAAAAGCAGGATTTGACTACGGTGCTGACCTGCTTATCAAATTTAAAAGTGCTACTGAAGGTCACTCCAAGGTTCATGACAGAGGGGAGGACGTTCTCACCGAGAGAGCCCAGAACATCAACCGGAGAGGCCGGAGGCTGGGGTCCAAAAAAGATGACCTCAGTCTTGCTCTCGTTGAGGTTGAGGAAATTTTGGCTCAGCCAGGATTTGATCTCTGTAAAAGCAGTCCATCAACTGCTGTAGCGAGTGTCCGACACTTGCTTCGAGAGGCAGATAGATCTGTACATCGTCGGCGTAGCAGTGGAAGGGAATGTTGTGTTTAGTGAGAATTGAACCTAGGGGCAGTATGTACAGTAAAAAGAGGATGGGGCCCAGGATAGAGCCTTGGGGAACCCCACAGGTAAGAGGGGCTTTGGCAGAGGAGAAGGCACCTAGCTGCACTGAGAAGCTACGGTCTGTCAGGTAGGACCTGAACCATGCAAAGGCAGAGCCTGTGATGCCTGCGGACTGTTCAAGCCGTGACAACAGGATGCTATGGTCCACAGTGTCAAAGGCCGCTGTCAGGTCTAACAGCACCAGGACAGCTGGGCTACCTGAGTCGGCGGCTAGGAGCAGATCATTAAAAACTCTTAAAAGGGCTGTTTCAGTACTGTGCATAGGTTTGAAGCCAGACTGAAACTTTTCATGGATGCCATGCGTGGTTAAGAACGACTGTAGCTGGACATAGACTACTCGCTCCAGGGCTTTAGATAAAAAAGGTAGCTGGGAGATGGGCCTAAAATTTGCGAGAATGGAGGGGTCGAGATTTTTCTTTTTAAGTAGTGGCTTGACCACGGCATGTTTGAAGGCAGCTGGGACACATCCTGAGCTAAGAGAGGTGTTTATAAGTAATAAAATACTTGCTCCAACTGATTCGAAAATCTCTGAGAAGGCGAGAGGGAATGCATTGATTGCATTGTTTGTAAAAAAAACTGACAACAAATCGGAATTAGTTATAAAGGGGAATGAAGGTCTACCATGTATTTGGGAATCCATCCAATATCTGCTCCAGCTATTTCACTAAAAACACACGTGTCTTGTGAGGGCTTTTAGAAAAGTCTGAATATTTCCAAAGTGAGGCTGATTCATCTGTTTTGGAACATACATATCAGAACCAAATTTGATCACAATCCATCCAATACTTGGTTGAATATTACAGTCTGGACAACAGAGCTGGATCAGTCAACCAACCCAGAAACCACCATTACACTGGTAGTCTGGCTAATACAATTACATATAAGCCAATTTGAAATACATTTGTTCCAAGAAAGACTGGGTTTTACATATTTGCATGACTGGCAGTCTTGGTACTGTTAGCCATAATCGTATTTCTTCATTATTGTCCCTTTTTTGTCTTTTTAAAATGGAAACCAACATTTGTCCTTGCAATATTTCAAACAACAGAATAAAATAGTAGGGAGGACATTTTAACACATTGTAAAATATACAAAATGGCCAACCATGCTCTATCTGGCTTTTGTTGGAACCAAAACGGTCTTTAGGGACAGTTTCTCCCACCAGAAGATATTATCTGATACTCTTTCTGTCAATAGTAGGATTTAAATCCTCTAAGCCAATTTATCTTGCCTGATTTAGTACACCAATACTAATCTAGTGAGCAGCAGTTCAACAAAGATGCCTTGTCTTTAGCGCAGGTAGAACCAATTTATTCTCTTTCTTTCATTGAGGTTAATAGTGTCCAGACACAGCAGCCATTAAATTAATTAAAACAAAAATAGAGTTCCCACATAACAGTGATGGATGAGGCTTTAGCAGAGATATTTACAGGTAACTTAATTACATTCACCAAATAAAACACATCTAGGTCACAAAGAGGAGAATTCTAAATAGGCAATTAAGCCAGTGGTAAGAGCCTTAATAAGGCAAGCAAAGTACATAAAATGAGGGGAAGTAAGTGAGTGTCAGTGCAAACGACTTTGCCTAACACTATTCATCATGGAACTAAGTGGTAAGATGGTGTCGGGCTTCTAAATTCTAACAGCATTAATCCCAGATAGCAGGGCTCATACCAGCCAGTATCAATAATGGCAATAATAACTCATCCATCTGGAAGTCATCCAAACCCTGACTGGTTAATTATGCTTGCCTCATGAATATGCCTTCCGGTTTTAACAGTAGGAGAAGAAGAAGAACGTGGCAGGGGGGGGTAGAGAGGGATGAAGGGAGGGAACAATGGAGCAGTCTCACATCTAAATAGCCTTTGTTTGCCGGTTCAGAGGCATCTGCCTGTTATGTGCTCTTGATCATAGTGACACCGGCTTCAGGGAGTGTGCCTTATCCCAGCTGGTGGACGTCAGGGGACCTTGAGCATCTGCAAACATGACAATAAGTCATTTATTAGACAGCAACCTTGACTGGCTTATTGTCCCCAAACTTGAAATTGTCATTTCTGAAAAGAATATAGTTTGATCTCTTTGATATGACATGAATGTATTTCAGCGTAGTGGGTGAAGGACAGAGTGAGGCCTGATCGTCTCTATTACTAGGTTGACTGCATATGTGAAAACTGCTTTTCATACATATGTCAATCCAAATGGATGTTTTAGCTGATGGAAAGAATGTTCTATTTTGTAAATAAATTAGATATATGACCACTATCTAGTGCTGGATAATAATGAAATACATTTATGTACACTTGTTGATGTTATTGTATTTCAATTTATTACTTCATTTTACTTTATTTTGTAAACTTTACATTATTAGAAAAAAAAACTCTCCAACAATTTATAAAAAAAGCTAGCTCCACCTTGAGTAATTGCAACAATAAAATACTCCTCATGTGGTCCAAATAATGGTCTGAAAGAGGCTGTTTACTGGCTGTTTGCTATAGCGTTTTGCTTTGATTCAACTTTGAATTCAGGACATTTACTTGGAGCTGAGTATTTGTATCTAGTGGTGTTTTTACTGTTAAAGTAAAAATATATGAGTCAGTTTTTCCGCCAGACCAGGGCTGAGAGGGCGTCCACCCCAAGAGCGCGCGCGGGGGGGGGGGGGGGGTGTGACGTCACGTCACGTCATGTCACGTGACTTGAATTTTGAATTGAGCCGATACTATCTCTTTACGTATTAGTGAGCCGGATCATTTGGCTCGGCTCACTAAGAAGAGCCGGCTCTTTCTGCTCCTAAACAGCTCTTCATTTTACCACAGTGTACCACGGAGCCTCAGTTTCGCCGCTGCGAGGCTCCGGCGCTCGCAGTTCACGCGCGTGCTCCACTTGCACCCCCCGTCAAGACTCGCCGGCAGTACACTTTCCGTCACAGGAACACGCTTTGCTGGCGGCGAAAATAATCCCACCAGACTCCTTTGCCCCTCCAACAGAGGGATGTCCTTGTCCTTTTCCTTTTCGTCATTTCAAGCGATAAAAACTCGATCTTCTCTCGAATTATTTATTTTTTGGACGCCCTCGGCTCGGGTTCAGGGTGTCCCGAGCTGAATAAGGGCGTCAAATGACGGCAAGACGCCCCCCTGGCGGAAACGCTGATATGAGTCTTGTTCCACCACTGGCATTGTCCAAAAACGGACCCCCTACAAACTCAGAAATATAGACTTTGTGGGATGAAATGTCACACTACAACTGGCATGCTCACATTCTCAGCGGACAGAATTGACGCAGCCTTTTGTGCCTTTATTTTATTTCACAGACATAAGCCCAGCTGGCAGAACCTGGCTAACCTCCACAAAAAGTTTTCTGTGAGAGAACTCACTACCCTAACCCAATTCTATCCTTTAAGATGAGTATACCCTTACCTTAATCCCCTGTTGGAATTGCAAAAGGTTTCTGTTCCAGAAGTTTCATCCCTAAGGATTGGATCCTTAAATGTTGAACCAAGCACAGAATAAATTAGAGACGGACGTCCTCGTTAATTTAAAACAAGACATACTTTAGGACTTAGAGGCAACCAGCTACCTGGGGTACAAGGGGCAAACCGTGTCTGTTTTCTACTTAACATTGATGAATTAACATGTGTTTAAGTCTCACAAACATTGTACAAGGCCCCCTTTCCCCTTGAACCATGACTCCACTTGCCCCTTTATGCTTTACTTATTATATATTATCTTCACTATGACTGACACGGTCGCTGTTTCGGTTGAAGGAACAATGATAACCGCGGCTCTGCACTACAACTAACCTTTTGTAAAGGTCAGGTAAAATAATGAAAGAGTTTCAACCATGACTTAATGGAAATTGCTATAAGGATCATGTTGGCAAGGTGCAAGAATGTTGTCATTAACCCCTGCCTTTGTCTTATGCTCCCTCTCTCGTAGTGTTCTTAGCACTTGGCAGAGATGTTTGCTCACTTGGCCCCACTAATCAGTTAGCTTGTTGATGGCCTTTCATTAACTCTAAAACTCTAATAAATTGGGTAAATGCAGCACATTTTCTTTGGTAATGTGTCTTGCTGATGTCACATACTTATTTGTTGCAGGATGAAACCAAGACAGAGGGAAAATACAATTGTACTGGTAAAATGTTGGAATTTCAAGCACAATGAACTATACCAAAGTGTACTTCTGGTTTATTTCACAACATATCCTCAGCAAAAAAATGCATTCACCAATTCAAAATACAAGGTCAGTCACTCCAGTTGGAGAAGGTCAGCACTATTTGGTACACATCTGAATATCTCGTAATTATTGGCACTGTCCAAACTTGGCCATCATTATCCTCTGCTAATTCCATTATATTGGAACATTTATAACACTGTTGTACGTCTGGAGACTTGTGAAGAAGACTATGATTTTGACACTATAGTTGGAAGCAGTAATTTCATTGACACACAACGAAAGGTCATTCAGAATGGAGATCAAATATTTGATTATTATAGTGCCCAGCTTATATGAGGGATGCCTGATATATATGCTCTAGTATTAACAGTGTTGATACAATCATATTTACATACCTTTAATATGTTGACATTAGTGTTGTCACCTGTCAAGGCAATAACATTCATAGTTGATCTTGATATGGCTCAGCTGTTGAGATTTTCATGTAGCCAACATTAAAGTGAACTGTTTTGACACTTTCATATGTTGAAATGACACACAAGCTAATTTTATTTCAATTATACATATCTCTCAGATGCAGGAATCATCTTATAGCGTGGAATCTGTGAATATCTCAAAGTGATACCTTCTGGTTTTTGCGTGGTTTCTTTTCTAGACATTTGCATTTAGCAGGATATTTGTTTTGATACCTTCAATTTCTCAGTTTTTTAGCCTGCTGAATTATTCAATTGCGAAAAACGAAAATAAATCCCTGTCACAAAAACATTATCAGAGAAGCTCTACCTCTTGCACACTGGTCTGAAATGTTATTTTAGTGAGTGATGAATACATTTTTCTGTTTGTCATTTAACAAATATGAGCCAAATGCAACAAATGTCAGGGTAGTGTAATGCTAATTACCTTTATGTTGAGTTTTGTGGAACCTTGCATGGACTCAAATATGTCTGCAACCATTCACTCACACACACACACACACACACACGCACACACACACACACACACACACACACACACACACACACACATACTACACACAATACAACCACTCTACCTCAATACTTCAAAAGACCCATCTGATACAATAAAGAAGAAGACGGCAGAGAAAATGTAATCGGCAGCGCCAGATTGGGTCCAAAGAATTCCTGATCTGTTTTTTGTCCTCGACTGCATTACATTTTGTCAGGTGGACAAAGTTGTCAATCAAGCTGGCAAACCTATTTTAGGTTGTCAATAGGACAGAGGAGAGAGTGTTCATTCTTTCAATAGAGGGTTAGAGATTAAAGTAGGCCAAGCAGAGAAGAGGTAATTTTCTGGGGTGATGTATTGACACTAAGACTCGATCATCTCCCACATTGTATTTCATATCTGCTCGCTGAGACCACCAGACCATGGAGAGAAATACGGCTGCCATCCAGCATATGGTCTTTTTTATAGTCATTTGTGTTTGACTTTTATTGTCCAACCTCTTTTCTTTTCATGATGATTTGATGGAGTGCACCTATCTGTCTTATAATTACCATTTGTCATATCTGTATGACACATATTATCACCAACATTGACATTACTGGCTTTTTTTAAATATTAGGGCTTTTGAGGGTGGGTCTAATTAATTAAAGTTGTATTTGCACTGGTTTTATGTTGGCTTTGATTTAAATAAACAATGCTAGTGTGGCAGCTCCACTCAATCAACTGGATGTGACACTTGGCTAGAGATCCGTGAGGAGATGTGACGTGTGATGTGTGCTCGCTAACATGGCGAGGCACTCCAGGAAGTTGTTAGTGAGACTCGGAGGGATTTGCAAATAAACTCTGATTAAGTGCAAACACATTTCGTAGACTGCCATCAAATTAAGGTCTATTATACATCGATTTTAGTGCCATGCAAAACTCTTCTCAGTTCCTTTAAATCTAAGTTTATGTTTGACTTAGTAAGCAGAAATACGGCCTGCAGACAAATAATTAGAAAGTGGCCATTATAAGTGGGAGAAGTGCCAAGAGACAAGATTGCATAAAACCCCTCTTAGCGTGGTCAAAGACATTTGCTGCACAAGGGGTTAAGAGGGGTAAAACCATGTTAAGTATTCATGTCATGAATATTCAATCAAAACCGTCCCGAGACTACACTGATCACAAGCCTTTCAATAACCAAAATTGCAAGCCGAGCATGTTGAGTCAAAAGGTTCTTCCATCTATTATGCTACCGATAGGTGAACAAAAGTATCAGTACTGTACTATATTACTGTCTCTGTGTGCTACAATTTAATGATCATGTCAGCAGTTCTGTTCAAAGGCCTCACTTCTGATCAGATAAGCCTCTCGTTTCCTCTCCTTATTTGAATTCCCTTGAACTAGAAAATGGATCTTTCCCCCTTTCTTTTGAGGAAGTGAAACAGGATCCAAGAAGCGCTTTCGGAAAGGAATTCTGATTAACGGCATAAAAGAATATTCTGTTCCACTGGAAATTACATGGCTAAGGATATTTCGTGGTGGAGCAGGAAGGGGTGTGCGCCAATAGTCATTCAAATAAAACCGTGATAGTGTTTGCTCTCCCCTGGATGTGTCGTACAGGGTGATGATAAGGATAATGATAACATCAAAGTGTGATCAATTCAATAGACTATGGGGTAGAAAACAGCTCAGAGCAATAAAGTTCAAGGAAAGAGTTGAATCAAACGAGAGGGCTCAATAAGCAAAGTCAGCAAAATGGCATCTTGTAAAAAAAAATGTTGCTAGTTTGATCAGTTACACATTTAATAGCCACTTTATCTTTCTTTGCGTCTTTTTTGTTGGCTATGACCTTGAATGTTTGCCCATTAAACTACCAACACTTTGACAAGTATCCCAGTCAGCCTCAGGGAGCCAATGCACAAAGATAATAAATCAATTGTTGCCTTTATCCATGATCCAAAGGCATGATAACTCTGGATTGAGCCTGTTTGCCTGAGAAACTCCTAAACCTCCGGGGAGAGTCTGTAGGCTATAGCAGAAGGGCAAATTGATGTACAAAGAGGTCACTGTCTATTTTCCCGCTAGGCGCTTCCTGTTTAGACTAGACACTATTGAACATGTCCACAAATAACTGCTTTTGAAAAGGCTTTATGATGGTACAGTTTACCAGAAATGCAGTTTTAATTTAATCAACATAATATGAAAATGTTTTATGGAAATAAAAGATTTATTGAACTGAATGACAGTGTTTTCCTATGGCTGTAGACTCGTGGCAATTATTTTATGTATAGTCTCTGTGAAAAATGTTTTTAATTCTGTTTTTTTGTTTTTTTTTCAAAGCAATTGCCGCCCTAGTATCGGCAGTAGAGTAGTATAGTCCATTAAAATCAAAACCCATGCATCATATTACTATGTTACTGTCACCAGTAGCACATTACATGGGGCATGTGTTCCTACGAACAGAAGTAATAACTGTGATTTAATATCTAGTAAAAATGACAGGTATACAGTTCGGTAAAGACATTATGATTTGTAGTTTTTACCCCTGACTGATCTTGGTTTAGAGACTTAATGAGTATGATTTTATCTAGAAAAAGTCTAACTGCTTCTCTGAGAGAATTCATATTATTTTACAGATCCACTTCTGTGATCAGAGCCTCTCCTACAAGCTTTGCCCCATTAATAACTTGAAACACTGCTACAAATCTCCTGTCCAACGCCATACAGTGCACACATGTTTCATTTAATACATTTTAATTTCCCGTCATCATTAAACATCCCATCTTCCCTTCTTGCACACATGCAGTATTGAAACATACAATCCCAGTGGCACGAGGCCTCATCATTAAAGCAGGACAATTACAGATTCAACTATCTTCTGTTGCTAATGCACAACTGACATTGCTAAACATTCTGATTTACATTCTGGTTTGTGCATTTTTTATGTTCATGTAATGCTTACACTCATCATGTAAGGGATATTAGTGTCTATTTCACTGAAGCCCATAAAAGCTGACATTATGAGATGTAGCGTCTGTGAGGAGAATAGCAATTGTGGTGCCGTCATTTATCCCGATGCTGCGTTTAAACATATGGTGCCGCGTTGGAATTGTCTGAAACTTCAGCATTTTCAGGAGGAGTCAATCAAGTTGTGTCAATCAATTATGAACAGCTCTGGTGATTACGTTTGAGTGTTCTTTTCATGCAGAGCATACATAAGTGAGGCACTGCAGTGCAAATCTGCATTTGGCTGCTAAGGAGTAACAGTTCTTCTTCTGGTTTTGTACAACCTGCATTAATTGAATTGATGTACCTCTTACTGGTGATTCAACACATATGCAAGGTTATACTTTTGTCGTGTTTTGGATAGAAGCGTTAATACTGAATGCATGTGTGTGTGGTTTCAGATTCCATTGAGAACATTTATCCCTGTTTCAAGGCTTTTAAGATAAGCAAGCTAAATATTACAGTTTTATAAAATGGTACAAAGCGATTCTGACACATTGTACATCTCTCACTTAATCCACTTTGTAACATTTTCACTTCATATGCAACTATGTTTGTATCAGATTTGAATTGTGGTTTCGCTCAATATGGACAAAACATCAAGGGATGTATTGATGGTATAGTACTGAAATACATTCATACCACACAGTCGGGAAAAACAAAATTGGTTCGCAACACTATCAATAAATATAACATTTTAAATTGTCAATGCCTTTATTATTATGTATTACAAGTATGTAAATGTTGTTAAATTAAGTGCCAGAAACCCCAGTGCAATCAAACAAGAAAAGGATGATAAACAATCCAACCACCACACACATAATAAAGGTATTTAATATGTGAATCTTCATATACATTGGAATGCAAGTTTCATGCATTATTATTATCATATCACATTCATCATTAAACTTTACTTATGCTGAGAACACAATGAATGAGTTTCATGTAGATGCCACATACAAAAGCTGCTAATTTGCCATATTAGCATCTTTTTGTATTCCCACTGAAGCAAGAATGACATATGAATTATGCACAGTGAATGGGGAATACACACATTGTTGTATGAATTATACATGAGTGGCCGTGACCACACAAACATGGAATACAGAAACAGTTCTGTGCGTTGCCCTCACACCAGCAACACACATGTAGAACAGGTAATGTATTAATATAAAACATTTCGAAGTATGAGTGCTAAAAATACATGTTAACCTTCACAAATATCAGTCAATCCTTTAACATTATAGTCAAGGATTTTGTCTACTGGTGAGGTAATCATATCTTTTTAAATATGGAACACATTAAATGACCGCCTTGGAGCCTAATTGTCAGTGTTTATCTAACCTAAAATGTACACATTACACTAATAACTAAGTGATTATATAAGGCAGCACCCGTCACTTTTAATAAACTTGACAGCTTTAAACAACAGCCCCCAGACATCTCAGCTCTATAAGAAGACAAACAACACCCCAATCAACACGGACAGCCCTGGATAACTGTCACTGAATACATCCACACTGTACAGCCTTCTGTGGTGCAGCTAAGTCAGGAGTATAGCTTTGAATCACCTTGATTAGTACCATGGCCATCTGTCACACTGGCAGGCACTTGTGATTTCCAGGTAAGGAGACACTCCAGAGAGGTTTTCTAGCTAGCCTGACATGTGATCCTGCCCACTGACTCTGACCGTCCTGCTGCGCTGGCTGCTGATTTGTGTGGCATGTGGCCTGTGTGTGAAACAAAGCAGCGGAAGTTCATGAAACAAAGTCACCTAGCAGATATGCCCCCTTACTTTTTCAGCAAAATAAGAAATGCACATTTGAATTCATAGCAGTCAGTCTGTGCTTTTATCTGACAGGCTATACAATGGATTAAGTAATTACGGCAAAACTGCACGATCTGCACTTTTCTAGTAATGTTGATTTTATTCTTATAGCCCCAAATGAGAGATTTTCCTCAAGGTGATTTATAATCTTTACCAAGGGATGTGCAAAAATGATGGAAATAATCTCTTTACTGAACTCTTCTTAGCATCCGGTACGACCTCGGCCAGCCTGTCAAATGCAGGCAGAGCTAATAATGAATGAGCTGGAATCAGATTATTCCTACTACGCATGAATGCCCTTTACTTATTTGGCAAGGGACACTTCTGTGACACCGTATTAGCGTTTTCATATAATGCATACTCACAAGTGTGATGCTGAATCTGTGAATTATCGTTAGCAGTTAAATGTGTTTGTAAAGAGTTTCAGGAATAAACTCAGGACCTTTTTCATACTTAGATTTATAAACTTGAATGATCCAATTCTGTGAAAAGTCATTGTTCCGGGTATGTTTGTAAAACTTAAAAAATACAACAAAACAAAGAATAACGCATTTCATTTTAACCCCTTCATTATGTGAGACTAAGGGAATGTTAACTTCATTCTTTTAAATCCTCGTTTTTTTTATTGATATGAACATTATGCCTGTATCCAATCACTTTTGTAATTTTCAATCGTCCAAAGTCATCCACCAATTTGAACAAGTATTTTATTAAAAGGCAGAGCATGCGTATCACTTTTATTTCCAGCCTACAGCAGTAAAGCCTGTCTTTTAGTGCAAATATAAAGAGAGTGTGAATGTCAATAATAAAACAAAGAGCCTGGGTAAAAATAGATTCTGAGACTCAGCCAAGTCACGTGACGAGATGTTCTGCCCAACTAGAGCACTGACCATCCTCCTAGCTTTAAAACTGATCACTGGCTGAGTGGAAATTAAATGTTCCCCTACAATAGTTTACTGCATGAGTAGTCAGATGTCACAAGATTACAACTGCCGGGTTCAGCTGGCCTGCTCCACTCTGCGTGGGCGTGAACACGGCCATAACTCGATAAAGACAGGTTTATTGGGCTCGTATGACCCGGCCCTCCTGAAGGAACGACGTCAAAGCTATAGACAAATCCATTTAAAGCAATGCATCTTGATTTGGCTCTTCTCTTTGAGAGGTGTGGGAGCAATGTGTGTCCTCACTTCGCCCACAGAGGGGTCTTTGCTTTATATGGTTTAGACACATCTGAGAAAGGGCAGGGCAGCCCGCAATATAGGCTATAAATCAAAGGGGGAGCTACTGATATTATTTTTTATTAATACCACAGTATGCAAATGAAAGAAAGAAAGAACACTTTCCTGCTCTTATAATAACTTTTGTTCTTCAAAACTACATTCATCTTATTTCCCCTTGCCCTACACATAGTGAGTGTGTGGATATGTGTGTGGAGTAGAGATGGTAGGTGGGTTTAAGGACATTTCTTTGAAAATTGCTTTTTAGGTGTCTCTACAATTTGTGCGAGCAGGTCAGTTCAGCGTGAAGGCGATTAAACGTGTTATGCTTTAATATATCAGCAAGATAAATACCATTGATTACAAAAAAATCCTAAGTAAGATTTTTTTCCTTCCTATCTTAAAAAGGATTTTTTGTATGCAAATACAAACTGTGAAAACAATCAATAATATCTTTAATCAGTCAAAAAACGGGGGTAATTACTCCTAAAAATAAATATGATTATGCTTAATTGCAGCCAAAACCTTTGAATTGAATCCATGTTTTTGGTTGGCGTCCATTCAGAAACCAGATGGAGACAAGTGGAGCTCAGTGAAGTATATCTCATTGTGCATTAGATCAGGTGCATGTGTTCAGTATTTGGCATGTGCAGGTAAAGGCATTTTGTGGATCATTTTAATACTTCCTTTTTGAACCACCTTTCCTCACCCTATATCATTAACATGTGTGAGTCTGAAAGGAACCCCACAGAGATGATCCCTGAATACTGAATCTACCTTCATTCTCATGTCCAATTTCCTCTATAATTTTTGTTTGCGCTTTACAACATTCCACAGTGTGTGACGCTAAGCCTAATGTTGTTTGAATGCAAGGTAATAGCACTTTGTCACGGCAGCATCATACAATCAAGTCATCTATTGGAGGGGAGGTTCTGTATACAATCTAAAGAGATATACAGCGATGCAATCAAGTGATCACTTGTCAACACTTTCAAAGCTATCAGAACACACACCCAAAACACACACCTAACAAATACTTGGATGTTGTTGATCACCGGTGTATGTGTACAGGGTTTTTTTGCATGTGGTTGCTAAGCTGTATGCTCAATTGGAAGCAGGTGCAGCGTAAAGACCTAATCACATTTGCGGCTCATTACCCAGTGACTGTGTGCACATATTTGCCTCTCTGTGTCCTTATTAATCAAGCACAGACAACCCTAAGTGCTCCTCTCCACTTTTCCACATGACTTGCTACAAGCAACAGTAGAGCACAACAACCTGATGAGACCACCTGCTGCTGTCTGCTTTTCAACACCTGCAATGCAAACGCTAATCATTTCTCACTTGACCTCTAACCGCTCGCCAATTGAAAGAGCTTCAGTTTGTAGACCACTCCATTGTTGTTATCCATGGGTTATAGTGCTCATCTGCAGAATGTTTTTCTATGCATTTTATGTAGAACAGAAACAAAATGCTTATGATTATTTAAGTAATTTATAATAGAACTCTCAATAGACACATCATAAACCCAAATAATTGTTGCCATACTTGTATTAATGTTATAATGTTAGTGAAGGAAAACTTATTTGTATTCTCTTGTGATATGTATTAATGTCTCCATGTATACTTTCTTGTGCTCGTATATTAATGACATTTCATTAAAGAAGTTCCATTCAGAAGGGAGGTAACATAAAAACAACATCTGCAATAACAGGGAATAAAGGCTGAACATTAATTAAATTAATCATTAAAAACCGTTTAACTTCCAGGAGTCTAATTTGGATATATTTTTAAATATGTTTCAAAAGAGTTAGGCATCACTTAAAAATGTTGGCCATTTCAAAAACATGTCAAAGTGCACTACATGTTGAACAAGGACATTTTAAAATAAAGATGCTATATAAAATATTAAAATGGCTTCAGATGTGATTTTGAGAGGGAAATGATTTGATTGTTCATGGATCTCATTTTTAGGCAGAACATGCTTTGATGTTAGATGAGAGTACACCAATTCCAAATATTTTCAGTCGGCAGTATTTCCTTGAAATGATTATATTCCCCAAATTGTTGAGTTCAATTACACAGACATGGCAACACTTTTTAAGCAGAGCAATTCAGGTGACATCACAAATGAAATTGTCTCCTGTGATTTATAACTATGTATACGCAGAGATGAAAAGGGAATCATTGCAGTGGTGTGTTGTAAAATAACAGATACAAATAGTCTTGAGGCTGTAATACATTATGAAAATGTGGACGAACATATTTCCTTGATGCACTTGTCTTGTTTGCAGGGATATGTGTAGTCCTATTGGGGTTTGTTTCCATTGTTCCTCTGTGTTATCTTGTTATGCTGTGCGTGTTCCCTGTGTCTCCAAAGGACCTCGGTCCCCTTTCAGTGTGGCCCCAGAGACACATACGGCACCATCTAAAGTACTGTAAGTGGGACACGGAGCCTCACAGTCCCAATAAAGGAAGTTGAAAAAACAATAGAATAATAGGCTTTAACCCTGTGATGAATATTGTCTTGTATCTTCATGGCTTAGTGTCCAAACAGCATCCATTCCAGTGAGACCATTGCATAGAAAGGTCTCTCCTGAGGGTTCTTTGTGTCTACCTGATTTCCTTTCTTCCCCGTTCACACAATGTCCACAAATCCTGAGCTGTGTTATGAGTCACTATGAATCATTTTTGGTATCAGAAAAATACCATTATTGTATAAAACAGCACTCCACACATGGTGTGGTTAAGGGATTCTCAAATCCTGCTGTTCATTGTGCTCACTTTGTTGAGCACTACTTAACCTTCAGTAGAATGTAGTTCCCATGTTTTAATGTGAGTTATAACTGAGATAGTTTTAACTAAAGGAACCAGTGTGTAGGATTGTTGGGGATATTCAGCAAAAAATGATGAAGAATTGTGAGGTTTTTCCAAGTTAGAAGCATCCCTTCATATTAACATTAGTCCGCCATGTTTCATCAAACCAAACAGTTACTTAAGAGGGCAATTTCCTTTGCAATCTGACATTTGGTGGCCTTACTGCACCTCAAGGCTGTTCACTGAGTATTTACAACAATTATCTTAAAACTGAAACCATTATATCCTCATAGCTTCAAATCAAAAACTGTGCTTTTATTTCAAACTCCTGTTATGTTGCCCCAATTGGTTTTGGTTTCGCAAGATGTAGTAGATCAATAGATATATAACATGTGTAATTATAGCATTACTTAAAAGTTTGAATTCGTAAAGCTGATCGTAAAATGTAAAGGAATTATTTTAGTTATATGTAAATAAAGCGTACATATGTATGATAGATCAATTGGTGACAACAATGTTGACATGTACAGCGCAGCAATATAGACAATACAGTACAATTGTAAATGAGAAATTGGTCCATTATGACCTTGGAAAAACATACTTTCAAAGACACAATCCTTTATTGTTTACATGATATTTTAAATCCTTAGTTGTATTGTGTCGACACAAGTCAGTGTATAGCCCCAACATGGACCACAATGGGAATATAAAGTAGATGGGATCTGTTCTCCAAACTCAATTTGGTTTAAAGCATTAGCATTTACTTTAGTCTGGAAGCTATACATGCATTACATTACATTACATGTTACTTGTTAGATGCTTTTATCCAAAGCGACTTACATGCTCAATACTGTGTGCAATCCCCACAGGAGCAATTTGAGGTGAAGTGTCTTGCCCAGGGACACAACGACATGCTGACTGCAGGGGGGTTTGAACCTGTAACCCCCAGATCCGAACACCTACGGACAACCCACTACGCCACACGCCTCCCTATGCGGACTCAGCAAGTATTCCACCGAACAGAGATTAATAGTCTTGGGTAAACTTAGTATCCTTGATTTTTTATTTATTTTTTTTATTTGCATGGGAGCAGTCCAATTTGCGCACAAGCTATACGGTATTTGGAGTCAGCGTGAGCTTTGACTGGTGTGTGAATTGGCGCTGAGAAACCTTGGGGAGGCACTCTTCCACGCTGTCAGTCCCTGAGTCTCTATCAGGATTCATTCTTATTCAAATTGCACCTCGGCAGCTCATAAACATAGCATTAGATTATGGAAATGAGAGGTCTGCATCTATTCCGGTTTAATTCCTTTTGGGAGACATTTAATTTAAACAAATAAATAAATAACAGTGCAGCATCAGGTGTTTATGAAGGTATTGTGTACATTTAGCCAGGCAAACTGAATAATAATCACTCCATTTGACTAGGTGCGTTCAATCACCCGTCACTGAACACTTCATTAAGGCTTTAATGGTCTTTTAAATATAGGACACTTGACTTAAGACAGATGTCAGGGGAATTTGCTGCTTGTCATTCAGAGTACGGTGTACAAGGCCTAAAAACTGTCTGTAATCTGCAGGTAGTGCGTGTCTGCATTTTAAAACTAAACAAGTAACCAGTGACGTTATAATTAAAGGCATAATCAAATGAAAAATTAAAAAATGTATAAAGCTCATTGGCTTTTAATTAGTTATCTTGATTATAGGCTTTATCTTAAGTGTCACGTATTTCATATGAAATGTTTCTTGTGGTTGAAAAAAATAATTAAGTCAAATTATTACCATCAATATGTTCAAGTCTCTTTCTTCATTAAAAATATATATTTGGCCATGAACCAAAGCCATATGTCAATTCATCATTGAGTACTGTTCATATGTGATGTGTTGTCAAGGGAAACTTTTTTTTTTCAAAAAACTGTAGTTGAAAATGTGTTTGGATTTTACAGAGTCGTGCTATTTCCTCAAAGCAAAAAAACAACTTTTGCCTGCAGCCTTGATGTTTTTGCATGATCATAACAGTGTTTTATAATCTTTGATGTTCACATGACTACCATTGGATATTACAGTCGACCATGGACCATTCCTATCCTCTAGTTGGATGGTCTGCCTTTTCCAAATGCACATCCAACCATTGTCATCTTCTTAATTGTATGGCTATCCTTCATCTTCTCATATGGATCTACGACAAAGTTATTGTCTCTGCTCCTATGGCATATTCCTACTATATGTCACTAAAGCCATGATTGAATTGGAAAAAGTGGCAATTAGGAAAGTTGCTCCCTCTGCTTGTTTCAATTGGGAAAATAGGTCACGCTGTAGTACACATCTTTGTTTCCGTCGTCTATAAAGAAGGATTACTGTGAGAAAAGGAACCAGTGTAACTGAAAGAACATCCTATCTAAATACCACATTAGTATTGAAGCACATTTCCCCAAAACATGTCATTATCTATGTTACCCCTTAAATCCGTTAATATGCTTCTAGAAGCTCATTCTATCCTTTCATATAATTACAGCAGCTCTGTGATGGAAATATGATCCATTGTGATATTAACTATTTAAAAAAATCACAGAATAGGATTAAGGTAATTCTAACAAAATACACACAGCAAATTATGTGAAACCTACAATGTATACCTTTTCTTCTCGTAGTCAGACGTCTTTGTGTATATGTCTGTGTCTCTGCCTTTGCATTATAAACAATCCCCCCCCCCCATATGCTGTTGAGTGTGAAGACTGCCTGTGACGCTCATTATGCACAGCTCATTTAGTGCGTGCACCTTGGGTAATGGGGCTCTGCATGTATGAATGTATGTTTTCTTTGATTTGATTAGGATGCATCATCTTATTTTAGATAATTGTCAACAGTGAAGGACCATTGCAAATTAAATTACTTCTCTTTGCATGAATATTCATGCAGTAAATAATTTAAATTAAATGTCTCTGAAAGTCTACGGCAGGAAAAAAACTGATGCATATCATTCCTTAATTCTAATTAAGAAATACATTCCTGAAATTCTTATTTAAAGAAATGTGATGTTATATTTAAAAGTGTATGGCCTGATGCTGTATCATTTTAATATGAGACTCGCCTGTAAAGGGTCCAGTCTTTCTGAAATATTTACTTTTGGGAAATAAAGTAAGAATGAAACACTCTAATGTGTATCATCCTTCATAAATAATAAAGTGTCTTGGCCTTCTGGCATATGTGTTGTTGCAGCATATTGTTCTTAGATAGGGAGATTTCTCCTAAACTAAAGGAATTCAAGAAAGTTACACTTTTTGGCCAAATAATGCTTTTTGGCATACACCTGTATGTTTTATCTAGGTTTTGTGCATGTAAATGGTCTGCAGCGGCTAAAATCCCAAAGTTACTTGGGGGAAGTTTATTTCCCGTACATTCCCCCACGCTCCGTGAAACAAACACCACTATTGGACTCCTTTGTTTACCGCCGTATCATAGTGACATCACTATGTAGCACTCGCGCTTCTATTGGCTTTGCTCCAACGCAGTTTGCATGATAGGCTAAGGGGCGGGACATCTCTGAGCTAGGTCTTGGTTGACCAATCACAACAGAGCCAGCCAGCTAACCAATCAGAGCAGACTGGGCTCTGGTTTCAGACAGAGAGTGAAAAGAGGTGCTGCAGCACAGGCAGTATGAGAAAAATAAAGAGCTTTTTGAACATTAAAGAATGGAGACATGGCCAGACATGACATTTCTCTAGAAAGAAAACAAGATTGGATGAAAGGATGTATGCATGAAATGTTATGTTAACAAAGTGGTTTTCATTTGTTTTTTTCATTACTTGAGTTATAGAATATTATCTGGATTAAAGATCAACAGGGAATTACAAATCCACAGCATTTACCCAGAAACTGACTTGAGGCAGCAGTCAATCCTTTAAACGTTGGAAGACGTTTATCCTTTTGCTATTCAAAGCATCAGCCTCTGTAGCCACATTGTCTAATTATTCTAATGAATCTAATTATACAGATAAGGACTGAATAAACACATACAGCTTACAAGCAGTTTGTTGTGGCCACAATATATATATTTTTACCCCATAGCTATCTCTGCACTTTGCAGGAAGTCGGAAGAAAATGATTTTGAAGATGTATGAATAAAACATGGCCAATACCTTTGGTGCCTGTTGGTGGTAGTGTCCAGAATATGTGATTGACATTATATTGTGAATCACTCTATCAAACCATGGCTATTTAGTAGAGTACAGCAGTAGAATACAAATGAGATGGGAAGCCATACAATGCTGCACCTTATGAATATTTTTGCGAAATTGTACAAAATTAGATGCAAATAGTGAGAGGGAAATGATGCATTTTAATAAGTTCTACATTCCTGATACATAAACTGGACGGTGGATAAAAAGCCAACTAAACAGAAAGCAACAAAGAATCCAATTAGCGGGAATAATGACAAGAATAAGAAGACTTCATTAAAGTGCAAAATAGCAAGACATGACCCACCCTCCGCTGTAACCACGACCCTGAATGCACCATCATGTTCAGCAATCAGACAACATCATTGAACATTGTTCCCCCATGACGGGATCTACTGTACTCTGCTGTGGTCAGATTAGCATCCGCAGCACTTTGTTTACTCTGCACCCGGGCCTTGTATAAGTGAGCCATCTGTGAACTTCTCAGTGAGTCAGCGAGGAGATCAGAGCCAACTAGACCTCAGCTGTCCACCACTGGCTAGTTTTCAGCTGGATTTCACCTTCTCCTTCCCTCTTTGGACTTATTAGTGTCAAATAGGCCACCTATGTCCAGGTGTGAAGATGTTTGGCCAGGTGGAAGATGTTATACCAATTTGTTGTGATCATAATGTCAGCAGGCTGTACTCCTTGGGAGCTCACTTTCGTCTCAGCAGTGCAAACTAATTATTCATTTACGCTTTAATTCCTCTTCTTTCAAAGATGTATTTGATTAATTAATATCAAGACATGAATGAAACATGTGTTAAGTATTACATGCACATAGTGTAGGCGCTCATTATTAATGATACATATTGTGGTTGATTTAAAGTGAACATTAGACTATTTAGAAATGAGCCTTCTCAATGGCTTTTATGTTTGGGATGACTCTTTCTGCATTGTTCCAGTATCAAAGCTTCGCAAATGACACGCATTGATCTTCAGTACGAAGGCAATTTATCCCAATTTTGTATATGACTCACGCAAGACAAGCTCAGCATCAGAATGCAAGTACTCAAGATGTTCAAACAATACTTGATTAATCCTAATTGCTTTGATCTTTACTTCTGCGTCAATAAAATATATCGTCAGCGGCAGCTCTTCAGCACACAAATGATGTAAGGTAGACTAAACTTGTGTTATGTCATTCTCAAACAAGGTTTAATCATAGCTGTGATGATTCCACATTCACTAGCTTTTGCATTTTCTTGCGTCTTCTTTAGGTCTGTAATGACTGAAGGCTGATGACAGATTACACGTCTGGATAATCAGCCATCAGTTTTACCTCGGCTCACATCTAAAGTATGATTAATGTCCACTGCCAGGACACCCTGTGTGTGTCAATACATGTTGTCACCGAGATTGTTTTGCCAGGTACAACATGTGAATGTGACAGAAGAAACAGCACATGATGTATTTCAAATATTTTCTTGTGATGGAAATACATTTGAAAATAGCTGCCAGACAAGCTGTCAGCTTCAATACATCCTGTTGGGTCTCTGTATTACTGTACCTGAGAGGTTCATTGGGAGAAAAAAACACCTGGCTACGTGTTTGGACTAGTTGTGTGTACTTTCTGATGGCAAAGGACTTTAAGGGCATATTGGTTGTTATGTGGCATGAGAGTATTTTTTTTTACATTTCCCTGAGGGCTTTTATCAAGCCTTCAAGCACTGTTTCTCTTTGCTCCCTGTCATCTCGCAGTGACATTGCTGACACATCGTCCGGCATTACAATTATTTGTCCAGCAGAAAAACTAACAGTGGAATATGACGTCTTTACTCTCGGGATCAATACAACACGGTGCATTTCATTTCAACGTGACGTATGATTAATAAGAAAGACTTGGGCATCAGAGAGATGACACTGGAATTGTTGCAAAAAATATATGTTTGTCTTTTTCCTTGAATGACAAGAACAGATTCAACTTGATAATAAAATGACAAATGTCAGTTATTTGTCTGGCATGTCTTATAGCATTATTTATAGTCTATGCCAACTGGTGTGCATACTTCCCCAACTTCAGAGCAAAATAAATGGGTTTAATATGCAATCATGTCATTCATTAATTGTTCCACTTACATCCTAGTTTTTTTTTTTTTTAAATATTAGCAAGACAATGTGAAATACAGGAAAACCTGTTAATTGAAAATGCTCTTTACTGTATATACAGTTATTGATTATCAGTAACATTTTTGGAATTATTAATATATTATAATCTCAAAAACAGAATTAAACTCAACTCTCAAACGATTAAAACTAATCCAGACTGTTCTTGTGCAAGCATATGCTTGGGACTGTTTTACCACGTCTTTATTTGCAGCAATCACTTACAGATGTTATGTACAGATGTTCCTTGCAGGTTGTTTGACAACATATGGACTTCTGATACAGAAACATAGGAAAGGAAACTAACCTAGTTACGATGGGAAGTTGTGGAACATTACAATAATAACATGACGGTTTAGGGGAAACACAGCTTGATTATGTATGGTAATGTAGGAACAAGCTTATATTAATTACATTGTTTTTGCATGTTCTCCCAGATGTTGTGTGCATGCTTGGAGGGGCTGCAGACTTCCATGACCCTGAGAAGTATAACATAAGTAGACACAACAAATATATATATATTGATTTAAATGTTATTTTCTCTATGCAACAGCTAAAGCCGAATTAAAGTTAAAGTACAATGCAAAAACGAACACTGTCTAAGCCTTGTTTTAATCTCAAATAGTATGCTGATTTATAGATTTCACCAATGAATTAAAATGAAACACTATACAATATAATGTTATATTCATGTAAACAAGGTTTTCTAAGGATACATCTATGTAATATTAAAACATTGGAATAATGTTGGCTGTATTGTGATAAGGATAGGGTTTTCTAGCTAGTAGCTCTTGGTGTTCAAATGTTTTTTGGTTATTCACATTAAATTCATGTCATTTCTGTGTGAGGCGTATGAGTGTCATATAAATTCCCATTATGTTTTGTGCACAGATTGGTTTTGTGCCAGCACGCTAGAATCATGTTGGAAAGACACCCAGGCATAATTGGTGCTGGCTCACTCTCAAAGCCTGCTGGAAGATACCTTGTCATTACATTCCTTTATGAGCATTGCTTTTGCTCTCTCCAACTAAATACATAACTCTCAGTTGCATGATTACACTTTCAAGGTATTTATGTACCCATCCACCCCTCGTTTATTGAAAGCAACAAGTCTACACCCCTTCAGTGGGGTTGTAAAAAGTCCTCCTGGGAAATGAAGCAAGTCACTAATTTACGCATAATTAGACGAGGCAGGTGGAGATAAAGTGGCTCTGGCAAAAACTCGCAAAATGATCATTTCTGACGCTTTAGCAGTGTCTAGGGGTGGATTTTTTCCCCTTCAAACCCACTTTTTCGCCTGAAAATACTTACAGAACAGAGCAGCACATGTAGAATTCCATCAAAAAATGGTAGCTCCATTTTTTTGACAGTGGCCTTGGAAATACAAAACCCTGTGGATGAATGAGTGTTGAGGCGACGGAAGGCTGCACTGTCGCAGCTATGAACTAGAATCCCTCGTTTTTCAGAGAGTTGCCTTGACAAAAGCACACACTGCATCAATGTATCTGTAAATAACACACTAAATCATGATTTCTCTGGGCAAAGTCCAAAGGAAAAATGGTAGGGATCACCATGTTTGTCATTTGATTACACAATGTTACGTACATTTAACCTTTTTTATATCATTATGGATGGAGCCAGTTTGCAGAGTGACTTGAAGGCTTCTGTTTGCCGTGAGAGATCGGCACTCTCTTCTCTTCACTCCGCAAAGCTAACAAGGATTATTTCTCCTCGTGGAGTTTCATGAAGTTTATATTGTCGCACAAATCCTCAGGGCACCGAAATCAGTCAGTGGGCCACATCTTAATCCTTGAGAACATAGGGTACATTAGAATTAGCATTTATATGCTTTGCCTCTGAACATCATTGTGTGTCCAATGGCAGACGGACGCATTGTCCATGCTTGAGCAGGCATCAAAATTTCCAGTGGGGCAGTGACAACCAAAATCCTTTTAATTAGCTGAGCGTAGCCTTTTAAATACTAGCTTGTGTGTCTTTCTGTCATCATCTATAGTGATTAGCATATTAGCAAAATAAAACATCATAAGAATACAGCCCACAGTCCATTACACTGAAGACAGTGAAGACCAGACACATCGATTGTCGCTCTTGTCTGTATCACCCGTGCATTCTGCACTTGCAGCATGTTGTTTGTGTCAAATGGACGCCAGCTGTCATTTATCCATTGCAATGTTGCCGGTTGAACTAAGGTCATTAGGTTTAAGGTAATTTCATACATAATACAAGGCCAATGACATAGCTGCCATCCCACAGAAAGATAGATTCAAGTCAGCTATGCAACATTTTCTTTATTTATATCTCACTATTTCAGTGCAGACGACAAGCCCAACACAAGTAATCAAACTCTGACCTGACGAAAGGTGGCCCGAGGCACAATATGAATGAGGTCTTTTTAAGAGTGTTGTCCATCTTGGGTGCTGGAATTAAATTATAAACCAATAAATGTGCTCAGGGAAAAGATGTGGCAAACTAAAGACTGACTGATTGACATTTGACAATTATTCTTTATTTTAAGCAGTTTGGCTTTAGTGTCTTGTACCTTGAAAGTCATCAAATGTGTGATTATAATATTTAGTTCTGAAAAAACATTTGCGGTTGATTGTGCAATGTGTCGGTAATTACGACCCTATAATAATTAGTGCAATGTTTTCTTGATAAGCACAATATGTGTGTTACTTTCATAATTAAATATTTATTTCAATTAAAAAGCACATTTTGTCTGTAATCTGTAAATTAATTGGCCCATTAACCAAATGTCATAGCACCCAGTTATTACCTTTTTCTACAAAGGTCAAGGAGCATTTCTCTGTATCCTCCACTGTTTGACAGGCAGCCCCTGCTTAATGCATAGTACTCCAAATCATTGCATTGGGTTGAAAAAAAGGGTCATGGTTGTCATGGTGACGAATGCAACCGATGTAGTCAGTATTTCAGGACATGCCTAGACAGCTCTCTGCCACAGTTAGAATGCACAGTACCAAGACACAAATCAGCGATGCCATGCTGATATACACTCTTGGCTAGCACCACAGTCTTTTCAGCCAGTAAATACACCCTGATCCCCAGAAAATCTGTTACTCTTGATGCTGTCACACTCCCTTTTTCTGTTGTGCCCCCATTTTGTTTCAACAAATACATATATTGTAGAATTGAACACCATAGGGATATACTAAATCTGATCCATAAATACTTTCTCAAGGACAGAGCAGTAAATATTTGAAAGCCAAAAGACAGTTGAACTAATAAAAAGCCAGTTATATATCCATTAAAACATAAAAAGTACATAAATACTCTATGTCTCAATACAAAATATATAAAAATGATGTAGACAAAGTTATTATACTATAATACATGTATATCATATTAAACACCATGTAATTTAGTCGCCTAGTATCCTTGAAACTCCTTTAATAAATAAATCAAATAGTTGATTTAGTGATCAGTGGATTTACACTTTGATTTACCAATTGAGTTTAAGGAAAACTCCAGTTGTTTTTATACTTTAGTTTTATTTTCTTTGTTGTAAAATACATATCTTTGGATTTTGTTTGCAAAACACACAACATTTGACAACATGACTTTAGACATTATTCGTCAAATTACAATTGTAACATTCTATAGACAAACATATTACTCTGTTTATTGAAAATATTGAGAATAATATTAATTCATGTTAGTTGCAGATATTTTGTGTTGGTTAAATGTGAGATTTTGGAGCACACATTGTGAACAGCTTTTCCTCCTGCAGATACAAATAGTCGGTAATCACACTCTGCATTGCTAAATAAGGACAACAGTTAAGCAAGCCCCACCTGGCTCGTAGAGAATGATGGGGAAGTGTAGTTTAAGCGAGTGTGCAAGCTGTGCGTCCGTCTAGCCCCCGAAAAAAACTGATTGTTGCAATCAGGAGCCAAAGCTCGACCACACGGCAGGAGTCAGGTTCTGAAGAATTGCTTTAAATGTACACACATACACAGACTCACACAAACACACAAGTACTATAAGGTTTGCATGTGGAGTTGCACTGAGTTTGCTGCTGTTGTATCAAGCCTTTTATTGAGGTGAATGCCTGTGTTCATAAACCTGCCACCCTGCAGCTCTTACCTCTGGCTGATGCCGAACATCAGAATGTAATGTTGGTCTTTTCACCCGGAGAAATCAGGGTTAAACTTGTTGTACCATGGCCACTACACATACACTCCAGGTGGATTTGTATTGCTAACTTGCTGACAAGGCATCATATGACCCTTCCTAACTACAGGAACCTTTGCAGGAACCCAGGAATCTTTTTAGGAAGTTTCACCTGCATTTCTATCAATGCACCTATTTCCAATATTTGCTCCTGGATGGGCTTTTATGGCCTCTTAAAAAGTCCCTGCTCCCGAGAGTATTACTTTCTGTTGACCCAGGAGCCATCAGAGTTAGCACTACTGAATATCAAACCCTGTGAATGCAACATTATTCTGTCACACTGCAGAAGAGCATTTGCTTCTATTATCAATTATATACATTTGAAGTTAAATGTATGTTTATGACACTGGCTTCCTGGGACTACTTTTTGAAAAAACAAGATAAAGACTGAGTCAGCGAGTTGATAGTTACGGGACAGCAATGAAATCTTACTTTTGTTGAATCTCTAGGTACATATTTAGGTAGGGGGAAAAATGTAATGCCTTGAGATGTTTTGAAAATATACACAAATATGGTTCATTTAAGGTGCTTTTGTCTGTTTATTTTGCTCAAGTGTAGACATTGAAGGTGTTTTCCACAGCATAATTAAGGTTTTGTCTCTATCACCTAACTTACTCTATTGTTTTGTTGTTCGGCTTGAGGGAAATAAATGTTGCTTTTGTAAGCCTGCTAGGTCTTATAAAAAAAATCTCAACATTGTAAAAGTAACTAACCTTGTTCCTTGTCCCAAAATATATGGTGTTGGGTCTTTGAATGTTGGCTAACTGGGACTGATATGTCATTGAATTTGATGTTTATAAAGGAACCCTGTTTTGTAGAAAACTACCATAACACTAGACAAAATATGTCAGCTTGACTGGACACACAATGACTGCTGTGCTAAATCTTGACCTTGTATTTATTGATACCAAGATTAAGTAACTATTTTTCCGCAGTGAGCTTCCTTACAGTATCTCCACACAGGCAGGGTTAGGTATAATTGATTGAAAGCTTTCCTGAACCTTCTTTATGAGCCCCATTGTACTGGTGAGAGCATGCCTGAAAGACTGCTGATGGATCCTGTGCCATCATTTCTCTTTGCTGGGTAGTTCTGTCAACAGATCATCACATCCCACTGAGAATGAAATCAAACCCGAGGTGGCTCTCCTCTATCTACTGTCATTTCTCATTAAAGAGATATGAATCATTCCTGACACCGTATAATTGGTAAATGGTAATTTCTGAGAGGAAATTCAGGGAGTGTGAGGAGAAATCACACTTTGGATTGGAGATCGGAAGGATTATGACACGAAGCAAAGTCTAGAGCTTAACGTTCTCTTCCTACTGTCTTTTTTTATTGTATCTGATAGCCACATATTCCACTTTCTCAGGATTCAGAGACAGTCTGTTATCTAGGTACCCTGAAATAATGACACCACTGGGTTTTAATATCAGTCGCTATACATCATCTCAGTCTTTTAAACTCTTACTTCACAAAGGAAACATTTTTCATTGATTCGCCCTTAAAAGCAGGCTCAGACGTCCTTTATTCCTCACAGAAAAATGACTTGGGGAAAATAGAAGGCTTTTATAATTGTAAAAAAAAATGTATTTGATTTAAATAACATTTCAAGCAATCACCCAGGATTGGGAAAGCATCCAAGATTCCAAAACCCGTATTAAAGTCACTCATTAATCAACTGCACTTCCTGCTAAATTAACATTAACATTGCAATATAGAGATAAAAAGAGAGATACAAAGACTGGGTCCCTAGCAATTAGGAACTTATTGCTGCACAAAGACCCCCAGAGGGAAGACAGCCATAACAGTCTGAAGCTTAATTGATTTCAGGTTGGTATTCCATTCATTAGACTACCAATGTACCAGATATATGCCAATCTGTTGCCTTTCCTTAAGCGTAATCTGGAGTTAATCAGATGAACGACACTTTCTGAAGAAGCTTGCCTTACATTACCTATGCATACTTATATACTTACATATCTATGTGGCTAAACATAATTAAGATTATGTCATTTATTATACAAGTGAAACCTGAAAACTGAAGCCAATGTGGAAATGCAAATTATAACCGTACGGTTTTCTGATGGGCAGCCGCGTTGTATAGAAGTCTATGAAAAAACGACCGTACTTCTCAGGAGATTTATGACCTTATAAACATTCCCTATTCAGTTTAAGGTCTCAATTGATAGTGTTATCTTCAATACATTTAGTAAATTATCGATTGTTGTTCAGTTGCTCCGTTAACTCTTTCACCTCTGTTACCACAAACAAAGATGGTGACGGCCACAAACCTAGATGAAGACAAACAAAATGCCAAGCATGAGCTCTAAAGCAGTTTCCCAGAATCCATTCGGTGGTATTAAAGTGTCTACCTTCACTTCATATTGACACCATGCTTATATATAAATGGATTATGAGGCAGTTTTATCCGAACAATTTAATTATCCAGATGTATGTCAACAGCTCAAAGTGGGAGCTTGAATCTGCGTCACACATCTCTTAGCAACAGAGGCCGGGTGGTGCCACCATGGAGGTCCCTTGGAGAATTGTGTGTGCGAAAATTCTAATCTAAATATAGTTAGCTTGATAGGATACACACAAACAAAGAAACCATTGGCACATGTTTTTAACAGATCCATTGAGTGAGGTTTGCCAGAACTGTCATCCATCACTGACATGAAAGCTACGTCCAGTATGGCGACACTACAAAGTGTATGTCACCTGAAAGTCCCCGAGTGGTGCTGGCATTTAGACTTTTTTAAGCAGGATTTGACATTTACATTACCTTTTGAACAGAAAGGCTACCACAAGCTATGCTCTTACTTTTTGTCCCTTGAATGACAGCAAATCAGTCAACAAATTGTATGAAAAAGTAACAATATATCAAGTTGTTGTTCACATTCATGTAGGTGCGTGGAATAATTAAATGGACACATTATTCTTATAATAATATGTTCAACTATTGGCAACGTGTTTCTGTAGATTTTTTCTGATGTATTGTTGGTGATGTTGCAAGACCTTCCAATCTTTTAACCGAACAATGGAGAATGCACATTTTAAATAAACTCAAATCAATAATCATTGAACAAGACAATAATTGCATAAATATCGATGATGGGAAAGGCATTGAATGCAAACAAAAGTCATTGTCTATGCATTTCCATCAAGGATTGTGGGTGCAGTTATAGGCAAAATAGAAACTCTTACAATGTTTTTTGTTTTTCTGGACAGCACAACCCAAACGCTGAATCCATTCAAAACTAGTTAGAATCGTCTGCAAGGACACACAGATAAATGCGATTTAAGTAATTATGTCACAGCCAGTTATAGGATCCCCTGACAATGTGCATCTAATGCAGCGCTGTTACATTGTGCAGTGGTCAATCCCTTCAAACTGAGGTTTTGTCAGAGTTAAGTTCCTAATGCGATACTGAAGAGAAAAAAAGATAATGAGCCCAGCCAATCTAACCCTTGCACAATGGTTCATTGACATGATCAGAAGTAAATAAAGTAATTACCCATCCTGCAGTTCGACAAAGCTCCTGCATATAAATAGGCATCATTATAGAGTACAGTGGATGAGTTTGCTGAGCATTTCTACCTTTGGTGGAAAGTGATTTTGATCTAAATTGATTGCTATTGGATTATCCAGGATTTATTAAATATTAAGGCATTGACATTCACTAATGTAGATAATTAGGGTTTATTCAAAGTCAAAACGAAATTGGCATAAAATGCGCATGGAAAGCGATTCATTACTGAGCTACTAGTCAATTCATCAATTATGATTTTCATTACATATCATAATTAAGAATGCTTGAGCTGAATTGGTGCAGTTTACAACTCTCATTACCTTGTTATGTGGCTTAACACATACATTGTGTGATGTTTAAAACAGTCTAAACAGATAATTATGCAAGATAAGTCACAGCAGCTCGAGTTCATCAGTTATTTCTCATGCAGTGATCACACTTTGAAGCAAGGGAGGATCACTTATGATGGATTTCTGCAAATATGCTGATAACACAAATATCAATAACAGATAAAAGGTCCTAGTTACTACATACATTGTGACCACGATATATATGAAGGAAAACTTGTATTTACATCAAAATTCACCTTAATATCCACCAATTTGAGAATAACCACCAATACAGTAAAAGCATGTTAGAGCTCAAACAGAAACATCCTGTGCCTGGGCTGAGGCTAACATCCATCTAGCTCTCAGAATAAATCATATTCTGGAGACAAAGTGAACATCCCCTGTTCGTGAGATAGACTTGTGGTTTGTCGGGTAGAGCACCATGGCAACAGACGCAAAAATTTATTTGAGCACCTCCTTATGAAGTGTGAGTGCAGCTTTAACAGAAAGAGAACACATTCTCTGAAGAAGCTGGCGGCACATCACTCACATTATAGAGCTGGCAGAGACTCGAGTGCCTTGCTCCTAGTTGTGATTGGTGATTAGGAAATGTTTTGTCCCCGCCACGGATCTGGTTAATGGGAATGTAGACTCCCCCGCTGGTGCTTGGGAGTTAATCACACAACAATGGGGTGCTGAGGAGGGGAAGGAAAGGTAAGGATGAAAAGGAATGGGGGGCTGGATGGAGACTTCTCAAGACAAGGCCCCAAGTTTAATTGCCTTTGGATAATCTTATTGTCTGGTGGTCTGAACGGAGGCTTTCTCCCCATCTTGCACTCTCTTCAGAGGCTGCTGTTTGAAGTCAAGTTACTGAGAGAGGAAGGCTGGTCCAGAGCAACTAAGTGAAGAGAAAAGCCAAGAGGAGGTGTTAGGCAAGTGAAATGGTGCTGCAATAATGGTGCATTTATTTCCAAAATGTGGAAGTTCAACAAGGGGATGTACTGAGAATTTGAAAACTCACACAAGTTAACAAAATAATCAAAGTTTCTTTGCATACTGTAAATGCAAATACGTTTGGATAATTTATTTCGGATTATTCTGTTGTTTTAAAAAATATATATTTAGAACTTATTAATGATGATTTGATAATCATTACTCTTCTGCACAATGTTAAATAATACCATCTAGTCCTGTGAAAAATGGTCTTAGTTTAATATTGTAATATTACAATAACAAATCTCAAGTAATTGAAATGTGACTCAGGTAAGGCAGTACCTTTAACAGGCAGATGTGTATTTATTTTTAAGGTACATCCAGGAGAATAGTGTGTAACAGTTGGTAGTTATATCAAGTGTATTGCTATACAATGTGGCGTTATAACGACTTGCAACATACTGTAAGGATCAACAATAACAAGTTGAAGATTATTTTGTGAGACTAATTTGGGAAAGACTTTTTTAACCTTGGAATATCTCTTTGCACACTATTAGGCTCAGTTAGGGCCCAGAATCATGGAGATGTATTTAACAATGTTTGCACATGACAGATCAGCAAACAAATCACACGTTTTATTAGGGCTTCGAATGTTTTATACTTATGTTTTCTGGGGATTGAGATGGTATAATTTGTAGATAAACAAATATTGCACTGGGCCCTGCAGAATGTAAAAGAATACGTTTTAATTAGGGACTTGTAACTACTTGGCTGTAATGAAATAGATGCATAATTAATGCACAAGTGGGGATTTCTTCTTAGGTAACTCCTGTACAGGGCTATAAAACTATAACTACAGTACATAAAGGGTAATAATAATCATTGTCCTTAGGAGAATTTTGGCAAGATTGCTGTGTTGTTGCTCCATTCGACTTTACAGCCAACGCTTAACATTTCCTTCCTTCTGTCAGCTGTGTTTGCGTTGCTTTTTCAGCTTCTCAGTTGCTCCTGCGTAACCAACAAGATTTCCACAGAACTCAATGGATTCAAGGGTGCATGAAAGGAGATTGGCTAAATGATGGTTGTACTGGCTTACAAATCAGGTGTTTACATGACCAAACAACCCTTAAATAATGAAGAAAACAACACTGTGGTTTATTGTATTAATACCGTCCATATGACCTCCATTCAAAAAACACTAAGATGCTTAATGCATGTTTTTCCTGGCAATAGTGTCAACATTTTGCATTAAACATAGGCAGTACAAACATCACAGTTGTGCTTCATTATTAAAATGATGATATATGTTGTGTATTGCCATGCATTTATAACAACAGCTCATTTCTGGCAATATCTGTTTTTCCAGGGAACATAGTTGTATTCCTGTAGCGTGAGGAGTTGAGGCCCTCATGCTGCACTCCATCCAGTATTAAAGACATGCCAGCTGGTTGATCATAATTACAACCCCTGTGTGTTTCCCTGTCCAGCTTGGACAAACCAGCCGAAAAATATGGATGCTGGCGTCTTTTCCCTTTTTCTCAACATTAAACTCTCACTGACTGCCAAATCCAATGAGCGATAAGTCAGCCGCTATGTCCTTTCCAGGAGACTTGGGAAATGAACTTCTCTAGAAGTAACAACATCAAATATATTTAAATATAGAGATAATGCTTGGTTTTGACATTGTGCAATCAAACGAGGTGCACAGGTGTTTCTCCAGCCAGCTGTTTATTACCAGCTGTTGCTCTGTTTGGACAGAGTTGATTGTTTGAGCCGGTCATCCCGTTTGTTGGCTATGGCACAATGTGATGCATTATTTGTTGGCAAGTCAACATCTGGGATGTTTATTCATGTCAATCAACAGCTTGGCCTAGTGAATGTGTATGTTCAGTTCATTTAGCACATGTTGGTCAATTTTGCTCGTGCTGAAATTGTGTGTATTTTGGAAACTACTGATTGCTTTACTCTTCTACTTAAAGATGATTTAGGGAGGGTTCTAACTTCAAGACCTGTCTTCTTTTATATATGTTGTTTTCCTTTCAGAATTTGCCGTTAGAATGTGGCATAGCATGTTTTTGTTACTGAGTAATTGAGGGGATACCTACAGTATGGACCACCTTATATTAATTAGTATTGTCACAGTGAATAGTTACAATAAAAGTTAGCTGTTTAAATTCTTCATAAACCAATAGGGGCTGTAGCTGGCAGCAAACAGTTAAATTGGTGACTTCTTTCTTTCTGGCCTGTACATTAATACACATTGAAAAAAGTTATAAAATTCACTTCTCACCAAGAAATATATACATTATTACATGTCATTTGTTAGACGCTTTTATCCAAAGCGACTTACATACATTCAGTACTGTGGACAATCCCCACAGGAGCAATTTGGGGTGAAGTGTCTTGCCCAGGGACACAACAACATGCTGACTGCAGTGGGACTCGATCTTGCTACCCCCTGATTCGAAGTTCAGCACTCTACCCACTTAGCCACAGCCGCCCCACAAGACAGTCTGTGGAACATGTTTAATGGTAAAAATATGTTTATGACGACCCCTTTAACCAAAGGATGAAATGTTAAAGACTTAAAATTTAAAATGAATCTTCAGTTTGTTTATATACCTATACATGAGCAAACTTACAGTGAAAGTTAAATTGTGTTTTACAGCTGGTCTCCTGACAGTCAATGCAGTACATAATAGTTTTGCATAGAAACTTGGAAAGAATGCCTTCTGGGTTTAGGGTGATAGTGTGTGACTTGTACTTGTAAATTGGACAGAACAAGTCACTCATTCCCGCGGGTTAACTACTCATTGGATGGAATGACGGACACAATTCATTCAGTCTGAATGTACTACCACAGTAAACATGGCATCACTAGAGAGCATCTAGCAAATAATAATCCATCTTATCACAAATAATGGACATAAAGTTGCAGGAAGCTTTTAGTCTGTGTGTAGCGTATGAACTGTGTGGTAACCTGATTATGTATCGCCACTGGGCCATCTATGGGTAAGGTTTAAGGAAGCTTTATAAATCGTTTCCAAACATCTATTACTCTGCAGAAGTGTTAGTCGTTCAGCCTGACTGAAAACCCTTCTAGCCTGAGAAGCTGGTTAAGTGGCCGAGTTCAGTGATGATGGGTAAAGTCTCCACATAGGAAGCAAGTTTTCCTGCTTTTTTTTCCTACTAGAAATTGTGACTATTCATTTTCTAGCGCTGCTTTGTCGTAAGGAATACCAGCTCTTGGTTATAGGGAACTGCCACCTGCAGACTTTTTAGAGATTATATATTTGGTGATGTGAAATGTGTTCATGTCACATCCAGCCAGGACCGAGTTGAACATCTCAACAGAATGTCTTTTCGGGAAGTATCTGCTGCAATCTGTCAAATGGTGCTGCAGTGGTCTACCAATTACAGCTGTGTGAAGCGAGCAGCTGTCTCGGCTCCGCAGACTTCTGTGCCACCGTGTCTCATCCTGCATTACAGAGGTATTCCAATGTAGGAATGGGATGTTGTACAGAGAGACACGGGTAAAATACAAGATAAAGATTGAAGCATAGTTGGACAGAGGGAGGCTTTTATATCCGGTGATCAGAGAGATTCATTATAGCTGCTATTAAAATGATCCCTGAGATATTGTCTCAGAGTGGGGGACAGTGCAGTGACAGTGCAGTGACTCTGTGGTGATCACACACTAGGACACACTGTTATACTGAGGAAGGTTCAAGGTGTCCAAGCTTCTCAGTGAGAAAGGAAGAATAAACTGAGAGATAGGAAAGGTTATTAGATTCCACTGCAAATCAAATCACAGAAAAGGAGCTTATTTAATCATTTTTCACCGTGTGTTTGGGGCTATTTGGTACCTTATCTTTTTGCTTTCTTTAATAACTCAATGACTTAAAGTACAGTACTGTGAGTGTTTTCAACTCTTTCAAAACCCAAATCGTAAGTGGGAATCCATAAATTCAGAGCACATACACAACCTGAATACTCGAGTCCCTGTTGCAGCAGCAGTGTCATCAAATCGAAACATTGGCATTTCCATTGGGAAGTCTCTGCGTTGTGCCTCAAGTCATAATTTGACTGGAGTTTTGTTGCAGGACATAGGCAAATGATTATTCAAAGTTTGTGTGAAGGGTAGAAAATGGATCAGATGCTGGTGGAAAGGACCTGATAAGTCCATGTTTTTCAAATCAACAGTAACATTTTCTTTTTGAGATAATGTGAAATGTTCTGGAAGAGGAGAGTGGATTGACCATAACAATAGTTGCATGTCATTTTTGTATTTTTTAAAAATATTTGTTCTCTTACAAACTTGTCTAATTCTGACCCCTGGCACTGAATCTAGCCTTTACATTTTAAATAGGCAGATAACAAGCCATGCGATTGACTACAATGCAATATTTTAAACGCTTGCTTGCAGTTGTTTTATTCCTATGTATTACCTATTCAATAAGTAATTGTGCTTTAATGTTCAAAGTCAACTTTAATGTCAATTAATCTGTGTGTTTGTACAGAGAGAGTGATCAAAATAATGTTTCCAACAATCCCAAATACAAAATACAATAATATAAGTATACAAATATGTATAAAATATGTATATCCTATATATATACAATCAACACATTTACACATATGCACACACTAAGATAAAACACAACAATCAATATATACAAAATAACAGTCACTTCAATATATAACAGTCTCTTCAATATGTTCAATGTTGTTTTACACCAAATATTGGTGCATAAATCTGTGATGTTTGTGTATATGCATAGTCCACAGATGAGCTAGGAGTAGCATGTTGTTAACTCATTTAGCACAATCGGCCCCTGTGACTGGGTAATTGGGTTGATGAAGGGAACTTATACTAGATCCATCATGCTGCTACTGTCCAGCAGCAGATCAACATGCTGTGGTTACCTCCAGTCAATGATGAATCTTAATTAGTCTCTTAATTGCCCTCCACTTACCTTCCAATCCATAATCTATAGAAAGCTAATTGTATGTTTTGGAAGTCGTAGACCAGCACTGCTGACTTCAGTTCTCTCTGAAGAACCAGATATTAGTTTATCATCACATAATGTCTCATTCGCCATGTGATTATGTTTTCACTTCAATACATATTTAGAGGATGTTATCCTTGGAAATGCCCCTGTACTCTATATTAAAAGTGCAATCGATCTGAGAGCATAGTGCTTTTCTGATAGTGATGCGACATGCTCTGTTCAGTTTATATTTCAGGGAATCATATAAGTTCAACATGATCGATCCATGTGTCGCAGCCATGCTGAATGAGGAATTGATTTCTGAAGGATGTTTTTAAGATCCAGGCTATGACTTCTGCTACCCTGGTTTTCAAATGTAATCATAATGTTTAACAGACACATACTTGGGGATATTGCAAAATAGATATCACAGACCTACATGGGAGACACGTGTATGTGTAGGGATTTATTTATACCACAGATATTAAGAAACATAGTACAAAAACAACCATACTAACTTCTCATTATGTGGTAAATTATTGTCTTGTGAACTAAAATAAAATAAGAATACATTTTTATGAAACCCAAGTCTTCAAATCATCAATGATGTGCTTGTTTTTGCCCTTTTTAGACTGCTAATGCTTTGATCCCGCCTCCATGATCTTTCCCAGTTTTGCATCTTGGTATCAAAGAAGTGCTTTCTCAAGTGTTGGATAAGTGCAAGATTGCTAACTGCCATACTTCTCACACTTCGTTTCAAGATCCAACCTCTGACACTCATTAAAATTCTCTGTTTTGCTGAGTGTCAAGGAATGCAATGTTCTTATAAATGATGAGTCACATGTCAGTTTAGTCAGCCAAGTGTCAGGTTAACACATTAATCATACATGTACACGTTTGTTAGCTAGCACACCGCTTCTGCTGTTGTCAAAGCAGCATTGCGCAGTGTTGATGAGATTGCAAATGTGCAAAACCTCTCTACAAGGTAGCGAGGAAAATATTTCACATTCTGTTTGAGGGTGATTCAGGGTGGCTACAAACAGGATCGGCAGTCATATTACAAAATGGCCGTGGTTGCACATCTCTTCTGGGTTGTGTTTAAGGTTTATACTTTGATTTTAGTTGATGAAAGCGTTCATATACCTGGTACCAACCTGCTAACTGGAGAATAAATCAACTTATTTTGAATCAGCTTTTTCATTTGCGCTGCCCCGTGTGACTTCCTCTGACATTACAACACACAGAATGCCAACTCCATCAGTCTGTCCAGTATCAGTTGAGCAATTATTCACCAGTCTGTAATACTCAACAGCAACATTCTGCTCTTTCAATACCCAACAGGTATCATTTTGCAGAACTTGTTTGGCCCGATCAACTTTTGCCCAGGGCAACGCACCTTCTTGGCATACAAATGATGACAGTTTCAGCATAGTTACTTTCACTCATGTGGATGGTGCTAGGGTTATACATGAGGTGTCTGTCTCATTCATGATGGGGAAATAACACATTTATATCAGTCAGTCAGTAGGTTCATCCTTACATGTAGCATTAATGGAAAAAAACAACATGTATTATAAGAGGAAGGCATCTATTAAACCTTAGCCAAGTGGTTAATTCATATGATTGCTTTTAGCATTTTGATTAACCTGTTGTCTTTTGTGCAGTTGTTCCTTCTTGTTGCATTTATTCTCTGTTATTAACCACATGCCAACCCCTTTAATTAATTTGCAACACTTTTAAAAAACACTATATGCCTTAAAGATATGACTGTTTTAAATTATCTTCCCAAAATATAATTGAAATGCAATTAATCCAAGTTTTTATTCAGCATTTTAAAAGGATATGGTTGTGCATTGGCCTCCATGCTAACAATGTCTCACTTGAGTTTCCAGGGATGCATTGTAAAGTTGCATTTTATCTATGTGCTGTTTTGTAGCCATGCTATTGAACACAAACTACTTTTGTTATGCTCACAATGGTAACAAAACATCAAATCCGTGACACCTGTAAGGGTCGAAAAACAAGTTGGGAACATATCCCAAGAAATGTGTTCTGTTTTGTTTCTCAGTTCACTGTTACATCAGTAGGTTTCTACTTCATATGGCAGCAGACAATGAGTTGCTGCCACCATTCACCCCGGCTCCTTCCACCACTCATCTGCATAAAGAAGCAGCCATATTAAACATGATCTAAAGGGTAAAAAATGGGCTGAGAAAACAGAGCGAGAGGGTCATTAAGCACCAGGTTGGGAGATGGAGAGAGACAGCTAGGGAGACATAGAGTCCCAACTTCATCAAGATTAATCACTGACATCTGGTGCCTTGGAGGACCTAGTTAGTAACCCTCTGTTTTCCCCCTGGTTGGGTGTGAATCATCGATGGCAGGCGGAGACGCAGGAAGCACAGCCCCGGATGCTTGTCGTTGTATCCTTTGTCACACTGGGTGACACGAGTGTGTAATGAGTGACAGTGAAGGGGTAAAGTGTGTACAAAAACACTTGTATTCAGATGGTTATGCTGCCATAACACTTGACTTTAGACGTATGGAAAGAAAAGATGGATGGATCACATGTATAAAGTAGCAAAACTAGCCATAACATATCATTTAACCTTAAAATGTGATTTAAGAAACCATTTGGGAGGTGGTATTAAGCTGAAAGGTCTATTAAATACGTGGCAAAATACTTCAAGGACGATCATACATCTTGGTTTTACACCATATATGTGTGTGTATTCATGCATCATATACATATACAGTGTGGTCTTCATTGACCCAGCATAGGTTTAGGTAATTGATTATGATCACCACGGTAAAGCTCATCATTTTATGCCATTCTATATGAGGTTGCCAGGTGGAAAAAAAGGGAGGCGGATATATTGCAGTAAATTTAAAAAAAATACATATCGGGCAATTATTCCTTGACACGTATTGGTTGATTTAACAGAGTCTGGCTTGCAGATTGCACTGGGGGATACGAATTGACGGTGAAGAGAGGATAGACAGAGAAGGTCGTGCAAGAGTGAGAAGGGGGGGGTGAGGGAGGGGAGGCATGGAGTAAGAGTTCTCTCTATTAACTATGGGCCTGAAGGAGGCTCTTCTTACTAGCGCCCAATTCTGGCATCGCTACGTTATTATGTTCAGTTTAGGCCCTGGGCGTTGGCTTATAAAGAACAAGTCCGACCCACATCTACTGCAGCTTCTTCAGAAACCATTATTGTTGTTATCATTGCAACAGGCAGGGAGGAGCCTACGGTGGAGCAGGTGAATCAGTCAATGCTATCATAACTGGATGATTAAGGGTTGTGAGAATTAGACATGTAACAGGATACTGACAACAACCGGTGCTGTGTAGTGTGAAAAAGAACTGTATGGAATCACTTTTTCAAATGATTGTTATTTCACTTTGGGAGAATGTCTGCCCAAGAAAAACCAAAGCATCAGTCAATTTTACAAAGACTTCTGAACTTTAAGTTCACTGTTTGCTATCCCTGTTTCAACCTATTGTTAATAGTATTTCTCTTTAAACCTATCCCCCATTCTGGACATCGTATTATGTGTCACAGCTTTGTATAGATATGTAATGGGAGCATTTAGTTCATACAAACCTTGTACAAACCAAAGATGAGACCTTCCTATTCACTGACTGTGGAAGCAGCAGCCACACATGACACAAAAGCAGCCTTTTTAGTTGTGAGTGGTTATAGCATTGAATTTAATGGAAGATATATTTATCTATTGGACATAATGGTATGTTTTGTTACATAAAAGTGAACTTGAAAGTTTTGTCCTCACCTTCCGGATCATTAAAAATCTTTCCAACCATTCGGTAGGGTTATTTTTTTCACAACCTTCACCACGTTGCCTTAGCTTACCCATGTATCATCTCATTCAACGATGACAATATCAATGGAGGGGCACTGACAAACATCGGGAACACTTATAATTTGTATCTTTATAAATGACCTGTTTGTTAATTTACTGGAGCACCTGTAGCCCTTTGAGCCACTTGTTTTATGTGTCGCTTTCTACACAATATGTTCTTTGAATTTCTTTGGACTCTCCATTTGACAGAGTGCAGTTTGAATAAAAAATCCCACGGCATGTAAATCTGGCTCCGACAGGTTCTCTACTGTGTGGTCTCAACAAATATAATATCCCATTTGAGTCATCTATCCTGCATTTCCAAGGACGTCATTTCATTATTGATTTGAGGAAAGTGAAGAGATATGGATATTACTAGGCTGAAGGCCACCGAGGTACTGAAGGTGATCCATGGGTGGGTCTTCCTCATAATTCAGACCCTGGACAAATAGTTCATTTCCAACAGTGTTGGCATTTGAAGAAATCAAATCCTTGAGGTGAATTTAAAGCAGGCCTAGAGGCGGATCTGTACCTTGTGCATACCTGGAAGACTCCTGTGAGCTCTCGCAGTTATCTGTCAATTACCACCACAATATACTTCCCCTCCAAACACAAACACCCACCGTCCTAATCCTCTGTTAGCAGTGGCCTCCAACAGTGCCTGCTGTTTCTGTCGCATAACTATTAGATGCATTTTTGCTATTTTCCTTCCTTTTTGTAAGCAATCACTGCAGTATATTTCATCCTAATGGCTGCTATTGTTGCACAGAATCACCAGAAGATTATTGTTGTGCAGATGGGGATGAAAGAGCAATGCAATTTTACCGCAGGGACTAACCATTATCATTGTCTTGACCATGCCCTTTCTGGTAATTCTCCTCTATATAGCCCCAACCTTTCTTATGGCTGTCAGTTGTAGAAAACCAATTAGCATATGGCGTCCAAGGGAGTCATTCTTTCCAATGCTGCTCAGCTTCCCTCCCTCTGTTTTTGTCCCACTGCTAGCTAGTGGGCAGAGTCACACAAATTAGTGGTGTGGGCTGGAAGGCTCAATTACCTTTTAAGGACTTTAGAGGTAGCCTGTGTCCGTGTCAGCCTGTCTCAGAGCTTCCTCCAACCTGCCTCGATAAGGGCATAAAAGGAGAAGCGTAGCGGGAAGATGGGGGGGGGGCAGAAGAAGAAGAGCAATTGGTGTGCAGGGGTTGGGTTGAATTTCTAAATGATCTAATTCCTGCGCAAAGCTTCTTACTGTTGGCATCCCTGTTTCCCCTAGAGACAACAGCAACTCTCTTCTTCTCATCAGCCCACCTCAGTCTCACCTCCTCCCCCCTCTCCCTCCTTCCTCCCACATCTATCCCTATCTTCTATTGTGTGCCCCGGCGAGCGAGGGGACAGCCAGCCGAAAGTCCATTTGAATATGATGGCAGGGGTGTATTCTCAGAGGAGCAGCACCACCGCTCTGTGAGCTGTGCCAGGCCTGGCCTTGTTATCCATCTGTGACCATGTAATGGAGATGGATACTGTACTGCTGGCAGGCTGGAGAGATAAATGGAAGAGATACACGGGCCAGTAGATATCAAGCAGCTCAAAGTGTGAAAATGCTGCAAGCTTTGAAAATGTAAAGCGAGGGGCAAGTATGGTAACTATGTGATGTGGGAGATATCAGTACTGCTGATACGGGAAAGCACTCTTAAGGTTTCTTCATTATGAATACTTGTAGGTCATGACCTCTAAAAGGGAAATTCTGGTTTTCACTTATCTGAAGCTTTTACTGTTGTTTTCATTGGTAATAATAAAATGTAATATTTCTGAGAATAAGGCATCTAGCAGTTTTGCTATGACACAATCCAACAATGCTTGGAAGCAGTTGAAGATCAAATGGGTTGTAAAGCTGAAACAAATAGAAAAAACAAGATCCAATTTGCAATAAACCAGAGTTACGATGAGGCAGGTATCCTTTGTATATGCTGCATGGGAAGAAATATGTGTTCAGAAGTTTTACTAATGATATATCATTCTTAGAAACCATCTAAAAATACACTTGCAAAAGCTGAATTTGAGAGAATGCTAAACTACATCACTGTGTTAGCATTAGCATCACATGCAGCTCAGTGTGGTGGGACCATATTTCACTCTATTAAGATATATGTGTGTTATGCTCAAGCTGACCAAGAAGTCACAGTCAGCAGTTAAATTCACACATTACAGCAGATGGCGGGTCACATTTTATTTATTGATATTGTTTGATATATTTATAAGTCCAAGCTCATGTATTATACATGTGGTCTTAGGGTCCGTATAAATCTTTGCACAACAGTGTGAGCAGTGTGATGAAAGAAATGCAGGGGGAAGAATTGTTTGGCGCTCCATGATGAGTGGAATCACATTAAGAAAAAATGACAAATAAAAATATGAAAGGCAAAATATAATATGTAGCATTTAGTATTTGACTTTGTTGGTTGTATACAGATAACATAGTGACATAATCATTGAAACTCTTTTATTTTCTTTCCCAGTTTTAATAGTGGCTTTAATCCTTAAATGTCTGCTGTCTACTTCTTTGTAAAAAAAAAAAAAAGCACTCAGCGATCTGAATTAGTCGCTCATTACCAATTGTTCTCAGAAACACTCTTGCAGTTCCTCTGAATAAGGGATGGTGTGTTGTGTTAACTGCTCTATATGGGAAGTGGAGTGGGTGTCTCGTGGAGAGGGAAAGATGGCTTTGACACTCAATACTGAATCGCTCGATAACAGATTGTGCCTCACTCTGCCCAGCTGAGCCATAAAGACCACATCGTGCTGCACCGAGTTGTACACAATTGAACAGATTTATAATCAGATTTATGCCTTTCTCCTTTTATACATTTCATTATTTAACAACCTATGCAGATAAAAGCCTTTTGCTCTTTAATCTGCTATTAAAATGTGATATGGCAGTACATTTGATACATACCATCATCATTAAAAAGTGATATTATAGGATGGTCATTAAGTGTGTTTTATCAAAAAGGACATTTAGGGACTATATGTGCTCTTTGTTGTCAGGGAACTTTGATCCTCCACCAGGGGTCACTGTTGTGCAGGGAGATTGATCTCAACTAACCCCCTCCTGAGAAGATCAATGAGTCCAAGCTTGATGATAAACCCCCCCCCCCCATTCCCATCTCCCTTCTATGCATCTCAGTGACTCACTCCTAGTCTGCGTCCTGCATTTATGTATGTATGAGTGTGAGAGTTTAGGAAAGAGAGGAAAACAGAGGATGAGAGCTTGTGTGTGTGCATGTATGTGTGTGTGTGATTGTGCTCGTGCATACACACAAGTCATTGCAATTATTGCCATTATCCTCATTGTACAGAATATGTATTCTCGTAGTCACAGGAGACAAGGAACACTGAATGTAAAAGTGGTCCAGCTGCAGGTGCTGGGCTAGACCTCCGCACTTGTCTTGAATGTGAAATGCTTTCTGCTGGATTTACATGTGGTTCCCTGGCAGCAAGGTGAGTCAGTAACCCCGCACAAGTCAGAGAGAGTTAGCCATTCCACTGCTCACCTCCTGGTCTGCTCTTTTATACGTCTATGTATCTCTTCATCTGTGTTAAAGGGGCTCTTTTAGGCTTGTTTGTGTGTTCGCTTTCCTTCAGTGTGTTATAGGTTTTTATGGTCGGCAAATATCTAGCTTTTGTGTTATATATGTTTTAATATGTTTCATAAAAACTAGGTATTTGGTAGAAACCAGTACAATCTTTATTGAAAATCACACAATATTCAAATAACCTACAAAATAAATTCAGCTATCTTCCATTTTCGTTAAAGGCGCTCTTTCATGCATTTTGGTGTTTTCGCTGTCCTTATTTAGGTTGTTATGTTCTGCAAAGGCAAATATATAGCTTTTTTATTATAATTGTTTTTCATATTTTTCATAAAAACTAGGTGTTTGGTCGAAACCAGGACAATAGTTATTGAAAATCACACCATTGTTAAATAAACTCAAAAATAAATTCAGCTATCTTCCATTTTCCAAAAAGTTTTTTGTTTTAATTGTAGGTGAACTGCATGTTAAAAAGAAAACTTTAAAACATTTATTTTTTAGTGGTTTGCAGGGCCACACCTCAAGCCCACAGCACATATTTTAATGCCTTCAAACATCATTGGAGCCATATGTACTTTGTGTCATTTACCCACACACTCCCTGAATGAGCAAAAGCCTTAAGTAACTTAAAAACATATTCAGAATCTTCACTTGATGTAGGGAGATCCTTTAAACATTAAATACAAACCGCTGAAAATGCTGAGCTTAGTGTTAAAAATACTTATGTGTGTAGTTTCCTTAAATGGGAAACCATCTGTTCCAGGCAGCCTGAAGCCTCCCCGATCTAATTGTCCCGTCTGTGGTGTTTGATATGCATAATTAGACTTTTAATAATCTTTGCTATGCAGGTGATGTTTGCCGTGGTATCTCAGAGATGTGTGTGTTCCCATTGGTTGTAAAAGGTGTTATGAGTCTCCCATTGCCTGTACCCTACTCAATCATCGTTGCAGCATATAGACCATTTGCCGTAAATTCAAATTAGCCATGACCAATGAGCGTTTTGTGTGCTTTCTTGTTGAATCAAATGATAAAAAACTGCACAGGTGATTAGTCTCTTTGAAAGCCTTGGCAGAAGAACGTTTTATCCAATAAACACAGTTGATTTAATCTTTAAATGTGCTACTTAAGTGGAAACCATAACTTTTTATAGTATGGAGGTTTGTTAAATGTGCAGGAATCAATATTTTTATATTAGCCATGGTTAAAAAGACTATGTGTAATATGGAAGGGGTTGGTAAGTATATGGGGTTCATGAATACAAGCAACCCCTTAGATATTGCAGATAGTCTTTTGAACTATTGCTTATATAATAATCAATAGCTTTATATTAGCAATGGTGTAATGTCTAATATGAATATGTGTAATATGAAAGGGGTCCCTCCAAGTAATGAACCCCATGAAATTATCACCAAACTCTGCAGTTTCCAAAGTCTCTACGGAGCTTTTTAGCATCTTTTATTCATTTTTGTGTCTTTATTGCGTTTTTATTGTTTTGAATAACTCTCATCAAGCTCATTTACCGCAGCAGGAAAAAAAAGCTTGTAAGCCCATCGGACTTTGCTACCCAGCTATGTTTGATGAAGAAAATAGGCGACAGTATTAAACAACTAAATAGTCAATATAAGTCTCGTAAAAGGACAATGTCTTGTAAAACATACTTCTTTAGTGTGACTTTGTTCAAATAAAGATAAAAACTTTAATGTCTTAAATGTATTATTTAGCAGTTAGTCAAAATGATCTATCACAATGTTAAAAAATGTATAACCATATTTTATAAAGCATACATACAAAAAGTGCATATTTTGTTTTACTTTACTTTAAGATGATACAAATAGCATATTTAAAAAGGTGGAACATTTGAAATGTGGAACTTCCTGTATGAAAGATGCAATGTTATGTCCCAGTTACCAATGGATTTGTGCTGTATTTACAAATGCAAGGGTTTCCAGCAATGATGTAGGCATTCATATCAACATCTACTCATTGTAAAATGTTTACAGCTATTGAAAGCTACAGCTTGTCCTTTGGGGCAGCTGTCTATAAAAAAATACAAGTGCAAGGCAGAGGCTATAAAGGCATTCCAAGCACCAAACTGCCGAATTTCAAAACTCCTTGTCGGACTAGGCGGTATTCTGCACATGTCCAACATTATTTAAGATGATTTAAGCACAGCGAGGCATTAAAGGAATGCAGTGTGATGGCTTGGCTTCATGTTTCTGTACACTCTCGTTGAGTTTTATCGGCTGAGAGGCCCGAGCACAATAGTAGTGTTGTGGCATCGCTGCTGCTGATGCCCCCTGAATGCCCACAGTGGCAGCGGAGGTTTAAAGAGTGCACTCAAAGGACCCGCTGATCAAAGGAGCGTTTCATCTGTGAATTCTGCTGCGGCGTCAACTGCCAGAGACGTGTTATAACAGAGATCTGATGCTCAGAGACTGACAGCAATGTCTCTGATGACCCCTCTGCACAACGCAAGAGAGAACAAACAGGAAAATAAATGGAGGTAACAAATACAGTACAGAGTACAGTGCATCCATCACAAGGAGAATCAAAATTATACTGCAGTGAAAAACGAGGCACGTGTTAAAGTGTGTAGTGATCTATACAGGACCATAAGCCTTTACAGTAAATACTCATAGTTTTGTATTGTGTATTGTGGATTCTACTTATTGCTAACTAATCAAAGTGTTAATTAGGTTTTAATATTTAAATTACCATAATGTCACAGTGCTATACATGTTAACCTGCAGGAACCCTGTATATTTTATAAGTTGTATACACTCTTTATACTGTATACGTACATCAGTCGATAAACTAATAACATATATACTTGTATCCTTAATCCTCATCCCTTTATTTACTAGTACATAGATATATTTAAACTCTTCAAATTATGAACTTTTGTTACAAATATACTTAAAATAATTGTTTTTAATTTAATTGTAATTGTATTTATAAGTGTATTTATTTAGCACATTTCAAATGAAAGGCATGCACGCATGTGCTTAAAATATAACATACAATAGAAACAAGATAGGCATATATCAAACACCATGATGATTAATAATGGACAACACAATATTTCTAAACATTTCTTTTTTTATATATAGTCCTCAACTGAATGGGACATAACCTGTTTATCTCAATAGACCTACATTTTGTTTTCAAGTTGTGTCTCATCACTTAAGAACAAGGGTGATAAATGCAGTGCTATAATTGAGAAGTGTGAAGCAATGGCAACTTATGAATAGGGAACTATTGAATTAGTTATGAGCAAGACATAACTTTAGAACAAGAAACATATTGTGAGAGGCTTTAATTTAGTTTATTTTGCCACCAATGTTAGTTGTAGATGTGTCCTAAGGGAGAATGTGTTTGCTTGTTTACAAATCAACTGCATCAATATAATGTAGATTTAAAATCCTAAAGCCCAACTACATTCCTGTGGCAGTAAAGAGCAGCAGAGTAACTCTACAGATTTCAGGACACATCACCAACAAGTCATCCATCATTGACCCTGGGCTGGAGAGTTAATAGTTCAGCCACAGTTAACCTTATTGGCTTCAATTGTTTCCAGGTGCAATCAACCTCAGTCAGATTCCCCTGAGGGCGACGGCCAACACATTTCGGGATCACGCTACGCCTACTTAACTTCCTGTCCCGGCGCATTCGGAGACACAAAGTCAATTGCAGAGTTAGAGAAAGGTTAAAATACGTCTCCAGTAGAAGTTGTTCTCATCAGCTATGTAAACACATTTGGGTTGAGAGAGCATTTCACGTCATCAATCAGAATAAGTACATACCATTCTCGAGTTGTAACATAGAACTGAAGCTTGGCAAGTTTAACCACCACTTTTGGTAAGATCTACTTGTTTCATTTTAACTGACAAACTGTCAGGTATTTTGAAACAAAGTGTGTTGGAATATATGTCAACACATAGTCACTTTAATTAAAAGCCAAAGTCAAAGAACATCCAAAAACACAAATTGCAGTTTGATTAATCCGATTTTGAAGTTTCCTTTCAGTTATTTATGGCTCTTGTGTCGATGGAGTTATTTTTGTTATTTCCACGTTCAAACCTGTTTCTTATCAAATCACCTCAAATTGCATTTCTCAGCCTTTCAATTCCCCAACCTTTCCATCACTCTAATTTTATCTGTCATTTGTTGTTACTCCCTCCCCTCATGGCGGCCAGGAATGGATAATGCTATGATGTATAATGAATAAAGTTTGCAAGTTTCCGTGAATGCATCTCAGATTTTGGCAGCTCTCTGACAAACTTCATATATCAGCAGCATTCTGACGTCGTCCTTTCTATAACCTCAACCTCAACCCTGAAACTATGACGTGTGTACAGGCTGTGGGCAGTGGAGTGTGGCAAGTGACGGTACTGTTTTTTTTGTTGGTTAACTGCCCATGACACAGCATTGTTAATCTTTGCTGCTTTCATGGGTTTGTTTTTTACTCCAGATCAGTGGACACTGAATAACAAATTACATTTATTCAGCTCATGTCCAAGCTTATGAAGAACAAATGCTCCCTTCTAAATCTGCACCTACATTTTATTACCAAAACATTAATATGGATTTAAGGGTCAGAATTTGACAAAAGAAAAAGGCACAAAGTAACATTTTCTGGACATGATGTTCTCCTTTTTTATAAATCCAGCATTTCATTTCAGTCCATTAAAACTGTAGGCAGCAATGTCTTCTTCTGTTTAGGAGGAGCAATGCCCTTTTAGATAATATAGAGATATAATATACCTTTTTGATGTTTCTACTTTTCTCTCTTGTCCACTTCTCCTTCAGCTAGTTATGTCCACCACCACAGAAGGGGGAGATCTGCTGTTTCTGTGTAGGTAGAGAGACCTGTAGTGCAGCGGGGAAAAAAAAGCCAATGTTTTTCCAGGAGAGAACAGAAGAGAGAGAAAATGGTTCTCTGTCTGTAAATGATAGGAAAAATGATTTTAAAGATGATACTCTGCGTCACATGTGAACACACACCTCAGAACATGGTGTTTGCAGGATTTGATATAATAATTTGCACCTCAGACGTCACATGTTGTTATCTGACAAATGCTTATTGTCTATTGATAGGGACATCATGCTTGTTGTTTCTGAGCATGGAACACATAAGCAGTTGTCTCTGTGTAAACACAAGTGATCATGCTCATATCACAAGTGTTCATACTGTATGAACGCCGTAAATCGTTTTTATTCCAGCTCACAAACATTTCCGGAATCAATTCTGTTCTGCCAATAAAGTCTCTTGAGAAAAGCGTTAATTTCCCTCCTCTCATCCAGCTTCGACTATTGCAGGGCCTTATTTGGGTTTCTTGGAAACACGTTATGACATTTTAAAAGTAAAGCTACACCACCGAGGGCTTGCCATAGAACACACATTACTCCCATGCTCCCTAACCATTGGCTCCCAATTAAATAGATAATCAAATAAAAAAATGATTGTCTTTACCTGCAAAGTGTAGGTAGCCTCCTGGAGGAAAATAAATATTAAATACAAATTAAAAAAAATTCAGGGGGATATAAAAACCTGCAAAAACATATTGTAAAAGGTGTGCAATTAACTATGAATCAAGATAGATTTTCTATACTTTAGATTAAAATAACACATGATCAAATTAAAACAAGCATTATCTTCCTCGATGACTGACATGTAGAATCATGCATGGCCCCTTATTATTTATCAAAGTAACCAATTAGTAAGCAATAACCTGATTAAAGATTCAATCAAATCAAATTGCACACAAATTGGCTTATACTTAACTCCATGGGCATCAGTGCAGGCGGCAGAACAGACCTGCAGGGCTGGACCGCTGGTGGAAAGAAAATCTGTCACAATGACGGATACCGGCTTAGTCTCCACATTGATGTGATAGATGTGTTTGCAGTGCCAAAATAAGGACCCATTCAGGACTCTACTGCAAACACTAACAGGCCTGGCTCAATGCTGCATCACTTATTGATGACATGTCCACCGACAAGAGCCAGGTCCTCTTACTGAGCTCTGTTCCATTACTGTAAACTCAACTAACTTGAGGTGACCGAAGTTTCATTTGTCATTTCATATATATGTATCCTTTGCTTGTATACATTTCACTGTGGTTCACACACTAGCAGTGTTACACTATGGATGGGAATGTAATGCTCTGTGTGTTGGTCAAGTGAAGACTTTAGTAATATGCATGTACCGTAACAACAGCAGGTCAAAGTGTTTACTAATTCAACAATATATCTTATCATCTACTTGATGCATTAGCTCACAATTTAATGGAGACATGTATTGTCCTTTGGGGATGATCCCTTCTGATCCCTTTATTTGAGGTTGACAGTGGTACATCAACACAAATAAAACACTTTCTTGTAGCCTTTGTAGATGGATATTTATTTGTCCTTTAAATGATCATACCAGGCCAGCAGTGCTGAAGTCAATACATGCTGGGAAATGGTTGAGATGTTCTATCTATCCAGTTGTCACACAACTCAATTTCCTTGGAATGTGTATGTCTGCAGTGTCTAAAAATGGATCCTCGAACATTCAGTGACTGTCAGTTCAATCCATGATGATTTGTCTCCATATGTAGAGCCCGAGCACTTTGGTCCGCTTATTGGATGATTCATATTCCTCTGGATGACAAGGGTAAACAGAATGAACTTGTCTGTGATGGCAGTTCACAGCCTTAGGACAGTCAGACACGGATAACGGCGCTGACAAAATACCCTTAATCCTCATCCCCTTGGATTAGGGAAACAATGTTTACAACAGGAAAGGGCAACAAATATATATTATGACTGCTGACCTGACAGAGCCGACGTGAAAATTGCTTTTAAAGTTCATATATGCACCCACATATATTATTGACCACAGATTATAGGTCTGCTTTCATTTGTTTGTTAAATCCAACTCTGGCTGACAAAAAAAAGGTCACATTAATGTAAATGTACATTTAGTATATTCAGCTGACAAGTCCAGTGGATTTCACTCAAGGGCACAGTTGAAAATAACTCGACGTAGAGCAAGGCCATTATGCCATTAAGCTGTGTTTGAAATATTGCTTTTTTTTGCACCCATAATGAGTGTGCATTTCTAAGGCCCGATACAAAAGGTTTTTCATGAGACAAAAAGTAGCAGTTACCGATACCTCATGATACAGTTCAAGCGTTAAAGCGGAAGTAGTCTTAGTTTAAAGGTCCCATGTCATGCTTTTCCGGTTATTACACTTGTGTGTTATGTAGCTTTTTCTGCATGTAAATGGTCTGCAAAGTCACAAACCCTCAAAGTACACCCTGTAGCGAGTAAAACTCTAACACAGAAAAGACCTGTCTATTGGCGCGTTTCCACTACAGCGCGGAGCCCGGTTTAAGAGGGCTGTGACGTCAGCGGCCCGACTTTGGTTGCGTTTCCACTTGGCCTAGTACCGGCCGGCGGGTCCTAATTCACAGTTTTTCTGGCCTCATAAAATCGTGGTTCTAGGGCCAGGAACAACCAGGCTGAGTTGTGACGTCAACACTCTCGACTGCTGATTGGTCAGAGAGAATCGGCGCAATCGGCGCGCGAGATAATCCCTAGCGTCGCATATATATATAGCGAAGCTTGCAGCATTTTTATAAACAGCATTTTTGTCAACAGAGGAGCTAAAATGGCAAAGAAAAGCACGCCGTGGTTGGTCGAGGAAGTGACGACGTTCCTACATTACATTGCAGATGATAAGATCCAGCGGGAGCTCGACGGGACAACTCTCAATATTAAAGTATTTCAGGAGGTCTCTACACAGATGTCCACAAGCGGCTACTCGAGGACTGTCGTGCAGTGTAGGGAAAAACTCAAAAAGATGAAGAGTGAATATCGCTTGGTCAAAGATAATAACAACACGAGTGGTGCCAGTAGGAAAAACTGGAAGTGGTTTGAGCTAATGGACACCATTTACGGCCATAGACCGGCTAGCGTTGGGAGGGATGGAGGCCTGGACTCTGCAACGGCGTTACTGGAGTCTCTGCATGGTACGTTTTTCTAACGCTCTGTTATTTGCTTGAAAGCGTTGTGTCTCTATCTGTTCTAAAGCTCACTTCTAACAAATAAGTCGTCAAGGCAGTTTTAAGCAGCGTGACTCCGCCCGACAAAAAGCCGATCGCTCCGCCTACACTGCGTTACTATAGTTACTGCCCCAGTTCCTAAACTGTAATGGAAACGCGCCATCAAGTGAGCTGGTCCTAACAAGGCCTAACGAGGCCGAGCGAGGCCGGGCTCCGCGCTATAGTGGAAACGCGCCATAAGCTGCCCCAGAACGCCTCTTCTCTTTTTCAATTTTTTTGAAACACTCACGTGTGTGTGCTCAGGCTGAGTTCAGGCTGTGTTTCGCCGTGTCTCCCTGTCTGACCCCACGCAGCAACCAGGAAACGACACCAGTAACACTGTCGGCTCCTCGAGTCTCAAAGGGCGCAGCAGCGAGCCCCGCAACGTCCCGCCAACACGGCACCCAGACCCCACGCAGCATTCTCATATGTTTGTCATTACTGGTGTCCTTTTCTGGTTGCTAACAAATGCCATTGTTACACCTAAACACACATCAGAGCACAGTGGGCTCATAGTGGGGGGGGGAGCAGGAGCTCCAACAAGGCGTTTAGGACAGAGAGTGAATACACATACTATACAGAGATGCTGTATGAGAAAACCAATGTGATTTTGGAACATTGAACAATTTAAATCTATTCTAGTAGACCTCAACAATGGAATTATGATCAGTAGAAATGGCCATGACATGGGACCTTTAAAGGGGACCTACCTATTGGTTTTTGTTTTCCTTTTCTGTAGTGTTTTATATAGGTTTTTGTGCTCTGCAAAATATTGAACGTGATACTCTTAGCGGTTGACCAATCACAACAGAGCCGGCCAGCTAACCAATTAGAACAGACTGGGCTCTGGTTTTATACAGAGGGTGAAAAGAGGTGCTGCAGCACAGGCCGTTTGTAAAAAATAAAGCACTTTTTAATCATTAAATCATGTATAAATGTCACAGTAGAGGCACAGAATACAATTATTTAAACAAAACATTTGCATAAGTTCCTTTCTCCCTGTATAAGAGTGAATATATCCAGCCTACCAGCCTTACCACCTTGTTTTAATCTTTAATAATACTCTTTAATCACATTTAATTAATGACACTCAAAAATATTTAACCTCTCTTTATAAATAACATTAATCAGCATAGTTGTAGCCAATATTGGGCCATTTTAGTGTATTTTAGGAGCGAGTGCACAACAACTGAATGGTAAACAGCATATTATTGTTGTTTCGGGAAAAAAACAAGCATAGCGCCTCATAGGAAGTAAGGGCACATAAAAGAACATTGTCACCCAAGAAGAGCTTACTTCATTGTAATGCTAAATAGGTAGTAGGAGCAATTCTGCCTGCACTTATCTGTCAGGCAAAAGTTATCACACCCGGTTACTTCAGCTTAGAGCCATTCAAAGCATGCATCTTCAAGTGCCACTGATCTAGCCCCGCACCAAAGGTTACTCAGATCCGCAAAACCTACTTGTAAAATGCAAATGCTGAATAAGAAATTAAAGAGAAGACTGTGGAGGATAGATAAGGCGCCACTCGTCAGATTCTGCACGTCCGACTAAGATTCTGTATTATATCGTTGAGGCTTTTGTTTGAAATGTTGGGGTTGAAAAACTCCAAAGCTCCAAACACAATAAGCCATTTGATACAGTTGTTCCAGCGGATTTTACCTACAGGAACAACAACATGCTTGTCTGCTTGGTCAAGGACAAATACCATATTATTCTTCATAAACACTTGGTTGTTTTTCTGAATATGAAAAGTGCAGAACCACAGTTGTCTATATACCATTGAGTTTAGGGAGAACAAGATGAGACCCATGGATGTGAGGGATTATTGAGGAGAAGATCTAATTGAAAATAGGAAGATCATGTTTCCCCATATATCTATTTCAGGAAAATCTGGACTACATGTATTTAAATAATGCATTTCTAATCTTCCCGACAAAAAATGCTTATTTGGTTTATTTCGAGGTCAACAGTTCACCCATATCCATTTGTGTATGTGAAGCTGCATCCGTGAGATTACAGTGAATGTGTGTTGTGTTTGCTGTCATTTTTTATCTTTTAATCCTAGATCAAATCAGTTCATCTCAATAATTTCTGGTGAGATCAACACTAATGCTTCTATCCCTTTATATGCTGTCTAGCAAGACAAATACAAAAAAAAATAGCAAAACATCTTAATAATAGATGAGCCTATTTGGGGCAGTGTCCAGTCCAACCAGAGCCGTTTGTCTCCTAATATTTCAAACAACCGAGTGCAGCGCTTGCACATGTTGACTGTCACCGATTATGTCATCCTTTAAAACTCACACTCCCTCCTCTGCACAGCAGGTAAACTTCATATTCCTGGAAGGAAAAGTTTCTGAGTGTACAGACACATTTAGTGGAGGCTCAGAATAGAAACAAAGGACTTCCAGGTGTTTATAGACTTGCTTCTTAGAGGTTGATTGAATGCTTAGAAGATAAGCTCTGCGACATTAGATATCCCAGTAGGCAGAGGATGGGAGGTTAATCTCATTCACTACGATGATGTATCCAAAGTGACTCTTTTTTGCCGGTGGTATCGTTTCTGAACACTCCTTGGGTTCCAAGGGCAAGGAAAGTGTCCATCGGAGCTGGTGCATTGATTGCTTCAAGATTTGATTAAACTCTCGGCTATACTCCAAATGTAAGACAATAGCATTGAGATAATCTTACCTTCTCTCCTCAGGTCAGACGTAATGCGGTTTAACGGTATGGCTGTGCACTCTTCTAACGTAATACCTCACATAGGACACTTCTAGTTTGCTGTAGGCTTTGTTGAACTGTCGAAAATGATGTTTAACACATGGAAAAAACACCTTAAGAAGGCTTGTGTGTCCCATCTTTGCTTTTAATCACTTCCAAAAGCGTGAAGCCAAAGGTGTTGCTAGTTTAATTAACATCCAAAATAGCCACTTTGATAATTAAGATCTAATATTTAGAAAGGGATCTCAAGGTAAACACTCTAACAACGCTGCAGGGTTGGAGGGGTCATCCCTTCCCAAAGGGCAGCTCCTGTGACTCTTAAATAGGACACCAGTCCATCCACTGCAGCCCATGGCTAACATCTTTATTAGGCCTCATTAGCAGCCTTCCTATACAAATGTATTCACTGCAGATTACAAAACCAGGCTCTGGGGTGGGAAACCACAGCCCGGTAAATCATTAATTGATGATCCTGCAATTCCAGTCCTGCTACAGTTTTTCTCCAAGCTGAATGAGAGCAGACTCAAACTAACAATCTCACACATTTATTTTGCCTGAAACATTCTCTGCACCATAAGATATTTTCACTAATATAAGACTGAAGATTAAGAAAGGCACAGTATGTGCTTGCAAGGTTCTTTCAATGACCTCGTCTCAGGCCATTCCCCCCCTAAAGCGCAACATATTTAGTTTGCTATGTAGTCTCAAAGTAGGAAGTTTCCGCTAAGGAAAGGAGGAATATTGGATAATAGTAAGGGCCTTACATGACTTTGGATTAGACTGTCAGGAACTATGTTACAGTAAGTAGGGTAGGGGGCCTGAAAGACACTGAACTAATACATCCTCTTCGAATACGAAAGTCATTTCCTTGACATGATGGGTTCTCCAAAAAGGCATGGGTTTTCTAAATCTGGGTAAAGAGATGATATTCAGACACAGGTCAATCAGAAATCCTGCTGAGGTGAGATGGCTGTTCTCTGCTGAATCTTTTTTTCTTTTTGACTTCCCATATTTAGAGTGTTCAGTCCATTCTGTGTGCTCAGCTCACTCCATTAATTTATCTGATGCTCCACTGAATCCTCCTGTAATGACGACAGTCAACCTGGAATCGCACCCATATTAAAGTCTGCAATTGGTGCATACCAGCCAGCTACGAATGCTAATTGACTTGATTGTTATTAATTTTGACATTACGTTCCAATTAAAGATAGCAAAACATTGATTTCATTTTCTTTTCATTTTATGGTTGGAGATTAAGAGGGCATTGATCACACCTGAATGGCTCAGTGTGTGCATAGCTAATTAAAGACTGAGATTGCAATTAAGATAATGAGTCCGTCTAAGTTTTCAGATGGAGCGCACAAACAATTTTTTAACCATGTCACTCAGGAACATGTGGATTTAACCACTTAGAATAGTGTGTAATTTACAGTCTTAGGACATACTGTGGGATGAGCGTGATAACAAATTCATGGTGAACCCATTTCCAATGTTATCAAGCCATTTAATGACTGTTTTCAGTTGGTTACTCTACCTCTCTAATGCTTCAGAAAATACAAATACCATAAGGCGAGAAGGTGCTCAACCAACCATCAAGATAATTTGTTATAAAACAAATATTCCTACCAGTTGTCTAACTTTGCTTACGTAAGCTATGCAATTTAAAATAACTCATGGCTGACTTCTTGCTTTCAAAATGGACACAAACAACCCTATTAATAGAGGGTGATCTGAACCCATTTCTAAGTGTAGCAGTTTCAATCCAACCTATATCTATAACACTGATAACCCCAGCGTGTAATGGTCTTAAATGCACTATGAAAGCAGCATCACGCTTCTTAAAGCTGCAGGCTGGCTGACGTACAGTATGTGATTGTAAAACCATGCGGTTGTTTCTGTGTTGGTTAGTGATTTGTATTTGCGATAATTAAAGATAGCAAACCAGAGTCATCTAATAAAGATGGACATTTTATTTCAGTGGAGATCTTATTAAAACAAGGCAGTATTTTCTGACAAGCGTCAACAATCAGCAAATGGTTATATATCTCCTAAAGATCGATAAAGAGTACATCTACATTGACCTTGTTTATTAAGGGCTGTGAGTCTTGGAAAGGCTGGTAGTATTTTCTTTGAAGTGGTTTCGATTATTAAGGATTAACTCTGAGTACGCAAAACGAATTGTTAAGGTGACACCTACTATTCAATCTGATACACCTGAAATGTAAGCCTTGGTCATTTCCAGTGAACATGTTATTTGTTGAGAAGATTGTTAATATTGAGAACAGTACCTGAAGGTCATGCAGGAAACTGTGCTATAACTAGGTTTTGTATGTCCAAAGCCAATGTGCTTTCTACACATTGTTACTACAGTGTGTTTAAAGATAGGAAAATATGATGGTCAATAAACTGATCAGAGTATGAGCATGGTTAGGCGACTAAACCCATTTATAAACAAACACATATTGCACGTCTGTAATGAGACTTGAACTCTGGTAACCTGCGTTTAAGTTGGACCCGATGCATATCCATTGACTTCCCCTGACCTTCACACTGCTTCTTTAAGCCTATAGCTACAGTTCTACTGTATCATGATTATCTTAAATTAGTTCTTGCTCCCTGGCTGCCTAATTTACCGACTTGTAATGGCAACTTGCCAAGACTAAGTCCGATAAACACGGTATCTGTGTCCCTTTTGTGCAGTCACCTGGTTGCTTGTAATTAGGCAATGTGAACTTTTATCAACCGAAAACTGATGCAGCAAAGGAAGTGTGTTTGTTCTCATGAAAGAGAGAATCATTGGTGTGATTGCACCATTACAGCCTGGTCAGATAGAATACGTCGATACGTTTTGATGCACTGCGAACAGTGTTACTTTAGACTCCAGAGATCCGTTTGGAGTGTTTTTTTTATATGTCCTATGTCGACACAACAGCAAATTACTGAGTTATAAAAGAGGGCTGTTGAACACCTCCTGCAATCATTAAGGATAACAAGTAAGCTAGAGAAATATAGACTTTAAAGTTGCAAAGTTGTTAAAAATAAAGACATATCCAACATGTCTAGCACTCAGCTCTCAACTGATCATGATTTCAATCAATGAAATAGTTAGTTATGCATTCACTACAAAAATATCAAAGGATACAGGGACACCCCAACTGTTCTTCTTCCATTTATTGTACATACTGTACTTGTCAAAGTCTGCATCTGCTCTGAGGATATAATTGTTCTAAGACTTCTTGTCTTGAAATAGCTCATTAAAAACAATGCTCCTATGCATGTGTGTAATTACATATTTTGCTACGCATTTCCTCCAGATGCAAAGGCTGACCTGATTTTCTTAATGACTAAAACCTCGAGTCCATGCTGGTCCCAGAGACATTTCTGCACAGTAACGTCACGGCGGAGTTGAAAGGGATCTGGCCTAATTAAATGAAATATCCCGACGCAATGGGGCATCCTGAGGAGAGTGCTCGTTTGATTAGAGTGGCAGTCTATTTATTATTGGATAGAGCAAGGTCTACCTTTGTAAGTATCACCACTGATGCACTGTTTCCCTACCTAATGCAGTTATTATAACTCAATATCCATTATTCATATATTTTCCTTTTTCATTTCCTCACATTAACAGGAAGTGTACTTATATTAAAGATCCAGGCTGGAGAATGTTTCCGTAAGTTTCCTTCATCTGTTTTACTGAAATTGAGTTAGCCTAGTTGTTGTCCACTTATAGTTACGTAAGATAGTTTATAGCAAAAAAGGTTAGTAGCATCACTATATAGAGGAGACGGAGATCTGTAATGTTGTTTACTATATACTGAATAATGCCATTAGGGAAGATTCATGCCTCACTGATACAGCATAGCACATAACTGTGACCAACATATGCTGTAAATATGGGTTTGTTTCATACTTAGCCTTATTCCTAAAGACATTAGATTTGTTTTAATACATCTTGAGCAAAGAAATCCTGTTTTCTACCCCATGGCTTATATTCATGAAGATGCACCTGTTAAGTGTTATTTATAACCCATTCAACAACATCCCAGTGATTACTAAAATAAGTCTGAAAACTAAATCTCATTTGGATTAATGTGGGTGGCTACAAAGAAACAGAGGAATGGCAGTAAAAAATGTATCTGCCGTTGGATTTTGGTTAATAATTGAGTTGCCTCTCCTTTTCATATATTAACAGGGAGAAATGAGCGAATTTCACAATTGGTGTCCTGTGGCCATATACCGAACTTAGAAGAAGTTGTTGCATTTTTATAGTCTGTACTTGACTCATTAGAAAAAAGTTGACAAAGCAGCATTTTCCATCATCGCCTTCGGAGAAATCTAATTGATCAGCCACTGTCAGAGGTGTAAGAGTAATTAGGGTGATTTCATGGTGGGAAGGCTGGTTGCAAACTGATTACACTTTTACTATTACTGGATTTATTAAAAATACATTATCCCACTCATCATTAACAATGTCTGCTGTCCAAAATTATGTTCTCACACTTGTGGATTTATGTGGATTTGAGCTCCACAAGAGAAGAGAGCCTCTTTGGAAGACATACAAGTCGGAAATAAAAATAATACAGTATGTGCTCTTAATAGTATGAATACAATAATTCCCCATAGGCACACATCATAACATTTCCTTATATCTGGTAAGAAAGGCCCCCATGGTATTTCCTTCTTTTTCTCTTATTCTTATTTTATACTTTTCCTTTTTTCAGAAGCTTACAAAATGCCTCATCAAAAAAAGAGTGAAAATAATTATCACAGCTCTAAAAAAAGAAGAGGTAATTAACACCACTGAATAAATCAGAGATAGGAACATTGCAATTATACTTGTTCTTATTAAGTTACATTATTTTCTGGACCACCGTGAAATAATTTCTCTTGTATTGCAATCCCTGGTAAGACTCATTAATAACAATGGTGTATTATTATAAGTTGTAAAGAGGTACGGATACAATAAAAGTTAATCCATTTGCCACGTGGCTAACACAAAACCCTTTGCTTCCCAAGGAATAACTTGTGGGAGCTTCAAGGAGCAGTTTCCAGAAAGGAAACTGGACAATCCAGGTCCATTCACCAATTCAGTTCATTTTAAAAGTTATAGCTTGAAGTTTGCTGCAAAGAGATTTTAATCAGTACATTTAGCCAGATACAATAACCAAATGAATGTTCCTAAACTTGTGCAAACAATTTAGGCAGATGCTATTTCAACCCAGTCTCACGGCATTTCGTGTTATAGTCACGACATTGAATCTATTGATTCTTGTTCACCAACACGATTTTCCCCTTTTTTTCGTGTCACACAGAACGATTTTAAAAGCAATGTATTTCTATTGGTGGTGTGTTTCGTGCCTGCACCACGTCTTTTTGTCCGGTCGGGTCTTGGAAGACCAGAAGCTGTGTGGTTCATAAAACATGTTCTTACTCAATATCAAGCCACGATTATTGTTTTTATTTTAAATCGTATAATGTCGGACTTTCTTTGCCGTCTGTGAGGAAAATAAATGGGCTCAGAGCCTCAGAATACTGAAATCTGTATTTTTTTAAATCTTTTTTTCCTTCTAATTTGTTATTCTTTTCTAAATAACACAATGTTATTTACTCAACAATAACACAATTATCCTTGTTTTTATTTATTTGTTTAATTCTATAATCTTGGGATTTTTTGGCGTCCTTCAGGAACTGAATTTCAAAATAAAATAACCGGAAACAGACGTAGGCCTATAAGGGACATTTCGAGCATCATTGCGATACACACCCACTGAACTGATTACCCAAGATCCTCAGCTATGGTTTAAGTTCGGTGATTGGATGTTTTAGCCGCAATGCACGTTGGGATATGGTGTTAATGCGATATGACATCCGAAAAACATTTCGGAGTTTAGGATGGCCGAAGACACTACACTACCCATAATCCTCAGTTATCGTTTGGGACTATAGTCCCTTTGCTTGACAAGATTAAACTTCAAGCTCTGGGATTGGATGTTGGAGTGGCAGTGCGCCAAGGATACGCCGAGCGTCAAACAGCACTTTGAAATGGAACGAAACCACAGCAGACTATCCAAAACTGGACTTGAACAGGACCCCCCCAGAACTACACATGCTGGCTATTGTGTTTTGCAAAATGTTCTATGGGACCTCTCTACTGGGAACGTTTATCAAATTTAAAACACATAATTAATAAATGGGTGAAAATTGCTTGTGTCCATAATGGGCAGCATTAATATATACCCACATGACAGCTCATTGTTACTTTGTAATTCTACTCCACTACAATTCAGAGGTTAACCTGGTATTTTTACTCCACTACATTTATTTTGAGTTACTTTGCAGATTCTGATTAATGATGTGAAATATAAACAACCCTTAAATCAGACTTTAGTAAAATTCAGTGAAGGTGATTGTCAAGTGCCAATAATCAGGCGAGATATTTGATAGTTGGTGCTTGAGAAGACTAAACATTTATCTGCAGATCCCTATAAAGTATATTCATTACTCGTTATTCTCTACTAATAGTTCATTAAAGACTGTATATAATGGCTATTTTGCACATCCCTTTCAAGTTTTCAAGATTTTCTAAGGTTTATTGACATATCATATTATACACAACTACGTTGAAGTTATGCAATGAATGAAAAACTTGGGTCGCAGGTTCCTCAACAGTGCATTACAAGACATCTATCAATATGTGTTTATACCTCCACCATTAAACTGTCATATTCTGCACATTTATTATACTACATACATCTTATAAGAGTATACTTAATATGTATAATATCAGTTAAAATAAGTGCTTCAACATAGTTAACATGGCAGGAAAGCAATATATTAGACATTAAGTACTTTGTCATGCTTAATATTTATCTGTAGATACCCCCTTTTTTCTTATTTAAAAGAAGACCTTAACCTAAAGTATTCTTTAATGTTTAAATAAAGGTTAATTCGTTTTTCTGTTTTGCACATCCTCATTTATCTCTTGTACATCCGGCACTAAACTGTTTTATTGTAGAGATCACTTACAGTATCTTCTTGATTTTTTATATTCTATATTTCTATCATTGACCTTCTACTTTCCCCCTATTTTGTATGTACTCTTAATATTTTTTTCATCAAATATAACATATTCCAAAAACTATTCAATAACGTGCTTTAACCACTAGGTGGTGCACACAAGGTACACACAGCATACAATGCCATAATATCTTTGTATTATTAGTGTAGGACACTTATGTATGTATACCATCTGAAGATGTGTAGTTGTATTCATGTTTTCACATAATTCTACAGGATATTGCTATATTATTTCACATGTTTTACTTCTACACATTAATATCTGATTTGTAAAACATCACAGACAGAAAGGTATATCGGTCATTTAATGGTAAGCTATTGAAATTCTGAATCCATAGATGTGTCTCCCATCACCCAAAACCCCTGACTATTCTTTCAACTCAGTATTTACATTCTTATATTCAAAGAAAATCAGTAATATCTTTAAAAACTACAAGTCCCTTTCTATCAGCTGTGCACGGTTATGGGGTAAATATAATCTACCAATTGGATCAAATATAAAAGTCATCCGAATTACTATTGATACTGCAAGGAGACGTATTGTGTGAAGAGAAATTGAAGATGTTGTTTAATTTCTGATATATTTATGATCCACGTCACGTATTCAGTTTCGGCGGCATTTCTTCCAGTTTGTCCAGAAGTCTTCTAATCAGGGCTCTATAAATAGAGAACTACGGCAGATGTGTAATATTTAATGCAGCCGAACCGTGTATTACAATGCCGTTATGTGATGACTTTCAAAGAGAAAAGCAAGCATTAACACCATATCCCAACGTGCATTGCGGCTAAACAATCCAATCACCGAGCTTAAACCATAGCTGAGGATCTTGGGTAATCAGTTCAGTCGGTGTGTATCTGTTTCCGGTTATTTTATTTTGAAATTCAGTTCCTGATGGACGCCAAAAAAGCCCGAGATTATAGAATCAAACAAATAAATAAAAGCAAGGATAATCGTGTGTTATTGTTGAGTAAATAACAGTGTGTTATTTAGAAAAGAATAACAAATTAGAAGGAAAAAAAGATTTAAAAAATACAGATTTCAGTATTCTGAGGATCTGAGCCTACGTCTAGTTACATCGCTGCGGTACGACCTGAAATTACCTAGTCTTGATATGTGTAGGTTTTATGTACACATTGCTCAGCATGAGCCCAACCACACCACCTATCTCCCACTCAGATCTTATGTATATAATTAGTTTCATAGTGAGAGGAAATTCATTTTCACATGCCTCCAACTGCCAGCACTGCCAATGGATATGGATGGTCCTTATTCAACTAATTACTCAAAAGCAAATTTGTTTTGTATTGCTTTAGTAATAATACAAGTTGTATCTTAAAACAAATTCCCTGTTAATTTTTTTTTCTAGTTAATTTCAGCTTGTATGAACCATGTACAACAAAAATAGACGTACAAATCTGTCCTTAAAGGGGACCTATCATGCAAAATGCACTTTGTGATGTCTTTTATACATACATATGTGTCCCCGGTGTTCCAGGGAACTCACAAAGTGTCAGAAAACACAACCCTCTCTCTTTTCCTCCATACCCAAATCTCTAAAAACGGGGCTGCAACGGATTTGATACGGGTGGATTTTTTATTTGCACCTTTTTGACGTAATTTTAGGTGCACTCCGCCTGATTGGTCAACTCTCCACCAATCAGGGGAATGAGAGGTTGGGCCATGTTGACTCTCCACTCGTAATCACAGCAAGCATGATAACATGACGCTCGTTCCGGGGCCGTGTCACGCCCCCCTCTTCCGCATGGGGGCGTGGTCAGCTGAATCAGACCTGGCAAAGACAGAGCTGGAGTGAGGCAAAATGAGGCATGGCTAAAATGCATGATCTGTTTCGTATTTTGAAAATTAAAACGTATTAATATACCTTATATATATATATATATACCTTATATATTATTTAAATATAGCATGATAGGTCCCCTTTAAGTAAGGTCAGAAGGATAATGATTTAATAGTGTGCAGCCACTCAAACCTCTCTCTGAAAATTGATTTAGCCAGTTCCTCAGAAGCCATTTGAGCAATTTGGGAGAGCTGGTCATGTTGTTTAGATTAATTTAGTGTTCTCAAGCTGTGCGGACCACATGCCAGGTCATTGCCCATGTCTCCTTCTGAAAGCTGCACTTTCCATTACAGTCCAGGGATACAACTTCAGTTAGAAGGACTTGATGTTAGATAAAGTGAATTCTGATTAATATGAAGTGTTTCAGCACAAAAGACCACATGTCCATTTTTGATAATTAACATTAGAGTACATGAAAAAGGGTCCATTGCACAGTGTTTCATGCAAATTACTCAAGCAGTAAAAGGCAGCGTATAGTTATGTTCTCAAAATGGTGTTATCAAAGATGTTTTAGATTGAATAAGTTTGACTTCTGTGGAGTTTTGGGCTCAGATACATATAGAATATCAAAAAAGAGTGTTACATTATGCAGTAGGGGTTGGGATATAATAAATAATCTGATAGCAATCAGTCTTCAGTTAGTAACATGTATGTTAATTAGATAATTACTTTACCATTGAACATGTGTATACTATATTAATAAAATAAAAAATGTTACTCCTGCAAGTAAGCATGCAGTGATAAGGGGCTATATTTTCATTTTTTGTCATTTGTATATAAAAACATTAGTAACAGTCAATCATGCAATACTGCTGTAGTGAAATGTCAGTTGTACATGTATGCTAATATAAAAGTTTGTTTTACTTTATCACATTGAGCTTGTCTGAGTATCCCATCACTAACACATATACTGCATATGTACACAGACAGCCAATTACACTTACATTCATCCCTGTAAACACACTTTAGAGTCCCTACAAGAAGACACCAACTCAACACAGAAAGACATCAGTAAATAGCCATTTTCTTTTGCCGTGTCACATTTAACTGTGCCATGTTTTTCCCCATTGAATTCCTCCAATTAATAAGTCAAAAGTAGCCACTTCGACAAACTGCGGCACATGTCCAACTGTCACAACCGCACCATTAAACATAAACATAAAAGCCCCTTTATGTTCAAATCAAAACCCTTTTAACGCATCCTAGTATAAAAACACTATGACATTGTCTATCATCCATGTCTTTTTTCACTGACATGTGTAAACACAACCTATAATCACCTTTGTTGAGCATATGCACGTTGTTTCTTGTGAAGTCCTTAAAGATATGCAGATTTAGTTTGGAGCTATACTACTGTATATCCGTAAATTTGAGGGTGACTTTGATCTATAATGCGGTGTCATTTCTTGCATGGACTGCTGATGAGAACTTCCACTTCATTTGGCTGAGGGTCTGGAAATTATTTTTCGTCTAAAGGGAAAAGGCACATAGCTAATAAACCCTGGGACTAAGTCATCAGTGAAAGTCTCCGCTGAGCATCATAATGCAATGTAGCCACTAAAGTGTCACTGGGAAATGTTGCTGTGAGTGGAACAGTGCATTGCACTGCAGGGATATGGGACATCCAAAAGTATGATTATATTACTGCTAGAGGGCCATTAAGAATTGCATGTGGATATTCCTCTAGTTATTTGGTTACAGCAGTAGAGACCGTAACAAAGTAACATTTGGTAGTGTTTCATTATTTCAGAAACAGCATTGACAATTCATCTTGCTTGAGACGGTTATTGTGAATTCAAGACAGGGTCTATGTCATCTTAATGTCAACCTTTGAAGAGAGTTTGGACTCCTCAGATATGTTATATTCCTATCCTAAGATAAGATGTTCTCATGAATGGTATCAGGAAAAGTGTTTTTGTAATATCAAAAGTCCTAATTGTCATAACATGGGATAAGATTGTTTTTCTAATGAGGCCCCTACTCAGCAAGTACTCATTAGCCATCTATGAAAAATATTTGTATTATGTTTTTTCTTTAAGATATTCAAGAAAAAAAGCTCTTTCCTAAAATACACAACTTTTCATACACTTCACAGTAACACTGAAAATCTTAAAATTGATGTAACCAACCCATAGCTGGAAGCATTATATGACCCAATGAATGAAACCTTTAGTTTAGACTAATACAAGTACTTTATCAAGAGCAATGTAAGAGGACATGAATAGAAAGGATAAGGACATGTACCTTTTACAGAAAATAATGTGTCCATAACATCATTATTATAATGACCGAGATGTCTCATTTGGCAAATATATGTTATTATTCTGCATCTACACATTGTGCATAAAGGGGAGGATGAAATGAGCGAGGACAAAATACACCCAAGCAAAACAAAGATGCACAATGTGTGTGTTGAGAGGAACTGAATGAGAGGTCCACATGTTGTCCATTATGGACACCTGAAAACCTTCTATAACACAGTGGCAGCTAAAGTTGTGCAGCTGCGGCTGTCACTCTATGGATGGATTAATGTCTAGTAATCATACTTAATTATTATCCCCACCTGCTTGTGGACCGTATGAGACTGTGGGACCTTGTAAAACGCAGAGCTGAGAGCCAAGCAAGCCTCTCTGGGGAACTGGTTGAATGTCACCAGGCGAGTCTGCCCAGCCAAGGAACATTCAAGGCTGTCAGGTTGGCCCACGGCTTTGGAGACCATAGAAAAACCTAAAGGTCACCGGTTCAATGCCAGCAGCTGCCAATATGCTCACTGGCAGCTCCTAAGTGTCCTTCAGTGTGTTACTTTTCAAGAAGATTGTTGTTTTATTTCTCGAGAAGGAACATCTGCTCAGTGGAAAGGAATAGATTTAGAAAGTTGCAAAAATCAGCAAAACTCCAATATTGTTTATGTTGTGCAAGACAAGTCTTCTTGCAGTATGTGTGATTGTTGTTCTTACTCCTACTGTTTGTCATTATCTACTTATTTTAGTTTACAGAAACACAATCTAAACCTATCTCTAAGGATATAAAAGCCCACATGGTTTGCTCTTGGAATAAGTATATGTGAGTGTTTCTTGTGGAACGGGGAAAATGACTCTAATTATATGGTATACTAGGAAACCATTTGCAGATACATAATTTCATCAATATAACTCTACTTAATTAAATGACAGGGCAAACCATTTTAACAGGGCTTTGATTGCTATTAAACATAGTGAAAGGCTCTTTCTTTATAATAGATGTGACCACACTGGCCTGTTATTCAAGAGCAATTTAAGTCCGGCTTTCTGACTGAGGACAATAGCAAAAAGCTAGGGGCTTAGCCACCAACTGTTGGACTAATGGCCAATCCACTCTTGTGCTTTAGTCACTCCATTATGCTCTATATGCTCTTACTGGGGAGCATGTTACCAACTGTGCACAAAACAATATTCAATCAGTCATGTTCTAATCACATTTGCTCTTTACAAAAGTAGTTTTACACTTTGAGAAATCTGAGGGAATCATTGTAGGTTTTACGGTAAATAAGTCAAGTAAGATCTGAATGCAGGACTTTCACTTGTAACTACAATAAAATACATATAATAAAATTAAAATAAATCATGATTTGAAATGTAGACTGTAGTTCTGACCTAGGTAAAGTTTCTACCATGCTCCATTTCAAACATATATTTCCACTGTATATATTCAGGATGAGTCAGACGTAGTAATCCAATTACTGCAGTAACTGTGCAGAGATAATTGGCTTCACAGCACGGCGAATCACTCCAGATTTGGGATTTGCAGATGCAATTGTGCATCCGTTTCCAGTGATCAAAGGTATATGCGTTTTTCGTCTGCTTTCCTATGAATTTACGCCGTATCTCATCATAAATTGTTTTGTTTATCTGTTACAGTAACTTAATTGCTGCCTGTGGAAACAGATGTCTCCACACCTTTCATTATGAGGGGGCAGGCTGCGAGATCCAACAATCCGGCTCCACAGGCTACCGCAAGAGCACGAGCATTTCAATACACAGAAGACAGGGAACACGGTTTCATTAGATTAGTAACAAAACAGTGGGAAATAAAGTGAAAGATAAATATAATCCGTATTTAGTTGTACAGCTTGGTCAACAATTGAACATGTTTCGACTAGGGAGCTTTGAAAGAATAGTTTTTTAGTGTGCTCCTTTTAATAAATGAAAGGAACATGATGGGAAGATTCCATCTAAAAAGGAGTTTTCTTATTATATGTAAAAGGCTTCAAAAGAAGTGTCTGGTTCAATGCTGGACAAGGCTGTTTGGTGTTGCACCGAGTTCATGTTTGTGGACAGAATATGTTCTTCAGTGATACTGAAGCAGGAGGACTTTTTCTAACAGCATTCAGAGCGGGGTAATGAAGCGTGTCCAAGGTTATGTCTTTGCACATAACTTCAGTACTTTGTAGCAAGCTACAGCACCTATTGCTGCATTATCAAAATAAACACAACCGTTTATTTGGAAGGAAATTAAATAATGAAAAAAAACACCTTTCCTCCTTGTTTACTTCCAGTGTGATTTAGGTTTTAATGAAGATCCGCTTTACTCGGGGAGAGCCTAATGCAAAAGGGATCACAGCAATTCAGCATTTCCCACTTCGCCATTAAATTGCCTTTAGTTGAAAGACTACAGTCGTAAATGACTGGCAAACTTTACTTGGAGGATAATTTAATCCATCACTAAGGCTGATAATGAACTAAGCCAGCACTTTTTGCTGTTTCTCTATTAATTTCACGTAATTACTGTTTGATCCAAGCTGTCAATTCATTAAAACAATGTTACAAATAGGTCAAAAAACGTCCCAAAACATAAATGGTGTCATATTGTGTTTGTGCCTGCACACAAACGAAGTCGCATCATCTTATGGTCGGTCAGAACACAGCGACAAACTAACTAAAGTGTGAAATCGCATTAACACGGGCGGCTGGCTGTCTAATTTACCTCAAGTCATTAAGGAAGTTTCATCTTATTCCATTCCCACTGGACGGCCCACTGCTAAGCCCTTTGTTACCCATTTAACTGCTGCTGTTTATCCTTCAGCGTGACACTTTGTCTCTCTGGCTTCTTAATTCCGGGGAAGAGCCATCCACTTACCTTTTGTAATGGGAAAGATTTGCAACTTATTAACATTTACAACTGCTCATTGGATGGATTAATACCCTTTTATCTATGACTTAGTCTTACTACTACAGATTTGATGACTGAGGAACCCGTGATTTTATATCAATTGGTTACCAACTGCAAAATTGTCCAAAAAAATAATTAAAATAATAGGCATAAGCCAACACTTTTTTTTGACACTACTGGCAACACAAATGTTGTTCCTTTTTGGCTTTTAAAGATGAAATGTTGGTGACCCCTTTACAGATTATAATCACTCAGTTATTAAAGGGGCGCTTTTATGCACATTTTCATGATTCATAATTGCATGTCGTGTGCCTCTACTGTGACATGTTTCTATGCTTCAATGATTAAACAGTGCTTAATTTTTTCTCATACTGCCTGTGCTGCAGCACATCTTTTCACCCTCTGTCTGAAACCAGAGCCCAGTCTGCTCTGATTGGTTAGCTGGTTGGCTCTGTTGTGATTGGTCAACCGCTTAGAGATATCACTCCCCTAAGCCTACCACGTACAATGTTCTGGAGCACTAGCTAATATAAACATGAGTGTTAAAAAGCATAATGGGGGCTTTTTAAGAACATATGAAGCATTTTACTATAGTGGTACCGAACACTTGAAAAACTGTACCTGTCACCACTGTAGGTAGATGATATATACAACTGTTGCTCACATACAGTAAAGTATGAGTGCTCATAGCTGTGTGTCCCGCTCTGTATCTATTATTTACACACAACAGAAAGGCAGATCTTTATTGTGAAGGGACACATTTTGATGCTGCAGGCTTTTCAACTCGGTACACTGTAAATAAAGGAATGCCTAGTGGTGGTTATTCTTATCCCCTGGTGAATGAACTTTTCCTGCACTTATCTAAAAAAATATATACATTTTGTAAAACCTTTGTCATTCTTTCTGCAATGTAATACCCTGACTTTTACAGTACTTATTTTGCATATTACACTTTTGGATCATCGTTGTCGATTCCTGATTAGGTACGTTTCCCTCTTTTGCATAATGCTGTGAGCACACTTCCCCCCTCCTTTGCTGGTTTACTGTCATAACAAGTCATCTGGGTTACCCCTTTATCAGCTCCCCACTCAGCACTGCTACAGATAAATCCGTCTTACTCTTTCACCATGTGCTTATCACTAACTGTGCCATGATGTGGTCACAGCAAATACAGCAAAAAGAAGATGAATCTGCTTGTCTGCGGAAGTCACTGCAGCAGATATGCCTGAATTTTAAATGTACCTCTGAAGTAAGCTTATTTAAGCCTGCTAGCAATTAAAGTTGCCAAAGTGGATAGTTGCCATTTTCCCTCTTAACAGATTTTTGAGTTTACATCTTAATGATATGAGGCATCAAGGAAAAAAATGACTGCTTTTTCTGCAAGTTTCCAATCTGTTTTCGCTAGGAATTTTCTTCCATTTTGAAAAGTGAAATATATATTTAAAGAGCTCATTGTGTATGCTTCAATGTTTTATTAGCATGCATGCATACCCATACTTCGTCTTGCATGTACTCTTTTTCACAGCTAAGCAATGTTGTGATCCTTGGGCCTTTGTAATGTTTGTATTAGCTCTTAAAGACAAAATAAAAAGATGTAAATGCACTTCATGAGCAATAATGTTAATTTGTTGAAGCAAATGCTCGTCATATCAAAGCTAAACATCAGTTTGTGACCATATAGCTGCATTTCCATCAGCTTCAGATGTACTATGCTTTTGTTGCTGATAAGGAAATATCACCGGCTTTTATGAAGTGTGGACGTATTTAGCTGAGAAGCATTAAATGTAAACAAGGCAAGCAGGGTGCCTTTAAAGAGTCCTACTATGTGTACATGCTTTAATGTTCCAAGAAGCTCTTTATTTTTCTCATACTGCCTGTGCTGCAGCACCTCTTTTCACCCTCTGTCTGAAACCAGAGCTCTGGTTGGTTAGCTGGCTGACTCTGTTGTGATTGGTGAACCACTTAGAGATGTCCTGCTTATCACGTATGTGTTGAAGCGCTAGCCAATGGATCGAGGCGTTTCAGGCAAGGGGGGAGTGCGTGAAAGAGAAACTCCCTGTGGAGGGGAGTTTGGGATTTTAGCCTTTGCAGACCATTGACATGCACAACAACCTGTTTAACACACTACAGAAAAGAGGAAACCCGAAAAAGCACAATAGGGCTACTTTAAAGTCATCTAACAAGTTACATGAATCTTAACTTCAGTCCATTTTATAATAAATGTATTTCCTTGTACAATGTGATGTTTTACACAATAGAGATGTATCTGATAGATTGGTCATGTGTAAACATGCTCTGACCTCCTCAGATGGAGCAGGATCTGGAAACATTAGTCTTGACTTACTTACCATTTATCTAACCTTCCCAGAGAAACTTTGCTTCCTTCTTACATATATTTATATCTGGAGACATTTGGATTGAAATTGCCCTTTTTGCTCTGAATGCGTGAAAACTGCATCTCACATGCTTCAGCGACTTTATTTGTCATTTGTGTGAGCTATCTAACCTTGTGACAATCACGTTGCCACCCATGTGTATAATAGCTGTGTGGACATCATTTCAGAAAATGGATGTTAACGTACCCAAACATCATACCCTATCTGTATTCCTGAGGTGAGACGTATATCAGTGTGTGACATATCGGTAGTGGAGAGAACATGGAATAATCATTCAGTTTAACAACCCTATATGCAGTATAGTTTTATAAAACATTGTACCAAACATCCTTATTAAATCTGGCAAACATAACAGATAAAACCCCTTTAACAGTTTTTCTACTTCTATATTATTATTGACTATTTATACAGCGCGAAGCCAGAAAGTATAGCTTATAAAGAAAATAGCCCTCCCATGAGTCCCCAAATTGTAATAGTTTTGGTCAAAGACCTCGAAAATAATGGCATAGTTACTAAAAACTTCATAAAATGTATGTTTCAGAATGTATAGGGATACAAATAATAACAAAGACACATTCAATTTTCATGGTCAGAGAAGGAATTTTAAAAAGTCAATTACAGTGCGACATGTTTTTATTAATACAATACCAGAAAATGAAAATAATAAATAAATGCTAAAGATTACATTTACAGATCACAATATAATTTACTAACATTAAAACATTTTTAAAAATAAAGCAAAACTAGTAGTATTTTTTATTTTATTCCAGGGAATACACATTTTTGATCAACTGAATTAATTTGAATCAGGGATTAATTAGGTAGTGTAGTCGTTAATATTTTCCTAAACTTTCTTTTGATTTGCTGATGTGAAATAACGCTTGGCTTCACTGCTCTGCGGACAGTGCCCAATAACCTGCATTGGGGTGTGTGTCCTTAACAGAGCGCTACAATATGTTTGGATGATTTGAGGGCATGAGGCATAAACGTGTGTTATAAATTTAGCCAGTGTCTTGGCCTTCCTTTTCCTCCTCGTCCCCCCGGCGACCAAGGCCAGGTCCCTGCTGATGGAGAGAGGGGGGTCAACTCTGGCAGCAGGAACAAAGTGGACTTGACAAGTGTGAAAGATTTAGTGCTGGGCATTTAGAGTGATCATCTTTTCCCCTTTGTCAGCAGGTAGAGAAATTCATCCGCCCTTACTGTGTCCTTGGTTCAGGTCTGATGGCACAGGGGGAAATCCTGTCTCATACCCTCTGCTGTGATGCGGAGGCCGGTCGGGTACATTGCCCTGTTAATGACTGTTATTGTTCAAAGTGGGATCATTATGATTACCTCAAAGCCTGAGTTCTGACTTCCTGTCTGCCTGAACTGCTTTTTACTGATTTATATATTATCCCGGGTCCATAGGGATGGTTCGACTTTAATCTGCGGATGGTTATCAATCTAAAAACTATTTCTACCCTCTTGAAGGGAATTACCATGCTTTTGTTGTCAATTTATCTCTCAACCCTTTTCTTCTTTTCGTTCATTTCCTCAACTCCCCTCTGTATTATATGGCTTAATTTTCCTGAAGAGCAGCAAATGTTACAGTTCAGTAGGATTTTGAGGCCTCTTAAATCCTAGAGACATGCGCTTGATAGATTTCGGTAAACTATGAAATTAAATGTGGAACCTCCTGTGTGAATTGGATTTAAATATCCCTATTACTCTGGCAAATGAATAAAAAAAAAAGTAAGATTAACTTTTAAATTATGGTGAGAATCCTCCAGTGCTACTGCTTCATAATTAGGTCATTAGTGCAAGTATGATGCTTCATAATCCTTCCCAGTGGAAAGCATGATAGCACAGATAGATATCACCCTCTTATCAACACTCCAGATATGTTGCTTTTCTTCTGGATCTCTCCTGGACATTTCGAACAAACAATAATAACCATAAAGCCGCTTCAGTTACGTGCCAAGTGCCTTGATGTGATGGATTTAGATGAGGCAAGTTCAGGTGAGTGTTGTCTTCATTGTGGAGGTGCTTGGCTGATCCCAAGAGCCCCGAGGCTTTATTTGTCACCCAATTACCACTTTAATTCCCCCTCATCTTCTTGAAACTACTTTTTCTAATTCCCATTTTGATTCTGGAAAGTTTATACATTTAAAATACCAACGCATTATTTATTTTGTGTGCAAAGTATTTCCCTTTTCTCTAATATTAATATTACCCCACTTATTGAAAGAAGAAAAAACAGTGATGTTTATCAATACCTTCCCTCTTCTTGTGACTAGTTTCAAGGGTCTGGTAGACATATGCTTCATCGTAATCATCTGCCAAGTATATTTTTTTAATGCCTTTCTCCAAACAGTCTTCACTGATGTGTACTCAGACGGTTTTCTTCCTTAAAAAGGTGGTTTGAATTGAAACTGCTTATGGTAGACTCAATCTGTTAGTATAAAAAAAAGTTGTATGGCATATCTGCTGTGCCGAGGTTGAAACGCGTTACGGTACACTAGTTGGCGTTCGGGGATTATAAAGTTGGCTAACTGTCACTGTTTGCAGAGGTAGTCTGTTTCCTAATTGTAAATGTTTTGTCAGTATATTTGAAATGTCTATGTTAGCTACAATGGATCGCTATCTTACAGCAGATATGCAATACTATCGTAACGAATCATGCAATCACATTGTTAAAATAAGCCAATTAGACTTACATGTTAAACAACATCAACACCCGGGTGTGCATCACTTTTTAGTTTCACCGTTTGCGTTGGGTTTTGAGCTTCTTGAAGGGCTTCTTGCAGCGCTTTAATATGCAGCGTTATGTTTATGCAGCACTTTATTGAAATGCTGCATTGTTACGTAGAGTTGGTTAGGCTTTTTCTTCATTTGCACATGTTTTGGCACATTTGTCATTTCAGTGCGTTTCTCCGACTGGACATGTTGTGGGCGGTTGTAATGCGTTTGCACCTGTGGGCTACCGTACAAACAGTATCTGATCCTGAACTTGATACCATATCTTTAACGTATAATTCAAATTAGTGGAGGGAATAATACTCCATCAAGAAAAACAATGGAGGGAGAATAATATGTAAACGATATGTTTCCTCACAAATTGATATCCCCTCCGGCGTCAATAAAGAGCAATAGTTAAATGGTAGCAAAGGCTACATTTCATTTGCTATTTCCATTTGATGAGTCATATCACAAGAAAAAAAAAAGCTACATCTACGAACATTTCATATCTTGAAATCAATTGATAACAATGATTATTTTGTATAGCGAAGTTGATTAAGTTGTACGCCATGCACCCTTAACACAAAGGCACCAATCAAGTCTGACATTTTACCCGCATTACTCCATTTCTGGAATGTCACAGCTATAAAATATAAGACATATATGTGTTATTGTGATTGCACTGCTGAATGTTCTTCCTGGCTTCAGTTGCTGTGCTGGTACAAAGGTTAATAGTCAAACTGTGTTGGAGGTCCCCTGGGAAAACTGCTGTGTAACAAAACTTCTCCAATTAAGCTGCTCTGTGGCGACTGGTTTTGCTGGTTATGAGAGTATAACTGCAAGAAGGAGATAATGGAAGGACTTTTTACCTGATACTCTGTCAGATAGTGGAAAGGTAAAGGTAAAAATCTATAATATTATCAAAAGAATACAGCTTCTTTAACTCTAGAATTTTCCCAATTACGTAGAGTACTTGAAACAGAAGTATGGATATTTTAATACTCAAAATTCTTTGGAGACGTAGTGGAAAATTGTATTTGCTTAGATAGCTGAAGATGAGAGAGCTTGTCTAATGACGAAGAGAGTATTACAGACGAGTTTTGGTTCATGTAGTTGTTAAAATAAACATCTCCGCTTCAAGGGAAATATTTGGAAGTCAATGAAAGAAGTAAACCTCTCGAAAAACGAAGTACAATACATTGTTGTGCATGTAGGCTCATTGTTAGTACTCAGAAAACATTAGTTGAAATATGTTCTGTCTACATTGTATTTGACAAGTCCAAATTGAAGATGCTATAGTATGAATAGAGCCATGAAATGCTGTATTTCCACAGACAACCACTACTTCAAACTGCATTTGAAATATGGGTTTAAAACAGGGGGAAAGAAATATCATTATAAATATGGGGAAACGCTATAAACCATCCTCAAAAGGAATTTTTGTGAGCCTGGGATTTCTAATAAAAATCTATTTCAGATTCAAAAATAAGGGTGCTCTTTGTGAGCTGCTGGGGAGCTATTAAGCAGTCCACTTTGAATTCCTATACTGGAGCACTGTCTTTGAAAACATGCTTCATGTTTCAAACAGACGGGCCATGAAATGAAAGAGTAAGCATCAGATAAAAGAGTCTCAGTGTTGATGATGGTTAGTAAGCCAAGACAGCAGGAAGCAGCCAGCTATGTCTCATTTGGGCCTCGTTCAAACCAAATAGACAATGGGCCATTAAATTGTGGCATGTTTACAGCTTCATGTCGCGTATGACTGATGTACAGTATAATGTTTCAAGGTACATGACAACTGCAGCACTGTAATATGGCAAGAACACGCAGATTCAGCAGGACACAAACACTATGACAAGTGGATAAGGACTTTGGCAAATGGCTCCATAAGTCTCTCATGTCACTTACATGTATGCTCTCCCATGTGATCCATCATGGAAATGATTGGAATCGGTATGAAGCCCAGGTCAGCCCGGCAGCTGGCCCCTTTAAGGGAGAGCAGGGAGAGGAAGACTTGGCATGGCTGGCCTGTTTAAAGGTGATGTAAACAGGCCCTGATGGATGAAGGACTCACGTCTATCCATCATCCTTCCATCCTGAAGGGCCTTAATCTTCTGCAAACACAATCCTGCCACCGCGCCCCTCATCTCTCCCGCCTTGTCTCTCAAGCCCCTGATATCCCTTCGTTTGGGGACCTTGTTCTTGCGGTAACGCTCACTGGACAGGACAAAATTACACTGTCTAGACTAAAAGCCCCAGAAAACATGCAAGAAAACACTCCAGAGCTATGAGATGCATACACTGCACGACTAATTGTCATTAATTGTTAGCAGACCAGCATAGTCTACTAGGCAGTTTCCTCAATCATCTAGCCTGATGTTTTGTGTGCAAAGCTTCACTTTCTTTCTTTCTAATATTACTACAGTCTGAGTAGGAATTTGACAAAAGATAAATAGGACAGTGAAGAACTTAGGCACTGAATTGCCGGTGATTTTTAAATAGTAAATGTGCATAGGCTGTCAATATGCCACTTTATTTAAACACATTTTTTATGGTAGTGTATATCCCTTTGACTTTCAATTGATTTGAGGCATGTTTGGCTTTCTGTCAGTTGTCCTTGTCCTTTCTGTCGACGCTGGTGCGGCCAAGCTGCTGTCTCAGCTAAATGATGTAAGACTGCAGGGCCTGATGGGAAGTTTTATAAATCGTTGCCAGGCTGGCACTTGACAACATCACATTTTGGTTGCCAGATTGATAGAATGATGGCCTTTTTGATTATTTACGATACGGCTGGTAATGGTTCTGTGTGGTTACATCCCATATTTCAGTTAAGACAAAGTGACTATCCTTCATTGTTTGAGCAACGTCCTTTATTTCCAATTCAGAGGAATCTCTACTCTTCATCAGAATAATGTAAGTATATAAATGACCCCAATGTTTGTAAAGTTTGTATTTGTTTGTGTTAAATAGTGTGAAAAGTTTGTTTCATATGTATATGATATAGAGTCATATGTAAGGTGTTTTTTGGGTTTCCAAGTCCATTTACCTTTATGCTCAACGTGTTTCAGTTTGAACACTGACATAGAATAGAACATTTGAACATCACATCTTGCACCGGATATTCAAAACACACAATCATCACATACAGTCAGTATTCACAGTTTAATGTGTGTTGTACAGGGTGGCCAGTCCGTGATGCACCTGAAACTTGGTGGCCAGTCTCTTGAGTGTACAATTATATATTTTTTGGAGTTGCATTCAGCCATCACTCACCGTGTGTATCCCTGCCATGGACCCCAGGCTGTAACCATCAATTGAGTGGGAAGTTTAGTGCAGAAGCAACCCATTATTGTGAGAATAACACACATCAAATTAAATGGATGCCTCAAATACTTCTGAGCATCTTTGTGTGTTTGGTAGGTCAATAACAGAGTAATCGCCTTCTTCACAGTATTCATGTTGCACGCTGGCATTACGCTGACATTTCTGAGAAGGAAACAAAAGGCAGATACAACACTGGTTCGGTTAAAAAACATTTTGAACACAGCTTTTAAGACTCTAAAGCCCCTTTTAGACATGCATTGAAACCCTGAAATTATCTAGACATGCAAGGAGGAACTGTTTGTGAGATGGCAAATGTATCAGTTGAACCGGACAATGATATATCCTGCCAAAGTTATCTGTGTAATTTACAATTCATGAGTAGCATAGTGACCTTGCTTGTCTCTGATTTAAAATAAACTGGTGAATATGTTTTCTCAATTAAGCTGCAATAATTATTGGTACAACTTAAATCCCTAATCTACTTGAATTTAAATTGTGATTATTGTCTATACATCAATGTGCATACACATTCACCATGACTTGATGTTGGCCAATATGTTCTGTGTTGGCATATCCAGCATAACATACTCATTTGAAGAAGAGACTGCCTGTGGAGCTACAGTGTGAGAGCTTTATGTGGCAGAAGATATGTTCAGTGAGAAGGAGATTGTTAGCACTTTCCAGAAATATGCATTGCCTGTGAAGAGACGTCCACATTTTAGGGCTGAGATTCAGTGGATATGCTTAGAAACTGTGATTCACATTGACTGATTGACTCTTTTTTTTACTGCTCTGCTTGACTTCAGTGTGTGGGAGATAAAAGAAACCGCATACAATCTGTCATTCTGTAGTAGGGATATTAACTGTGGAAATGCGAGAGAAAAGGAAATATGATAAGTATGGAGAGAAAACAATCAATATGAAGAGGGTTTTTCTTCATTTTGTCTGGAAACCCTTGTACTGGTGAGGGTTATCGATGGAAGAGTTCTCTTATGTCTTAACCACAGTGGGAAACTTTACTGTGTGTTTCTTGAGAAGCTACACAAGCCAAAACTTCAACGGGCAAACTTCCAGCTTTGCTGCAGGCAACAAAAATGTACAAATGCAGGAACACAATACAAACGGCAGCAGCCATGTGAAGTTAACATGTGGAGAATTATTCCAACTCTTCTTCATCACAGGGTGAGTGTCCTCTCAGACTAATCAGAACAAATCTTCAGCTGCTGCACACCGCGGCCAGAAAGAGAGGGCTGTTCGGGGCCTCAGTGCCTGAGAGCCACCTGGTCCTCTCCATCCTTTAACCCATCCTACATGCCCCAGCAAACAGTCAGATCCCTCACTGTGGACAGCCATTAATCATCCATTAATCTTCATTTCTATTTAGTCCCACATGATTTAATGATATCCGGGCTAAAACACACTCTGTGCTCTTTCATATGTTTCTGTTCTCCTCATGTGGTCTCTTGCCAGCGCGATTTATATCGTAATTATCGAGGCGATCCCTCATGGGTTTGTTGTCCTTTGAGGGAGAAATGATAGGTACGAAACAGTCTCGCAGCCCTTTGATAGATGTGTTGTTTTATCTTGCTGTTAGCTGTACAGCCAAGTGAAGTGTAAAATCACAGAAAATGTTGCTGCGCAGAAGCTTCCCCGAGGCTCCGAGTCAGCAACAGGTCCCGGGTATCCATGCAAAGCAAATACTAATAATAAACATAGAGCTCGGTGTGGCACACAGCTTGTGTTTTACTTGTCAGTAAAATATGTTATTTTTTAGCCTTTAGAACATTTAATGACACCGTAAAGTGTTAGTGAGGTGTCTTCAGAGTGTGACACAAATATACCCCCACACACAGATGGAGAAGATAATCACAAACAAGACAGCTCAAACATCTTGAATAAAAACTGTTACTCTAAGTAGTTAGTCTTAAACAGAGGGTGAATAATTACTTACTTGAGTAAAAGTTATACTGCAGTGTATACATACTCTGGTACAAACAAAAATCCTGTATTAATGTAAAAGTGCAAAAGTATTTGCATCAAAATAAACTCAAAGTACCAACATTAAAAGTCTTATTAAACGTAATGGTTCATAACATCCTTTTAGATTTTCAGCTGGTAAAGGTGGAGCCCACTTAACTTACTTTCTATCCTTCCTGGTATCAATGAATCAATCAAATGATATTTACACAGCCCAATAGTACACATGGAAATACTCAAATAACATACAAGTAATACACATTTGCACTTAAGTACAATACTTGAGTAGCTGTATATCCCACACTGATCTTAAAGAAATCCTCCTATGTTCCCTGTCTCAGTGGACTTTTTTGGAGTCTTGACTTTTCATAGTCTGAGCAGAGAGGAGGATTTAACTCTCTCTGTTGGTGCGGCTGACATCTCCACAACGGAGGTCATCATAATTCACTCACAAAGTAAATACTGCTGCATTGTCAAAACAGGAGCCATGTTGACTAGCATTCACCTGTCCTGTAGAGACTCTCACTTCTCCACTTGGACTGGGCAGTGGCAATCCTTCTGTCCCAGCACTCGGCCTCTCCAGATGGCAGCAACATTACCTGGGAAGGTTAGATGCCCATCATTCTAGATGATATCATTTCTCTCATGTAATCCAAGACTATCCCTGTGCAAATGTGTCACATGTCTCTACTTGTGCAGTAAAAGAGATGAAAATGATCTTGCTCACATAGCTCTATTTGTTAAACAAATATACACTTCATGCGTAGGGCTTTAATATGTTATGTTTATTTTTACAGCTTGAGATTCAGCCTGTTACATCTAATGTATTTGATGTAAGTAGGTAATTCAGATATTTGTAATGTAATTTACTTTTTATATCAGCATAGGTGTGACAATCTGACTGTCATTGCCAAATAAAGAGAAGAAGTGGGCGTTTAAGTGCTTGAAAGGGGCCTTTTGAGGTAAAACCATGCGAATAATAAAGCATTCAAAACTACGCATAATCATTTATGAAAATACCATAGAAACAATCAATAATAGACCCCTAAAAATAGTTCCCCGGACATGTTTCCTTAACAAGTGCCTTCTTGCAGTTGTGCAAATAATGACTGTCTGTCAGTCGCAAAGGCAGGGTTAGCATGACAGATGTACACTGCTCCGAAATGTCTGAAGGAGAAAGGCATAGTGGATTGTTGGCTTTGCACAGCATTGGACATGAGGGTCTCAGAAAACACGAGTTGTTTTTAGATGTGCCAAATGGGTTGTTTTGAAAGGCACTCAAGAAACTAGACTTTTTTGACATTTTAGGCATGAAGTTTTCTCGCAAACTTTGGCAACATAATCAGAATGAAGCCAGAAATATAAAGCCACAACTCTTACTCTGATAACTATTTGGTACAACTGGCAACTTTTGATAAAGTACTAGCAGAAATGATAGGGAACTACTTACAGTAAACTCTAAAACGCTTTCAATTCAGAGACTACATACGAAGTTCAAATAAACAACATTTTTACCTCTTCCATGATGGATTGAAAATCCAACTCAATGCTAAAGCGTTGTAAAAGAGTTGTACTGTAGGTGCCATCTTTTTCATTTCCCTCACCTTCCCCTCCTGAGTGGATATTTCAGATTTATTCCTCACTCGCCTGAGGGATAGCAGAGGAACTCGGCAAAAGCTGCACCTACTCGTGGCACAGCTGTACCAAAGAGTTAATAAATAACAGGCACACGTAATGTGGAATTGTAATGGGATATGAAATAGCAATAATAACATGGCACTGCACTTTGAAATACCCAGTAGTTTCCCCCAAAACATATTTGGACTTTTCACTGGTATTAAACATCTTATTGCATGGCTCACCTCAGCTGGAATGTACATACAGTGAAGTATAGAATAAGCTTTAAATGCACAATGAGCCAGAAGCCACTTAAACACCAATATTAACATACAAAAGGGATAAAAATGCCATGATGAATCACTCACAGACTCACTAGGTGAAAACAAAACCAGCGTCGATGTCATGCCAATAAGCTTTCACATTGTCTTCAATTTGTATTAAATTTAATGTCTAACTTTTCCCTTTCAGCCCTAATTATATGTCACTTAAACATAGAGCACACAACAGTTATATCCACAGTGATTTGATTTAAGCAGGAACGACATTTCTGCCTCCAGAGCAGTTTTACCTTTGGAAGACATCTGTAGAAGTGAAAATCCTATCTACTCTGCTTTAAACCTCCCTGAAATCAGTCCCACCTTCAAACTGCTACAGTAGTGGAGCCTGTGGGTTCACAGTGTTGCTCGAGGACACTTTTACACCAAATGACACATTGGATGTTGCAACCCATGACTCTGCAGTCACAGCCTTCTCTTTCTGTGCAGCCCTGCTATTCAATGTCCCCGGCACAAGGCTACACAAACCATAATGCAGTATTTCCTGATGGGATGAAAGTAGTTATTGACACAGGAAGTTAGAGAATAAAGGAGTATTCTCGAGAGTATGAAGGGGTGTGAAGAATGACTCACAGTTTGCTTGTTCTACTCTGTTGGCAACAACAATCTGTCAGACAGCTCACTGCGATTCACTCAGTGTCTTATTTGAATATACACCAGGCCGAGGAAGAACACCTTATCAAGGAGATGAGAGCAGCTGTGATACATTTGCTGTATCCAGCTGCATTGAGCTGATAAGCACCCAAATTATTTTCTCTCTACATGCCTGCTCTAATTAAAAAAAAGTCTTGCAGGTTCGGCAAGTCAACATTTGCTGTGTTTAATCTTTGTTTAAAATGATGCAAAAAGTGCACACAGTTTTGCAATCAGAGTGATAAATAAATACATATAATATTTCATGCCCTCCTTTTTCCTGACCACCTGCTGCTTCAACACAGTGTCTGACATCATCAGTATTCAGCCCGCCTCTTCCCCTCCTGTCGCTTCTCACAAAGGAGCCCTCGGGGCATTAGTGGTGAACCCCTACCCACATGGGACCTGTTGGTCCCCCTGACACCTGTCTCCCTCAGGTTGACCCCAGTCACGCTATGGATCATGCTACAATGCCTCCAGGTCTGAATCTGCCGCCAGAGTCAGACATTGACAGGCAGCTACCACGGGCCAACATGCAGTGGGCTTTTGAAAACAAAGGAAAGAGAATGAATTAAAAGTATCATCAGTAAGATCATATTTATTCCAACAAGTCTGGTCACTTTCACGGTCTGGTTAAGTATTGATTGTCGAGCCCTTCAGCTGAGAGATACACTTTATGGAATTAAAAAGTTTCCCGGGATTGACTTGGAAAAGGCCAGGGTTGTAACCATGGAAAAGAGTAATACAAGACTGCGAGGAGAAATCAATAGCTATCACCACCAATATTATATGCTGTGAAATCTTTGTGAGTGTAAGCATGTTATGTCGTTTTCTGTAATATTCCACTATCGAGACCTTAAAGAAGGTCACCAGAAAAACTCAAGAATTAATTCCCTATCTATGTTTTCAGTAAGACAAGATACTGAACCATCAGGGATGGGAAAACTCAATAGATTACAGACATTTTACTACATAAATCCATCTGCAAAAGAGACGGAATATTGGCTCAGTGGTCCATGTTTGTTGAATGTGGGATTCGTGTTTCTGGGATCATGTTGGAGGGAACACAATAGCCGTATCGTATGGATCCAGTTCGCTCAATACTGATAACGTTCCTACTCATTTATCATTCATGTTGGCTCCTGTCTACACTGTTTTCATATTGCTTACATTGTTTTATTAAAACATGTTTTTTGGATCTTATACTTCCACTCTGTGCTGAATCCACATACATAATTGAAGAGTTTTTAGTTATAAAAGAAAGTTGGATTTGGTTATGTCAATCGACTTTAATTAACATTTGCATCATAAGGCTTTTATCTTTCACCATCCTTTACCTTATGTTACCTGCAGCACACTGCGCTGTCGACAGCCACACGTACTGACTCTGCAAAGTTACTCCAGCTGGAACTTTCCTGCTGATGAAGCAAACCGTTCACTTGTTCCACGATAGTGAGCCATGAAAGTGACTCTGTGTTTTACATCCTAACTGCACACAGTCATTTACCCTGCAGCAGCTGTGCAGACCACACAACAACTGAGAGTTACTACAAGCCTTCTCTCATTTTGACAGCAAAAATATAAGAATTCAAGTAATAATTATTGAAGTTTCACCTTTGTGGATAAATCACTTGGCACTGGTGAAAAAATAAATCTCTTATAAGAGCAAAATAAAACTTGAATGGTAATAACGATTAATCAAGATAATTTACATGATTATGGACGCTATAGTTTACCTTATTAGCTAAAGGATTGTATGGATTTGAACTGCAGTTAATTAAATAGCATTAGATTACAGGAAGTCAAGGTTAATTTACCCCAAATGTGTAATCTGATCCAGGGCCTTGTTGTTCCAGATGTGTGGATCAGAATTGCCTCTTTATATTCATCCATAGAGATTATCTATATCTCCTGAGCGGCGCCTCATGCTATAACAAATCTGCAATGGATAATAAAGCAATGTTACAATCGACTTAATGTGTTGGAGACAAGAATAGGTTTTCATTCTGCCTCTCTGCTTTTCTGTGTCTTGTCTTTGTATTCCATTTTCCTTTTCTTAATCATATCACCTGTGTTTGCCGATACACTCCTAACTAGTTGCACGACTTAGATAAATTACACTTTCAACAGCAGCAATTCAAGGCTAATCAGTGGTGTTCATTGTCGAGATATTTATGAGCGATATTGACATGAATGCAGAGGTGGGAAGTAGTGGAGTACAAATACTTTGTTACTGTACTTGAGTACATTTTTCTGGTATCAGTACTTTACTCCACTACTTATTTTTCTGGCGACTTTGTACTTTTACTTCTTACATTTTCCAAACAGGCTGGTTCCTTTAGTTTGAATGTGTGTTTGGTGGCGTGATCATTATTATTTAGAGTCATTGCGTGCCTATTGATTTGAACACGATCCGTGTATCCATCATTTCCTGGTCTTCTCTAAAGAAGAGGGACCAATGAAAACGTTGTCATGTTGCCGTTGTTCAGCATGGAAACATTCATTAGCTAACAATGACATTATTGTTCTATTAATATAAAGAGAGGTCAGGTACTCTTTAAAACAGCTGCTAGTTATGGGTACTTTTTACTTAAGTAAATTCCGAAGCCCATACTCCTTTACTTTTACTTAATAAGTTTTGTCGGTACTTCTACTTTTACCAGATTATTTTTAAACATGAGTATCTGTACTTCTACTTGAGTAAAGGATGTGTGTACTTGTGCCATCCCTGCGTGGATGTGGCGCTTTAGCCTGCGCACAGTTCCAGTAATTAGCAGGAAATTAAGGGTACCACTTTACAATAAGACTACCCTTATAAAGGATTCATAAAGGGTCTATAATTAGGTTATTAATTAGGTTGTAAACACTTTATTAATCATTAAGAACCATTTATAAACCAGTTCTAACATAGTTTTCATATATCAACACAGGCTCACTATTTGGCAAGAGGACTAAGCCTTATATTGGCTACTTAGCGAGAATCAACTCAGTGAGCAACAGATACCAAGGATGCTGGCTGATGAAGAAGATGAAGTAAGCTAAGTAGCCAATATAAGGCTTAGCAGTTCAGATAAATGTGGGCTCACTATTTGGCAAGCAACCGGTCACAGTTGCCCTGTTTATCTCATGTCTTATAAAAGCTTATTAATGATTTATAAAGTGTTCACAACCTAATTAATAAATGAATTACAAACTATTCGTAAACCCTTTATAAGGGTACTCTTATTGTAAAGTGGTACCAAATTAAGTTCTGTTTTTACTTCACCGTCTCCCTATCTGCTGCAATGTCACCAAGTTCCAGATAATGATGTCCTCTGCATTTTTGCAAAGGGAAACATTACCCCGGCCATTTATCAACGTCCTCTCATATGTGTTCTGTCTGTCATGTCGCGCTTGGCTCGTGAAGCGCGCCAGGACTCTGGTGTAAGGCCAGAGCGCCGCTTGTCTCGTGACGCTGAGTCTCCCGGTGAGAAATGACACTCTATTTGTTTCCCATCATGCTACCTGGGCAGTCATGTATGATTAACGTACCCCCGTGAAGTGACCCGTGACGTGTTTTTCTCCCATTTAGACTAGGCCTGCTTGGGCAGTCACATCACACATGGCCCCCTGACTCATTGAGCGTATGGTAAACTCGGAGCGTTTAACCTCACACTTTCTTCTCCTGCTGCCCTCACATCTGGCAGAGTGTGTAGGTCTTTCAACATGTAACATCATTTGGAAAACTCCTCCAAAACTGTTGGCAAGACTTATAAGTGTACAGGATTTGCTTTATTTGCAATTCAGCCCACTGGAGAAAACCTTTCTGACACCATTACTCGGTGAACACCCTGATATACCTTCAAGTGCAGCAGCTGAGAAATACAGCGTCATGCAGAAACGAGCCAGGTGACTTCTTTACACAGACTGGAGGAGTGATAAGGAGAAAAGGAAATGTAAACCCCCGCGTGTCGTAAAGGAAAATGGAACGATGCTTCATGTAATGTGGCTGCATGCATGCACAGTACGGCGATTCTGCTTTGATAGATAAAAAACATGAAAGGGAGATGTTAAAGATGGCCAGTGTAAATTAAGAGTATGGACGCCGAGGCAGGCAGGGGATAAATGAGCTGGGTCTCTCTCAGATGTGTGAAATGTGTTCTTGTTGGCCTTTAGGGAGGAAATTGGAAAGACTAGACGACAGTTTGGGGAGGCACAGCGGGAAAGAGGAGATCTGTCTTCCACAGAGACCTTGTCTGTGAAAAGAAGATATGGAAGGGACATGCTTATAGATCCATGGACTAAACATTGCACGCGTATGAACACACACAAACACGCACACCCAAACTTCCCAAAATACAACTCTCCTCACTTGACAGAAGACTCAAAAACTTCAGAGCTGAAAGAGGGTGAGAAGAAATCTTGATAGAGTGAACAGCATGAAGTTTCAAATGTGTGCTTGGGGAGAAGAGAAAATAACTGTCTGTCACATGCTAAACTAAACACCTTTTTAATATGTGCAGTGCTAAAATAAATCCATCAAAAAGGTTTGTCAAGTGAACTTTTTAGAAGTTTTCTCTTTGAAATGGTGGGAGTCGGAACTTGTGATGCCTAGTTTTGACATTATAACTGTTATCTTTGGGCTAACAATCATCCACTTCACCAATACACAGCTCTGGAGTGCCTTAATATTCCAACACTGTTCATTTTGTGTTTTTGTGATACATGTTTTGTCTTTTCTGCTTTTATTGGAGGACAAATTGTTGAAGTGCTGCATTGAAAAGAAGGGCTCATTTTCTGAATATATTTTAGACTGGAGCGCAGAATTAGTCTGTTTAATTTCTGTAAGTGTTGTATCAGTGTATTTGAAATGACTAGGTTAGCAACGTCAGCAAGCTAGCTTACAGCAAAACTGCAATAATATTGGAGGGAATCATTTGATCACATTGTAAAAATAAGCCAATAAAACTTATATTTTAGGTTTCAGGTGACAGTGATTGCTGGCCAAATGTATAATCCCTAAATGCTGAACACATGTTGACGAGTTGGTAAAGATATTTCATAATTTGTAGTAGGGCTGCTCGATTATGACAAAAATCATAATCACGATTGTTTTGGTCAATAATTGATATCACGATTATTAAAAACGATTATTCATTGATTTTGAAAACATCCATTTATTGAACTTTAAAACAAATACAAATAATAATTGTAACTGTATAATTGTAACTGTTGATTACCCTGAGCGTGTAATTCAACTGAAAAACCAATACAAAAATAAATCTAGATTTAAATAAATAATATCAACATAATAAATACCAATAAACAAGATTAACAAATATTTTGGAGCGCATTTCCACAAGCAACTAAACATATATAAATATGATAAATAAAAATAAATTAGATCAAATACGTTACAGTGCACTGTCACAACCTAGCAAAGCAAAATAATAGGTTTTTTCAATTATGTTGTTTTAGTAATTGTGGCAGGCCAAAATCGTAATTGCGATTAAAATACGATTAATTGCACAGCCCTAATTTGTAGGTGTTTTGGCAATGTTTTTTATTTTTTATCTGCATTGTTTGTTTGTTTTAAGTGCAGCACATTTCTCCTAATGAAAGTGTTATAGTGCATTTGCCCCTGTCAGCCACCATAAGGCAAGCCCTGAAAACAAACCTGTGTGCATGACCTCGATCAGCAGTCTGTGAGTAACTGCTGGGCAAAGGAAAAAACAAGAAGAAAAGTTAGCGAAGCTCTTAGGGTTCAAAGGGCTTAAGTTAGAGTTACGCAAGAATATTAGAAAGAGAAAACAAACAGTAGGTAGCGGAGGAGTACATTTTCTGAACTAGAAACTGTACCTCCTTGAAGAGGGAGGGAGGAATATACTGTGCGAGAAATGAGAGACTAAGCTGAACCTAATTTAAATTGTGCTTTATTTTAGAGGTACAATGGAAAGAGACCACAGAGGATTCACTCATCAAACAACCCGGGAAACGTCTCAATGGGTAGGGGGAGAAAAAAGGAATAATAATTGTGTATACTCTGAAGGTCTAAGATTTGTCATTATAGAATGGGAGAACAGAGGGAGAATTAATAAGCAAGGGATTTCTAACGTTATTTAAAGAAGTTCTAATCATTAGTCGCTGCGCAGCGCGGTCAGAGAAGCCACCAAGGCCTCCTACTGCGGAGAGAACATGATCAAAGAGGATGAAGGTTAAATAGTTTACTGGGGGAGTGAGACAAGGAAGCTTACAGCTCAATTTATATCAAAAAGAAGAAATGTTATTTGTAAAAAGGCATACAGAAATACACTTTATTAAATAACATGGATTTTGAGCCTGCACACAAAACAAACATGGTTCGATTTAATTTCACAGAAGCAATATGGCCCGAAACAGCTAAACTGCTGAAAATCTATCCAGATCTCACCATGTGGCGTGAGGTGAAAATCAACTGTCGGTCAGCTGCTACGCTCCAGATGTCCTTGTGTTTGCCAAGAAGCATCTCACCTCCTTTTTCTCACACAGTCTGTGCCCCTTTTGCACCACATCTCTTGTGATTTATTGCGGTTAATGAACACTTACTTCAAAACCAATTTCAACACATCCTTAAATTCATATTGCACTAAATGTCCTGTAAACAAAGAATGCTGCTTTGAAAAGCCTGGTTGTTATTGCAGTCTGTATTTGCACCCACTCAGTATTGAAATTAAAGTCTGAATAACGTGCTTTCTCTCCTTACTTACATTTATGGTGTTCCCATTTGGAATAAACCTAACACTGCCTGATTGTCATTGCGAGAAGAAATGATTGTATAAGCCATGGGTGATATAACTTTATCTTCCAGATCCTGGCTGTTAATATAAAACAATACTAGACACAACATTTGTATGAGCACTTAAATATGATATTGATTCTGCAATATATCCAAGTGCTTCCTTTTTATTGGTTCTCATGCGGTAGGTTTTGAAAAATGCGACAGACCTCTTATCACACAGATTAGAATGGATTGCTTTTAATATTACCTCCAATAACGAGTTTCTGTTCCAAATGGCCATTTCCCTTCATTGCATGAAAAGTCAACTTCCATTTGACAAGGCATTTAATATGGCTTATGTGGCAGACACTGGGCATAAAGTTTCAAATTGAACTTCGGGGGGACATTTAAAGATATTTGTGGGTGTCCTCTCCGAAATGGGAATTTCTGGATCATTACATGCACTTTTGTTTCTCTTCCTGTACATCAATAGGCAGAATGTTACATTTCCCTCTCTGCCATTAGTCAAAGTGGTCTAATTTAAAGTAGGGACACTATTGGGTTTTGTATGACAAACGACCCATGTTAGAGCGACCCACACTGGGTAATGGAGAGAAAGGGTTCAGTTACAAGCAGTTAGAATACAAATATCCTGTTTTTCATTCAGGGTTGACACTGGATATGAGAACTAATACTCTTTTTGTACAGTCAATTATTTGCAAATACCGTAATATGCAAATTAAAGACTTAACCCTTTTTACAGCAGTCATTTTGTCTTTGTGATTCATCTTTTTCTCAGTATACATCATTAATAATAAATGTATATTATTAAGGAAACATGTGGGTCATACAAAGAACAAGACCAACATTTATAGTTGCTAGGAAAGGGGATGCAAAGTCACATGCTTTGTTGACCTAACCAACACATATGGCCTACATTCTGAGAGGCTTTGTGGTGCTAATAATGTGATGAATATTATTTGGATTCCAACAACGCTTCTGCAAATAAATCATCATTGTCCACATGGGCACAAAAGGTATTGTTTAAACATACCAAATGTTGTTAAGCTAAGTCCATTTCAAAACTAATGTAACAACCTTTTTTGGGGGGATTGTCCTAGCATGTATATGTGGGGTTTATTTTTTTAGAGGTGAATCTAATAACTAAGGATGAATACAATTTGCGGTAAAGAACTACACGCATGTCCTGTATTCAATAATTCCAAGTCCAGTAATTGTCACCTGATGACAGCCATCAGAACCATTTCCAAACACCTGCTCTGTAAATACCTATTCAATATAATAACACCTACCAGCCAAATGAGGATGTGCTTGGCTCGTGTTAATCTTCCGTTGCCAACACTTGGTGTTCATGGATCCCGGTCCAAGACGAGTATGTTTTCGCCCAGATATCAACATTCCTACTGTGTTAAACTCTGTCTGCTTCGTAAGTTGTTTTCTTTCACCGATGTGTTTCTCAAAGAGAGTATTTTTGTAGCCAAGTCTCCTTCTGAGCCTAATCTGTACGGTGGTAAAGGTGAGTCACCACAGTGGGGGTTGGCTGCTACACCGAGGTAAATTAACTCCAGGGAGTTTTATGTTGGCCTCGGAAACACAAACAATATTTGTGTCATGATCTCCCATGATCCCCTGGAAGAAAACTCAAATAAAACAACAGCACCGCATTTATTAAGCTATTTTCCTCCAGCACACTGCCAAACAACTCAGTAGTTGCAAAATAATAATTAATCCGAAGTTACAAAGCGCTGTTATGGTATAAGTGCCCTTCAGATATCCTTGGTGTTAAGGTAAAGTTCAGATTGGTGCCCTCTTGCACGACATATTTTCATTACATCCAAAGCAAAATGCTATTTCACTGGGAAGGCTGGTTTTCACAGAATGAATACATGTCATAACAGCTGTTGCGAAACATCAATAAACTGTCAAGCAATAAAGAAAAGGCAGGCTTTAACTGAGAATGAAAAGAATTGGCACAGACCAATAGAAGCAACAAAAATGTCATCTGTCTGGTAAGATTTGGAGTGCTCCCATGAAGTGGCTCGCAATTATATTGCACATGTCACCACAGACGATAAACAACACTCTTTCAATTTGTAATGAATTAGCCACAGACATTGATTGGAACGAGTGTTTCATAAATGTAATTGCCTCTTTGATTCTGATCATTGATCTGGATCTGAACGATTGTCTATGAAATGTAAAAAAAAATCAAATGGAAGTACCAGTGTCTGAAAATGTATTTCATTACGCTTGATTTCCATATCAGTGTAAATATCACAGCGCTGATTGATTTTGATAGTTCAACGCATTCAAAGGAGAGGAAGTTATACCTGCAGGGAGGTTTGTATTGGAACAAGCAAAGCACACTGATTTATTTTTCAGTTAATTTACACATTGGAATGGAATGAAACTGTAATTTCATAGCTTTCAATGTGACATAAAAAGTCATTAGAGAAAGAGAATGAGGGTGGGGAGGGGTAGTCGACCTCTGTGACATGTCCTACATTTCCTATACTCTGTCTGGAGGCAGCCAGTCGACAAATACATCACCAAGCAGTCTGAGAAGACATTAGCTCGCAATGATATTTGTAATGTGAACTTTTGGAAGACGTATTTCTCATTAAGTGAGCGAGGAAGGACAGATTTGATAAACAGTGGCTCCTGAGGATAATTTGACCCCAGAAAAGCAATGCCATTTATTTTCCTCGGCTTAATGATATAAATACGGTTGTATTTCATGAAGAAGTTCTGCCGTTCAGCGGGGCATCTGTGTGGATACTATTCTGAAGCAGAATTAGGGGCACATGGGGAAAGAATCCATAGCCAAACAACTTCAAATGTTAGCTTTACATCGAGAGGCAGGACTTCCAATCTAAACTTCTTAGCAAGATAAATACAAGCTGTCATTTATTGAGCTGCTTTTGGCAGAAAGTAGGAGCACAATAGACACCATTGTAAGGTTTATAATGGATGTCATTTTAATTTAAATCAGTATTAAATCCACGTCAACATCAATTGATGTTTTGGAGTATGGAACATTTCAAAGATATCCAGCAATATTAATTCACAGAGGAGTGATGTAGAAATACATTACACACATGTTTTGATGCGTTTCTTATTTTTATGCCATTAGAAGGTCAAATATTGACAACTTTGGATTTAGAGGAAGCTTAGCACTTTGTGTGATCAGCTCATTTATGTTAGCTCCCACAACCCATGATAGTATCCACCCCTCTTTGGTTCAATTCCAAGCCCTGCCTTTACCCTGTTTAAATGTATGTCATGTAATTTAAAAATGAATTTCACCTATACATTACCTCTAAGCTTCTTGAGCCTCCTAAGTACAATCCAAATCCTGCATGGAAATCTCATTTGCTCTTAAGTTTTCTGTTAGATTGACAGCAATGGCATCACAGGTTTTTGATTGCTAAACTTTATTCAAAAGCCAGGATGGGGTCCAGTTGGAATCTAAACTTAAGCATACCATCACTGCAGGTAAACACACTGGTGAAGGATGGTGATTATAATGATAATTGACAGTTCACTGAACTCATAATGGATTCTTTAGAAACCTCATCACGATGTTCTTTGAAGAACAGCACAGCCTGAGGGCTTTCTCTGCAGTAGGAAGACCTCATAAAGGATTTGTTGTTTCTTTGTTACATGTGAGAGTGCACCTTTACACTGACTCAGCTGTTTCAGAAAGCCCAATTACTCAAGATGCACCAGATTAACTTTCTGTCTTCTATCAAACCCGATTTTGACACAAGCAAAGCGACGTAGCACTTGTATCTCCCATGTGACAACCACTTGGATATGTGCCCAAAAAGCAAATCATTTCGCAAACACAACATCTTCAAATAAAGAGGAAAAGCCTTTCATTTGTTTCCCGCCCAGAGACTCTTATTAATCAAGCACAATGTGAATTTGATTCTTTGTATATGTGTTTGTATAATCCTAACGAGTTATGCAAATAAAATAAAGTTTGAATTAATTTTAATGAGTGCGTAACAAAAGGGCCACAGCTAATTAGCTAAATTCCTTCTCTTTGAAAAATGGGTAACACTGACCCCCCGTTGAATATAAAACAAAGCCGAGTACATTAGAATATTCATTATAAAACATATTTATGTAACACTGTGAGGTTTGTGTGACCATTTGTCCCGTGGGAAGAGGAGGCAGATTTGAAGGTGGAAATATAAAGTTTAAGCTTCAAAGCACAATAAGGTATATTGTATTAATTCATGCTGCTGCCTGCAGGGACCAGAGGAAGCATAGAGGCATTGTGTGCTTATAGTTGCTCCATCGCTGCCTCTCTTTCTGTCCCCAGTAATTTCCATTTTGAAGTGTATTTGCTGCTGTAAAAACGTTCCCTCTGCAACAGACAAAAATAGACGAACATAAAGGAATACATTTAGTTAGGCCAGGAATTTGTATCACTATAAAGTGTTCTGGTTTTTGAGCACAATTAAACTGCAGAATGTAGACACCTTAAGAAGATGTATGGCACTACCGGAGTTTCAAACCATTAAGGAATACAACAGGAAAGTGCTTCTAATAATGAATGCAAGGACACGAACAAGAGGAAACCATTAACACTGTGACGAAGAATCTTATAAGAAAGGTGAGACCAGTGTCATGTTGTTAATAGCCACAATTATCCATCAACGAGCAAATGAGCCATCAACATTTACTGCTCGCTCTCAATCTCACAAATCAGCCCTGATTGCTGAGCGGCTGTGGAGCGAGCTCCCTGCCACGTCTACATCGCCTCTAATGCCAGGTACCGTTTATTTAATGCCCCTGTCTGCCATTTGCACATTAACCATCACGGTTGCATCCCATCTCAACTAGCCTACAACCTCCGGCACTTTCAGTGTTCATTGTAGAAATGGCTTTGGCAAAATTAATGTCAACACATACAGCAACCAGACGCAGAATAATTGAGAAAATAAGATTCTTTTGGTGTGGACTGCATATTGTTTCATGTAAGTGTTACAAGTGAGAATTGAAAAAGCAATGTCCACATAGAGTTGGATACAATTACAATAAATACATTGTTGGTTGGTAATTACCAGCTATTGTAACATTAAAGTCACTTTAGCTATTTGCAACCAGCTAAAAAGCTTACACTACCAATATATGACTGTTACGTCCCCACTAAAGTCTAAGGGACCTGGAGACAATAACACACAACAACAAATAAAATGAGGGAGTCAGCGTAAAGCTTAACAAAAAGGTTTATTCTTGTGCAACAAGAATACTGACCATAGATTCTCTTTAAGTGAGGAGGAGGAGGAGGAGGAGGAGGAGGAGACAAAGGAGATTGTGCCAAACAAAATAAATAAGTATAACAAAACCAGGCCTATCTCTACATATATCCTCTGAACCTAAAACTCAAACAAAACCCTCACTAACTAAACTACTCAGAACTGGACAAAGCAAAATACAGGGGTGGCAACAATCCGCTAACCTAGTGTGTCTAACATTAGTTACCTACGTGATGAGAAATGTACAGGGTACCCCAGACTTACCTAACTCCTCCACCTCCCAACACACACACATTCACAAAGGTCAGAAAAGACGAGGTAGTATCAGTTTCTAACAACAGTTGGATTCAGTCTCCTCAGTCAGCAACATGCACAGGGTGAGAGAAAGGGAGAAGGCTTCCTGGTGCCTCCTTTATGGTCGGCCCTGGCTGCTGATATGCCGGCTGAGGGTGAGAGGATCCAATCAGCCGTCAGACTCAGGTGCACAGCCAGGTACTGATCAGCTGCTGATTAGCTGTAGAGAAGACAGGGGTTGCGGTCGAATAGTCCATTTAGCTTAGGAACCTTCCTAACGGAGTAAAATCACCCGGAAGTACCTCAGTGGCAGCCATGATAAGGGCCATTCGAATTCTCTAGATGATAGGAAAGGAGGTTTCAAACTTCCTTTATAACCTCCTTTAGCTTAGGAACCACTGGACCTTCCTTTACGAAAGGAGAGGAGAAAATGCTGCCCCACAATGCCTTGCAGACGCAGCATTTGCCGTCACACAACATTCGGCCGTTCACGGAAACAACCGATTATGACCGAGAAATTATATCATGAAAGTTACGGTACTTATTAAGCTTTTTAAAACGTATGTGGTAACTTGCCAAAGTGCTTTGTTCATCAGTATTATAATCAAAAAGAGAAATATGAACGTTAGTTTTTACTGAAATGATCAAATAAAGTCAACATTTCACAGTCTTTACTGAGCTGTGTGGGGTTTGTTCAACTTTTAAAACATGTTTAATGGTGATATACACAGTGATAGATGTTAAGGACTGACGTTTATAATAAATACATTTGGATTGATTTTAAGATCTTTTCATAGTTCATACAATCATACGTATTGGGATCATTTGTATTAATGTGGACCGGAGGGAGAGGGTGACGAGTATAAGTTTCACTTCCTTTTTTATTTCAATTCCAACGTTGGTCATGAAGAATATGTTTCTCTGTTGTCCACGTTCATAAAGCATAAAACAACAGCATCAGAGCACGGTGCAGAGTCTCTAGATGAGTTTACAGTAGTCCGTCGTTCTTATTATACTTCCATGTTGTAGTCCGCTGGATAGAAAACTGTAGTTTCCATAGTTTCCCCACAGCAGACGCACATTTATAACGTCCGCTGGCGCATCATAAACACGTCGGATAGTGAAAGTGCAGTCGGATTCTCTAAAGTACCGCAGTCTCTTCTCCAAGTCCTTTTGAAGTCTCCTATCCACTATCCCTTAACCCGTGACGTTTCACACAGAGGTCAAGGGAAAGACGATGTTGACATGACATTAAATACTATATTGACTCAAGTTTAAACAGTTTATTCGAAGAAAAAAATATATATATTCAGCTCATTTCCTAAATGTTACTCCTTTATGGAGTGGTTAATACTCCAAAAGAAGAGGTAAATAAAAAAGGCAACAAACCATTGTGGACTCTACAGCCCTATTTTCTTTCAAACATAAGCACTAAGACAGCTGTGTCAATATTGTACATTTACAAATAATGTGACATAAGGTGACGCAAAATGTTACATTTCAGTGAGTCAAATGTTTAAATATTGTTCGACTGTTAAATTAAGTTATACATTATGATATGATGTGGCTAATGTGCGGCAGTTCAAAATAGAAAGCTCTAAAGATGGACAAAATGGTGTCCACTTATTACCACAATTATTATATTAATATAGTTGTCAGTATAATATAATACATCCATTGTTGGTTTTACTTTAGAGCTAGAAAATCACTTAATACCCCTCACAGCCCATTGCAGCTGAAGTGCCTTGGACCTCAAATATGGCGAACACGGAGGGAATTAAATAACCTGAAGCCCTCATACAGTCTCTGTGTTACAGACTCATTTTGGCATGTTGGTCCTCTGGCATACCCCCAAGCAAACCAGCTTACATGTGTACGGTTATTCAAAAAGCTACTGGAAAATCCCTTATTATTACCTAACATTTCATCTCAATAAAGTTGGCTACTGCTAATGAATCAAAGAAAAACAACAAATGCCCGATATGTTCTCTTCAATTAAGACCTTCCGATCTCATTACCCCTCACCCCTCATGTTCTTGATATGGAGATCGTTCTCACCTTATTAGTATGCACATTTGCCACCTGCTGTGTTGTTGAATATATTCCCGAACCGTCCAACAGATTATATAAAAAAACCCTGTATTAATGTTTAAGATTATACATTCATGACACAGAGTCGATTCTCTTACATACGATTATAACTCATCCAACAGGGATTTTTTTTCTGTAAAATGTTAATAGAGATATCATACATTAAAAATCTGAACAATTCTGCAGCATACTGTGTAGATGTTAATGCATTCAACATGCAATAACTAATGGGCTTTACAAGAGAGAGATGATTGGCTTTTGACATGTAGTATTTGGTGAGCTTTGTTTACCCTTTCAATACGCCGAGGAGCTTTTTGATCCCAATACTTCCCACGCCATCTGTCTATCCTCTGATTCTTTGGGAAAGCAGAGATGTTCTCCTCAGTGGAGCAGTGGAGCAGTTCAAGTCCCTGTAGTCGGAGATTTCCATTTGCATTTCATATCAAAGTATGATCCCTCGCTTGTTTATGAGCTAGTGTTTTACATCAAAACAACAGCAGGGTCTTCTGGGTATACTGTATTGAAAGTACAGCTTTTCAATTCATAATGATGATTAGAGAAATCGTACATGCTTTTCTATAATATTTAACTGATAGAATCGCCAGAGTAATTGCATACTGGGCAGCTTCCAGGTTTTTGTTTTATTAAAGTTGTGCCTAATTAATGGAATACATTTGTTGTATTAAAACTGATCTAAGGAGCAAAACAAATGCATATTGTTTTTGCTCACCATATTTGTATTCTGTAGTAAATTACATTTCCATATGACATTTTAACAATTATTATTATATATGTCTTTATCAAGGACAAAGCGTGTGACAGACAAGGTCCACACATAGTCATTTTCCGAGTTAAAACCATAAAATCAATAATGTTACTTATAATTAATTCAAAATTAACATTATTTACACATTGGAAGTTTGAAACATCAGTTAACATGATGATAATTGGAATGTTATATAATAAAGTAATACTATATGGTGAGATAACATAATGTCAAATTAAATAGACCTTTATTGATCCCTGTGTGAAGTGTAGGACAAACTAAATACAGGCAATACAAGGTTGTTTTATACAAATAAATAAAAATAGGTATGCCGTTTATAATGACTACATTTAATGTTGTAGCCTTTTTGGAATCCGTACCCTATTTAATGTAACATTAACCATGTCTACCCATTATGTCTAAATGTGTCTTTACATAATGTTTCACTCCCCTTAATCAAAGGGCTTTTGTTACCTAACCACATAATAAGGATGTGATTTTTGGTATAATATCAAAAGATATGTGCAGATGTGGGCTACAAAAACCAGGTACCTCATTGGCTGGAGATGATGTCGCCTATGAACACAATACAGGCTGAAATTACATTTATGATGAAGACATAACTGGGAAAAACAATTATTATAAAAATGTAATTGGAGTCAGGGTTGCTATGGTACTTCCACTTACTTGAGAAACATGTTTTGCAGCATTACATATTTTCTCATCCCCTTTTCATTTTCTATAGAGCAGTGCCATACATCTGTGTTATACAACTGATGAATAGAGCACATTGAAGTCTTGTCTCTAGCTCTCAGACAGACAGGCAAAATGGCGGCATTACATATCACTTTCACAATGGCTCAAATTGCGTTGTGTATTGTTGTGTAAAAGTAAAAAGCTTTTGAACAGGATGACGGTAAGACATAGTGTGCATAATGCTCTTGGCCTATCTTGTTGATTTGACTCTCTGTGCAATCACATAATCGCTCAATGTCCCAAAGCCTGTCTGCACATCCCATCCCCATAATACTCCATATTGTTTTTCAGACCATTTGTACACACGTTACCTTAAAATCTCTTCACAAAACCTGCTCTGAAGACTTTCAGTAAAATGTAGCTGTTATGTTTCTAAGTAACGATTTTACTTTAGTGTGCACCACAATCACTCCATTGCACAGACCTTCACTGGCTTCCAGCGTTTCACAGACTCACCTTAGAGGCACTGCATGCCTCCACTCCTGACTAAATCTCAGAACTCATCTCTCACAGCTGCCCCTCTCGCTCTCTATTTCTGAGACATTCCCGGAGCACGGCTTTTTGCCTCCATGCTTCCTCCCACAGTCAGAGCCACAAGCAATATTGATAGTCTTTGGTTTGTGAAGTCTTGCATTTTTGCAGAAGGAATTCTGATTGAATTGTTTACGTGCCGATGTATTGCATTTTCTGCAGTATTTGTTATGTGTTATTGATGAAGTGCTATAGAGAAGCCCTATAGAGTTGTGAGGTATTGAGAACATGCTAAATAAATGCATTGCAATATATATAGATGCATGTTTGAGCATTGAAATGCCCATATGTCTGAAATTAGTTATTCCATATTCAGCTAAAAATGATACACTTCTGAACCTGGTCAGTGGTAGCTCTAAGACTGTATGTTCCTAGGGAAGTTGTAAATAAGTTTTATAAATAAATTCAAAACACAAAAGTCACAAATATAGATAAGATTACAGATAAGATAATTTCATTTGACAATTTTGACAAAAGAATATCACAAATATCTATCATTTGAGTTGAAGTGTGTTATATTTACTGTCATATTTTAAATAGGTTTTGGTGCATGTCAATTTGTTGTTTAAGGCCTTCTGTTATAATCATGATTTGCTTGATTTAAATGATCACTTCAGTGTCCGTACGACAATGTTGAAACAGCGTTTGCTAATTATTGTTGTGGTCTGATCTATTGCAGTACTGTAAGACTACAAGCCTGTGGTGGAGTTGCACCAATATTCCTTGAATTTTGTAAAGAGAAAAGATAAGGAAGCTCAATGTTGTCCTCACTCTGTCATATCTGATGGATCTGTGGCTGTGTGGAAAGTTTTGCCCTAGTTTTGAAGTGAGGAGATCCGGGGGTGAGGAGGAAAGGTTTGCCTCAGGCGCCTGCAGCTGTGTGATGGGCTGTTACTGGGAGTTTTCCCCAACCCACTGGGACACAAACAACTCTCTGGTCAGTCTCATCTCTGACCTAACTGAATTGGAAAAGCTGCTCACAACCTTTTTTTTTATTTATGTGCCGTGTATACACCAGATATATATCTGAAATATCTCATTCCAGGAACCATTCATGCTCAATTGCTTTGTTCCTTGTTTTCATGTCCAGCAGACTTACAATTAATATTTGTTGCTCTCCAGCATGACTCACGGATGATATTTATTGGAAGATCGATGCTTGTTTTCTTCAGTATTGTTCCAATTTCCTTTTGAGTCACGGAGGTACTCAAACTGATACAGGCAGGCATTCAACCTGTTACCCTGGCCCATTATTTAAAAAATAAAACAGCAGGTCTTGTGTTTTGAATGAGTACTGTTTCCAAAGCTCTGTTAAATTATAACACCTATTCATGGCGGGCTGATTGCCTTGACACATACTGTATTTGTAAGGGTGTTGTGCCAGATGGATTTTTATTCACAATTGGTCTTAGAAAGTTTGGATCTCTCTAGCAGTTTCCTTTTTTTTCTTTGTTCGCGGTAATAAAAGGAATCTTTGCTGCCTCACAATGGGCTTTGACACTCAACGTACCAAAACATATTACATTTGCTTTCTGTGAAACCATTCCTCGGAACGATAATCGTATTTGCTTGAGTTTTATTTATGTTTCCACTCACAACAGAGATTATAGGTTATCCCAGCCATGAAACTTTAGGAGGGTCTTAGGAGCATTTCCTGTTTTGAATCACCACATTGTCGTAAACACTTGTTAAGGAGAAATGTACCGATCACACATCTCCATTATTGATGCAAATACAATGTTGTGCATTTCTAAGTGTTCCCATGCGGACAATTTATTATTTTAAACTGAACATCCACTTAACCCGGAGTATCCAGTGTTTAAGGCTACATTTAAGTGCTCTACTTGAGAACTCTATAAAGCAGGTAGTAGGTGTTTCATTTAAATGCAAAACAACAACGGTTAATATGTATAACTTTAAATAACTGTACACTTACCAGTACATATCCAGTATTCCTCTAATATTCAATGTTATGTTTTCCTCCATAAAATCCACCAGAGAGACACATTTCTTAGGGACCCATTAATAATGCATTATCACTCAGCAGACGATGGGGAAATGTAATGTACCTTGACCATTTTTAAAGCCCATTTAATTGTTAAATATTTAAGATGCATGTCCTGCTAACATAAGGTTGTGTCACTGTACTGCCATTCATCTCGTTTAAAGCTTATTGCCCTTGTGAGGCACTGCTGGTTGGACAGTGCTGTTGCAGTGACTCTAGCATCTGCCAGCGTATTTGATGGCACATCAGAGGATGCAGTAAACATTGACAGAAACATCTATCTTCCCGGCAACCTGTTTTTATAGATTTATCCCAGTTTAGATGTTAGCTCTCATAAATATCACAGTACAGTGACCATTGTGTCAGGTGAGCATACAGAAGAAGAACTGTGGTACATTTTCTATTCTGATTGTCCACTCCAGGAAAATAGGGCCCATTAGTGGAAATTAACTCCCACTCTGATTATGATGACAACGCAGCAATAGATTATCAATATAAATACTTGAAACACAATTAGCAGAAGCCTTTTCAATTGTTACTCAATAAGTTCACCTCTATGTCAACTGTGCAGTAATTATAACTGATTCATCTAACCTTTAGACGGTCCTACAGTGATATCCGTCTACTCTAACTTAGTCTGAGCAGCTCTGTCATTTTAATTCAACTTAAACTAAAGAATGATAGCACAGTTTCAAAAAGAATTATATATTTATACAATTAGCTGCTAAACATACTGACTGGGGCCCCATTATACTTTTTGGGGTTAATGTCTATAGGTTTAAGTGCATGTAAATGGTCTGCAAAAGCTAAAATCCCAAAGTTCCCTAAGGAATTTATCTCTGACACCCCCCCCCCCCCCATGCCTGAAACGCCTTGGTTAGACTCCTTTGTGTACTTTTTGAACACATTGTAGTTATTGCATAAATACATGTCTTACATTAATTTGGGATAACAGGCCATTCAGCTTTTATGTAGTCTTTATGTTCTTACTTTGTGATAACATTGTCCTCATATATTTTTCTGTGGCCTACTCAGCCATCCTTTGTAAAGTGCTTTTTATAACATGCACCAGTTATGTCACTTCACTCTTTGCTTGAACTGAAGCTACATTTCAAATGATTCTGCAATCCTACTGCTTTCAGCCTTGTATCATTTCACTATCTTCCCTTCTTTTGATGGATGGCGTGGATTCATGACACATGTGGAACTACAGTACCGAATCTCAAAAAGCCAAAGATCAAGGATATAGAGAATTTTTTTTATTGCAAACTACAATATGGGAGATTAAATTCACTCAGTCTAAAGATCTTAAAGTCAAACTGAGAGCCCACCCACATGCTGGTGCACAGTATGTGTCACGGTGCACACACAAGGCTTAAACACCCTAATGGACCAGACACCCCGAGGCTGTATGTGGGTCTGCATATGTGTAGTCTGTTTGTGTGTGAATTTACAGTATGTGTGTGTGTCAGTTAGCAGGAACTAAATGGATTTTGCCTCCATTGGCCCACATCCGTGACTTTAACAAAGCATGTTGTCTTTTCCTAAGGGGTATTACATACCACAATGACATCAGGGATAGACACCAGAGTGCTCAGTGTTTATTGAGTGAACTGACTTGGTTACCAATATCAGGCCGAGGTGAATTTTCAATTAAATATACAGTGTCTTGGTTGGCAATGATAACTCTTCCTAAACAAAACAGCACTTACAAGTCAGAATTGTCTTCAAAGAATAAACAATAGTATCCCTGCCACTCTTAAAAACACATTGTTTCAATCAGCAACACTGGCAGTCGCATTTAGGATCAATTCCTCACACACACACTCACATATTGATACAATAAACATGCACACACACAGAAATGCATAAACACACAGGATACTCCATGTAAGAGGTTTCTGCCTCAGTTGATTCAGGTCAAAGGGTTATCTGGCACTTCTAGGAAACTGCATTATTTTACATTCTAATATTGTCATAACTGTTTTCAAAGTCTACTGACTGGAAAAACAGAAGACTCAGTGAATATGTGCCTTAAGATCTATGATTGAAGATACACCCACACCCCTTTAGCAATACAACCCTAAGGTTATTTCAGTGAACCCTTCACATACTGTAAGTGCATATGTCTTACATAAGAATGGTACATCTATTGTTAAACCCATCACTGCAAATGTTTGTCTTCTCTAATTGTTGTCCATCTCCGACGTCTTTCTGCATCTTTGTCAGATGCTTAGTCATTCAGTTCATATAACTGAAAGTTATCTTAACAATCTTCACAAGACTGGGCCAAATTAAATAAGCACACACTGAAACTTAGGTGGACCAATTGTATCACAAAACGTTATTTCCTTGATGTCCTTTTATTGTTGTACTGTATACAATTGTTTAAAATCAGCCATCAATGAGACCAAATGGAACACTTAAAGTGAGATACAGTGGCTGGTGTATTGTTTTCTCTGTGTACTGATAATGTAGGTCTTCACATTCCCTTATGTATCGTTCTCCTAAAGTATTTCTTCAGGGTTTTGCTCAGCTGTCACATTGTATTAAGTAGCCATCATGCCCTTTGATACCTTCATTGGTCCAGTCTCTGTTTGCTCATGTTATTAAAGCAAGCAACCATTGTTAATATAAACCAATTATTACTTTGATGTATTTTTTAAATGTATTTCGAAAAAGTATTTGTCTGTGATGCTGCTTTTTCGCTTATATTCTTTTTTTTTTTTCTTTTTTTAAAAAGAAAATGTGTGCTCAGCTCAACTGCTTTTGCATTATTATCAGATAACAGACAAAAGAGGAGAGGAATGTTGAACAATTTAGTTTTTGTTCAATTGATTAATAACACTTGCAGCCCAAAAAAGGCATTTGGAGAGCACAGAGACTCACCAAGGTTGTATGAATAACTCAAAAGTGATGTGCAGATAAGCTCCAAAGTGTAATGGGTTCCTCCTTGGCCCATGCTTCAACCTTTGACCAAGTTTTATGAACATTTGGCCGGATATATTTTGGAAGCCTTCCCGACAAGCAGACCAACAAATCAACAACCCTAACCAACAACATAACCTCCTTGAACATTTCAACCTTGCCTGAAAAAGTTCATTTATACAAGCAGACTCAATGTTGTAGTCTCCTTTTCAGAGGTAAACAGTGATACAGTTTAAAAAATGTGAAGGTAAAAAGGTAACTCATGTTCATTTGCAAGCTGCCATGTGACGCAACTATGTCATTAGTTGTGTAGTCTTATTATTTTTGTAAGCCTATTGTATCTACTTGCTTCTAAGAACCCAGTATGTTTACCTGAAAAGCAGGAAAAAGAAGGCAGGCCATATAAAATAGACCCTATTTATCCAATTATATATGTTAGTAGTAGCATTATGCTTTTAGGGAACATGTGTGCACTAATTCATAATGGTTTACAATTATCAGAAAAGCCTTGATCCTGAAAAGCACTGCCTTTCCTTTCTCTATCCCAATGTCTCTTTTTGTGCTGTGATCATTCCCCTTCTACCATCTTCATAATGCAATCTAGGGCAAACAATAGGAGGCAGATGTACGACATTGCAACCTTGATCTCTTACCCCGGATCGCACCTCCAACACCCGATTGTATAACATGTGTGAGTTATAAAAAAACAGCCCTTCTGGTGGGTTTGGCTCTTGAAACGGGGGCTTTGAGCGGGAAAGGAGATGGAGCAGAGCACACCAGAGGGTTGGCCTGTCAGAACACCAACCCCATCCATGAATCAGACAGGGTGGTGGGAAAGGGGAGAATGAGAGAAAAGAGAAGTGGGAGGTAATTGATGGTGTCAAACCGAACGATGGGGTGAGCATAAAACGGGGCTGCCGTGGATCACAGGTGGAGGAAATGAAGTCGTAACACTGCCAGATACATCCATTTCCATGCATCCTCGTTGAAAAACTCAGTCTAATGCGCTACATTGCTGTTGTCCACCAAAAACCTTGTCAAACTTTATATTTAAATTTCAGCAAATGTTATGCTTCTCTTGGGAATGAGATAAAAAGTGTCTTATTCAGTATCAGACACCCATTCAAAATCCATTGGATGAACTCAAAAACACATGATTGTCAGGCTGATATCAAGGCTTATTTTTCTTAGATATTTGTCAGTGCCTAACAGCAAAATGCAATACGTTTTGAGTCAATTCTGTGCACTCTAGACTCACCATTGTCTCTTAGGATGTTATGATTCTGGCAGGAAGTTTTAAGGGTTAGGGTTAGGGTTAGGTTAGCTTTATTCGTTCTAAAACAATATTACTTTGGCAATTTTCAACTACGATGACTGACATTATTGTTGCTGAGATGAATGTAAGCAACAAGCACGAGGGCAAAAATGACCCTCCTGTGGTTACCTCGGTGTTGTGTGTTTCTATAAGACTCTACAAAATCACATCTAAGAGGGAGTCACATGCAATGATGTGACTGTATTGATTTTAATTATCCCATTACTGAGCCTGGAGGTCTTATAAAAACAGATAAGCTAAAGACCTCCAACTAATTACATACGGAGCGGCATCATGCATTTATTTTGCCGTTGATTGAAGTTGCTTCGATTTATGTTAAATAACAGTGTGATTCAAATGCAAAATATATTGGCTTTGACTGAGAGGGGGAGTGAGAGGGTAAGGGAGGGAGCTTCAGAGAGTGAGGAAGAGATGGGTACGTATACATTGAGGCAGATTAATTTGACAATATTTGTACGTTTTGAAACCAGTCGCACAGTGTTAGTTTAAAAAATGTGACTCTGTGACCATTCTATTTAATGTTTTATAACAGAAAGACTTGGTCAAATGTGCTCCGTCATGAAAACTGTGGACACTAAAGGTGCCGTTTAATCAAAAAACACAAATATTTGTTGTAATAAGCGGCTGGATATTTGTGTTTTGGCCCTCTTTCCAGATCGAAAATACTGTAGCCCTGTGTCGATTGGGGCATGTTGCTAACACTGAATATCATTCAGGAAGAACCATATGTCATTTCAATTATCTATAAAACCATCACAGAGCAACCCTGTATTCATTTTTTTATTTTTGTGACAGGATTTCTGTGCGAACACAACCTCTAAATGTCATTTTTTTACACAATAACAGCATTTATCAGTTATGGCCAGCTTAGTGTGGACGTAGCCTCAGAAGAGATGCAGGGATGATTGTAGAAAAAAGAAAATATAGAGGAAGAAAGGCTGTTTGAGAGAGAGGAAGAAATAGGAAGTAGCAGAGTGGAAAGGTGAGGGGCGTAAAGCTTGAATGCTTCAGCACCATTGCCACCACAAACAGTGCTGACCCGGAAAGCCTCTGTGTAGTGGAAATCAGCTTTAAGAAACCCTTTTAGAGACCTCCTCAGGGGATTAATACTGTTTTGGTGTTTGGGGTCTCTCTCTCACTCGCTCTGTTTGTGTGTGTGTGTGTGTGTGTGTGTGTGTGTGTGTGTGTGTGTGTGTGTGTGTGTGTGTGTGTGTGTGTGTGTGTGTGTGTGTGTGTGTGTGTGTGTGTGTGTGTGTGTGTGTGTGTGTGTGTGTGTGTGTGTGTGTGTGTGTGTGTGTGTGTGTCCTTAGTATGTGTTGAGAAGCCAATGTGAAAGCGATAAAGAGCATACAGTGGATTGGTGTCTATGTGTGTGGGAGAGAGGGGAACAGAAAGGGTGTCAGGGAGCGAGAGGAAAGGCTGATTGGCATTTGAGTATTATGTAGAGGCAGAGATGCAAGGGAGGTGGAAATAATTCCATTGGTTGAATTAAACCTCAATGGGCAGGGTGCGTGATCCACAGTTTTTCCAAGTTAACTAAAAATCAACAGCAAAAAGGGAGCTCTTGTCTAAACATAAATAAAAAATGTCATGGCGGAAACATGTTTTTCATTCCCTTTGTGATTTCCCCCCCCCTCTGCGCTGGACCATTGGAGCAGTCAGAGGTTATAATTGCAATCTACCAGTTGAGAATTTCCAATTTATGTCTTTGAGTTGAATGCAGCCTTAGCCAGAAAAACGGTTCGGTTTGGCTGGGAGAAATATTGATTTGATGGATAATTAGTTCTCGTTTATTATAGCTTGGATCTTTTTTTTGTACATTTGGACACAATTTATTTCAGTTTTGATAACATTGTATTCACCAAAGTAATTGCTGGGAGCAGTGAATATGCTATAAAGACATTAAACAGAGCAGGAAACATGAGCAATCAGACCATTACACAGCTCAACAATAGTAAGACAACTTATTGGGAGGAGAAAATAGACGTTAACAGCTAAATCATTACCCAAACTGTCCATTCAGAACATCCCTTGCAATTTCCTTACTTCCTGTTTCCAATTTGAACCCTTTTTTCTCTAAAATAAGGCGTTTTTGCAAACATGTCACTCTGCAAACTACTGTTTTGACATCCAAATAATTAAGAAATGAGCTAAACTTGATTGTCTGAACAATCTGGTTTCTTGCCCCTTTGGACTTTGTGTAGCATTGTGTTCCCAAACCTCAGTAATTAATTTTGATGCGGGGGATGTTATCATATCTGATGAAAAACGTTGGCCAAAGCTATGAAAATAAGATCCAAGTTGTAATAAACCATAATTAATTATTGTTCTAATAAAATCTGTGAGCGAAGGAGACAGCGAGATAAAGGGAGAAAACTCCTTTGGCTTTCTTTCACAGTTCTTCTTATCAGCGCTTTCCCTAATCACGGGACACGAAATGGACATGGTCTAGTGAAGAGCTAATTATCACTGACAACAAACGTCACATCAAACAGGTATTTTGGGAGATGCAAGAAGGCCTGCCACACTCGGCGGATCTAAACCAACTCTTTTCACCACTCTGGAAGCTAGATTACTTTTGACAGAAAACATACAAATAAAACATTACCAGGGCTTACAGGGAGAGCTCGCAGAGATACCCACCGAGTAAATTATTCATACATTGACTTACTGATGGAATGAAAGCTTCTGTCTTCCCTCTAATCCCAGGAAAAGCTTTCGGTAATAGTGCAGCGCACAAGAGTTTCCTCTCACAGGGCTCTATTCATCAAACCTTCCAATGTATGAAATCAGTGTTTGACAGGCTTCTGAAATCCTGTGGCTCCTGCGTTATTATAGCGTTTAGCCTCAAACAGGCTCTCAATCTAATGACTTCACTGCGATGGTGATTGCTTTGATTTTAATGGGGATGTTCTAGGGGCGCTGCTGCTTCCAATCCAGCTGTCTCCCACCAGTTAGACAAGGGTTGCTCACGGTGAGCTTTTATTCCCGCTCTGGAACCCATCACAGGGTAGCATGGTCACCCTGTTGAGTTTAGTAATGGGGGAGAGGAGGAAGGAGGGGTGCCTTATGTCACAGAGGGGTGCCTTGTATTTCTCAGTGAAGTCATGGGTAATTGAGAGATGAAATATAGAACCCATCGATGTGGGGAAAGTCTCCATTGGACAATGTCCTTGGTCTCTGGAGACCAGGTTATGGTACAGTAAAGTACCATTTAGCTTGTCCATCCTTGAAAGACTAAGCCATGACCCCTCTGGGGAAAAAATAAATACCTGGAAGGACTTACCTGGTGCATATCCGTCCCTGCACACAACTGATGGATGATATCTGTGGTCAGGTCCACTCTTAAACAATAACTACACTTCCCAATTATTCTCAACAGTTTCATATCATTGTTCTTTTGTAGTTGACGGTTGTTGGGACCTTACTCCTTCCATCTGTCCACTTTTTATTATATTTTTATTTTTCTTTCGATGTGACTTAAACTCGGAAAATAAAGAAATTATGTTAGCCATATTGTGGTTCCAAACAGAGACAATTGAAAAAGCTGCATGTATTGCAAATCAGAGACTAGATCCTTTGCACAATGCAGCCAACAAAAGGTGTCCCTCAAAATGTAGAATGAACCTCCATTGACTTTTTTGTCATTGTCTCTTTACAGTAACTTTGAATGATGAGATCTGAATAACTTATACTAAACAAAGAATGGTTATAACTCAAAATTAGAACTTCTGCAGATTGTATTCTTCAATTTAAATTGTATTGTTTTGACTGAAGGGAGGCAGCTGTACTTGTATATACCTGAACAGTAACTGTGGGAGTTTGAATTTGTACTTGGTAAGGACATAAAGCTTGAATTAACTGTAATTTGCCAAAATCCAAGTAAGGGTAAAAAAAGGCCTAATGCATGACTAATTTGAGACATAGTTATATGACTTTGTCAGTGCATACACTAAAAATGGATTCAGGGTGCCGTTGAGTCTGCCCCTGAAATTAGATCTAGCTGCAGGTAACAGCTGCCACTGTGACTCATTCTCTGCTCAGTGTGACTTACCGAACCAAAGACTACTGATGGATGATAGAAAGGATGGATACTCAGAGACACATATGAATGATGGGGATCTCTGTCAATTGATGTCTACCATTTTTGTCTCATGACCCCCAAAAAAGCAAAAGGCACGGCTAACCAACACATCTGTTCATGTTTGACACTAAATGGTGATTTGTATTTTCCCTTTATAGACATGACTTCACTTGACTAATTATTCAAATAAATCCCTAGAGGCTGCAGGTATTCATTATACTATAAGAGCAGGACATTCATCACGAAGATTTTAAAGTTGATAAGAAATTCATGTTGGAATTGTATTTTTAAGATGCTATCAGTCATCATGTCACACTCCGCAAAAATTATGTATTCATTGTTTTACATTCCCCTGCTAGAATCAACATGTTTTTTGACTTTCCGTAAGTTAAATCAGTATGTATTAATGGGCTAAACTTTAAAATACATTTATATACAGCTAGATAGATGGATTTATGTAAAGAGATGAAAGATAAAAAGATAAAAGTAGCCAAAGCGAAGAAAAGTATTCAAGACATCATTTTTTTTGGAGCCTTTACTCCGATAAAACTCAGGGTACCGATGGCTATCAATTCAATGAAAAGCGTGCACACACTCACAAACACACCACTCTTTTTGATGATATGTTCCCTCGTGCACTTTTGTGTTGAATCACTCCTGATTTCTGAATCGCCTTTTTCCTTTTTCATATCACCTTTTGTGTGCTAGGCTTTGTGAATATTTCTCCTCTGAACCTCTCAGTACATTTTTGACGGGGGCCTTTTTCTATCTGAACCGATTCCAAAAGAGGGAAATTTAAAGCAATGCATCCATTATTGAGCAACATCACAACCTGTGAAGCCTCCACGAGACATTTACATTTTATGGCCTGTGTCAGTCTCTTTAGTAAGCAGACAAACCCAAAGCATGTTGATTGTGGAGGATGCAATTGACTAGTGCTTGCGGCGTGTATTGTTATGCTAAACAAATGATGCTAAGATGTGCATTTAGAATCACTTATTTAAAGAATTAAGTGGGGGGGAATCTGATTTTAACAGGCCTTCTTGAACTCCCCTACAGCTTCGCCTGAGGTTACACGTCATTTATAGCTGAGGTTCAGGCAGGTCATGAAAAATGCTATTTGATGCAAACTCTACACGGTTTCTGACGTTGCAAATGCCATGCACAGTGCTCGGTTGCTCCCTCTGCATCAATCTTCTATGATAGGGGATGGTTTAATGATAAATGACAAGGACACACATGGCTTGGAGGAAGGTGTGTTATAATTTCCATCATTTTAATAAGTGCTTCAGTAGCTTGTGAAACTGCCACACTGTCTTTTACTGTGTTATGGGCCTGCAGTGATCTAAGCGGTCAGCAACCTATTAGGGTGCTTAGTGAAAGAATCGAGTAACCCATTGTTGCCGAAGAAATATTCTGTGACAGCAACACTGTGTTTGCATCCCCTTTTAATGTGTGCGTCTCCTTCCTTAGAAGATTAATTGAAAATGGAATCACCACAATGCTTTCAAGGTTAATACAACACATGTTCAATTAAGTGTGAGGAAATACACAGCTGTACTGTATTTCACAAAGCGTTTGCTGGCAGAAGCCATACTATTTTCCGTGCTTCCTAATGATAAGCTTTCTCTCCCCCAGTTATTTGTAATTAAGTTTCTTCTCAGCATTCAGTTAGAAAGATGTCAAAGAGGAGAACAGAGGAGGGGGAGGGTGAGCTGGGGGCTGAAGCTGGCCTATTCCTGAATAAATGTAGAGGGTGAACAGGCTTAGTGAATTTCAAAGTCACCCAGGCGACTTAATAGCTTTCCTAAATGACTCAGCACATTATTTCCAGTTGTAGAGTAGTCCATTACACGGTGCGTTACCACACCCATACAGGGATCGGACTCCCCTCCTTCCTGTCCTTCTGGCTCAGGCCTGGCATGTGTTCAACAAACCACTTGAGCCTGAATGCAAAATGAAGACCCTTGGCTATAACTTTAAGGACAGTTCAGTCTTTTTAGTGCTTACCCAGGAGCCTGGAGCCTGTCAGTGACACCCGTGAACCTTCGCACCGCGAGCTCTGACGGCAAAGGTGATAGCTAAAAGTGTATTGCATTGGCCACGGGCATGCATGCGGATGGAATGAGACAGAAAGAGAGAGATAAATAGAGGAGGAGGGAGCAAGAGAGAGCAATTAGTGGTGCTCTACAGCATAATCCCTGGGAGACAAGGCCCATCAATCATGTTACTAATCCTTTGTTTCTCAATAAAGATAACCATGCTGCAGGGAGTTAACATTTTCTTAATAAGTCATCCCACTATAGTACACCTGAAATGCCAGATTGGCCCAGAATTATCCTTATCCTTTATGTATGACATTGAGTTGATAAGAGGGCGCTGAGACCTATCGAAGAAGTTTGGTTTTCTAGTTTTTTTTATTAGTAGAGCTAGCAGAGGTGACTTATAGGTTAGAGACAGAGGAAGGTGATTGTCAAATGTGAGGTGGGCTCTGACATAAAAGTTAAATGTTTAATAGTATGAGGGTTTCCTGATCTTGCACCTTAATCAGCAAGACAATTTGTGCCTTAAAAATGGTTACAATTGGTTATTGGTTATTTAGTTTATCAATTGTACTTGGTTTTGGGAAAGACTGTAGTTTTTCTGTTAAAGTAAGACTAAGAACAAGACTGTAAAGCTGCATTCACATGATTTGCTCTTTGTACGTTGAAAACATCCAGTAGGTTATGTGTTTATGGTAACTTCCCCTGCTAGCTTGCGCCGCTTAGCTGTCATCTGATCGGTTGCGAAAGGTCAGCAGTGGATAAGGTCAAGGTTAAAAACATTACATTTAAAGGTCCCATGTCATGCTTTCCGGTTATTACCCGTCCCCTTGTGTGTTATGAAGCTTTTTATGCATGTAAACGGTCTCCAGAGTCACAAACCCTCAAAGTACACCCTGCAGCGAGTAAAACTCTAACACAGAAAATACCTGTCTATGTTGCCCCTGAACACCTCGTTGGAGATTTCTCTTTTTCTTCCTGGTACTAAGTGACGTAACGACGACCCAAATGGACCCATTGGTCCAATCCGCGGAGCCGTTACGTTACGTCCGCGTAGCCGTTACGTTACACACACACTCAATCTTTTCTCAGCTGCAGCTCCGGGGATTTCTCAGCCTGAGACGGCGGGACGCGGCGAGGCTGTGAGTCTGTGTGTGAGCACACACACAGACTCACAGCTAGGCTGCGGGTGTGTGTGTGTGCTCGGGCTGGTTTCGGGCTGGGTTTCGCTGTGTCTCGCTGTCTCGCCGAGCCCACGCAGCAACACCACGCCAGTAAGGAGCTCCAACAAGCCGTGTAGGACAGAGAGTGAATACACATACTATACAGAGACGCTGTATGAGAAACCAATGTGAGTTTGGAAAATTGCACAATATAAATCTTTTCTAGTAGACCTCAACAATGGAATATGATCAGTAGAAATGGCATTGTCATTGGACCTTTAAGGCGCAGTGCTACGCGACTACTTAAATCTACATATTTGGTGGTCTCTCCATGAGGCTGCATTTAAGTTTAGTGTTGCTTTAAGCTAAATGATAATGTCATGCTAACGATGACAATGCAAACATGCTGATGATAAGGGAAATATTATAATCGTACATAAAGGTCCCGGAAGTTGAAAAAAGACGGTGGCCGATGGTGTTCTGTGTCACAGTCAGTCTGAGCATAAAATTAAGACTCTACAACAAGATGGTAATGGTGTTTTTGCCAGGGAAACAGTTGTATGAATAGTGGATTGTGGAATGACTGGTCTGAACTCAGCAATCCTCTCCTATAAGACATCAAAATGCACTGCAAACGCCCTGGGTGAAGGTGAAACATTATTATCTGTTTTCAAATAGATCATCAAACAAGTTTAGGTTAGATAGAAGATCTAATTGCAAGGAGTAGCTTTAAGGCATACTCTGGTATTATACAGTAAAGAAGAGTTTGCTCAAATATTCATTATGACAGCCTACAGGCATTGCTTCGAGAATAAACCATCTTTCTGAGCAGCATAAAGAGAGTGCCAGGAGGCAAATAACATATCTTGTGGTTCCTGGACTCACTGCTAATGTTGAATGTTGTCTTTTGGAATAACATTTAATTGAGAAGTCCATGAATGTGACCTTTGTAAAATCAAGTCAGCTCCAAATTGAATAAATTCACCGGTGACCTTGAAGGCATCTCTTTGTCTGGTTAACTGTGCTTTCCTCTGTATGATAGCTCTTGCGCAAGATAGACCTATCCATCATGTTCCTCTTTTTCACCTTTGTCTCGGAGACAACATTTCGCACCTTGTTTTTCTACTCCCCATTTCTGTTTCATGTCTTTCTATCATCCCTCCTCTCTATCATTTCAGCGGTCTCCCGGAGAAGTCAGCCATGGTTATGTCTGTGTGGATGTGGCTCTGTGCTGTCATGGATGCTTCAAGGTCAAGAGTGCTTAGCTGGATATTAAAGAGACAGATGGGTGTAGAGACCGAGTGGGATGGCAACGCAATGCAATTATACCCGTGCCCACTGTCCGCTGCACAACACAGCGCGAGGGAGAGAGTGAAACAGCAGAGAAAGTGGGTGAGAAATAGATAGAACAGAGATCACTGCTATCTCTGAAAACTCCATGGAGACAATCTAATATCAGCATGAGCGTAAGTCCACAACAGTTAGAGCATACACACACTAGTGTACAAACAAACGCTCGTGCACACACATGGCACAAGATTGTCTGATAGGAATTGTAATGGCTCATTAAAGCACCAAAGTGATCCTGTGGATGGTTCCAGGAGGAGGAAAGCAGAGTGAATGATTGATACAGTGATACAGACTGTGCTCCCTCCACCAGCCCATTAGGGGTGATTTAGAGGGACTGTGGAGTGCAACTGGAATAGAAAAGAGGCTCCTGTCTTTACATGTTTGATTCCAACCTACTCTGGACTGATTGAGAGAGCACAACAAAATGACTATGTTGTTCACCATCATAAGATGATGTTCATAATGGAATTTAGGAGAGCGTGATTGCGCAGGTAACAGCCAGGGATATAATAGGTGGTGCAATTTGGGGACGTGCAGCTCTCGGTATGTCTGCTTAATTGTATCTAAGTTTGAGTTATGAGTTGCGCGGGGTCATCATCAGTGTTGGTGACAAACCGGGATGGAGTGAAATAGTAAAATGGCCTGCAAGAAAGAGTTGTCTGAAGGAACAGTGCATGATCAAGGCCGGGTGTAATTCGCCCAGATTGGATGTTATTCAGACCCGCTGATGGTCATGCAGTGCGCCTGGTTTCATTATGTTCACATGAGATGTTTCAGTTACAATAGGCACCCACTTCTTCTTTTACATGCAGTACTAATATGATTTCAGCCCTCAAAAGCAAATTAGCCCTAATATAATTGTGGAGAGTTAATAACGTTGGTCAGTTTAATAAGTAAAGGATTACTCTGCCAGGTGTCTGGTACTTTAAGACGCTCACAATCCACTCGCCATTTCGACTTGGATTTCAGGTGCTCAACATTAGATTACAGTGCTATTTCTACTACAGCACCATAAATCCCTTGTGTCCTTGCCAAAAATACAAATGACAGAACAAATGTATTATGACGGTATTTTTAGGGCCATTGTTTTGTTTTGTTTTGTTTGATACCTTTTTTCTACTTTAAAAAAGTAATAATGCTCAAAAAAATGCAAAAAAATAGAACTGCTACTAATAGAATAAAATAGGTAAATTGCAAGAAAGTGCAATAAAGCGAGTGATTGTGACATAATAAATAATTAGCTGTTATAAATTCCATCTTTAATCCAATTTTGTATTCAAATATTCATTATGAAAGCCCAAAAGCTTTCATAATGAATACTGATTCTTAAAATATTTGTGTGCCCCAATAAGTATTTGTCACCATGACATGTAGCATAAGGTTTTCCAGGATTGTCAAATTGCCAATTATGTGTTAACCTGTATCAGAGGCTCTTTAATGTTGGTTTGATTAATTTGTCACCAGCATTTATAGCAAGTAAAAACAACAGTGGAATTCTCAAAGCAGCTGGTGCCTTCAGGTCGTGTGTGATGATAGATGTTAGAGGGTGGCTTTGAAGTGGAAACGTTCCTTGTAATGCGGCGATTTCTTACTGATGTCATCCCGATTTGGTCAGTGATGGCTGATTTTAAATGTCTACAGGCACATGAAAGAGAGAAATGTTCTTAATGTTGTAATACCTGTGTATTATGACCATATGCACAGCAATGTATTGGTACTCTGACACACACGTATACACAGAAATGTGCAGATATCAAGCATGAATAGATGCACAATGATGCTTAAATGCATTCCGCTCATTACCCTGAGATATCGTTCATATGTAGCTCAATGACCCTGAATACAAAATAATGCACTGCTGACAGTATTATTTGTACTTTATTGTTAATTAAATGTTCACTTTAATTGCCTCTTAACATACTTTTAATTCACGGTTGGCCAATTGAATCTTCAGTCTTCATGGAGGCTTGATTGTAACAGTGTTACTCATTAAAAGGAGTCAATCCCATTAGAGATCACAAGGCTGGGATCAGGAATTGTAACGCATGATCACACAATGACCTCTTTGTCATTATTTACTCATGATGATAGAGACGTCCGCGGCATGGACTCCCACATGAGTCCACATGATTGTGGAAAAGAGAAGAAACAGCAGTGCTGTGAAATGGAGCCAAGCACATGCTGCGGCAATTGAGACAGGAAATGGGGGTCGGCGTGGGGTCATGGCATCCAAACTCAGCAAGCTGAGGATTTTGTATTTTTCACAATCCCTTACTCACCCACCCGCTCCTGCTGTCACACACACACACTTGCACACACATGCACACACATCCAAACCCACCATGCCTCCTGGTCCTTTATCCCCTGGAGGTGAGAGTGTGATATCAACCAATCTGTTCCAACCACCCCCGTAACCCCAGCAGTTTCACCAACACCACCCCCAATCCTCGCAGCTCCTTCCTGTTCCTACCCAGCGTGCCACAGTGGAGCGACAGTCAAACCCACACGCTGCATTGAGCTGGACCAGCACTCTCAGAGAGGGTCACAGAGAAGGGTTAAGTGATCCGAGGAGAGCGGAGCAGCCGACTTGAAGTCCTGCTAGGACTCCAGTTTGGCCGATATGTGTATCTGAAAGAACTTAGATGCCATTAATTATCAGTGAGTACATTTAAAGCAGCGGGAGGTGACTTTTATGTATTTGCTTGGAGGTAATAAAAATGGCAGGGGCCGCAGATGAGCGGGATGATATGTCAGAAACAGGGGGCCATTTCTCTGCTCTTCTCATTTTAAAGGGAAATGTGTAGAAACTCATCTGACCAATGAAGCGACATTTTGAGGAGAAACTGTGAATACTTAGCCAGCAGGAGGCCAGCAGGGTTGAGCGGCATGTCAGTCCTCGTGTAGCTTTGAGTTTCCAGAGATTGCTTCTCTTCCTTCACCGATTTGCAGCAGTTTTTCTGAACATTTGAGGATTTTTTGCAAAAACATATAAAAAATAGGGAGTGTTTTTCTGCAAAATATATTGTTGTTAAAATACTTTCTAAGACTAAACTTTTCAATGAAGTAAATTCCAATATTTCCTTTTTTTTTTGGATTAGCATTAAAACAAAAAATATTAGCTTAACAGATTTCATGCAATTCAATGTATAAATAACATATATTAGTTTAAAAAATAAGTTAGTGTCCCATAGTTTTTTTCCATGTTGCTTGACATTATTTATTATGTATTATATTATATTATTATTCAGCAACAGGCTAGATGATAATATCCTATGTCTTACAGCCCGATGTGCCATATGTATCAGGAAGCCAATGTATTAGTTTAACAGAAGTTTGAACATCTCCTCTGTGAGAGGCGATGAGAGGAGGAGCGCAGAGGGGAGGCAGCTATGAAGGTGATGAAGCAAAGCTCAATTTGGACATCAAACACAGGGGGAGCGATGTGAAGGCGATGGCACGTGGGCCGAGATGTCAGGAAGGAGCGGTGTCCTGACTCAATTTCCAGCCCTCCCAAGGGAATCCCACGCATGTTGCAACAATGTGGCAACAAACTTCATCCCATTACCCCCGAGGCTCTTTACCCTCAATCTGCTCTCATCTCCCAAACTGACAACTTGACTGTATTGAACTTGTTCAAAGGGTCTCAGGGTTCCTGGAAAGTCTGGACGCATTAGAAATTAATCATTTCTGTGTCTTTGTGACCCATCTAGAAGTGTATGGGCACAATTTTCTCCAAATTGTATTGAGTTATTCAACACACTGAGGAATATAGCAGTAGAATGATAAAACTTAGCTAAATGATATTTCTTAGCCAGTGATAAATACCTTAAACAGTCTAAAATGAATATCTGTAAAGAGGTGTAACAGTCATTCGTTGACCTGTTAATTACCCAGACTATGAATAAGTATTGTTCACATGTTAGTAGAAGGAGCTAAATATGTGGTGTTATGTTTCTGTCTCTTTGGATAATTGTTCTTATATTCCCATCCATCCCATTCAATAACTAAGAGAAAATAAAGGGAGCAAATGGCACCATCATGAAAGGTGATAATTGTTCCTTGCACTTTTGTAATTGTAATTACTCTGTTCTGAATGGAGCATAGTGCGAGTAGCGTGTAAACGGAGCAGCCATTATCACTAGCTGCATGATGAATGGAGATGGCTCCGGATACCAAGCTTTTTAATGATTGGTAAGTCATGGTTTCCGGATTGGAATGAATATGGAAAAGATCTTTATCCGCCTCAAGGTCACCACTGATCTCCTGTCCCCGGGGTGCTTACCAGGACGTTTTTACAAGGTGCAAATGATACCTGCTGCCATGCTCTATTTTGCCCAGCAAGCATGATGGACTGTGACACAATCTATATTGTTTATTATCATTTTTCAAGGTGTAATTAGGACTGTATTAATCAAAGGTCTCCTACATTCAACATATATACCTATGCACTTACAGAATGTACTGATATTTTAAAGTACATTCTGAAAAGGAAATGATATGTTTGAGGTTTATCTGGGGCTACAGCTACATAAAACAATAATTAAATCTGATAATAAAAGGCTTTACTGCAGAGTTTCTCAACCTTGTTTACAACCGTGTCATTCTTATGTGGCTGCCAGAGATTTAAACACATATTTTAGTAAACAAATATAAGTGACATTCCAGTGAATTTGTTTAGCATATGGGACGACGCAAATTAATTTGCATCAATATAATGTAAATGGGTCGGATTTAGCCACAGGCAAATTTTTATCTTCAGTCCCTGGGCAGCTTGATGTTGTACATAAAAAAGTGACAAAGCACAACAAATAGCAACATTTAAAGCAAAAAAAAAACATTAAAGTAGACCAAAAAAAAGACAAAAATAACATGGATTCAAATAAATTTGGAGAACATAAAAAATCTGACTAAAGAGGGAATAACAATAACACAACAGAAATCAATTATAAATACAAATAAAATGAGCATTTCAGTCAAAATGCTTTTCAGCTCCTACAAAACTCTTGGAATACTAAAGTGTGCCATGATCACTTGACAGATTGACAATTGAGGTCATGAGAATTATAAGACCTGAACATGGGGTCACAGGCCAGAAAAGGTTGAGAAATGCTGCACAAAAGTGTCCAAGGTGGCGTATTATCCTCAAAAATTAAATGTTGGTGGGGCATCCCCCTGCCTGAATCAGTTGAATCTAGTGGCGATATGAATATGCAGACGCTCCCTCGAAACAAACATTCATTTGTCAAATGAGCCAAACTGTCAGTGATTGATTTTAGCAGGAGGCACTCCAGTAATGAGATCTGTGTTTGATGCCACTGACCAGTCTTTCCGGTGACTGATACAGTGATTGAGTGATGTCACCTGCACCTTGATGAACATGTCACCGCGGCAACTGACAGGCACTGCCGCCACCTCATGCTGTCGCCGTCCGCGAGTCACTCACCTGATTTACCGCCGTGATCGCTCCGCTTGTCCTCATCATTTTTTAAAAGCTCCTGAAGTGTCATTTCCTGTGCTATGCTTGACTTGAATGTGAGGAAATGAAGCCTGAGAGAGGTGAATTATTACTCACGGTGACTTTTAGACTAATTGAGACCATTAGACATGCAGCACAGTAAAGAGAGATGGTGGTGGTGAACACAGAGGCCCGTGCACACACACAACCCCCCAAAAAATGTTGCCCTAATTTGTCAGTTAACCTTAAATGTCAAGGTGAGCCTGCTGGTGAAATGCAAAGGTTGAATGTAAATTAGTCGCATAAAAAAACATGCTTTCCTAACCCCAATCTGTGTAGGTCATGGTCCATGTTTGGATTTGCTTCTTCAATGGGTTATCTTTAATTAACACTGACCCTAAGGCTGAATTGCTTGGATAGTTCACTCTGTTAACAGTCCTCCGTGCAAGGATAGTCGACTTATCAAATGTTATAGTTCAGTTGCAGCGGGCTGACCTGCATCATTCTAGTTTACTGTAGGAGGGGCGTGAACATGAAGCAACACATAACTATGATATATGGCGGCAAAAACCCTCGCTGAAACGGGAGCCTTGTAGAGCTGCCAACGGATAATACATGCAAGGCTGTAAAAGAAGATTTCATCCCTTTAAGTGTGAGTGAAAAAGAAGAGAACAGAATGAGGCAGAGAGCAAAATGGAACCTAAAATCCCTTGAGAATAATATGGAGATATGCCTAACATAAGATCCTTGTGGTAATGCAATTTAAGTTGGAAGAAAAAAATGTCAGGGTAATCTCATCAGTCCATCAGAGAGAGGGATGTCAGACGTAGCCTGTGGCGAGCCTCCAGCAGGGCGGCTTCTATCCTCCACCGCTCTGTCTCCCCTCTCCCCTGCCTTTCTTCCTTTCTCTCCACCTCAGAGCCGTGCCATCGCTCCATTGTGCCACCATCCTCTGTCAATACTTGTATCCATGCAAAGCCTCGTAACATAACCAAAATCCTAAGGATGAAAACTGAATGACAGAAACAAAAGGGCATGTTAACAAGAATTTGCATAAGGAAAATAGCCCTGCCGTGTCAACAACTGACAGATTATGCCTCGGGTACCATATGCAAAATTCCATGGGGTCAGTACAGTATGGATAATATGAAGGGTGAAATGACATGCAAGGAAAACATCTTGTCTGTCAGATGTTCCTTAAGGGTCCGGCCATATGGAGGTCTGTAAGTCATTTGCCCCTGTAGGCCCCAGGGTAATAGAGGAAGGGACAAAGACGTCCCTAAAGTGGGCTTGAGGTAGTGGGTGGGTGTAGGGCGCCTTCACACAGGAGGAGGCGTCTTTTTCTCTGGGAGCCTTGGGCAGCACTCGCTCCGAGGTCACCATCCTGTTGAGGAAGCAGCACAACAGGGACAAAAACACAGCAGGAGCGACAACATGATGTGGGAATCATTCTTACTTAAACAAATGGTGGATAGAGACCGAACACAGCGAGAGATGGCTGCCAAAAGTGTGCAGCCTGTGATATTTGGGAACAAATAATAGGCTCAGCTGCTTGTTGTTTTCTCCCAAAAAGTTATTCTACCAAATACAAAATCTTTGACTGTTATTCGGTTACACTGGCTTATTGGAAAAAGGTGGCAATCCATAATTGCTGTCAGCTTTCTGAGATGCGATGCCGGAGGACATTGGAGGGTGTGGAAAAGTGGCTGTGCAGCATATCAGAGAAGGAGATAAGGCCAGATTGTGGTGTATTGATTATAGATAGACATCTACTCTCCAACACAAGCTGCTGGTCTGCTCTCAAGCGCTGGAAAAGCCCTGATAGGTTTGGATGTGCATGTCCCCGGTTGATCAGATCTGTTATTAGAATGTCTCGTTGGAGCAGTTATAGTAGTTTCATACAGAGACACAGATTCATTTAAGGTTTACACAGGCCGTGCTCAGTGTGTCACCTAAATGAATCAGAATGCCGTGCTGTTTACACACTGTGTACAATGATTGGAGAGTGTGCCTAATAGAGCCGTCTAAAAATAAAAAGCAGTTGTCAACGATCATGGTTTAAGTGTGTAAAGCACATTACCAATATGTTATACAGGCAAACCTATGTTAACACCAAGATCCATAGCACATCCCACGAGTTTGTTGTTACATTTATCTTTTTAAAAGTGTCAGAAAGACATAAAAATGCCTGTTATCGATGTCAAGATGCAGGCATCATCGTCACAACATCACATAGTAAAGAGCTTCGGTGCCACTTCTGATGACAAGTCCTGTAAATAAAGCATGAAACTTGTTTAAAAAGTAGGAAAAGACACACAAAGTTAAGTTTAAATGTGTAATGCTAAGATGGAGCTATATAAATAGAAGAAAAGTTAGTTTGTGTCAAAACAATGAAAAAAGAAAAGTAGAAATGGACACTGAACCGTTGGCAACGGCTTTGAATTAAACTACACTTTTCTAACATAGCCTCTTTGTTGCAGCAGCCATATGTGTGTGTTTGGCCTGTTAGTGTGTGCACTGATATGCTCTATGATAACAAAATAACAAATTGACTTGCAGATTTTCTCGTATAGCTACCCATTAGCAGCATTTACACTATGCAGTCTTCTCTGAAACCCTGCCAAAGCATGTAGTTAAAAGTGTAAGGGAGTAATATTCACATCAAAAAATGTATTCAGTTTTTGGCTGCTATCTAAATGATAATAATGACCTTGTCTTTCAATGGGTTCAGTCCAACATGCTGTACTATCAGGGTCACTTCATTTTCAATGGGAGCAGTTTTTCATAAAAACACATTGGTGTTTTCATGGCTCAGTTATGGATTTTGGTTTCACGTGGTTTGTAACCTTGTGATACTTTCTACAAAAAAGATTCAGATGCAAATATGGGCTCCTCCCCCCCCCTCAATGTAGCAGCGAATCTTAGCCTGTCTTCATTTCTTCCTGACTTCCTTTTTCAACATGACACAAACACACATCAAGGTGTTTCCTCCTCACAGTAATTATAAAAAAAGGGAAAAAAGGTGACTTATTTCCACACAGAGCCACACAGTCTGTTTGGGAAGGGGTTCATGGGGACTTACTTGATATGCTTGTTAAATTGACTAAAAATCTACTATAATGAACTGAAGAAGGGCTTTCAATTAATCTAATATAATATTCATGTTCCTATTACACAAGGACAGACATTAAGGAAAGAGAAACAACAGACGTATAATAGTATAAGTGTATTTCTTTATATTTACTTGGTCACAGTATATGCCCTTTCAAACAGACATGTGTTTATTACATTGCACTGTGAACACAGGCTGCATCTGTAACATAAACTCAACAACATCAAGAAAAAAGAACCCATTGATTAGGAATTACTCTCCTTTCACTTTATCTCCCTCTGCTTTCCCACTTACAACCCCCACCCGAACAACTACACGTACACAAACTGTACTGTATGTACAGACAAGCTTGTACAGCATCACATACACAATACTAGATATTGAAACGAGAACAGAGTGGCTATTTTTCTCTCTCTATGGGTGAGAAATGGAGAGGACACTGTGGTTTTGTTGTTCTGTTGCCCTGTTTTCTTCTCCTCATTTATTCAAAGCTGTAAGGCAGCAGCCTGGTGCCATCAATCTCAATCGGCCTGCACTTCCTGCACTGCTCTGATTGGATGTAATGATCTCCGGATGTCACTCCACACACTGATATGTTTCTCTCTGTGACCCATCTGCTTCCCTATTCTGCCATGAGCAGCCGGGTGTTTACCATGGGCAGACAGGCGGGATCCACCCACGCTCCATTCACTCCTCACTGCCTTACAATCCTGCGTTATCACAAGCCCTCCTCTCCACCTCTTTCCTGTTTAGCTTATCGCTTTGCAACATATGGACATCACTTGCGCATGTGAGAAAAACATATCAGCAACTTTTAATTGGCAGTGTTGTTTGTGAGATGTAGTACCTTTCCTTTCTGTCAACTAATGTAGCCTGATGATACTTAAAAAGAAAATGCCAGCCCTTGTTGATTCCTGCTTTGTGTCTGAAAAGCACACACAATTTGCCATGTGAAAACATAATATAGATGTATCTGGCAATTATTTGACAATTTTCTGAGATTTCAATGAAGATATTGGACGAGCCAACCCTTTGTTATTCATGTTGCCATTAGTTCGGATACTGCAAAACTTTTTAATTAAGGCCCCTTTTCTCTGACTACTGCTGAGCACTCAAAAACTCAAATTTCATTTCCAAGTTTACTGCAAAAAAAGCCCAGCCGTCTGTTGTCTTCCAGCCACGGCAGACCCTGTGTAATCTGTCTAAGTGGCTTTTGGTGTGGATCAGATAGCAGTCATGTTTCTGAGATTAGAAGAGGAGAAATGGCACAGTGACGAGGCCAAATCGGTGTAAATCCGAACCCCCAAGAACACACATTAGCACTGCGAAAACAGCACAGACGAGACCTAGCACGGAGAACAGCGAGGCATTAGTGGAACAACAGCATGAGGATCACGATAAGGACGCCACCAAGTCAGATGATACCAATCTGTTTGGTCTGACTTTCTACTTGACATGGAGGAGTGGACAGTGGGCTGTATCACTGACAAAGGGAGACCCTCAGTCAGACACCTGGGGCAGTGATAAGATAGCGTGCTTTTATTGTCCAGCTTAAAATGCAGCTGTAAGCATCACCGGTGCCAGGAACATTTGGGCTCAGATTTATCAAGCGTCTCAGATTCCCTTTCTAGAAATCGTTAAGGGGGCTGAAAACACTCCAGACTGGAGAAGGACCTGAGAGGATGACGTTTCCGACGATTATTTTCAGAAAGGAGACTCCGGGGAGGGTGTGACGTCGCTGTATTTTCCACACTTATGGGTCGAGCTATATATGTTTAAGCAAATGGCCTAGATACCTAATTTCATTGGGTTATATATGCAGTTTATAATGTTAAATGGAATTGCTTAAATCATACAGTGACATGTAAATGTATGCCATTAACATAGTCGCCAAAAAGCCCCCAAACAGGCTTAAAAAAATGAATGGACACACAAGATTCATGAGATTATCCTTCTCAGCCGTATCACGTAATCACATCAATTTACGATGCCTGTAAAAACAAGCAGCGCTTTTACATGACCTTAGGTTATAAATCTGCATGATTTTTTAAATGTTGTCAGTTTAAACTTGAAATCACCGCTGTTGAAGCACTACATGTTGCCTTTAATTTTCTGCAGAAACTCAAGGTCAGTTACAAAAATGATTTGATTGCTGTCAAAATTCGATTTTTTTTATAAGCTGATTTTTTCCGAGCGTTCCCAAACATTTCTTGTTTTAGCAGAATGTGCCAACATTTGTCAGCCTGACGGCGCTCTCCTGGCAACTCCTAACAGGTCTGCACAACTCTGGAGATCTCTCAAATATTGGCAGAGAGATGACTCATTTCATGTGTTATAAGAGTTCATAAAGTGTGTTAGCCTAAAAAGACGACATGTCTTGAGAATTTATGGACTGTTGTTTTTTTCTATTCTGAGATGCTTGATGAAAACAGAACAGTTAAGGTCACAACGTGCCTAACATCACTGAGGAAACGATAAACTCTGACAAGACGTTATACGCATTTCATTAAGTATAATTAGCTCAGAGAACACAGGAAATAAGATAGAAAGTCAAAGTTAGTGAAAGTTTATTTCTGCTTGCTTCTGCAGAAAAGTCTGAGAAAGCCTGTTTTGAATTTAGTGTGGTGCTCCATGATGTCCTGCTCGGGGGAAAAGAAAGATTTCATCATCTAGTTCTAGTCCAGAGCATGTGTCTCTAGTGCTTATTTCAAAGGTTATTTTCTATCGCTGAGGCACGGTGAGGCTAGCAAAATGCTTCATTACCAACATTAGCCACATGATGTAGTGTGCTGTTATGTCCAGAATATTAATAAAACATGGGGAAAGGGGTTGCTGCTGCGTTAAAAGAGAAGCTTCCTATGTTTCCCTGGCCTTAAGCGGAGTTTCTCAAGGTGTAATAGTGGAAGAAAACAACAAATATGTTTTGAGCTAGCTACTACAATAGCGCATAGACCCTGTGTGTGTTTAGGAGTGTGTGCATGTTTGCTTCTGATGATCAAAGCGTTGGGAAGTCGGTGCTCAGCAGGTAGAGAATGTATTTTGTGAGCTTGAAGGAAGTGTGATCCACTTTATATACAAATCCTGAAAATGTAGAATATCATTCCACCATATGGACATCACTGCGAGGGAATTCTTAACTAAAGAAAACGAAGAAGAAAAGCAGAGAAGACGCAAGCATGAAAAACACACACAAACCAAAGCAAACAACCCAGAGGCTTCTATCTGAACCACATTGCTTTTATGGTCTTATTAATATGAACAAACCTTGTCTTGTGTGTGTGTATGAATACAAAATATTGTTCCAGGGTATGTATTCAAAGCTGTTGGTCCCTGGACACTCCTCCCTTGTGATGTCGTGGCTTGACAGTGGACATGGGCAAACACAATGGATGACATAGAGAGAATACGTTACAGTTGATGACATGACCGCCATGTGTCATGGAGCTGACACGCAACTGTTTCATAATTCATCAAATCTCACCCGAGAAATAAAACAGAAGTCCCTGTCAAGAGCATTTAATCCAGGCTCCGCCATGAGTGAAGATGTCAACAATATGTCAGCTCTATTTGACGCCCAACTTGTCATGGCTTCTGCCAAACACCTACACAGTTAAGTGACAGAGAACAAAAGGAGGGGGGAGGGAGGCAGGGCCAGGAGATAAAAGATCCGACGTGACAGCAGTGTCAAAAACGATACACACATTGTGTTTTTTTCAACTTTTAGGGTTACAACTTCACATGGTTGGATTCACACCGTTTTCTCCAAATTAAATTCAGCTATCGGGTTTAGTCCGGTGAAATATGAACTGCCTCCGAAAGAGCACTGAACACTCTGTCCACAGAAAGATGGACTCAGCAGTGTTAGGTATAGTTTTCCTCTCCGGTCAGTTTGCTCCTCTGCTCCCTTTGCTATCCTTTGGCATAAAAGGATCACAGACCGGCTGGGTTGGTAAACATTTGCCTTCTGTCTGCTGTTTACTGACATCGTGTCACATGATTTGATGGCATTAAACCCCCCTTTTTTTTTCAATGTTTACCCCATTTGCTGCAAAGTCGCCCTGCGCACCTCTCTCGTGCTCTGTAATTATTTTAATGAGATATGAAAATAGCTGCGTTTCTCATTCGTTATTATTTCAGCTCCTCAAACACCTTAATCTTGAACTTATTTGTGATCACTAAAAAACAAATTGAGTTGTAAAAATGTAATCATCAATCATCACCGTTGTTGGCAAAGAGAAAGCGGAAAAAAAACAATTAGGGTCGCCTTTTATAGCAGGATTTACTGATTTCTCAATTTGGACTGCAGTGGTAGCAACCTTGAGCTTACAGAATTGACTGAGGAAGAGTCTGCTGTTGCTAAGGATAAAAACATAAAATATATTCTCTCACCATCTGCATATCTCTCCAATTTCCTCAATCTATCAAAGCTTAAATAGAACATATTTTGACACACAGGATAATGTGTATTTCTGACTTGGAGTAAACTGATTAATTACACGACCTTAGTGATTCTTCGTCAACCATCTTCACTTGTCTATAGATAGTGGAGCGTTTTTGACATGTCAAATCAGGGGTCGGGAACCTTATGTCTTGTCTGTGTACGGCGAAGATAAGAGCGTGTGTGCACTAGTAAAGACATAACTGCTTTAAGAGCAGGGGAATGATTTTTTTTTCAAAGCTGAGATTGAGTGGTGTTACCCTTTAACCTCAACTGTCCATGTAGCCTACTGTTTCTATGCCAACAGCACAGAAGAGTATTGTAGCTCTGACTGGCTAGTCTCTGTGTGTGTGTGTGTGTGTGTGTGTGTGTGTGTGTGTGTGTGTGTGTGTGTGTGTGTGTGTGTGTGTGTGTGTGTGTGTGTGTGTGTGTGTGTGTGTGTGTGTGTGTGTGTGTGTGTGTGTGTGTGTGTGTGTGTGTGTGTGTGTGTGTGTGTGTGTGTGTGTGTGTGTGTGTGTGTGTGTTTTGCAATGTTCTGCCCAGCAATTTCCTTTTTGCTGAAGGTTTTGCAAAACAGTAAAAATACAGTTACCTAAGATGTCCTAACCATACATGGTCTTTTTTCTTTTTAAAGAGAAATGCGGCCCACATCTATCAAGATATTTTTCATTGTTGTTGTGGAGACATATGAGAAAGACTTAGTTTTTTTTAAGAATTTAATGGAACACAAGTTGAGGGATTGATATAAAGATGATCATGTTGGTGCGAAGTATTGAAATAATTTAAAGTAAAGGACCCAAATCATAAAAAAACAAGCCCCATACCAAAAATGTCCTTAAACCCTAAACTTATGCTCATAAATTATGTACCACCCCTTAATAGTACCGGGCCAATATCTGGCAATATTTGTACTAGTATTAATCCTGTACTGTCATTAGCAGTTTAACTTTTTAAACTAGCTTTCACCTTATTTTGAAGGGGAACACAGAATAATAATTACAGTGGAACACAATTTAGGCCGTATTTTTTTTATAAGGAATTGAGATCAGAGCTCAGAGTTATATTTCCTCACTGCTTTATAGCTTTTTCTAACTTAATGGTCACCAATAACAAGTGTGTCACTCAACAAATAGGTTGCTTTGCTCAATATGCAATTAACCTATATCGCCTGATGGAAGTTTTCAGTCCAGCGTGGAGAGATTTCATAGAGTGAATATCTAAAAATGGCAGTATACTGTGCAGAAATCAATCCTTTTTCCCTCCATTGATTCCATTAAAAGCCTTTTTGGAGATTGATTACACTGAAAGCCTCCCTCCGCTTTGGATTACAGTTGCACAGTTCCAATCTCATTTTTTACAGTCCAAAGATAGGGGCATTTATTCTATTACAGTGCTAGGTGCAAAGCTTGGAGCCTGAACATCAGAGACCACCCCTTCTGAGAATAATACTTTGTTCCGATAGTAGAACATCCGTTTGAGTATTGGTTATTGCCTTGCTGTCTCAGATAAGCGTTATCACTGTTGTCATTCCCTTTCTAGATCAGTTGTCTTCCATCAAGATCAAAAAGCATGTTTCACAACATCAGAAAACAACTCTGCAAAGGAAAGTGATTCCACCTGTTTTCCACCTCCTATCGTGACTCTGTTTGCCAGCACTGACGAAAATACACACAAATATTTTACTTCAGATGGCATTGTGGAAAATTGCATAGTTTGTCGGTAATCTACATCTACTGTAATTGCAATGCACAGTTGCTCAGAGGTCTAAAAACCCAAGGAAAACAAAACAAGTCTCATATGGATTTCTTTGTATGCGGTAGCTCTCAATACTGCAGCCTTATCTCTGTAATGGAATATTTATCAGTAAAGAGTACAGCGAAAACAATGCTGCCCATGGCAACGAATGCATAAAACATTTAGTCGTTTCCTTGCGTTTGTATATCGACCAGATAAATGATCAGGAGTATTAAAGGCTCGCACGGGGGAATCCTTACTCAGCACTTTGTGAAAAGGACCTTCTTGAGGGTGAAACCAGGGCCAGTGTCCTTGCTGGCCCGCTGTATGATTCATTTATCTGCCACACATTTCTGCTGAGCATACCACTATCTGCTCATGGGATGTTTATGAATATATCCACCAAATAATATGAAAGCAATAACACTTCACAAGATCTGGGATATTTCACAGAAAAATCGATCAAACATGCGTCTTGAAATTGCATTTCTCTCACTACTGAGTTGTTTAATATAGTGTACATTTCACAAGAGTGCAGCTATGTGTAAAGGAAGAAAGACAGCTGAGTTTTGCATATGGCTGCCAGTGACCTTTCTCTGGTCCACTGCGCTGCTTAGTGCAGTATTTTGGCAGACTTAGCTGTTGTTGCTGAAAAGATAAGCGCTCATCCTGAAACTGTCCCAGTGAGGTCTGGCTTCTCAGTACCATGCTTGCATTTTAAAAGGTTACTTTAGGATGCCAACTTGAGCCTCCACATTGCCCAAGGCTACATCACCATCACTCCAGCCCCTCCTCATTGCCCTCCTCATCTGGCATCTACCAACAGGATGTGGATCAGGAGAATGTGGGGGTAGGAGGTGGGCACAAAGTCGATGAGTTTTACCCCGACTGCCAAGTTTAACCAGAGGACAGAAAAAACTGTAAAAGGGGCCTACAATCACTGGCCCAAACATAAAACATATTTTCCATTTACTGTAAGTGTCAAAACTATGTCTTGTGATTTTTATATGTGCTGTTGAGCCTTTGAGTTCATTCATGTCATGCACAAGTGCCTCCTCAAGGTTGAGAGACATACTTAACAGCAAGGGCATTCTGAAGAAGTCGATTTAGTCCCTGAATTTAAGGTGAAGAATGTTTCATTTCACTTTGCAGTTTTGCGTAGCACCCAATACTGATTTTTTATCTTAATGTCGCTATATCTTGGGCCAAACTTTGATAAACCAATGAACATAAATGTCAGAAACAATAGTAAAAGAGACATTTATTAAGTCCAACAGCATAAAACAGTAGGAAACGTCATGTTGATGTGAACACCACCCACAAGGCAAGGTGCTTTACTCTTACATTGTTTTTTGAGCTTCTTTTACTTAATTGGAATTCCCTAGTCCATCTTGTCACTTACTATATCTACACTGAGTTCAGTTGGACTCAGTGAAGGTGTGAATGCACTGTAGTGGATTCAACACAACATGTAGATATTTTGCAGTACATAAGGGCAGGTGCACATCTTATCTATCGGTGTGTAGCATGTAGCATCACATGACGCAATTATAATGTAAGTAAAAGGGGGACAAAATCCACATAGTCTTCATTCTGCCCCTTGGAGCTCACATGAAGCTAATATAAGGCTTCAGCAGTATATCTCAGTTAGTTACATCGAGTGGGTATTTTACAACCTTTTTTTTTGCTTCCACGGACAGTGTTTGCTTGCTGAGCCATGGCAGAAGAACAAGCTTAAGCTAAACTTTGGGATTTTTGTCAGCAAAAGACAAGGACTGTGGAAATAGTTCCTCATCACTTACATTGAAACCGATTTAGGAAGGGATTTATTCGCAGCCGGTAGACAAGAAGAACATTGCGAGCTACCAAATACCCTTCTTTGAACGTAAGGACAAGAGAGTGTTGAATACAGATCGAGGTAACGTGAACCTAGCATTTTTCCTTATTGTAAGATGTTTTCTGTGACTCAAGTATATAAGCTGTCAAGGAGATCACCCCCTCATCATTGGTTATTTTCGTGAATGCATTCTTTACAAACTGAGGTCATGAACATAAACATGCAACATTGCATTGTGGGAAATGTTGGAGCCAGCCTTCATTGTATATACTTAAAATCAGCATAACTGCACTCGCTGCTTTTCAACAGTTATTTGTCTTGTATGGGAGTGCAGTACTAAATTATGTGTTCATCCCTTAAATGGTTATGGATTTTGGTTTAACTTGAATGGTTTATAATCAGTGGTAATTGAGTTTTGCCCACAAAGTAAAAATGCACACAGAAATGCGATCCCTGTCACAGATGTGTACACACACATGCGCACCTTCCCCACAGAGCCATGACTAAGCCTGCTAGATTACCCCGTCCCTGTTGACTGTCGGGAGAATCCAGCTCTGCCCTGTGTGGTTGGCTGGCCAGTGTGCTGCCTGTGTCCTGGGGGGGGCTCAAGTCACCGGGTTTAGCTGCTGCCACTGTCCACAGCCATCTGAACTCCTTTCCATTCTGACCCCAGGCAACACACAGTCTGCGGCTTCATTAGGGCTCTCCACCACCTCTAGCTAGGGGGGAATTTAAGGCAGGTCCAGTCTGGATTACCATATGGCTCCTCTTGCGCATTCTGTCATGAAATATGAATCCAATACAAAGACTACTGCTGCTAATGTGCTCAGAAGTATCACATGGTGCAGTAGGACACTGCAACAACTCTGGCGGGCATCCATGTTGCAAAGATTTCATCACGCTTGAAAGTCAAGAGTTTTTGTGTTGTGAGTTGCCTGGTTCACGGTAGGGTACACATTGTTTACCTTAGCTCAGTCCAAGTTATTTTCACCTGTTTCAACACACAACAAGTTGTAGCTAGACACATGGTGTTGGGAAATCTGCTCTGCTGGAGACATCATGTAGTGGATTTTTTTGAAAAACTAGCATCCAGGAGAAAAACTGATTATTCTCGTCTCCTTCTACACTCACCCTCAATTTCTGGAGTTGTGGTTTTACATGACACGCAGCAAACATTTAACTTGTAAAGGCACAATCGGTGTATCAGGTAAGAAAACAGTTTATCCTATAATGCCCAGAGGTGGCTTAAGTCACAGAGGCCAGATGGTGGAATCAACAAGCCTGGGAGGTGAACACAGACTGACAACACAGCTAATGTTCTCCATGATGGAGTGTGTACAGCAGAATTTCTCTATACAGCACAAACCATGTTGTATTGTCTTTAGTTAAAACATTACAGGATGTGGTTGAGCAACTTATCAAATGTGTTTATTTTGCTGACTTTCTTAATATAACCTGCTATCTCCATCAACAAAATATCATGCAGAATATAGTTTTCCATTATTTTAAGGTCACTCCACTAGTAACACCATAATAGAAAGATTTGAAAATGTATTATAACTTGAAACAACCCATCTGGCTGTACGTTTCACCCAACTGGCAGCATTAGTCTGCGTCATGGAGAACTGGAACTTGATGAACTTTTTCAGTCCCATTTGCCATTGTCAGGCAGGTGTTGGCCCCACGAAGGAAAACAATATCAAAAACTCCCAGCCTAAGCTGTGGGACAACCTTTGGGGTGTTGAATGTCACCATCTGTTGAGGACCTGCTTAGTTGAAGTCATTACAGCACGTGAAGCTCCAGCTCTCACCCAGGGGGGCCACGGTTTATTGCACAGAAACTCAGGTGGGCCCTGATCTGATTTCAGAGACTCAGTCGGCTATTGGTGGGAGCATTTTGGTTGACTTTATCCATTTATAATTGTTTTTGCACACAAATAAACCCTTCTAAAATATTCAGGTGAAGTACAGTATACACTAAAACTAAAATTATGTTTCAATTACTTCCACTTCTGATCGATGCAAAGCCGCTGTACCTGGAACTTCCTCTGCTTATGTGTGTCTGTTTTGCAAATACGCAGTTTGTGTATACAGTTTATTGAACACTCTCCCTTTAAAGATGCCCCCAGACAACTCAGGTCCACTGCTTTGAGATAAAACACAATTATTTCCATCAGTCCTCCATGGTAAACAGAGTTTTCTGCTGCTGATGTACACACTGCAGGGCGCTCCATCTTTTATCCCTGCCTCAGGTTTCTGTCACACCTCAGCAGGGAAGGAGACTGAGGTGCGCCGATTCACCATAGCCAAACTTATCTCTGAGCAGGTAATTCCAGCGAGAGGAAGGTATTATGTTTCTCACAACCAACTCAGAGCCATAGAATCGTGGTTGATGCGCCTCTCAGGTGGCCATCATATTGCCTGACTGGATTTCCAGCACTGATGTGGAATGATTCCTTTGAGAAAGGTACCCATTCAAATGAAGATAAAGTCATTAAACTGCAGCAGCTGTCCTTGGATCTTTGCTTTTTCCTCGATTGCCTGTGATGGAAATGCGTGCCGCATATGTTTCAAGGACAAGATACTCTCGAGAACGATGTTCATTCTCAGTGCAGTGAGAGGTGTTTTTCTCTATTACTACTTGAGGACTGTCAGTTGTCCGTTTTACACTTCCTGTCATTGTCAACCAGCATAAATCAGTTTGATGTTTGCAGGTGAATCTTCACAGGCTTTGAATATGGGCATTTGAAGGACACGCATACATTTGCACCAATACATACATAAGGACACATTTTAAAAAGTCATTTCTGGAGCCTCCCTGCATTGCAGAACTTATCCGGCCTCCCATTGAGCGGATGTATTTACAACCACCTTGTCTCGTCTCAGGGATGTCCGCCTGCTGGCCGGGCTTTCTGGTGATTTGTTATAACCTGGCACATTTCCTGTCTCCTCTGAAAAACCGACTCTGCCTCGTACCTGGCGGTGTCTGCTTAATGTCCCCGTGCAGAATGGGGCTAATGTTGTCCCACAGGCCTACAACATGCTAGTCTCTGAAGATGTACCATGCTCATCTGGCATGGAGGGAGAAAATATCAAAAGAAAATGCTAAGTACCAAACATTTTTTTTAGTAAACCTTTGTACATACTGACTGCCATTACAAAACCAATTACAACTCCTGTTACTGGTTTATTTGAAGTCCTTGGACAGGTTATCTGCAATGTTGTAGATGGAAAAGTTCATGAAAAAATCACAAATTGTGTAATTCCATGTGGAAGAGGCTTCATTTTTGGCCCGACATGAACAGTAAAATAAACGCAATTTGACAGTATACTGAATCCGGATCTTGGCAAACACATCTTGCTCCCTTTACTCTGCCTCTGAAGTTCATCCCATTTTTATCTAGCATTTTAGAGTATGAATTTGTATTTTCACCTCACTGCTTTATGAAGTTATCTTTATTGCAGAACACTATCGCTGAGGGACACAAGAGATATTCAGGTTAAAATGCAGACTAGAGGTTGCGGTGTTGCTACAGGGTGATAGTGAGAAAATTAAATATAAAACAGCACATCCTATTTTTAAGACAGCAATGGTAAACTAAGTCTTCCTCTTAGCCCAATCCATGCTATAAGAAACATTAATATGTCTTTATTAACTTACATTTGGAGTTTTTACAATACTTTGAATGAAAGGAAACCATAGTACTACAGCATAAAACCACATTTTACAATAAAGTGTGAGTCTAATACCAAAACCCTGTGCTCTGAATCAAAACACTTCAAAATCCATAGAGAAATCAATTGAAAATCCATTTGATTTGTTCTATATAATTACATAACCCATAACTTTTAAAAGAGACCTAGCTGAGCGCAATTATCTTAACAATGCATTGTTGGAGACATTTTTTTATATACCATTGCACTTAAATTAACTCTGCTGGTTTCCAAAGCCTTTCCGGGCTGACGTAACCTTGTTATACCTACACAGCACTATGGCAACACACTTAAGCATTCAACCCACTGAAATGTTGGATCTAATCTCAAAAACTTGAACTAGAGTGAGTCTTTATTGATTGTGAGCCGGGAGAGCAACAATGGGCGCTTTACCCTCTAATGGGATTTTGTTCTTTGTTTGAACACAAAAGTACACCTCTGACATGACTTTTTTCATTTGCAATCAAACAAACCGTGTCCGCCCGCATCATGGGAAGTTAGCCCTCTAATGTTACCGAAGCCTGAAGCGCTCCTTGATTGTTACCATGCCGCCAAAATTAAATATTTTCTAATTTCACCCAGCACTTGTCGAGATTGTTGTCTGTGATTTTTCAGATTGCTTTCTTTGATTGTTCTGTCTCTGAGCAGCTCAGATTGCCTTCAGTAATAATGTGTCACTTTTAATGTTTCATTTTATTGAAGCCTGATGAAATGCGCTGTGAAAGACAGTAGCTGGATTACATTAAAAAGGCCGTTGGCTGTATCAAGTTCATTATTCATTTTTTCCCCCAGCATTGTACGCCATGTCCCAGAGAAGCTTCAGAGATTTGTATGCTTGATTGTATCCTTGATGACAAGAAAAAGAGTCTCTGAGGCATTGAGGAGGATTATAACTGCATTGATCTGCTTTTATTCACGCCAAATGGTGTGTTAGCTTGAATTGTTAATCAATAGAAAATTCCTCATCCTTTTGTTAGGCAGGAGTAATCACAGTTGATCATCACAGTATACCTTTTAGTCTCTATCAGGGCGACTCAATGCGCTTTTTCTTTGATTTTTTGTTTTCAATGAAGTGCTTCAAATGATGCTCTTCAATATCGCTTTTAAATATGCGGATAGTAAGTATCACAATATGCACTGATGAAGGACCCTGCTACTTATACTGCTCATTTGTTACAGCGTTACATGGTGAACAAGTTTTAGAAGGCTGACATGAAGTATTTAAAGTTCAGCTTGAAGCAAAAATATGTGCTCCTTTTTTTAATGTATCCTTATATGTATCTCTCATCAGTAAAACATTGGAATTATTGTATGTTCTCACAGTTGACAGTACTTTATTTTGGGAAATATTGCTGAAAAATCCTGTGTATGTATCAAATCAAATTTGATTGGGTCGAAAAGCCAACCGGATTTAACATATGAGACCAAACTGATGTGTTGGCTAGCAAATCACCATTATTGTAGTATTTGTGTTTAGTTATCAGCTGGCACATATGTTTTCCAAATGTGGCTGCAATTTACTTTATTCTTTACTCACTTATCTTCTACTTCCTGATCTAACACAAGGGAGACTAGTTGGTGGAGGCCAACACACCTCTAAAGCTTTATATATCTTTCTCCATTGTGCCATTATCATTTGATATCCATATTTGGATTCACTCTGACGTATGACACTTGAAGATGTAAAATTGACGATTCATTGCTACTTTAAATGGCTCGACTTAGTTTGAAGATGATTCTGTTTCATTATCATTTCTAATGTACACACTTTTTTCTACCAGTCATGATAATATTTTACTCATGGCATAAGAGCAACAAAGAAGACGATTGGTCACGTTGAAAAGAAGCAATAAGTATAAATTATCTACGACACTTCCTTAAACCATAAATTATTGTATTCATTTGTTCTTTAACGTCAGATAATATTGGGGGTTGCTGCCTGGTTTCTTGTTCCTTCCTAAATGATGCTACTGTGATACTTAACTTCAGTATTTACTTTAGTGATAACATTTTTATCATTTACAACTAGTAATCAAAGAAACACACAGTAATGACTTTTTAACAAACCACAGTTTACAGTAAATGAACTCATTAAAAAATATGAAACAATCTTGATTTAGGTAATTGGAACATGTAACACAAAATCCAACATCAATCATAAAATCTGTTCCAAGCACAGTTTGATGTCAGTGTGTTAAATGGACAGGTTTTAATCATGATTTGAGTCCAGCTGGTACAGATTAAATGGATTACTGGGTGTGTTCCCTGCGAAATGGACAATAAATAAGCACAATGAGGAAATCGGTAAAAAACACTTAACATAATTATTGTTGTGAAAATACGGCTCACGTTGAATATAAGCAGGATAATTGTTTAATCATGATACAATCTTTAATATTTTTGTTGGATTTTTTGGTGCATGTTTTTGGAGATTTCCACTGAATTGAAGATACATTTTCGTCCGGATGACTATGAAAGAATTCTGTGGAAATCCTTGAACTTAACTTGGGATATATTTTTAATGGTCCCAGACTTCAGTCTCTCTGATGTCAGCTGGAAGCTCCTCGCAAAAAGCCTGGATTCTTCTTCCACTGAATTTCTTGGATGGGTCGATCTCAGTGGCGCACTGTAATGTATTTTATTTTTTCCCTGTTCTTTTATCTACTATTTCAAAAAAAGCTTTAGATCTGAATCTACAAGGGGGGAGCCTCTGAATGTTATCATTATGAGCATAATTTCAACTGGAATACTATTTTTCAAGGAAGCTGCACAATAAGTGAAACTGACAATTTTAAGATGAGATAGAAAACAGATGGGGACAGAGACTAAATGAATAGTTCCCAACTTGAGAGGGGACTGGAGTTTGTGAAGATAGTCAAGCTGTCTGCTTTAAATTATATTTCCTTGGAGTCCTTGTTCTTTTTCAGTGTCTTCATCAGCTACTGAATGGAAAATAGATTCCAGTGGGTTCGTGTGGATCGAGTGATGTAAAAAGCACATACGCTTTTAATTTATATTTCACTGTGGCCCAGAGGAGGCATCGTTTTTCTACAAAGTAATGCTTTAGGGGAAAATAAATGTCTTATATAACTACATGTATAAACACACAGTATGTTTAGCATTTTGATGTGAGCCCCTTTATAAACACAAAGCCTTTCATTCCCAAATCATAGCCACAATTTGTAAAACTAGAACATGCGGCAACAAGGCTGTTTTTAAACAAACAAAAAGAAAAATGGCTCTGTTTATTTGACCTTTATTTAATCACAGGGGTCTCTTGAGATCGAAATCTCATTTTAGAAAGAGTGGTGGCCAAAATGACAACATAATTACGTTACAAGCACTAAAATAAAGTGCCAACATAAAAGGCATTTGAACGCATTAAAACCCATTCCCTAACATGGAACTAAAACAAATAACTGTAAATAACATAAGTTTGAAGCTATTATTGACTTATAGTATGTTTCATTATCTGCTTGATCCATTTTGTCTTTGGCAATGTATGGAGCACGGTACCTTGTTGGAAGTCCAGCATGTGGCTCGGTCTTTGTAGTGGAGCGCAGTTCTGTGCACTGGCTGTACAACACGGGGAGGAAGTGATAACTTCAGACAGAGTGTGGCTGTACGACTTTCTTTTATGTCTCCACAGAAAGTATGCTATAAAGAAACTTAAGTAGCATCAGAGCACCTTTAAAGTTCCAGAAAACACGAGGAGACCCCTTGATTTTGTTTATCTCCCCCTCCTGTCTATCTTCAGTTGGAGTGAGCAAACACCTGGTCCTTCAAGTCCTGAGAAATGGAATATGAGGACAGCGGTTCAGATCTGGAACCAGGCTAATGTCATATAACAACCTAGTGTATAGGAGCATGAGTTAAGAGGTGTGGTTTGATTGTTAACTTTTCACTACTGAGGGAGACTTTGCAGTGGCAGTTTTATTCTCTTTCAGATTTATGTACATACTATGATATTGCCTTAGATTTATCTGGTACATTTACTCAAGTATTGTACTTAAGTAAACATTTGAGGTACTATTATACAACAACTTTCCTTGAGTGTTTTCTTTTAGTGCCACTTTATACTTCTACTCCACTATAATTCAAAGGGAAATATTGTACTTTTGATCATGCAACATTTATGTTCCAGCTTTTGAGAAATAAAAAAAATGAATGGCAGCAATTTAAAAAAACATTTCATTGGTCCTGCTTTTCAAATGTAAAGATTTTCAGATTTTCATTTTAAATATTGTATTTATTTTTCCTGCAATGATTACGTTTACTCCTAACATTTAAAGTACATTTTCCTCATCATGCTTAAATGTTTTTACTAAGGACCATTCTCTATTGAATATTTGCACAGTGAAGTATTAGTACTTTTACTTAAGTAAAGGAACACAATACCTCTGCTGGACTTCTGAAGTAATGTGGTCAACTACATGCTCTCTAAATCGATATTCTACCTGGGCGACATCACCGGCAAGTAGTCTTATACTGAATAAATTAATATTTGCTTTGATAATTTCTGTACAATCTCATACCGATGCAACCCTACTGCAAAAACTTGTTTATAGACCAGCTATACGAATGTGTAGTCATGGCAGAGATAAAGAGGTTTTTGGTGAGGATGGTGACCCGGGAGAAAAGCAATATTGAATATGTAAATGGATCTTTGTATTGACTGCTCGTTTCTCCAATGGCCCTCTTTATGGGCACTATTACCACGCATGGCTGACAGTGACGGCCAATCAATGAGCGCTAACTGCATCAATTTAGGCTGTTGTGCTAAATGCTCTAAATCGACAGAATTGGAATAATATATGGAGTTGAGATAGCAGCTGTTATTTGTTGAGACAAGGTAATTGGATAGTTATCCCTTTAGTGTTTATAACATGTATGACTCTCATATGAATGATTTGTTCATGTTGGAGGTCAAAGCAAAGGTTTCTGGTACCCCGCTGCGGAAGAAATGAAATAATGAGTGCAAAACAATAAGTATTAAAGGTGATATATATATATATTTCCCTTCACCTTTTAGTCTGCAATACAAAAAAAAAGAAATATATCTGCTTGACATACTATTAGTCGCATGCTGGAAATACGAACATCCATCAAATGCCAAACATCAGAGTATGAAGTGACAAGGGTTTTATAACCACAGCAAAACACTAATTACTGGCACGTAGAGAGTGTGTGTGTGTGTGTGTGTGTAACCAAAGGAACGTTAAACACAACATGTTCATTAAGTAAATCATTCATTACCTCTCGCCCAACAAATTAGAGGCTCCGCTCTGTCAAAATGTCAAATAGTATTACGGGGTAATGATATTCCTTATATCTCTTGACTTTGTGCAATACATCGGCTAATATGAAGTGTCACCCCCCTTTTCAGATGCTGTATATCTAATTTTGGAACAAAGCTGTTCGTATACAAACACAGTCCCCTTACAAACAGCATGTGTGATCATACAGGGTCTTATTCACTCTGCAGCAGCCGCCTCTAGTCGCATATGGCAGCGTACAGATGGACAATCTGTTTGGGGCTTCAAAGTTAGGAGGCAAAGTTCATTAACACGCCACGAGCTTTGAGCCTGCGATTAAAAAATAATTTCATCATCCTTCTAATTATATGCAAACACTTCCAAAGTTTCACCCGGCGTGCCAATCACTGGGACTTTGAATAAACAACTGCGTCATTGAGGTTACGTTCACATCGGAATCAACTTCATTTGCTGCATGAAATAAACGTGCATTAGTTTGTATCGGTGTGAAGGCATGTCAGCGTCTATCAGGAATACACCAGGGCATTAGAGCAAATATGTGCCAGAAATGAAAGAAGTTGCACTCTATCAGAGATAGAGAAAGTACTTATTGAAGTAAAAGTACTTATCATGCAGAACAGCACATTTCAGAATCATATATATAAAATTAAAAAAGTTCATCACTTTAATATTGCATTTGGTTTAAAGGTGGCCTTTATTTGAATTAATGACTACACTGCTGGGTTGCTTAACTTATAATAAAACATCATGACTTATAGTTGATTTATATTTTTGAATGTTTAATCCAATCTGCAAAGTAACCAAAGCTGGCAGGTTAGTCTAGTGGAGTGAAACGTAACATTTTTGCTTCTAAATGGGAGGGTTATAGAATTAAAGTAGCATACAATGGAAATACTCAAGTACCCAAAAATTGTACTTGAGTAAATGCACTGAGTTACTTCCCACCACTGCACTTTATGCAAAACTGTACAATCATTGATTAAACACTTTGTTCTGCTTGATGAATGTATAACGGAATATGACATGATTTATGAAGAGGGAGTTCCAGATGTAATAATGAACACATTTTCATCCAATTAAGTTCCTTTTTATTTGTTTAATGCAGGGAGACAAGTTTACTTTCTCTTCCCCTCCTTCCCCACCTGCATCTTTGATGTGAGCTGAAAAAGACACATATCTCAGAGCGTGGGGACAGAGATTCAGAAAATAGCTGGCTCTCCTGGGCCGCATTAGTCTGAAGGTCATCGAAGGGGAAAATGACCCTGGTTCCTCCCTCTCGTCTCCCCTGCTGGTCCTCTCCTCGTCTCTCCCCCCTGTAATTGAGTATGGTGCGTGGTCAGGGAGCCTGTGCTCATTGGTGGTCTGAACATGGTAGTTAGTTACACACGTTTTCACCATAATTACCAGGCAGACTCTCCTTGTCTCCAGATCTTTTCAAGGTTGCATCAATTTCACAGCTATCCACACCATCCGCCCCCGCTCTGTCTCCCTGTGCACTGGCCGCTGTCATTAGAGGCTTTCAGACCATCTTCCTCATGTAAACTTTCCTCCTCCTCCTCCTTTCTTAAAAGCATATCAACACTAAAATGGCAATTATTAGTTGATCATCCAATCTTTTCCCCGCCACTGTCACCGCGACAACCTCCATGACATAACAGTGCTCCAACACCAATGCATTCTGCTCACGTTTCCCACTCTTTGACTCCATGTCTCGGATCAGCTGCATTGCTTATAAAACTGGATTGTCTGCTTCCTCCGACTCTTTCGCCCTGCCACGTTTCCTCTCATTTGCTTGACGCCCTTGTCAGACCATGCCCAGCAAGGAGTCAGTCAGTACTTACTAGGTTCACAGCCGCTGTCAGGTCCTCCAGCAGGCCCGTCAGCCATGCCAGGGACAGTGTACACTTCAGTAGGCTTTAAAAGTGTGAGCACCACTCAAATCAAGGCACAGCACAGCAGAACATCTGTTTCGCCATTTTATTCCATTTGCTGCAGCGTGTATTGGCAAAGCGCCGATAAAGCCACCTGTTTACCAGCGTCACGTCATAACCCAATCCCCCAGACCACAGTCTCAATTTTGGAATCTTGCAGAAGATGTCCACTGAGTGCTGCTGAAATGATCGCTCCGCTAAGTGGTTGTGATTTGTTTATGTTGCCTATTAAACTAATAAGTCCTCATATCGTTGTCGAGGCCTGACATTGGAAAATGGAGGAGGATGATACTTGCTGTGACTACATGGCACAATGATGGCATAGATTAGCAAGAGTACCGCTTCACAGATCCTTGTCCTGTGAGAAAGGGGGTGGGGGGTGCTTTATTGTGCCACTGTTTGATTGAGTTGCAATGTGTCAGGACTATCAGCCCATGCCATCTGCACGTGTCCCGCATCCTCAGTGCTGAATTGATTGAGATTTATTGTAAAGGATGATTAAAGCACTAGCGGCGTAGTCGATACGAGGACGAGTGAAGCTGTAAACACGCATCAGCTTCCTGTTCTCTGACAGAGGCGGTTGACAGAGCCAAACAGATCAAGCAGCTCAGAGTAACAAATCTTTAGAAGGGTCTGCCAGAGCGGGGTTTACCCAAATAAAAGTAGGTGAGAGTAAGGGCAGGAAAACACATGGTTTAGCAGGAGATGTGTGCCCCCCCCCTGGGCTGTCGGTGCCCTGGGATTGGCAGCACTCGGCCCTAATGCATCTCAAAGCTGTCTTTGAGTGGATACAGTATCCAGCACGCCAATACCAGAATGATTAATTGCTCCGGTGGTCTCATCACTTTTAGTCCAGAAAAGGGCCTGAACCCCTGAGGAACAAACAAACCTACTTAACCATTTAGTGCTTTCTCCGCCTCCGGTTACTACTCAATCCGCCCACCTGGATACACTCTGACAACCGTGGACACAAGGGAAGCATGAATCTTACAACACTGCACTCTTAATCTTTCTGCATCTTTGGGCAGATATTTCTTATGAAGGTTATCCTGCTTTTGGCAGGTTAAAACATCAAACTGCATTCCTCTCCAGCTGCGAGCATTAAAAATGTAATAACTCTCTTTGCCACTCTTTGTTGACTTTATTAAGTTCAACATGCCTCCCCGTAATGCATATGCAAGCAGCTGACTGTGTCTCTCTCCTGTGAGCAGTAACACACAGTCCACGCTCGTAAAAGTAAACTTGAAGTTGCTGTGCTCCGGAAGACATGAGTGTGCAGAAATGGCAGGGCGGCGGGGAAGTCATCCCTCTGAGGCCAGCCTCCGAGAACAAACCGAAAACTGAGTCCTGTCTGGGCTGATAAGGAGGTCAGAATGGCCGAGTGACACAGACTGAGATTGCCGCACTTCTCACGGTCAGCAACCTTTTCTCCTCTAATGTAGCCACCTGAGGTGACCCAGATTTCCGAACGTCTCCAATTGGCCCTTAAGGAGTCCATAGCAGATGGCCGTCATACACCAAAGAGTGTAGATAACAGCCATTTATCAAAACATTAGAGGACTGCCACAGAATAAGGCCATCGGACATGCATCACCCTTTCCACAAATTCTCACCGCTGTTTCCAAAATGTTGCTCATAAATAATTCAGATGCCTCTCTGGCCACGGGCGATTTCAGACTATGTGGCATATATTTTTTAGAAAAACACTGTTTATAGCCGCTGAAGTCACCCAACCTCTGTATTGGATTTCCCCCCCCCCACACTGACCGCATTTTTTCCTCTGTCTCTTTTCTACTCAGTGCTCGGCCAGCCCTTGTGTGGACTTGTTGTACCTATTGGTGCTTGACTTTTTCTCATCACCCATTAAATGAGGCTGATCCAGAACCAGAATAGAAACGATGTATTCTGGAATCACCGTCTTTATAATCGAGGCTGATGGGTTCTATATCTAGAATATGTTAACTAGAACTGATGTGTCTTGGAATCACGGTCTTATAATTAGTTCCGGAACAAAAATCCCTTAAATGGAAACATGATCTTAGATCCTATTAGTGAAGCTGTTGCTTTCTAGAACTCTGTGTTAAGGTCAGTGGAGGTCTGAAGCATGCTAGTATCAGACTGTTTTAGAATTCGATGGCCAGAGATCACAGTGTGTATTGATTCTGCTCGCACGAGGGAGGGAAATAATTTTCTAAAGTTATTGAAGTTATTATGAACAACTTTTAACGTATACCACCTTTGACGCCACGAGACTGATTAGTAGTGTGCCGAGGTCTTGCTGTCCACCAATATCACTGATTATAATTTCCACTGTTTCTTATTTCGCTTCCATTTGAGCCATGGGTCACACCGTTAGGTCTCAATAGCCCCTAGACACTTAATTTGAGGTAATCAACAACGTGGCATGAACTCTTCTGATTACCAATGACTTCATGAGCCGCCGAGGAAACCTGCCTGCGATGACAGTTCAGCCTGCTATGATGGAGAGCAGTTTCTTGAGGTTTGATTGGATATTTGTCATGTGGTAATTCCTAAATAGGAGGCATTAGTGATCTAGGTCAGAACACAGTGGTAGGAGTAGGGCTGTCATTGACCAGAGTTCAGTTAGACATATTTCTTAATTAGCCTCACTGTCTGCTCCCCTCAAAGTAATTAACTTGATCAGAAAAGACCTTGCCTGAAGTCGGAGTAGAGTCAGAGAAAAAATGTCATAGCAATGACTAACTACATTAAAAATTCTGGAATCATATGTTTATCCCAAGCTGTTGGCAATTAGTATGCATAGAGAGCCGAATAATTTTAAATCCTCATAGATTACTCTCAGGAAAGTGATCTGGGGAATGTGCTATCATAATTTATTTGGCTCAAGGTGTTTTTCTGTTTTTTTTCAACTTACAGAACCATGTTGAACAGGTTTGTACTTTAACAACAAACAAATTCAAATTGAACATGGCATCTATGGCCTGTGCTTGTTTGTTTTTTTGCTCATATGCTACAAGCTTTTGTTTTTTTCCATGTGTTTGTATATGAGAAAGAAAGAGAGCGTGCAGGCAGATTCCATGGAGACTGAAAGATAAAGCATCACATGATGGCCACTGTAATTGCATCTGAGACAACGAAGCACATTAAAAGTCCCCTCCCTTTTTTTGCGTGTTTTTATTGCCTCATCCTCCCGGGTTGATGGAATGATTACCCTATTAGTTCTAAGAAAGAGGAAGCTGGGAGAAACCTTTGAGACAACAGCCAATCCCAGAGGGCAGATTCTCCCCTGTGATATGAATGTGCTCTGACACAGTGATGGAGACTTATAGTCACATCAGTGGGGAGAGGATTTAAAGCAGCGACGGCCCCTCTTTTCTGTGGTGTCCATCATCTCTCTGTCTGTGGTCCTGAAGGTATAGAGCTGAGATGGAAGATACTGGCACAGCTGCATATTATTATCACCCAGACAAGATATTATTCTCGCATATTTACAATAAACATTCATTGCCCAGCTGTTGTCCCTCCTACCCGCTTGCATTTATCACAAGAACAAAAGGCATGCCTTCTCTTTTCTGCATAGACCTCTGCAGCACATTTTTCCTCTTTCCATTTCTCCTCATCTTTTTGTATAGATCTGTAGAGATTAAAGTCCATCCTTTCCAATTGGCTAATGATCTATTTTGAGCAGTTGGAAAATATCTGTCTCAGTTAGTTCTGGTGTTGAAAAGTTTGAGAGATGGTGCTGATGGGAGTGCAAAATCAATAAACCTATCAGAGAATGGTGACATGATATATGCTGGCTGGGCACCACTCAACAAGAGCAGGATGACTTGGCACAGCCATGAAAAGACGAATACACGCTACTTAAAATATCATAAACTGTGCACAGTAAAAACAAAACTTTATCGGTAGTTGCCTTTGCTTGTCATTTATCACAGAAAGTAAGATTCAGTGTTGTTGTGGCCTTTAAATCTGAGGCAGCGCTGGTTGTGTGGCTAGGGAAGTTCCCTTTACAAAGAAAAAAGACACAAGTTGAAACCTCAGCTGTGTGCACAAGACACAATGAAGTCCCCTTTGTGTAAGGCATTTTAATATTTAGCTGGAGTCAGCAATACTCTCAGTTATTCTCAGGTCCATTCTGACTCAGCTCTATTAGATGCATTTTGCTGTCCCCCGCTACCTGAATACATAGAAAATGTCATTGCCATAATCCTTGATGAATATACTTGCATTATACTTGCAATTACAGCCCTAATCTGAAAACATGTGCTCTATGGCAACTTGGTGTTTTCATTCTTTTCCAATCCAGGATTTAGGGGTGTTATGGGAGCCATAGCATTGTCTGAGCATGCATGGTTAAATGAAGAAATAGATTTTGTTAATGAAAAATGCAACAGATGGTGGCTGTAAACCCAGTCCCTGCAGAGCATGAACATTTCCTGCAGAATGACGGAGAGCGGATTAAGGTCATTTTTGCCTGGTTTTTCAATTTATAAATTCATGCTCTGAGGGAACGGGAAAAAAAAAAGGATACTGGCATCTTGCCTCGACACTCTTTGGGAAATCCAAATGTCAATGAGCACATATTGGAAATGTGCAAATATTACAACAAAAAACACAGTTTAGGAACAAAACGCTAAGGCGGCCATCATAGCAGACAATCAGACATCGAGGCAGACAAGGGCCACCCAGAGAGCCCCCTGCCCACAAGAAAGACTGCCGTTTATCAGCATGAAAACAAGACTCGTGGTGATCAGAGGTACGTATTGTTTTAAAATATGAAAAACAAAGTAAGTGCCATTCATTCAGCTCACATTCAATTCATTTATCCATTTCATGCTCGTGCTTATTGCCAAATTATGATTCAGGCTCCATCCTTTTTTCTTTTTTTTTTTGCACCATAATCATGAAAAAAGTCCCTATTCGTGTGAGCTGTGTCTTTTATTCTGCGTCCTTGTGCTGTGTGCAGTCTCGGGCCAATGTCGTTTCAATGTCATAATTTGAATAGAACAATCTTCCGGAAGACAATGGCCAATTTTCAGTGTACAAATTGCATTTCATTTTTTCTCCGATAGCTAACTGAATAGAAAACTAAGTTGGTTCTCTTTCTTCCTCTGTCTCGCCCTCTCTCGATGTCTCTGTCCTCAGTAATAGGCCTGTCTTCTGAAACCCCTCTTTCTTTATACATGAAAACACAATGATCCTGCTCATGTTCACCATATAGGTTAGCATGACAGCGCACTGATGGAGGTAAACATGTAGAATGAAGAAGGAGGAGCTACGGCATGTCAGCGCTCCATTAGCAGAATAACAATTCAATGCGCTCTTGTTCAGCTCAAAGCACCCACATGGCAACTCCCCGGCGAATACACAAGCCATTTCCCGTGACAGATGCCTGGGACGCAGAGCATTAAGTGTCACATATCTGCATATGCTTTTTTCGGCAGAGCTCGTAGCGCCACACACATAGGAGCATATGTCTGCTGAAGGTCAGTGATTTGAAAACAAGACACCTCGGCTGTTTCTCGCTATCGCTACTGTGGCGGCTGCTGGAGCCACTTCACTACTCCCTTAATCCTGCGATGACGGAATATAGCTAATGACCAGCAGATGGATGTGACAGAATGAGGATGATATACAGAAACAGTAAAAATTGAAGAAATATGAGGAGTTTAAATGAAAACAGCCTGACTAACAGAAAAAACCCCGCTGATATATCAGGGGGGCGATCATTTATTCACTGCTTAGGGTATGCTTGTTTATCATTTTCAAAAGTGGGCAGGGTTGGGGGGGGGGGAGGTGCCGAGCAATCATTTAACCCGTTCCATCTGGGCTTTAACCCCAATATCCTTGTTGGTGTGAAACTCTCTGCCAGCCTTGACATCGTCATTATCATCCATCATCATCTTCCTCTATTGCGCCACGCATCTGGTGTATACAGAACAAGTTGGCAATCTGGTGTTAAACACATAAACACTCTGCCAGAGGAAAGTTATGGCCCCGGCGTGATTTAGATAACATGGGAGATAAATTACGTTCAGATTGTGATGACAATTGGGAAAGCCAGAGGTCTGAAGCGTCACACTGGCTGCTGGGAATAGCAGAACAAGATGTGACAAAAGGGAGGAGTTGAGGACTCTGGTGGAGATGTTGCAATAAAAGGGTTAAGAGATTAGGAGAGAAAAAGTGTTGTGAAAAGTGATAAAGGGAAAGATGTACCCCCATTGGGATTCAGGACAGGCATACGGATCACATCAGAGGAAGAGAAGTAGAACAATGAGCCGCTGCATCCTTTTATTAGAGCCAGGAATGTCTAGAAATGTAAGACCACCATATTTTTAGAACCCCATCAACCTGGCCTTTATATAGCTCGATAAAATAGGCCTCCATGTTTCGAGCTCAACTTATCCCGCCATCTGAGGACTAGCTGCTTTCGTGTACACTCACTCTCAGGGGGAGGACATTCAAGCAGAGAAAATGTATGGGCTACATCACTGAATCTTATTTAGATTGATAGAAACTGCTCAACCTGTCAGCCTCTCAACATGTGCATGTTTGTGAGCAAAATGATCGAGATTACCTTGGGAGCCCGGTGCGAGGCAATATGATGAGCAAAAAGGCAGACCCATTTGTTTCTGCACGGCTGTTTGTATTTCTGTATGCGCATCTGGAGGAGTAATAAGCGAGCGAATACATTTGTGAACAGTTTTCCATATCGAGAAAGCGAAAGAAAAGGTACTGAGTAAAATAGAAACAAACGTATCTAAAGGCGAACACACACCTCACCCTCACCCCCGCTGCCTTTCTCCCTAGGGTGTTCGTTAATCACCCTTTTAGATCTGTCAGCCCTTGGGTGGGCCCATTACCCTTCAACGGGGGCTTTTGTTGCCCAAGACACTGCTTCCATTCAGATCCTCTGTGGACGTATCACCTTCGGTGATTCTCGCGCAGGCCCCACCTTATTAGAGGAACATAAGACATAATGAATAAATAAACAAAGTGAAGTGGATTCTGGGACGTGAGGAGCATAGTGACAGCTCGCGGTGTTCATTAAGACAAGGTGCCGGGTATCATGCTGCGTAAGACCCCGGGTGGCAGCTGGGTCTTCGCCGGCACCGCCGAGATCTCCTCCTCCATATCCTCCTCCATATCCCCCTCCGCCGTATCCCCCTCCTCCGTATCCCCCTCCTCCATATCCCCCTCCTCCATATCCCCCCACAACTTGCTGCCTCCTGTTGAAATGTTATGGCGAGAAATCCTTAGCTTACCCCCCCCAGATGGGCAGAGCTCTTGTCAAATAAAAGTGAGGCAAGTGAGGCACCACATGAATCCGAGTTCAAAGATAACTAGCCTTGAGCTGTCAGGGTTGCCGTAGTTAGTTCCATTAAAATTAAAAGATTTGTCTAAATAGTTCATAAGATAGATTCTTGGGACTAGCATGACAGGTGTCTTAAAAAATCTACTTTAACACAACTTTGAAAAATGCTATATTTCATTTAACATTCAGGGGGGTAAACTGCAGCCTAAAACATTACACCTTATTACCCACCATGAGTCATTCTAGGTGAGTTATTATATATGCTCTTTAACCATCCGTGTGATGGCTGATTGTTATTACCTGGAATTAGGGCAGGTGTTCATGGGTTGCCGGTTTCTAAATTAGAGTAAACAGTGAAGTAACCTATTAACCTAATTGACCAATTCAGTAAATGGCCGATAAATAATATGTAACTGCCAATTAGACTGTATCATGTAGGGTGTTTGTGGCAGAAACCATCTGTTGGATCCAAAGGTGTTTGACCTTGGTTTACAAAGGTTGCATTTTCGAAGACATCATGGGGAGCCAATCTAAAGACGCACACTGCTTTGTGTGGAATCGTTACCTGCTCTGCAGACCCAAGTTGCTTAAGATTCCTAAAAACGTAATCAGTGATGTGCAAATGCATGATGTTCCTATTGTTTTTCTAATTGTCTAATTGTCTCTGTGTCTGACATTCTGATGAGACAATTTGGACATTGGGCCAATGGACATGAAATGGGTTGAAAACAGTGTGTTTTGGAAACAGAACTGCCTTTGAATTAGAAGTGATAAATGTAAGTCTTTATGAAGTGTGACAACTCCCTGGAATTACCTCCAACACGTTCCTGCCTCTGAAAAAAAGAATGTATTATTATGTTATTACCATAGTTTGATTGTAGTTGATGGAATGTTAACTTACCTTTCACATAAGTTTATGCATACACAGTATTATATGATTTTAGTGCTTTGATTTAGAACTTAATTAAAACATTTAGTCTAAACTCGAGCCTTTTTGTTATGACTAGCAACTGCAGGCACTCAGTCTTTGTCCAAAAAAGATTAATAATCCATCACTTTGTTAACACTGTTTCAGGAGGCAGTTATAATGACTTTATGAGTCTCATTCAGCACATTTCTTTGCATTAGTTCAGCTGGCAAAGTAGAAGTTTGCGACATGAGGAGACTGCAGTCTTAATCCCGAGTGAGTCGTTTAAACACCAGACTGGTTGCAGTTTATCATGAATTATGTGCTTGTTTACACGCAGTTTTAGATGAACTCCAGTCAACAGTAACAACTGCTTTCAGCGTTGATTTGCTGGAGACACTAAACAATTAGAAAAAATCCTGCCAATCAGGAACATTTGCTAAATCAGAAGGAAGATTAGATGAGCTATTGTTGCCTGTCGAGTTCTCTGCCTTTTAGAACATAAAGACTTTTCAAGGTAAGAAAGGATTCACTTATTATGCTGTTAACTGAAACACACTCATGTTTGGATACAAAGCAAACTGTAAATGAGAGCAAACGGTATACAAGTTTTCCATCTAACAGAGGGCACTTATGTTGTATTTAAAAACCTAACACCAGCAATGTGTTGTTTACAAACTCACTAATACGCTAAGGAGTAGAAATCCCAGCACAAATCATGAAGGTATCTGACGGTGTTAAAAGCACCTTAATGTTGTCAATATAAATATGAGAAAATGTGCGACGACGCATCACAAAGCCAGCAACCGAACATGCGGGGTGAGGGAAGTGAAGGGGAACGAGTGAGCAGAGGGAGGTCACACTTAGTGAAAAGATAAATAAAGTAAAGGAAAACTCACATGCGCTGGCAGAACAAACAGCTGGAGCCGTAAACTCTGTAGATTAATTAAAAACAGCTCTGCCTTTTTGTAGATATAAATTCAGGAGAGGCACAGGTTATGAGTGATGACTTCCCTCTAACATGCCCTCAAATTAAGATTTAAACTTGCTCTTGTATACATAAAAAATATAATATTTGTTGGATAATGCAATACAGCATTTGCTTTTTTACTAAACCACATCTGAAACATGTCCATCACCCCTCCTTTGTCCAAGCACTCAACCATTTTGTACAAAACCACACACTACTCGCGATCATACTTAATATCTTGAGTGGAGGTACATTATTTTTATTGTAACTTAAGGTTCAAAGGAAGGACAACAAACATGCTTTTACTTGGTCATAGTCATCTCTATGGTAAAAAGCTCTTAGGGTTGAAAATGCACGGACCTCGCCAGTAATACGTTTGAATTACTCGTGATTCGTTGCATGTCTAATGGAGAGAGACAACACCTTGCCAGGTAAAATCACAGAACCCTAAGAGAGATTTCCACTCACGTTGCCCAGGGGTCACCTGTCCGGTCCTTTGACAACAGCATTTGATCAAAAGAGAAAAACACACATAAAAATTGTAATGTACGGGCTGGAGGGTAGAGAGGAGTAATGTGTGATTTGATGCGAACAGACAAGACATCATATACTGCGCGTGTTCTATCAAATAATCCTCCGTGCAGCACATGTAGACTTAGAAGAATATTATGCTAATTTCTCAAACACTGCGATGTGGTACTTTGAAATTAAGAGTCAGGGTCAATGCTGGACTTGTTCTGTATACATAAATTTCATGCATCGGGGGGGATGAGAGACGAGGTTTTAAGAGACGATGCATGCGGTGCTAAGTGGTCTAAAGAGGAGCTGTGCACATTCTTCTGCAGAACCACTTTATTTCAGTCCTGTCAGTACATTTCACATTATTATACCACCTGAAATGGAGGATGTTCTCGGATAATAAAGCGCAGATCAAGTTTCGTACTTTTTAAAAGTTGCGATATGCGCGATGATGGAGTCGGAGACATAGTGGAGAGGCTGCAGTGGCCCTTGTCAAAGCACTCTTCTTTTATAACCTTATTACACCGCTACCTATCACTCCTTGGCTCTCCGATACATATATGGCACTAGTAATTATTGGAAGAGTTGAGGAAAAGGAGAAGAGAATAATAGCGAGGATAAAATGCTGAAACTTACTTTTATCTGTACTTTGGGGGAAAGAAGCGTTGAAGAATGTGTTACTTTAGATTAAACTTCATCCAGTGTCCTTTACATAAAATATGAAAGGCAAGGAAGTTCTTTATGACACATGTAAGTCACGCGCAATGCCAGAAAGGTTATTTTATCCACCACTGCTTTTTATTTTTCTAGTATTCTTTCATTTGACATTGAAATAAATAAAATCCATCAAGGTGAATAGTGAACACAAGAGCTCTGGCCTTAAAAACCCTGAACTCAAGAGTTAACTTTTGGAAGACGTCTGTTGCTACACGATTTACAGTCGCTCAAAACACACACTTAATTGCATCTCTGACACATATGGCATCTCAAATACTATTGATTGCTGCTCAGAATTGTAGAAAGAATCTTGATTCCAACATTGCAGACTTCTCCAGAGTGCTCGAAAATTACTGTGGGGAGTGCTCTCTGAGACTTGTGATCGACCTCAAAACATCTGCCAACTGCTTTCTCGCAACGCATCAGTCTGATAGTTCAAGTCTCTAAAAGATAAAACAGAAATGATGCACTCACTCACCCCGATGCCAAACTCAAACGTCTGTCGTTGCTGTCCTCATAACAGCTCAGGAAAGTTAACCGGATCTTCATTTGTAGCAAAAATTCTGAAAACAAAAGTAGCAGCAGTTTAAACACGCGGTTGTACATTGCTTGATCTATTTATCACATGACATTTTTTTACTTTGCGAGACCGAATAACTTGTTTAGATTAGCAATTATTAATAGAACTGCTTAGAAGATGTACAATATGTTGGAGTGCTAGCCAATAGAAGTGCAAGTGTTACGTAGTGATGTCACTATGTCACGGATGTAGTAAGTAGTCTAATAGAGGCATTTCAGGCAGGGGGGAGTGTGTAGGAGAGAAACTTCCTCTGGAGAGAACTTTGGGAATTTGGCCTTTACAGACCATTGACATGCACAGAAACATATAACACACTACAGGAAGAGAAAACCCCAAAAAGCATAACAGGGCCTCTTTAAGCAGGCAGCAGTATGCATGCAAAGGCACCAGTGTGAATTACCTATTGGCTATTTATAGTGTCTTTTCCTGTGTTTTTTATTTTACATTGTCCATTATAGTAAACACAATGAATACATTCACAGGCAAATGTAACAGGATGGGAAGTCACTCTCTGCTATTGACATTTTAGTTTATAGCAAAGTCTTTTTTTCTTTTCCACAACTCACTGTGTGTCAAGGCCTTTTAACAGGCCAAGGCCTACACCACAATACTATACAATTCACACTGAACAGCATTCATAAAATGGCTTTACACTTAATCAGCTCTGTATTATACTGTCCAACAATCAAGTGCTATAGCTTGTTGTAAACCTTTAACCCCGTGGGCAAATCTTCCCACGTTTTCAATTTGTAAGTAATGTGTGGTTCAAGTCATTCTAAAATATGATCTCCGGGAACTCTCACTTCATATATCAGCTGTGAATTTAATGGAATGAAGCATTAAATGTATGTGTATTTTTTATTTTACGCCGATCTGTGCATTTTATGGTTTAATGTAAACATGTATTACAGTTAGCGCTTTGAAATAACGGGAGGAAACATTTAGAAAACTCAAATAATTAAATGAAATAAAAGTCCAAAACATGGATACAATTTTACCCAAAATGTAATTGAATTTAATCACACTGAAAGATGTTTTTTAAAAGGAATTTAAAATATAAAACTGAGTCTGCAGCCATGATCTCCTCAGGCAGGTTCAAAGTCTGGGAGAACAGACGGAAAATGCTATATTGCTTTTGTAAGTAAACCCAGACCTTGGAACAAAAAGCAACAGCACATCTGAAGAAGTGACATTTTGGGGTGATTGCACTATCTTGACCTACGATCAGTATCTCCGTCTTATCAGTATTTAGCTGGAGGAGATGTGGTGACATTCACCTGAAGATGCCATAAAGGCAGTTTAACAGGTTGACGGTGTTCTGATAGGTGTCTGCAGGCTTGGAGCTTAGAAGGAATACCGTCTTCTTAAAAATGGAAACTGATATTATCTCTGCATGTAAAGTGGCCAAGAGGCAGTATGTAAATAGGAAAGGAGAATTGGACTTACCACCCCACAGTGAATACTTCATGCAGCTGATCCGACATAGCAAAAGAAGAAGCATAAACTCTGGTCTTTTAAGTACTTACAATAAACCATTTCAGAGCATTGCCACCCATGTTTCAAGGCGGTCTAATGGGATATTATGGTCAATCATAGTGAATGTTGCGCTTGAATTCAGAAAAATAACAATGGATTTATCGTCAGCTGAGATCAATAAGTAATTGAAAACTTCTAGAAGAGCAGTTTCAGTGCTACGCTTATTTAAAAAAACAAAACAGATTGATTATACCAGATGATATGGTATCAGTCGATGCTTCAAAAGCTCTTTATTTTTCTCATACTGCCTGTGCTGCAGCACCTCTTTTCACCCTCTGTCTGAAACCAGAGCCCAGTCTACTCTGATTGGTTAGCTAGCCGGCTCTGTGGAGATTGATCAACCACTTAGAGATGTGTCAGAAATGTTCCACCCCTTAGCATAAGACATACAATGTGTTAGCCAGTAAACACCTGAGTGTTACATAGTGATGTCATTATGTTACAGAAGTAAACAAATGAGTCTTTGGGATTTTAGTCTTTGCAGGCCATTTACATGCACGTTATAAACTTTTATAACACTTCAGGAAAGGGACAGTCCCAAAAAGCATGTAAGGGCCTCTTTAAGATAACAGGATTCAAGAGACATAAGTGAGGATTTTCAAAATCAGTTTAAAATGTGCACTATGTTCAAAATGTCCTTGACAAATCATAAAAGAAGAATATCAAAATGCCAGGTTGGAGGTTTCATTTTATAACCTAAGCTAAATACACAGATATTTGTAATATCGGCATCATTGAACTAGAGACGTTTCAAGGGGAATAATGGCCTAAACAAAAAATGGTGGCATTTATATTTAGTGGAATAGTTCAATTCAAAGAGTGAGCATAGACGGGTCACTGCCTTGCCAAGAAACATGCTGGTTTCTGAAATGAATTGAGCATGTGACCTCAGCATTTTGGGCGATTCTCTTCCTGCTTATTTCTGAGGGAATCCGTTTCTCCTGAAGTCACCTCGGCTCAGCACTGCAAGACAAGACCAATTAAAACTTGTCACTTTGCCCACTCGCCCCGCTTCCCCCCTCACCCTGCTGTGTGACTGGTGGAGTCACTAATTCAAATACAATCTGAAAGTGGCACAGGGAGAGGGAGAGATAACTACAATATGTTTGCAGTGGGGAGTGCATGGATTTGTGCGCTAACATAATTATTTGCATGGTTTTTGTTTAGGTAGAGGTTGCCTGCTGTTACTGTCCAGATGTCCATCATAAGCTGCCAAACTCGGCAAATCTCATTCCGAATCAAAACAATTGCAAAAGTAGAATTAATGCACGCAAAGGCAAATTCAAACACCAGATGTAAATTTGATTCATTAATGTGTGGAACATTGCGTGTTCATTTATTTGTACAGACATTCACTCAAGCTGTAATGGTGAATATTGCCTTTAGCTATGTGAAGATGTTTTTAAAAAATGATCTTCATTTTCACAATTTAATTTATAATACAGAATACCAAAAGGACCAGACTCCAACTTGTTATTGATATGTTACTTTGTTTCTGAGACAGTTTACTCTGGACACTTTAGGGACGTTGTGGGGTGGAAAGGTCAAGATAAGGACCCCAAACTTGATCTTAATTTAGTCAAACCTACAGGGTATTATTCAGGTTAAATGAGACACTCTCTTCAACTGAACCCTTTTTGTAATTTAGACTGATGAGACGGTAGTTTATTCTGTTTAAAAAAGTCCTGCTTTGTGCGGCTCTAAGTGACAAAGGAAAGGTTTGGCTGGGGTGTATCAGGGTCAAAGTCATCTACATGTGTCACAGAACTGTGACATTTAGAATCCACTCAACTGCGACCACAAAGGAAACAGAGAACAGCGCAAAAACACACGCCGCCTGCCTCTTGGGGGTTTCTGCTTCCTGTGCCATGTCTCCTGCTCACCTTGGACACTGGGTCAGTGTCAGCTGTCAGTGTCAGGTTGAGAGCAGGAATGCTAATGGACCCATACCACAGAGCGTCCCCCCCGCCCTCCCTCTTTCCTCCTCTCTGCTCTTTTTCTCTCTGAGTTTTTGTCTGAGGGAGGCCAAGCTATTAACTTTCCTTTAGTGGTGGAGCTCTGCATCTGACTACGGTAGCCCGCAGTCTCTGTCTCTACAAAAGATAGGCAGGCTCCCTTTGAGAACCGGAGACTCGCCTCCACCCTGTCTGACAGAGGCACAGCTCCTCCATGTGCAGTCCCTCCCTCCTGCCTCTCTGTCTTCCTCGTGCTTGCATAAACGCTCGCAGATACTGCCAACATCTCCATTTCTGAACCTCTGAAGAGTGCAGAACTGTCGGTGAGTTTGAATGTAAAAGCACCCGCGGTCACTGCAGTGCCTCTTTATTGCACCACAAAAAAGTGTTAACTGAACTGTTCTGTCTTACGATCTGATATAGTGCCAGTGTTTTCAATGTTGTTTCATTTATCTGGAAGGAATATCTGCTATATGCCTCATACAGGATTCAAGGATCCAATCATTTTTTATCAGATTTGATAAGATTGTACTCACTAAGCAATTTGCTGAGATATGATAACATTGTAAAATTGTTATAACAAAACACCAGTTTGCATGATTACCTAGCACTTTATCCAGAGATAAAATACAGAAAGAATGCATCTAAAGTGTTAGTACTAATACAAAAAGTATAATGGTATGGTGGCCCGACAGCTTCAAACTCGCTACAAGGGCTCAAAACATTTCCATTAAATAGTTTTGTATTTGCAGCGTTTCGTTAATGCAGAGCTTTTAGTAAACTCTAGAAGTCTGGAAGTAAGGATTACTAATCTGCACAGAAAAAAACAATGGTTTTATCTGAAATAAAAGCACCATGGCTTGGTTAGCTGTAGTGCAACGTATTCATGATTTGAATCAATTGGGTTAAAACCCCAAAAAAGAATGGAGTTTTTCATAGTTAGAAAACCACAGGTGTTATTAATAACATATCATTTTGTCAAGTGTGTGGCATGCCCAATATCAAGACCCTGAAACCAAAGCACTAAACTTGTTTTCATAATTCATACGTGTTTGTTGTATACTGTCACATCTCAAAATGTCAAACTATCCTCAGTTTTTTGATGCATGATGATATTTCCAGTGTATGACATTTTGAGTTTCGATAAAGGGGTCAAAAAGCAGGTCAAACTGTTGCTACAACATTTGGATGAACTTCAGAACATAATTATTGAAACTGACATTTCATGAAGATTTCAAGAGCAGTCTTTCATTAAGAGCTGAAATGAAGGGATCTGTTTACAGCCAATCACTTTGAGGAATCTCATTGAACTATAATCTGACAACAACAACAACAACAACACAGCAAGCTTTTTTCTTTCCACCGGCGCAATTAATCAAAAAGCAATTACATTAGCATGCTCGGGAGATGGATTAAACGATTTTGACAATTTCTGCGGCTGCCTTGGCTTGCCCGGGCCTCGTCCTGCTGTCTGCCGAGCGCTAAAATCACGAAGACGAGAACATTGGGATAATTAGTCCAGAAGATGAGCAGAGGCTGTTCATGTAGGTGGCACGTCTCCAAAAGCAGCCCCCCACGTTCTGTTCCAGCCACCATGTATTAAAGCAAACGTCTGTTTAATCACAGTGCACCACATACCATCCATGCTTTATTAGGGTATAAATGTGCTGAATGAAGGCCCGGTGCCTAATTAGGGAAGACTTCAGTTCACTCACTATCACATACTGTTCTCCCACCTTACATTCACTCTCCCTGTGTCTCTCTTTCTATCTCTCCACTGCTCTCACAGCAGTTCTCTCCACAGTAGGAAGCATTGCTCAATCCCCCCAGTCTTAAGAAGTCCACTCAACTCCAACTTAGATGTTGAGGGGATTGCACCGGAGGCAAATCTCACCGCAGCCATTTCAGCCATTTTTCTGTCGGGCGCGATGCAGGTGGCCTCGCTGAGAGTGCCGGGGGGAGAAACAGTCATGCAGAGAGGAGCCCTCAATCTCAGCAGATGGACTATTGGTGGTGGGAGTGTAGTATCGCGGCTCAAAGAACCAACTTGAGAGGCACAGCTTCTAGAGTGAGTTTCAAAAGGGTCAGGAGGTATCAGCCCGTGCGGGGCTTTGGAATAAATGATGGGGAGAGAGACTTGGGAACTGAGGAGAACCGACTTTCCAGGCCAAACTAATAAGAGCGCCAACATACAGCACATGAGTGCATTGGTTAATAGCCTCAGCAGTTGAAGATAATAGGTGCAGTCTTCGGGCCAGAGAACCTGAGACGAAGTCAAGGTCCCAGTGGTGGAATTAAGGTGAAGGACAACGTCAGAGATACGGGGGGCTGCTGGGAAATTGCCATGCCGGTCTCACCAGTCATTTATTTATATAAGCCTCTTGGTTCATGGAAAAGGTCGGTAATTACCATTATCAATTACCACTGAGCAAGTACAGACACCTCGGTACAGCCTGGCTGGAGGTGCCAGATGTGATGGCGAGGTGAGGACGGGGTCCCTGAAACACACCCGAGGGCGCAGTTCCAGTTCCCCCATGCAGCATCAGTAGTTCGAAGCACATCTTCCCAAACAGCTCTAACTCGACTGCAACACCGAGCAACCGTAGTTGGAGGCAGGCGTATTCTGGAGCCACTCAGTTTTTGTATCTAACACGAAAATGTTTCCTTCAGATTGGTGTTATTATCATCTACTGGAGATAACAACTCCCTCTGTCTGAGGAGAGGAAGACCACGTCACACAGAGCGAGGGAAAAGGAGAAATGGAGAGGAAGAGGGGTGAAAACAAAGCTCAGCGAGAGAGGGAGAATTATAGGCATTGGGAATAATAGGTCTGGCCAAGTGAATGCATCACTCTCTGTATCCGAGGTGAAATGGGGCCTTATTTGCACATAGGGGCTCCCCATTATTAGCAAGTTAGCAGCAGGATTTCAGGTACAGTTGTGGCAGGAGCTCGGTGGGGGGGGGGGGCTGCCGGAGACGACTGGACACCTCTGTGTCCATGTCCTCGACTCAAGGGGCTGGGATGCAGGAGACACCACACTGTTCGCTGAAAGCACAGACACCCCGCCACGTCGGTAATGAGACAAGACCACCGCCACTGAGAGAGGCGATAATTACACACACACACACACACACACACACCACACACACACACACACACACACACACCCAAACACACAAAAGAGCCTCCCACTAACACACTCCACCATTTATTTTCAGCGAAAAACCTCACTGATACAACACTGCTGTACTTTAGTGACAGTGTAAAGGTGAAGTAAAGGTGGTTTAAGGGAGTTAACAATGACAAAGTACTGAAGCCTGTAGTTAACTGTTATAAAGACATTGGCTGGAAGCGGTGTCATAAATAAACTTTGACTCACTGGCTTGATAATAGATTTAATTTGTGTATTAAATAAACATTTGTTTCATAATTTGATATAATGTTGAATACAGACAAAAAAAAGGCCTATTTTTATAGTCCTTCTTTTGCATCATTTTGTAATAAATATTGGCTTGTTCCTTGTTAAAATTCCACATTATAGCTAAAATGCACATTTATATAGTTTTTTTTTATATAGTCCTAGTGGATAATCCTTTATGTTCGCTTACTTTCTTCATTCTCTTTCGATGGATGTGTACCTATTTTTATTTTATTAATGTGTGCTTGTGTCTTTATTTTTCATGTTACCCATCTTATATTCACCTTTTCTATGCACTGTCCCTTTGCTGTAGCACTGTACATGTCTTTGTTGTGGGACTAATTAAGGATTTCAAATTCGATTGGCGGTATTAGCGGATTAGGCTAACGGTAGCTAGCAGCAGACGGGTGGCAAGTGATGGTTTATCAGAGTAAATGTCTTCCTTAGTGTCACTGTTTGGATGCGTAAAAACACATCTGTGAGCACCCAGTGATAATGTGGAGGTCAGACCCCCACACATGTTTCACTCTCCCCTCCGAGAGTTGTTGCTCAGGTGGTCAGATAACAGTTAGTGCTCCCCTCTGCAATGCAGCGCTGTGCCGTGTAATTATCTTTTACCATGATAATCAGTGGTGCTAAAAGGTGATGGATGGTGAGGGAATGCATTGCAATAAACCGAGCCGGCAGTTCTCTGATAAGCTGAACCACTCAGCTAGGCACTTTACATTTGTGATATATCTGACTCATTTCAAATCAAATCACAGAGCAATTAGATGTCTCAGTGGATGTTCTAATTGTAAAACATCTGTTTGAGGAAAAAATAAATAGTAAATAACTTTTTATTGAGACGGATAATTAAGATTCTCCCAATTAACAAAACACTAAGTATTCCGGTTTTTAAGACAACAAATACTATGTAAATGCCTTTTTTGTCTGAGCAGAAATTAAACTGTTCCAGCAGCATTTGTTCTGGTCCTAAACACATCAATAACGGGCTCAAAAAATATTGCTACAGCAAGGTACAATTTCATCATTTTTGCCAAATCTGATTTGAATGAAAAATGGTATGCATTTGCATAGCTGACGCTCATATTCCGAGTGTCTTGCAGTGAGTGAGCAGGCGGGGGTTCCTGTTCAAGGACTCTGACAGGATACCAGGCTGTTTGGCGAGCATACTGTGTGCACGAATGATAAAAACCCGCAACCTTTCAGTGTGAGGACAGTTTTCTGATTTGGACAGTTTTAAAAGTCACGATGAACAATAGGGAAGATGAGTTTATTCCTTATTCAACCTTTTGAGTGTTTAAAAAAAACCCATTGAAGACTGAAAGAATTCACAACTTAAAAAGTAAAATGACAAAACTAATAACTGTTTTTTTCCGGACATTGCTGTATTGTGCAGTTGAAGCTGCAGTGAGAATTCAACCTTGAGTCTTTTCACAGGAGCAAAGTTTATCTCTTCAATTCTTCAAGAAAAGGGCATGCAGTCATGTCAGATTTCATCAGTTATTTCTGTACTGTGCCTATTTGAGATGTTATGAATACAGTTATTATGCAAACGACATGTTTTTCATTATCCAACACTGCAGGCAAGCACTTGTTTTATTTTGTATTGCAAATAAAAGTCCTGAATTCAAGAAACTGTTAGTAAAAAAGTAGGACTTATTCCGCAGAAAAAGGGTTCCTGCAGAGTTGTTTTTTTATTTATTATTAGATTGTTGATATTGAGGCATCACTGTGCGAGTCACATTGTATACTATCTAGTTAAATAACTACTTTCTATACAGTATAGTTTTTAGTCCAGTTTTTTGGGAATTAGGGGTTTCTGGCCTTCTTCCATGGGTCTTAAGATAAATCCAAGGGGTTGTGAGATGATTATTGTGGCAGAAAAGAAGAAAGTTGTACATTTTGCTGCACTCATTTGTATTCATTTTACTCTAATTGGTTCGGTTTTGTGAAATACTGGATGATGTCACATCTTTGTTTGGAACTTCTAAGAACTCAGACATCTGATATGTGACAAGAGGCCCTGACTAATAGATCACAACGCAAAAATGAAAAATCTTTGCAACATATTCATTCAAGACACATGTGAAGTCTATGTGGCAGAAATTGCATCTGCATGTTTTTGCACTTTTTGTTATTGACTTTTGCTAACTTGTATTTGTGTGGATGGACACAGTAACGGTGGAGAAGTTAATGTTTTTGCATTTTGCCGCATCATATTGTGCCCGAAGATCTGTTCTGTTTTACCAAAAAAGCTGAATCAGTAATTATGTAATGTGCATACGTTATATTTGGACAGATTGATAACCCAATTTGACTCCTTATCAGTTCAATTTGGATTAAAACTGAGATTTGGTAAGACTCTACACGTAACAAAATGCTTTATTTTTAGTGAACTATACAGACTTCTGAATGCTGTTATTTTCTCGAATAACAGTTAGGGCTACCAGATAGATAGAACATATGGAGAGTTGCATCAAAGTGCAGCTTAACTGCAGGAGTGCCCTCCTAAAGTTGCTGAATATGGAAATACTTGAGCAAAGTGGAGCTACTTAAATATTAATCTAAGTACAGTACTTGAGTAAATGCACAGTGTTAAGCTCCTCAGCTGCCTCTGCCTTGTAGACCCATATGGTCCCCTCAGGTGATCATTTCTGCAAAAGTTGCTCAAGTTAATTGTTAATATGTTTCCCTGCGGTGCAGGGGCAAACTCCACAGGGGTTTTCGGAGGCTATTTTTACAGATTGTATATGCTTCTTAGAAGTTATTCAACCAGGCACTTGAAGTGGAAAAAGGAGCATGCAGTGAGAGGAAACCAGTGAACCTATAATGTGCTGAAACATTATTTAAAGCTAAAATAGCTTTCCCCAGTGTCACTTTATTTCAATAGTGCAATGCTCTGATACTGCCTCTGTTCACCCTCTGTCTGAAACCAGAGCCCAGTCTGCTCTGATTGGTTAGCTGGACACCTCTGTTGTGATACGTCAACCGCTTAGAGATGTCCCGCCCCTTAGTCTATTACATATGTTGGATTATATTTCTTGTAGACCATTTACATGCACAGAAACCTATATAACACACTACAGGAGACCGAAAACCCATAAGCAAAAAAAGGGGCCATTCAGGAGTTGTAATGGATTTTTTAACAATTCCATCCTGAAGTGGCACTTCTTTAGCACAGTGACTCTGAGTGCTGTGAACAACAAGTCAACATGTCCCATAGAGCTGAGAGCCCGAGGCCCCTGGCTGACATGTGCACAGTCAACAAGCGCGTTGGCTGAGAGGAGTTGGCCGCAGATGAACTTTCGCACTCATTTTTGTGATACAAAACTCCTGGCAAGAGCAAAGAGGATAAGAAGTTGATAACAGCCTTAAAATCTGCCCTGTTCCCTACAATTTATTTATTTGAACAAGTATACGATCTGTACAATTTCACAGTAGCAAAAGTGATTAATAATGAAGGTTTGAGCAGTCTTGTTTATAATGTTTCTATGCAGTTAAGATGAAGGTCAATGGGAAATGAGGGATTTATTTTCCTCCCAATGCATATATGGCACTGTGGTTTAATACAAACTATTGCCCTTATGTTTGCAAAAACAAATGTACCAAAGTTAACGCATTAATCCATATTAAATAATTACATTTTACAATAAGCCCCTCACTGATGTTTAAAACAGACCATTTTCAGTATGTTTTCACTAAACATACTCCTAATTAAAGGTTTTATTGCAAATTAAATCTTATTAAATTGATGTTGGCCATGCTAGTGATTATTCATAATAATGTGTATTCACTATGGTAATGGCTCAGATTTGAAAACGTGGCAACATTGTTAAAGCAGTCATTTATGTTACCCAATTCACATTGTCACCCAAACTGTTAGTATGAACAAATAATTATATTTTACAGACCAATATACTGTTTTAATGTTCCAGTAGTAGCTGAGCAAATACACCATTTTTTGAACCCATTATAAGCTTTTAGCATTATTTTGGGATGACATAAAGTGGATATTCTGGCGAGGTTTGTTGCGTTTCCTTACATTCTATTAACTGATAAAATGAGGCTACAAACTCTGAAAATCACACCCGAGTTGTAATAAACTGCAATAATCCTTTAAGCATATAGTGCAACAGAATCAATATTGTCTCAAATTCCTTTATATAAAGGTAAAATAAACGTGTTTTTCTCATTCTGGACGTGGAATAAATGCAGCTTTTACCTACAGAAGAACAGTACTAAATGGTACTTGTAAGAAAAAGCCTTCCCAATAGCCTTCATATAGAGTGCTAACTAAATGAAATTCTGCTTTTACCTGAGTTGAATCAGCGTTATTTTGAGAAAGGCTTTATGGATCTGCTATGGAAAATGCGTTACAATGAAGGAACATTGCCTGGAGAAAAATATGGATGTACTTGCAGTAAAATCACGTATGAACAGGTGTAGGTTTTGCTTTACTGCTTACATGCATCAGTTTCTGACCATTTACCTAACTGGGCCGAGTAGTGTTGTTGCCTTTCCGTTTTTGTCTCAATTTACAAGGTTAATATAGGGTTATAAACAGATGTTCCTTCATAACACATGGTCTATTTAAGGGGCCCTATATTATTCTTTTTGGGGTTTTTCCCTTTCCTTTAGTGTGTTACATAAGTTTGTCTGCATGGGTATGGTCTGCAAAGGCTTAAATCCCAAAGTCCCCCCCCCCCACACACACACTAACACACACACACACACTGCATGACGCCTTGATTAGACTTCTTTGTTTACTTCTGTAATTTAGTGACATCACTTTGTAAAACATATTGTGAATGATGGGCTAAGGAGCGGGACATCTCTAATCGGTTGACCAATCACACAAGAGCTAGCCAGATAACCAATCAGAGCAGACTGGGCTCTGGTTTCAGACAGAGGGTGAAAAGAGGTGCTGCAGCACAGGCAGTATGAGAAAAATAAAGAGCTTTTTGAACATTAAAGCATTTAAAATGGCACAGTGGGGAACAAAATACAAATATGAACCTGATATGAGCATATTATGTCTCCTTTAAGTCATAATTGATAGCAAATATACATATACACGAGATGTATAGCTGCCAAATGAGGATGCAGTGTGATTCTCCACATATGTTTTGCCGTGCAATGTTCCATAACTTAGCAGAAAAGAATGTAACGGTAAAAAGAGAAAAAACCTAAAGCAGTTGGAAACTTTTAAGCTGAGGCTCACCGCATATTTAATGGAGCCTCTCGAAATCCATCAGGACAGAAAAGCGCTGGACCAAGGTGTGTGCAGCGTGTTCACCAAACCCATCGCAAACAATAAAAAAAATACCTGTCATATGCGCTGAACCAAAAACGTTCCACACATTGGAGTTCATCATTTTCTGAGGACATAAATTAATCTGGAAATGAGGGAGAAAGGTTGCGTCTATTGTAGAGGTGGATGATGAATTCAGCAAAGAAGTGTTCCATTACAAAGTGCAAACCTAAAGGACTCCACTATGTAACTGAGCTTCTTTCACAACCCGAAATCCATCAGAACACAGATACTATTCAAGACAGAAAGAAAGGGAATCCTTGCAAAGTATCGAGTTATATGTGCTGTACCAGAAACACAATGTTTGAGCAATCATTCCCTTTCAGATGGTTAATCTGGTAGCATCGCAACAACTTGGGAAATAGAAAGAACACAAGGGTTGGTGAAAAAAAAATGTCTGCCGCACAAAGCTTGGCTCCATTTCTGATGAAACTGCCTGTCTTTGTTGTGCCATGCCATGTGTTCAGCATCCCATTCTGTTGCGCGCGAGGCCTACAGCAAATTTGTGTTTATGGGTGCTCTGCGGTAGTTGATTCAGCCAAAAACTAAAGAGAGAAGGAAAAGGCAGACATTAAAGGGAGAGAAAGAGACAGAGCGGGAGAGAAAGAGGGACAAAGAGAGATGGAGGAGGGCAGTTACCTCAGATGCAGTTTGCCCACATCTCATTAGTGCCTGCTTTCCGCCCAGCTGATGTTCATCACCTCCTGAATTATACATCCGCCACTAATTTGGGAAGGATTTAATATTGTATCTGCTTTATCTCTATCAGAAAACTGCAGGCATTTCATAATTTATTTGTTAGAGCCCTCTAGTTATACCTTCTAAGCTTTATAGGCAGGGGAATGAATCTTAAATTAGCCTAATTTGGGGTGTTATGACCCCAATGTATTTCCATGCAGCTTGAGAGGCTTATCAAAAAAGGAGAAAAACTGTTTCTCACTTTCAGAACAAAATAATAGATGGAAAATATGAAGTTTTATCCAATTGCTTAATTGTCAATATTCTAAAATCAGAATGAATTACTGAGAGTTATTGAGAGGTAACTGCTACATGCTAGTATGAGGCATGATTGATGCTTGTGTGCGTTACATCCCTCAATAAGTCATGCATATTTAATACAGTAAATGATCTTTCACCTCCAATCTCACTGATAGATTGCCCATGTACAGTGTGACACATTACACGGCCATATTTGTAGTTATGTTAACACACCACACAGACAGAGGCCACACAGGCTGATTATGTTATGATAAAAAATTATGCCAGACATCCATCAGAGGCTCAGAGGGAAAGTGTATCGCAGTGAGGCAAGCATGTATTCAAACTCCAAAGAGTTTACTCTCAGGGGAGGTAAATTACAGCAAAGAGCTCAGACAGGTCCATCAAGCTTAGCCGAAGTTAAGGGGACTAGAATCGGATCGGTTCCAATCAGCACCTGGCAGGATGACAGGTTACCAAAACGCTGTCCAGCTAACAAGCTGCTTTTGTTTAGAAGCCCCGTTTGCTTGTAATTGGGCAGTATGAGCGAAAACCAGCCCAATAAAAAAAAATATTTGCAGGCTTTAAATGATTCTTGGAAAGGATTAAAGGATAATTTATGTGGAATTTCATGTTTCCGACATAAAAACATAATGTGTCATGTTATCTTGTTGTTCAGCCTTCAGGTTAGAGATTAATGATACAAACAAGGGGATTTCATTATCTTCTGTTTATGCTACAGTTCACCATTCTTTACTATTGCCCCATGACTTAGGCCAACTCCTTATTTACTTTTCTGGATTTTTTCCAAAGAAATGTCATTTTAAATGCTAGTTTTTTTAGAGTAATGGATTCAAATGCTACTTCAGTTGATAATTTTTTGGGTATATTTAAGTGTTCCATAAATTAAGGGGAGAAAAGGACAGTATGAATCAGATTTACTTTCACTTTAGATGAATTCCAGCTGCCTTAAGTACAAGGATGCTTCTAAAAATAAAATGGAAGTGTGAAATGAACTGCTCGTACCCTCTGCAATTTGCAGGCGTCTCTCGTATCAACATGAAAGTGGCAACTCTATTCAACAGATAATTGAGACTAAAGATTCAAGGCAACATTTCAAATGCTGCTCTTCTGATGGAATATAATTCAGTTGCATCCTTATTTAAGTACAATTGCCGATGAAACCTCTCTCTAAACTTTTTATTACAACTTTGAAAAGAAGTATAGAATCTCAAGATTGTATCATGAACATTGTAGACTTCGTTTTTTTTTGCAAACAACAACAATATATCTAACAAAACTAGACTGCACGGAAACTCCCCAATTCACACACACAAGGAATCGACACGGCGGGAATCATCCCAGTTAATCTGGTGCAGAATCACCGGGGGAATAGCGGTCCCTCAGCTCATCAGAGTCCAAGGCAAAGTTGAGGAAGACACCTCTAGCAAACACCACCATAACACATCCAATACCCCTGACATGTTTAGCTGTCTGCCCATGTGTCCCCTGCCAGAGGAGAAAAACCTGGAGATTAGATCATATTAGATAACGGGGAAGATGACCCGCTAGCTGGGATTCTGGGGCGTGTTTTTAACCTTTTTCCATCACGGGCACCAATTCTTTCCGAGGGCTAACAGTGACACGGATACATTGTTTGTAAAAGCTCCTTCCTACATCAAATAATCTAAAATATGTTTTCCAACTGGGCAAAAAAAGCATTTGCTGACAATAGATTCCCGAACAGATTCCCAGGCCACTCGCTGGTTAATTATCTTTCCTTTATAACTTTCAAAAACAGCTGAACCCTCCGTTTAAAAACCCATAGACAATATTCCCGAAGACTATACGCACAGCCAAAGAAACATAAAGCCAGCCAGCAGCAGACCCACAGGGGCTAGCGGTATTTTCAAAACAAATGTGACTGTTTAAATAGGTCCCTTTAATGATCTTCTCCATACCCCATTCAATTTTGATTTCTGATTACAAAGGAGGATAATTACATAAGCATCATCTAACCACCCACAGCATATAATTAACAGCATCTCACAAGTTCTGTACACAGAGAAAGAGTTCAATGTGTGTGTGTGTGTGTGTGTGTGTGTGTGTGTGTGTGTGTGTGTGTGTGTGTGTGTGTGTGTGTGTGTGTGTGTGTGTGTGTGTGTGTGTGTGTGTGTGTGTGTGTGTGTGTGTGTGTGTGTGTGTGTGTGTGTGTGTGTGTGTGTGAGGGGGGTCTCTGATGTCTGCATGATACAGGGCCACACGAGCGCTGCGGGAAGCGTGTGCCAGGAATACGCAGAATAATTTGGAAACCTCGCTCTTTGGTATTCTGATAAACTGATCACCTCCCTCCTCCCTCCTCCGCACGGCTCACTTCTTTTGCAACCCCCTCTTCAGAAAAATCATAAAAGAGCGAGCTGTGTTTGTGAATCCCTACCGTGGAGAGACTCGAGGAGGAGCACTGAATTATGGGCACACAGGTGCAGAATCAAAGAAATATTTCTGAAACTTTCTGCAGAGCAGCTGAACTCTCCAGGCCCCGTGAACGGAATTTGATTTATGTTTAATTTCACTATTTTCTTTTTCCTGCACCTGACTCCTGGACAATGACGAGGGCTGTGTGCTGCAGCTGGAGGACAGGGACTGTTTCCATATTGGTGACAATAACTCATATGCCATTCAATTGCAGGGCATTATCTCCATTTTCTACAAACTATTGTGCATTGAAAATCCATCTTGTGTGTATTGTATTCACACGAGACAATATGTGCACATGTGGAGCCTGGTTAAAAAACAATGATTCTTTTTAATGGAATAGTGTGTCATTATTTTTGAGAGTTTAACCCACGTGCACATGGCCTCCATATGGCGAAGTTTCCACCAACGCCTCTCTGTGGTCCACCGCTCAGTTCTGCGGATTTCAAAAATACTTTAATCATCCCAACTATAATTGACAAGCTTGTTTTAACTGCGTCTGCACACAGCCACGGGAATACGATTTGACATCTGTTGCGGAAGCCATTGGTGTTGCATTACTTATGGCGGTGGCGGCAATAGATTATTTTATTTCAAAGCAGTACAGTAATTCAGCTATAGTCATTTCTGCCTTCCCTGCCTCCTCCCTCCCTCCCTCTCCCTCTCTCTTTTTCTCTCTTCCCACCCACAGTGTATTCTGGTACTTTGATAAAACTGTGAAATTAGAGGTCATTTTGGTGAGCTCCAAAAATAGAAGGCAATCCAAGTTTTTCCAGCCAACGGGTCTCTGTGGAGTCTGGTGAAATCAGAAATGTCAGAATGTAATACTAAAACAATGTTAAGAGAGGACCCATGGCTCCCTGCCAGTAACAGAAAGTGTGATCCTCGGAGAGACACACCTCCTTGAATAACAATGTTTCATTAGATCCACATGGCCACACACTCATGTCTTTTGAGTTTATCTAAGTTCAGTTTAACTTTGATTTTTGTAAATGCCCCTGTCACAATTATACTCATGCTTTCAATGTGTAATTGATTTATTGCGTATTTAACAGGGCCAGTTCACATTAATAAACATTGCTGTAAGTGCGCCAGAGAAGGCCAAGAGGACATTTTTCATCTGTAGTCCCTGCACAGATGTTGCAAAGTCACTCAAAGAACAAATTATGATTAAAAGAATATATAAATAAATAAACAAGTTAATAAATCCTTAGAAACATGAAACAAAGAGACTCAGAATACAGGGAAAGGTTAAAGGGACCCTAATATGCAAATATTCATAGTTAGTATTTGTATTTTGTGCCGCTACTGTGACATGTTTACGAGCTAGTATGTAAAAAAAAAAAAGATGCCTGTTCACCCTCTGTCTGAAACCAGAGCCCAGTCTGCTCTGATTGGTTAGCTGGACAGCTCTGTTGTGATTGGCCAACCACTTGGAGATGTCACTTCATTTATCTTGTACAATATGGACTGTCTATCTATCTATCTATCCATCTATCCATCCATCTCTATATCTATCCATCTATCCATCCATCCATCTATCTATCTATATATCTATCCATCTATCCATCCATCCATCTATCTATCTATATATCTATCCATCTATCCATCCATCCATCTATCTATCTCTATATCTATCCATCTATCCATCCATCCATCTATCTATCTCTATATCTATCCATCTTGTCAGGACCTCGACACAAACTGATGGACCCAAATGCACGACCCAGAGACAAAGTCTTAAATGTAAAAAAAGTATCTTTAATTTCAAAAATCAGGAAATTCATTTTAACAGAGTAGGTACTGGAATTAACAAAAAGCGCTCACAAGGAGGAAAAACTATGCATAACAAAAAGAGAACTTAAGGAAGAAACTTAAGCCTAAAAAATTAACAAAACAACAAAACCTGACATGAGTGAAAGCGATCTTTTCTTAGCTGAGGCTTGGCACGACCATTCGGGGAAGCAAACAAGACGAACTGACACAGGACAGGGGAGAGACAGGACTATTTAAACATGAGGTGAGTGGGAAAAGGTGGAAACAATCAGGGCAGGCACTGGCCGTTTCTCAATGTCGAGTATACCTGCTGCAGAGCCACTATTTCAAGTATACTACGTCATCGAGTGGCGCCGAATGCTGGGCATTTAACATGCATTTAAACAGTCCTTCGGCGCCACTCGATGACGTAGTATACTTGAAATAGTGGCTCTGCAGCAGGTTTACTCGACATTGAGAAACGGCCACAGATGATGGCGGGAAAAACACACAAGGGGAGGAAGAAACAGGGCCTGAAATGAAAGACAAGAGGTAAGTACAAAATAAAACAGGAAATGAAAAACGAGACATGACAATAAACACAGAGACTAACTAGAGATGAAGGATCTAAATAAACAGACATGACCAGACGTGAAAAAACATGAAAATGACAGACATAATACATAAACATAACTAACACATTTGACGAGACACAACACATATATCCATCTATCCATCTATCCATCTATCCATCTATCCATCTATCCATCTATCCATCTATCCATCCATCCATCTATCCATCTATCCATCTATATATCTATATATCTATCCATCTATCCATCCATCCATCTCTCTATCTCTCTATCTATCTATATATCTATCTATCTCTCTATCTATGTGACAATGTTTGTGACTGGTAGAGGACGGGGGTGAAGGGGGCAGCAGTAATGTCCTCCTCTTCAGTGAGATAGTGGACAGAGGATGTGATTGGGGTGTAATGGAGGCTGGGTGTCACAACAACATTGGCAGGACAGAGATGCAGGGAGAGAAAGCACGGGAGAGAAACCTGAGGCCAAAGGGCTGTTAGAACGAGGAGGAGCTGTTGAGGATGAAGAGGGAGAACAATGGGTGGTTTCCCAATGAACTGGCCTCACATGTCGGATGAAACTAGAGTAACACTTTCCGGAAATAACACAAAGCCTCTATTTCTTCTCATGCTGGTTACAAAACCTCCATTAGCAATAGATCAACAATGAAAACAATAAACACAACAAGTGCTAATGTAGCCTGAGATCAGCATTGTTGAAAATGCTTCTCAATTACATGATTTTCTCTTTGTGAGGATCATTTTAAGTTATTTTCTCAGACTACAAAAGGTGAGAATAAAGAGCGATAGTCTGCAGGCTTCGGTTATTTTTATCTCAGGTGCTGAGTGCTCATCGCTGTGATGTTTCTGCGCTGCACAGATCAGCTATCAGTCACACAATGCCCCCGGTACTGTGACACCTCCTTTTTTGGATTTCTTTAGCTGTTAAACTTGGATTTTGTGAGAGGCACTCCTTTAATTTTTTTGCAAGGCTCCTTGTTATAATCAATTTTATAATCCTTGCTTTTGCTGCTCATGAAAACTTGAAACATTAAAAAAACACAACCGCTGTAGTGCTAGAGTTTTTCCTGATGTACCTTGTGTAAAGCTAGAAATAAAATTCAGATTTCATCCGTGATATTACATGACTTTTTAAGTATTAGTTTTTTATCCATGCATGGTAAATGCAGTTTGGTTAAAGTTGGATCAAAACACATTCAGGCTCCTTTGTGAAGAATGTCTATGATTTTATTCCATGGTATTATGATGCTTGGTTAAAGGCATTTGAATCACAGTTCACCTGTCATATTTATTTATGTGATTTATAAAAAGGAAGTCTGGTGTTGTGTGCATAAGCTGCTATTTTTTTCTGCTGGAGAAACAACCCAGTGCTAGGGATTAGGAAAATAAAGGAAATCATATCCCTTCGAGGAGCAAACAAGAAAGGCAACAACCTTGAATAAGGTAGACGCAGGTTGTTGTGAGTCTTTTTTGCCGGAAATATAGAAAATTATGTTGACAGGAGGACATCTTTGACTTTTGGAGATGCCAACTCCAACAAAGCCTGCACATATCATAATATTTGATTAAGATAGAATTACTTGTTGTTCCGACCCTAGTCTACTTGGCAAACATTGAATGCCTTTGCCTTAGAAGCCCCATGATGCTTTGGGGATTTCCGTTTCCTGTAGTGTGTTATATATATGTAAAGGCTATATATATATATGAGTTTAATTCACAGAAAACCTAGGCTGATCAGCAGAGTACTGTAGATAATAAGCTGTATAAAAACATTTACTAGTAGAGTAAACTATATGGATACATCACTAGAGCAGACAAGAGACAGATGAGGAGGAAGAGTTGGATTGTGCTGTTGAGAAAACTGGAGTATGGGCAATTAGATGAGAACCTTTTTCACCAGATCCTAATGGTGGATTGTAGAGAACATAGTATAACTGTAAAAAAAAAAACCCTGAAGGAGCCTTGGAAATAGCAGAGTATAGAGGAAGACATGACTGGAGATGGTTGAGAGGCTTGTTGAGATGAAAGAGCTGAAGACAACGTTTAGAGGCATTCACTCTGGCACTCAAACGCACAGGAGACTGGAGTGGTACAAACTTAGAAAATGAAAATAGAAGGCCAGAGATCAGTCAATTCCACGGGTATTCATGCAAATAAAATCTGCTGCAGCTTATTAATTTCCAAGGCCTTGTTTTGCCCTATATTCTTAAATGTCGCAGTCAATCTGGAGCCTGAGAGAAATGTTAAACTTGTATCAGAATAAATGTAAAGTCTCAGGTAGTCTGAGGTAAAATATAAGTAACAAAAGACTCTCCGGTAAACAAAGAGGGGATATTGAGATGCCACTGTGGGTTCATTATCTATAAATCAATATTTTGTGTCGCCATGAGCAAAAGGAGGCATATTTTAATCATGCAGCTGTTAGACATTCAATAGGGTTAATACCCCATGAATACAATGTTGACAGACAGCATGTAAAGTGGAACAGATCCACTTTAGTGTGTGGTTTTAGGCGGGATAATGTGAATCAAGTGACATGGCGCCATTTCCCTACAACCTGTCAGCGATTCATTTTCAAAACCAAACCAATGGTTACCTGTCACTTCCTCTATTACCTCGTCTGCATTGTTAAAATATATTCTAATCTCCCGGCGATGTGGCTCACTTATTGTCGAGGTGAACATTCCCAGGCGAGGATGACAGCGATGCTGTCGCCGCTCAGCGCTGACCCTGCTCCAATTTCCTCCTCATCTCATTTCTACACGGCTGCAATCAACCAGAGAGAGAGAGGAAGAAGGGAGTCATCCTCCGAATGGAAATGGCCCCACTGTAGTTTCATTGGGGATGGGGGCATCAATAAAGCTCTGCACTATACAGCAAAGGATACTAATGATCCCATGACGCTTTGAAAGGGGTGCTGGAGCGTTAACCTCTCTAGAAGACCCCTCTATGTAGGTCAGAATGAATGGGTTCTGCCTCGACACCCCTCTACCTGAGAATGACAGATTCTGTCCTCCTTTTTTCCCGGCTCTATCATGAAATGACAAAGGAGGTCCATTTGTGACACATCTACTGCAGTTGCCGGCACATTGCAAAAGATTTGCATCACAATTCTTTTCTTTTTTTTTGCAAATGAGTAAAGAACTGTTCAAATTAGTTAAGCAAAATGTTCTTTTTTCAGGACATTTAGGTTGCTTGAAGAATTTTCTGGAACAATGGCAACATTACAATGAAGAGCATATCTCATTCTAAGTGCATTGTTCAGTAAAGAGCATTTTTAGGCATCACTCATCTTTGTATCCACAGTCTTTACATGTATTTTTTACATCCAGTTTGCAGTTGCAAATATGTGTTGAAGGAAATATAATGCTGCCAATGTTCCTTTTTATTATATGACAGTATTATTATCTTAATACTGGACATATCAGTAAACCTTTCACTTCTAGTCAAATGTATTTTATATGTAGTAGGAACAAATATACAATATATTAAGCTCTTTTTTGTAGAACCAGTTTTTGTAAGCAGATGTAACATAAGTCTTGATATTCAAAAGTGATCTCATAAAAGCAAACAAAATATATTTGTCATCTTCATAAATCAAACACACCTGTTCTATAATAACGGTTAAAATATTAAAGATTGGCTCTTCAACACGAGACAAAAAGAAGCTTATGAATCTTCTGTTTGGTTAAAATGTTCCATTAATTCGACATACATCTTAAAATCTGTTTGTGCCGCATTAATGTAACGATAATAACGTTTCATATTGGAAGCATGAGTGTGATATTGATTCAGTCACACGTGTTCCCCGGCAACAGCGGAATAAAAGACATTTGTGAGAATGAATGAGCTGATTGGATTATGATGCAGTGTAAACTTTCTTTCTGTTCCCTTATGAGTTAATAATGACACAATTTATTCATACAGACAAGTTGCCAGATTAATTTTCCACCAATTTTGAACAATTATCATTATTGGGGGGGAATCTTATTCAAGATAAATGAGGTGAAGAAAAGTTTCTCTGGCTTCAGTGCTGATGAATACACAGACAGAGCATCCTTATTAAGCACCACTTCTAATTCAAGGAGCAATCTCATTCATCATTCATAAACATTTGTTTTCTGTAGTTATTTTATTTGTTTTTCGAGCTTGGCTTTTTTTGTGCCCAAGGCTTGTTTTCAGACAGGAAAATGTGACCATTGTAAGATTGGAGAGCTAGTTCCCTCCCCTAGGACTCTTTAAGGGTGTTTAAAAACATTAAAATGAGCTTGAGATAATGTTTTTTGACGTGCTACGCAGTCAGAAATAATCCTCATCCCTCTGTGTGCTTCATACACATTTGAATAACACTGACGTAGTCACACATACATCGCTATAGGACAAAGCACATTTGTAAAAGAAGGTCTCTATCGTTATGATATTCCTAATTAAGAATGGCTTCTGCAGCTTCATTAGTCGCCACGCCAACTATTGTGATACAGAGGAAGCTAATTATTTTCTCGTGATTTTATGCATTAGTACGCTTTGTTTGAGTAAAATCTTAAGCAGAACGTGACTACAAATGCTATACATAAAAACGTAAAGCAGTCATGGAAGAAGTATTCATATTTTAAACATAGGTACAATAGAATTAGCAATATTAACTTTTAAAAATACTCAGTTTCAAGTAAAAGCCTTGCATTCAAAATCCTTTTTAAGTAAAAGTACAAAAGTATTGCCATCAAAAGAAATTAAAGTACCAAAACTTGTTGTTAAATGTAAAAGCCTATTTCAATATCATTCATATTAAATTACAAAATTAGGACTATTGATACATTAACGTGTCTATCACAGTTGAGGTGAAGCCAATATTAATGACTTTGTATACTCTTGTCAATGTTTAATTATTAGTTGATTTATAGTTAGCTCATAATCTGGATCTGTAAAGCTGTCAGATACATTTTGTGGTGTAAAAAGTAACACATTGACATCTTAAGAAGTATAAAGCAGTATAAAATGGAAAAACTCAAGTAAATACATCCACTGCATACACATAAGGATATTTACAAGTCGAGTAAGAAGTGTTGATCTCAGTAGAAACTCCTTAATGAACTCAAAATGTCAAACTTGGATTCATCAGTCCACAATACCTGTTTCCACCCTGCCGCAGTCCACTGTTTACATTTCTTAGCCCAAGCCTCTTAACCCTGCTTTGACGTCTTGATAAAGGTCTCTGAGCCGCTCCCCGACCCATCAGCCCTGCTTCTTAATCTCCTCGGCACAGTTGAATTCCTCGTCTTGACTTTCATTCAGCGGTGCCTTCATGTCAGCTGCAGTCACAGCAACGCATGAACTTGTTGTTTGATTTTTGTTGTTGATCTGGCTCTGCTGGGCCTTTTATGATCACAGTCCGTCTCAGTTTCTGGACGCCCTTTGATAGCGAAAACCACATCGCTCAAAGAAGCTCCAAGACTTTTGGCTGTTTCTCTTTGAGATAGTCTTTCATTCCTCTGAGTAATAACAGCTTGCCTTCGCTGTTGTGTGCTGTCATTTGCGCCGCGGAGTGCCTCTGAGTGTTCTACTAGCGACGTCGATCACTGTATTTAAGCACCTATTAATTTGCAACCTCTTAGAACCTAATGGATCTCTAAAAGTCACATTTCTCAATTCACTTTTACTTATGTCTCTTTTATATTTTGTGTATAAAAGAGTGTGTACAACAGGCACACTTTGAACAAAAAACCTAAGAAGAGATTTTTCAGTGACTGCACGTATTGCATATATTTTGTGGACTAGAAAACGATATAAATGCAATGATAAGGAAAGCTTGTATACATAAACATTTGTGTACAGAGGTATACTGTATCTTGTGCATCTTCCCCTCTGCTGTGTACAACCAAGTAGCTGTATCTGTGATTGTATCTCTGCGCTCTATGCAGGCAATCCTATACAGTGAGCACGCTGCGTCCAGAAGCAGTTCTGTGATGCAGCAAACTAGACAGGGGAGAGGCCTCCACTCCTACTCCTCTTTCTCCTCTAGCTGCAAGACATTTCCTATCAGTGGAGATTATTCCCAGCCAGGTATATAGCTTTCATCTAAATGTCAGTGGCAAAGGCGTGTCAGAGAGATAAATGCTCATATAGAAGGCACATTCAACAATGCGGGGGTAGAGGTAGAGAGCAAGGGATTGTATACGTGTCAGTGCGAGGTATTGATAGTCTACGTGTGAAGGATTGTCTTTTTTCACCCCCAATCCAAAGTTTATCTCTCCTTGGTTCTTCAGTTTAAGGCAAGTCCCGCAGCGAATCCATACCATTTCCCTAAGCATCTTTTTATTTACTGGAGTCACAAATTAATTTCCAGACGCCTAACTCTGATCTTTCAAGCTCTCAGTATGGAGAGTCGAGTTTCTAGGTCACTGCCCTACACCATCATAATATATGAAGAAAATAAGATTAAAATAACTGTCTTTGTGAAGTGAAAATGTCTCATTTGTGTTTTTCCTCTCCAACATTCCCACTCCCACTCTTGACAAATTAAAGCCACGTGCCGCCTGGGTGCCATCAGCGCGGAGATAAGTGAGCGCCCTCAAGTCTTCCTGTTTCCCCTGACCCAGACAATCCTTTAACCAATGATGCACATGATGCGGCCCTCGCTGGCAAGATTCCCTTTCACTCTGAACTCTAAGATGAGGTCGCGGCCCCGCTCTCTAAGGGGGTCACGGACACAGATGGGGCCCGGGCGTTTGATCTCAGCGCTGAGTCGCGGTCCCGGTGAGCCGCCTGAATCAGCCTCTTTTAAAGCGGGTCTGTGTTTATGTTAACTCACAACGATTGGTTTCACTGAGCGCCAAGGATAATTACCAAGGGTTTTCCTTTATTGAATGGTAATTACAAAAGACAAATAGACTCCGAGCAACTGACTTCCTGAGTAAAAACAGCTCTCTCCCAGTGCAGCTGTGGGTGGTGGTGCCGCCAGGAGAAGGCGTGTTTATTGATAATGCTTTTCAACTTTAAAACACTGAAATAAATAGCCGAGAGGTGGCTGAAAATTAATGAACGAGGGAATAATAATACAGTTTGCTGTATTCCTTGACCAGCTTTCTTTATTTTTACTTAACACAAATTGCCCCCAGCTTAAGAGACGGCAATAAATCACCTTCAGCATTGCCTACTGCTACAATAATGTAATTGAGTCCGCTGTAGAAGGGTTGATTTCAAATGTATTTTTCCTCCTGACCTTCAGATTAATATTATAATGACCTTAGACAATCTGCCATTTCCAAGGCCAGCGCAGTCACAAGGTTTATGACCAGATATGGAGATAGCACATCATCACTGTAATTGACTTCTGTCCAGGTCTTGACTGAAGGTCACGCAGGCGGCCAGACAGATGAGTAATTAAAATCTCTTCTGCTCTTTAAGACACTCATTGAAGTCTACCCTTCATTGGGAACATCATTAGTCATGCTACAACTGACTCCGGCTTTATATCACGAAACTTCCTGGCACACATTTGCATTCACACACAATGTATAATCATTAGCAATATCCTAAGTAATTGAAGGTGGCACTTGGGAAATGGTTACCTGACACTGACGAGTGGAGGATGGAGGGCGCTGTCAGTTAGCTGCCAGCCGTCTTACCTTCTTTGCTTCATCAGTCATAATCTGTCAAAGTGCGGTGAACGGGAGGTTACTACAACTCGGACCAAACTTGTTTCTCTACTTTGGAAGGGATTAGAACAAATTCAAAATGCAGAGATGACTAGTATTCGCAAAAAGAAAGTGCTGCAGAAAAGTCTAGATTCTCAGCAATTCCACTTTCAGCAATTTTGATCATTTTAAAACCTTTTAAATCTGTGAGGGGACTCAAATCAAGACAAGAGAAATGCCACTGAAAAGAAAAACCTTAAAACCACTGGAACATTTACAACAAGAGTAGGGTTTTCAAAGTAAAGCACACACATTAAATGAATACATACAAAGGGGCAGAGATCTATCTAAAAATATCACTGTTTGCATAAATATGCACTGCTTCTTTATTTTTCTTTCATGATGATGTTCACTTTCATACATATGTAATGTAAATGACTGAGTGTGCTATATGTAATATTACATGTCATGTACAAAATAGACTTCTGTACTTGACATGTGCATGCTATAATCCATGTATTCAAAGCATACAAATTGCACTTTTACAGCATACTGTGATTCTTAATAATGTTTCAAGAAAGCAGGGTATTAAATTGATAGAATAATACAAGATTATACCCCTTATGATATAGCAATATCTGACAACATTTTTAGAAGATTTTGAAAAGACGCAGATGTAGTTATTCTGCTTTCTTCAGGCAATTTGTTCTGCAAGCCAGCAGCTCTCATTGTGACTAATTGTCGGGCTTTTCTATTATCTTGTCCTGCCCCTGTATGTGAATGTGAAAGCATGTGTAAATACAAAACATTATGCACACACAATCCTGATCAAATTGGGGCTGAAATGCTCATGAACAAATACTGCCACACAAAACAGAAACAGTGAGACACACACAACCAGATGCTGTGTTCCAGCATTCTCCAGAGTTAGCAATTGAAACAGTTGTACCTTTTATAACTGGTACATTTCTGCTTATATGTAGTGAATCTGATTTTGTTATCGATAATTACATAAGAGACAACGCACATTCACCCAGACAGCTCCGGCCTGGCTGTGGTGAGTGATGGAGAATGGACAGATCACAGCAGCCTGCGGTGCTGATGAAGCCTGGCCCATCCGTGGCCTCGCCAATCTGTCATCCACTGTGTGCCCTGCGCACGTACACACACACACACACACACACACACACACACACACACACACACACACACACACACACACACACACACACACACACACACACATAAGCGTGCATTTCCACACAGAGCCTGCTTGCCAGCCCATGAATCAGTCATCTCCTGCTCTTCCGCGACCTCCTCTCATCGCCGCTCGTTGCCTGACTGACGGCAGCAGCAGGCCCCTCATCTCTGCAGGATCCTGTTTGGAATAGCCGCCCTTTGATTCACGCGTGACCCAGAGGGGCGATTCAGTCTTCAGGTCCGCTTCCCTGCCCAGCAGTGTCATCGCCCAGGTCTGACTAGTCGGCAGGCCAACTTTTTGGGGAGCATTTTCGCTCGGTTTACTTGGGCAGTTGAGGACAATGCCTTTTAAATTCAGGTGGCATGAAATAACTGTCGCTGGAAAAAAATGCAGGTTTCTGGAGAACTGCAGGGCAGCTTGTTTGGAGAAAGAATGATATCAAGGCCAAATAAACAACCTCAATCATAAAGGTTTATGAAGAGGCTGGTATTGGTTTCTGATGGCCAGCTGTTTGTCAAAGTCAGAAGCCAAACGGAAGATAACCTAAGGGCAGAGCTCATGTTTAGCTACTTCTTTAAGTGTTCATGACTGCTATTAACACCAGGCTAGGTAAGTCACAGCAACGTCCATAATGAGAGATGCAGCGGGGAGCAGCTCCAGGGAGTCAATTCAGAGTTATCTTGCACGACCACCCACCTCGACCCCCCGCAGCCCACGCCAAATCTCCTGGCAGGAGACAGGTTACCAAAACTTTGTCCAATTAACAAGTTATATGAGTCCATGTGACAAGCACCGGTTGGCTTGTAATTGGGCAGTGTCGACCCAAATGAGCCAAATGCAAAAATGCACCAAAGTAAACTTTGACTCGGGCTGACAGAAACAGAAAAACAAACACACGTACTTACAGTATCGAAAGCTTGTCAGATTAAATACATCACATTATACCGCACTGTGCATTTGCAGCCTTTCATAAAACTGATTCACAGCAATGCATAAAGAAGCAGGATGTCAGGAGAAGTGATTCAGACGGAATTGAGTGATTTTAAAATGCTATATTTCCTCCTAATGCACAAAAATTGACTGTTATGATTGAGCAAATGTTTGTGCAAAGACGTTAGCCTTGAATTTGAACATCCCTGTCCTCGTTTTAACGCAGAAATGATAGGAGCAGAGGTGAAATGAGCAGTTACGCAAGTGTAACAGTTGCTACACATTCTGTATTCTGTGTTATGTTGTCTGCCAGAAAAATCAGAAACGGAGGTAAGCAGCATCCGAACTCCATGCGATGAATAAAACATTCCCAAAGACAATCAAACCCTCGTTGACATATATAGTCAAATCACACGCCGGCTTCTCTGATGGCTGTCGGCTAGAAACTGCAGTCCTGTCTTGTTGGGCGGGAGAGAGGGAAAAGGGAGAAAAGTCCATTATCTGTTCCCTCTCACTTAAACACTGTGGCTTCTCCTCGTCCTCCCCACCATCACCTATGGACTTTCTCCCATGGTTCAGCAGCAGGGAAGTCTGATAATTGGTTAGACTGCTGCACAGCCAGAGAAACACTGTCCTTTTCTTACCTCATTAGAGACACCCATACAGCTCCATTGAAATTTCAATAAGCTTTTTGATTCGAGCCGCTTTAACTTTGCAGATATTCTATTGACTGAATAAATTCCAGGAACACGGTCTGTGTTTATATTTAATTTGCCCGGCTCCTATACACTGAGCCGAGACATTCATCTGAGAGGAAAGATCAAGCATGTTGAGAATATTTTGTTCCTAAAACAACACACACCTTATGTGAAAGTAATTGCTATATAGTTAGATCGTCATATTATGTATGTATAAAAAAACGACACTTTGATTGTGTTAACTGTGTTGAACTGACTCTTTTATCAACCCACACATGTGTTTTCAACATGTTTTGATCATAGTGACTTAATCAGGCTTGAACCGTACAATATTTTTTATGTAATACGGTAGCTAAATGCTATGTTTGTTTTAAAGAGGCCCTATTGTGCTTTTGGGTGGTTTCCCTCTCCTGGAGTGTGTTTTAGTGCATGTAAATGGTCAGCAAAGGCTTGAATCTCAAATTACCCTCCAGAGAGACTTCTCTCCCCCCCTCGCCCAAAATACCTCAATTGGACTACTTTGTTTACTTCTATTACATAGTGACATCACTATACAACACTCACGCTTCTATTGGCTAGCGCTCCGACACATTGTACGTGATAGGCTAAGAAGCAAGACATTTCCAAGCGGTTGACCAATCACAACAGAGCCAGCTAGCAAACCAATCAGAGCAGACTGGGCTCTGGTTTCAGACAGAGGGTGAAAAGAGGTGCTGCAGCACATGCAGTATGAGAAAAATAAAGACCGTTTTGAGCATTAAAGAATGGAAACATGTCACAGTAAAGGCACAACATACTGTACACGCTAATCCACCTAAACATGAACATAATAGGACCCCTACGGTTACAATTATTTGTGTACTGTTTTGAGTAAGACCGGTATATTCATTCAATCAAGAAAATCTCATGCTTATATTGTTTAATTTGATTATGTTCTAAATATCTCTGTTTCACATGTTGAACATTTTTATATTTTGGATGTAATTTCTCCTTGCAAGAAAGTGCAGCTAATAAGCGTCTCTTGATAGAGAGTTTGCTCATGCACTGGCCTTTCTGTTAACTCCATCTAAACAGCACCTGTCCGTTTTTACACTAAGGACCTGATTCAGCGTTGCTTCCCCTCTGTTTTCTGACTAGATCTGCAAAATGTGATGCTTCACACTGATTACATTTACAGCGTTATATTATATGTATGCGTTGTGAAAACTGACCTCATGGGGAAAATATTTCAGAGAAATCTGCCAAGTGTGCTGGTACTGATAAACAGAATTATCCCGACTCATCGTCGCACACTCTCATTATGATCCAGGCCAACACATATTTGCCTCGGTCTCGGTGATTATATGGGCAGGATGAGCCCGCAGCGTGCCCCTGTTTTTGTCCTGCCATTTGCAAGGCCTTCTGGGATATGACTAATGGAGTGTTGTGCTTAAAGGATTGTGGTGTCTGGAGCGAGTGTTCCCTGGGTCATGGTGAAGTTAATTACCTGGGATTGAACAGTTACTTTGTCCCTCTCTGGGGACCCAGTCAGCAGACAGGAGAGGAAAGCGATGCGTCTTGAACCGGCTGCATATACAGGTCACTGTGGAAAAAACTAACCCTTTTTGTTTTTTTATCCGCTGCTGCTTTAACCCTCTTGTGCAGCATTTGAAATCTGCATATTGCTTTAGAGTCAAACTCATTTCATCAGCGCCATAAGACACCAATATCTCCCCATGTGGAGATACAGGCAGTTTACCACATACTGTGCACTGCTTTCAAACATCTATGACGTCCTTGTAAAATATTGAAAAGCTTTTTTTATTATTTGGGATTTTTTTATATCTCTCTCTATGCTTCGGTTGAAGGGAAGAAAAACCAAAAATGGTATTGGGGTGTCACCTGGATAAAGCCTTGAATTTCTTCTCTGGTTCCTCAGATAGCAAAGTAACATCAAAGAGAGAAGTCTTAAACACAAAACCTTTGCATTACAAGCACCCCTCAAAAAAAAGAGACAAGTAACCTGCAAAAAAATAAAAGCCTATCTGAAAAAAAAAGATTTAAAATGGCTGAATGCAGAGGGTGAAGAAATGAAAAATAAAATAAGATGAAATCCCTATGAGCGTTGGAGCGTTTATCAGGGGATATATATCCCCAACTAGTTGGCAAGTGTGCAATGAAGCCTGCCACAGTGTCACGCCGCACTGTGGCTTTTAATAGGAACACGGCTTAAGAGGCCCTTACATCTTTCGTTTCACTTGAAGTTGTCACTCAGTAATCCCTCGGTAAAGTGTAATGCCGCTGGATTAGCGCCGCAACCCCAGATTTCCAAATTATCATCTGAAAAAACCCACTGAATGATGTCGCTAATAGGAACCAAATTATGCAAAAGGGAAGCCCCCCCTCTTCCGCTACCCTCTTTCAATTCGTCATGTCACTTTTTCTCTCTCCCTCTGTAACTTTTATAACAGGCAGATTAGCATGCCGCTGTGTTCATGTCCACTAGCTGCTCGACACTCAGAAAAGGGAGAAAAAAAGCGTCCAGATGAATATACAGCATCACAGGAGGATTTATTAATAGGGGGCAGTCTCAGTCCATCTGTGGTTGAGTTCAGTCCTAATCCTTCCTTCCGACTGAATGAGACTGTACAAATTCCCCATGATGGCCCACGTCAACAGCTGCTGGAGTGGGTGGGGAGGATGAGAAGCAAAGGGAAAGGAGAGAAAAGGCATCCAAGGCCTCCTCCCACTGTCCACACTCCCTGGAGTCATCTTAACCAAAGCCCAAACCCAGGCTGACCATGTTTGTTGTGATCACTGAGCCCGGAGACTTCCACTTTCAGGATAAAAATGATTTCCACCGGCCCTCCTCCAAACCCACACACCAAGTCTGACTTAGATTCTTTTTTTGGCAAACTCTCACTGTTTGCCTTTTCTCTTCCTCTTTTTCACTCATACAGCACTTTCATGTACTGTCTCTGTCTCTCTCCAAGCTAAAGGACTTTATCCCAGTGTGCACTTCAGTGCTTCTCATCCATGCTAAACCTCGTGCACTCTGAGATCATGTGCTGTTTTTGTCCATACTTTGTCAAGTCAGTATGAAAACCCTGCAAAGGCAGAGTATTGTGACTACACCGTGACTTTAGCCGCTCCCCCCGCCCAGCCAGAGATCAATGCTGATAAAGAAAAGAGACAGAGAGAGCAGACATGTTTTTGCCGTTCCACTTCTCTCTTCAGACACAGCCAGGGGACATAGGAGGAGGGATGATGGTAGCTTCAACCTGCCCTCGCAGCCCAATTGGGCTGCCTGCCATGAGCCCCATGATTTATGATGCCGTCAAAATGTACACTGTTTTTTCGGTTGCTTCACCAAGGGTCACTGTGTTGTCTTAGATGCCTCTATCTCCCGGTGTGCTGCGATGCCCTCACATCTAAAAAAAGAACAGCTAATCTCTTGCAGTCAGTGTCCATTTATCTGCAATGCACGGAAATGATGTTAAAATGCAAATCCCGCAATTTTAATATTCATTCTTGATGCTGTGATAGAATCCACATCTTCCTTTGTTGCTAGAAAGCAGCAGTATCTTAAATGATATATGCCTACAAAGTCTTCAGATGTTAGCACCAATTACCAGAGAAACCTGCAGAGCTGCATATCTACACAGAAGGGACTATTAGTCTTTCAAAATCACCTTAAATGGTGAACTGCTGAATTTCTACCTCTACATATGCATGAAGCCGTGCTATTCAAACCTCTGCAGGGGTGGTGAAAAAAATGAAACGCCCACACATCTTGCTACATTTTGGAAGAAGTGGAATTATCGTCATTTAACGGGACACTTTGGTGGAAGAGTAAATGCGACATGACAAACTGTTTAGATTTGCGTCTAATTCATTTACACCCCCTCCCCTCCACATGCTCATCCGCACCTCCCACCCCCGCCGAAGTCAGAGCACCACCAGTTCATCTGAGTGGGATTTCTCTCCGTCAGAGGACACGGCTCGGCTTGGCTGATTAGCTACGCTCACTGAGCATGCCCGGACGATAGGCCCGCCATTAAGAGGTGGAATGGATTCAGCTCCGGGAGGGTGGGGTAGGAGGTGGAGGGGAGTGGGGTTCTCTGCGTTTTTGCCTACGCAGAGTGCAAAAGCTGAGGTTGCATGCAAACAAACACAGGGTGTCACAGTGTCATGCAAATATGAAGTCCCCTTGGCAATTTCTCTGCATGTTTCATACACTCCCTGCGTGCCATATTCCTTCACTATTGTTAAGGTGCCCTGAAGTATGGTTTCCACAGTTTCCTTAAACCCTCAAATTCGGGTTCGAATGCCATTTCAAATCCTTTTCAGATGCTTCGCTGTGATTTATTGAATGGCATAACTGAACTGTCTCAAAAGTGCCAGCCCCCTTTAAAACTGGAGCTCCTGGGGTTTTTGAGCGGCAGAGAGACTTCTAAAGAGTCGAGAATTTTTTATGCTATTCCATTAGTTTTTCAATAAACACGACAATTGAGACCACATGATTTGCCTCAGAATATGACTCAACTGCAATAAGAGTCACATCTTTGTGATATTTCTTTGTTCGGAATATGAACGTTTGCCAGTTAAGCGTTCATGATCTGGGATAAATTAAACTCTTGGCCCTCTAGGCTGCTGAGAATCCTTTAAAAATATTCCCAGTGACTAATCTGCTGATCAGCATGAGGTGTGGCTGCCATTCTGTCATCAGAGAATTATGTTGATTATTGCACAATGTCAGAAAATCTGCACTGCGTTAGGGGGGAATCCAGAAAAAGTTATTGCTCTGCTCTCCTCTGCATAACACCAATCTGAACTCAGAGGGGAATAAGCGTAATATTTCTGAATGGGAGCTGAACAGAGGCGGAAGGACAGATCATAATCCCCGCCTTGTGTTTTCTTTCTATTAAAAAGGGAAGAATGGCAACACTTTTCACTAATAACTTCTAGCTGAATATCGGGAAGGAAAGGTCATCTCATTATTGGGTATTACCAGAGGGAGTTATATCCTCATGTTCAGTATGTACACACAGAGGCCAAACACTAGTGCAAAGACCTTATCAGTTTTCCAAATTAGTAGTATGTGCATAGAAGAAACGCCACTAAGTCTGTCTCGCTGTTAGCATGAGGATGCACAGTTTAATTGGCTTCAGGGCATGCTTAGGTGCCCGTGCCAGTGTCCTACTTAAACATGTTAACCACATATGGAGGCACTGTACTGTAAATTAGATTTAACAACAACTCCTTGGTCATTATAAAAAGGTCGATCAGTTGGAAGTTGCTGAACAAAGTATCATAATTTAAACTCTGCAGAGGCTTTCATTATATATTTCCATTTTTAGAAAGAAATACATGGACATTCATGTAGTTGCATGAGTTACTAAAGCGACAAAGGGGAAGCTTTATACTTATTTTTGACTTATTATCTCCAACAAGGAGTCCATTGTTGGATTTCTGACGTCTGTAGGCTATGTTGTATCTGTCTGTCAACAGGATTTGTGCTGCATTCACAAGGTGTCCAAATCATCGGTAGAAGAAGGTAACTACATGGAAAATGTATGTGGAATTTGAGAAATGGGAAACATCCAAGGAGCACGTTAATGCACCGTTCTACTTTTGGCATGTGTTTCCGAGAATATGACACTTTGACTAACTTACAGCTGTTTGATAGCCACATTTTATGAAGAGAGCCAAGTTGGCAGTTACAGGATAAGAGTGGCACAAGTCTTAACATTGCATTTTAAACAGTGTTATGCATGTTAGGATTGCTAACATTAGCCAACATAGCTAATAGCCATACCAGACCAAGAGACGCTGTTGTGACAAAACTCCTGAAAGCATTGCATTAACAGAGGAGCGTTTCATTGCTGATGAAATTAACTTTTTATTTGCAAGGGAAAGAATGTGTTATAGTTCATTTGAAAAGTTATAGTCTGGCCTTAAGCAGTATTCAGAAAGGCAAAGCCCTTAAAACATGGTTTGACCACAGTTTATCTGGAAGAACCTTTAACACTGGCCATTTCCTTGAAACCAAACGCTATCTGTAGACTTCCTTTATAGCCACGGTACATATTGTCCACTCTCAGATTAAGTCTACCGCATAATTACAAGTGAAAGGCTGCATACTGTGTAGGAGCCTTTAATTGCACTCCACAGAGATGGGTATAGTTCCTCTCACCAGCTTTTTTATTCCTTCACATGTACTAAAGGTAATGTCACATGTTCCACAGTCATTACAGGAGCACAGACACGTTCAAAGTGTGAAAAGCCCTCTGGCACTTATACCAGGCCTTATTTTCAGCTCTGCATTGACTGAAAAGGGTGGCATGAATGTTTCAAATAGTCTTTTAGTGGTGTTTGAGAGAGAGAAAGAAATATTTTATAACTTTTTTTTGATCTGCTTTAGTTTATCTTGCCCTTATCCACCATCTGCTGCAACTCCCATTACAGTATATAGCATTCCCATCATTGTCTGATTACACAATGATTTTTTCAGAAGTACTTTTGGTTGGTTTTCTCAGAAAAGCAGCTTGGTCAGCACGCAAAGGAAATGTGCATTATATAGCCATGTCGAACTAATGTTAAGGTCAAAACGCTAAGCACTCTATCTGAAAAAACAACCTACTATGCAGTAGAAATCTTGTGACCATCAGCTGTTTTAAGTGTGAGCAACTGAAAACAGTGCACTGATTCAAGACTCCAAAGATAATTACCCACTGTGCTGTTTATACTGTATGTGTCGTAAACAAGCTTGTGACAGCAATGCGTCGCTGTGTTAAGTGTTGCCTTATCTCAGTTAAAAAATGACAGATGAAATACGGTCGACTTAAGGCAGAGTTCCAGTTTATGAAGGAGACTCAGCATTATTTTACGACTTGAGTGAATATTTATGCCACGGAATCCTCCGAGTTTAAAGATCCCCACATTTTTATTTCTCCTGGGAGTTGTGAAACTATGTTGATAGAAACGTATCTTTCCCTCGCAGAACAACAGTACGTGATATTCTCAGTTTTTTTTAAAACACCATGATATCTGTGATGCAGGGTGTTTGGGCGCCTGACTCTGCTGTGCTCCCTTGTTCACTTTCCTGTAGCGTATTGATCTTTTTCTGGGATTGTTTATAGGACTCTGTGTGTCTAAAAGGAGACCTATTGATTTCCTGTTTGGGGGTTCTGCCACAGAAGTGATCTAAGTCTCACCCGTAAAATTAAACACATAATAAAATAAGTCAGCTTAATCATTAATAATGAGTCTCCACGGTGGAAAGATACAATTTTAATTGTAATCTTTAATCGTTGCGCTGTTTTTTGTTCTAGTTTTATGATATCTTTAACGAGCTCTTACTGTACTGAACCTCCAGAATGACTCTTATATGAAACAGCATGTGATGTGTTTTTATTGATAGTGTTGTTAAGCAATAATGGCTGTAAATGCAGATGCTAACTACCCACGTCTTCTTCTTTTAATTCAAACAACTGCATTTGTTATTCACACATAAATCCTATCACTTAAACACAACAACAACCAATGTTTAAAGATGACAGATGGAGTAGTCGACTAGCACATTACACATTATGGCTTTGGCCTTTTTATGTTTTGGCCGCCTGTTTAAATTAACTTTTTTAGAATAATTTGCAACTTAATTCCGCGTTTACTGTGTTTACACTCATGGCAACCTTCATCTGTACAGGAATAAACTGCAGACATAAACCTAACAACCACAGCCAAGCCACTATCTGTAATGAGTTCAAACAAGAAAGAGATAATAACAGATGCCGGAGGATGAGCTGGGGTTGGGGTGACGGCCTCGTGAACTGGGTATGAGGCTGGATTTTACTACGCTGTGTAAACATTTCTCATTGTGTCCTCCATTTTTATTGTGGTTTTGACACAGATTCTGGCAAGGTGAGACAGATTGATGAAATATGGACGTCTATAAACACGCCGGGAGTATTGGCGACAAACGAGGTTGGATTTTCAGATCTGATACTTTAAACAATCCCTTTCTCTGACAAATTCTAAAGTATCTCGGCTGTCAGGAATAATAGGAGATCAAATTTGTACTGAGGTTGCCCTCTACATCCCCTGTCTAACTCCATGCCCCATAACTGTCACTTTCCAGTACAGTAACACATGGTGCTACATGAGGATGAATATCTAGACTTATTTTTTTAATATGAAGAAATCTCTCACTGATATTGTAGAGAGAAAAGGAAATCTGGATGATCATTTTTTTTGATATACTACTATAATACATGTTGTAAAAGGTCCAACAAGCACTAATTATACAGAACTGCATGTCTACATTTAGTTTTTAACAAGTAGTGGATATGGCATGTTGGTGTTTGCAGAACGCTTGCGATGTTGTGAAATGTTTACCGAGGCAGGCTGTTAAATAAACTGCACAAAATACTGAGGCAATGTAAGCTCATTCAGCAGCGATGATGCAGTCAAGGGCAGCGGTTATTCGTCTCAGGCTGATCTCCTGATAGAACATGATGCCAAATGCAGACATCCCTTTGGCTCACTGCATTTTGCGCTATAGGCAAGAGTTTGATGTTTGGTTGAGAGGACAGGGCAGCAGCAAAGTGGATGCTTGGAGCGCTTCCAGGGATTAAACTCATGAATCTAACAGCAGCCAGTGGTCATCATGACACAAACACTGCATGGGTTGTAAGGCATGCACAGCGTGGGGTCCTTGGCTTTGGAAAAAAAGGGAAACATTGAAACTATAAAACCATAAACGCCTGCAGTCTTTCCTTCCATCTTCATATTGCACATTTTATGTGAAGTACATTTTTATTAGATGTGACATATGTTTTGTGGCCCATGTCTCGCTAAAGCTGTGTTTTGATGATGAGTCACCTAATGATGAATAAAAGACACATTTTTATTTTAAATTCCTTATTTTTTTAAAGTATAGTTCATTAATATAACCATTTTAAAGTACAGTGGAGAGGAGCTAACATTTTTTTTTGTGATCTTGTGATCACAACTTAATTATCCTGTTATCTCGATAAATCATACTTTGTTTACTTGTGATTATAATTGCATTATCTTATCACCGCAAGATAACACTGAACTGCAAACCTTAATTATGTGACTAAATATGGTTCCAGTCAATTACAACTGTTACGAAAAAGAAATCACATGTGGAACTCACGGCTGAACTTCATGTTGTTTAAGACATGTGATATCTTGTTTTCCTCGTGAAGTATTGAAATCACATGAAATGTGCCTGAAGTCTTCACTTGAAGTGGTCTTTCCACAAGTGATACATGTGTGTTGTCTGGGATAAATGCATGCTTCTATAGGAACAACATATATGCTTATAGCAACACTAGGGGTAAAATGTACTCTACAGATGATAAACTGTATAATTTGAATGTTTGCAAACCTCAGTTTAGCACAAAACTAGCAAAGTCCCATACTAAATTTGCATATTGCAGCATAACTCTTTCTTCTTGAATTCAGATTCAAACAAAGCAAGTTCAACATCATCGAATCATTAGGCATGCAGATGTGTTCCTCAGGCACAGTAACGTTAACAGCAATAATGTATTACATGTACCCGTACGAATGAAATATACCAGATTACAGCGTGTAATCTGGTCAAGGCAGGGCACCGGATAAAGCATTTATAAGCTGCATTAGTTTGATTACTCTAAAACCCCAGCGTTTACAGGCTTGGTTCAGTAATCAGATTCCCTCTATACCTTCTCCAAACAGAATCTGACACCATTAACGGCTCCAAACATCAATGCACCATGTAGCACAGATTAATTCACTTGCAAGGTATTGAAGGGTTCACTTGCAAATCACAACTGTAGCACCCATCCTAAAATCAATGCCTGAGAAAGTGTCTTCAGCTACAGGGAAGTAACTAAGTAACTAATTCAGTGTGATGTACTTAATTACTGTAAAATAGCATAGGTGCAGACATATCATGGCTGTTTGCACTGCAGTAGTTTTAGCTATGTCTACCTAATAAAGGGGCAATTGAGTATTTTATTTGGTCCTATAACAATAATATAATATAGAAAGTAGTTGCAGTAGTACAAGTCATATGGTATCACAACAGGAGGAAGGAGAATATGTGTATTTCATGTAGTTCATAGACTTGAAATACAGATACATGACTTTGAAAAATATAATATTATGTGAGAATAACTAGAAAGTGTCTTGTGAATATATTATCATGAGGCATCAGCAGAAAAATGGACTAAAACACATGCTAGTTTTCCCTGGCATGATGTTGCCGGTGCATTTATGGTTTTACTTCAAACACAGCCTCCCAAATTTAATTAGCCATTGTAATCATACATGATCCACGGCTTCCAGGGTTTTAACGGCAGCAGGGAGTCTAACTGCAGGCTCCTGAAATAGCCATGTATTGATTGATTCAAACTCACACTCAACCTCTGACATTGCAACTATTAATCAGGGATTATGCAAATGTCAAGAAAGCGGATGCACACAAACACTTGACTCGTATTATTAAACTTGAACATCGCACGGCAGTTGAAACGCAGCCCCACTGGAACACTAATCCCATTCTTCTTCTATCTTCCTTTTGTTTTTGTCGGTCGTGTGATTTTTTTTTCTCCTCCTCTCCTTATTTTCCTCCCTTTCTCTCTTTTTTTTTTCTTCCTGCGCCGTGTTCTGCTGGGGACTGGTGAATGGCAGCCAATGGGAGGGTTGAGTCCCCTCAGCCTTTCAGCCTCCCTGACATCCACAGCGAGAAGTGATGCAGCGCGACTGAGACGCGCAGTTGAGGTGGAACAACGGGCAACAAAAGCTGCAGTGAACGGATACACTTGGCTCCGAAGCGCGCATTCACATCCCAGGGAAACAATTCCTTCTTAGAATAAACTTCATTATCAGGTGAGCGGGTCTTTGCTTACAACTTCTGTGGAAAATGTCGCTTTTGTGACTTCTTCGGTAGCGTTTTTGAGTCGGGTTATTATAGGCTGCGAATGACCTATACGCGAAACAGCTCCTTTTAAGATCTCCCCGTGTGTTTATTCTAATGAAATCGCCAGTGGAGCAAAATCCATAATAGTAATTATTGGAATAGCTGCGGGCTTTGAATTTTAAATGAGTTCCAATCGGAAGTTGTATTTACCGAACTTAAAGCGGTGGTCATTGAATTGCAATCAACTTTTTACATGTTGTTAAATGGCTCTGTGCGTAATTCTCCTGCATGTATACCGAGGCGGAACGTGCCCTCCGGTACACAGGCGGTGTGTTTGCCCCGCCGCGCGGAAGTGATGCGAGCATGTGGGCCTGGGCTCTAAACGCACCTTTGCCTTATTTTGTCACGCATGAAACTTCAGGCCCTTTTGAAAAAAAATACGCTTAAATCTATCGGTGGATATTTTTTTGCCCCCCCCTCCCTCTCCTCCCTCTCCTCCGATGATCTTGCTGCAGCCAGTAGCAAATCCACGGGATGACAATCGATGCAGGTGGGACAGCAGGCTCTGATAAAGGCGGATGCCTGTCTATCTGTGGTTGCCTGCAGTCGCTCTGTGATGCCTTTTTTCTGCTTTCTGATCGACTGAAAGGCCTTGATTCTTTTTTGTATGGATGTGAGGGGAACACTCCTGGAGTTTACTCAAGTTTTCTCAAAACAACATGTCCTCTAGCTTATTGACTACAAGATGATATCAGTGATGTGGCTGTGAATATTTAATGAATTGCTGAATAATGCAGGCAAGGCTATAAAACAATTAACTCGCCTTCTTTACTCAAAAGTTGCAGGTATTGACCGAGGATGATAAAGAGGTGTGGTGGATCTAACAGGACTTATGCAAGCCTGAAAATTGAATTTAGTGCTAAAAAGTTGTGTCCTTCCTGTTGCCTGCAGATTGCTCCATGGTTGTTTATGCGCTGGCTCAATGTGAGCCTGAGGTAATATGCGTGAAGGCGGCCAAGAAGTTGTTTGGGGGTGTTTTCAAGCTATCTGGGGAATATTCCGCAATAATCACTCCTCTGCTCACATACTTTTTGAATAACAAACAAGAGAGAGATTCATGCTGGCTGTGCAAAGGAAACTACATTTGTGAAGAGTATAGGTTAACTACATTGCATTGTCTTCTTTTCTTTTTCTATTGGAACAACTTCCTGCTTGTTTTTTTAGAAAGCAGAGAGCAGCCTGGTGAACAGAGATTGTCTGAACCAGAACAGGTTTTGTGGTCCAGGTTTTTCACACGCGGGTTTGAAGTTCAGAGATGAAAGGGACATGGTAGAATCTGTGGCTGATCAAAGTCATACAGAAAACACGGCAGGTACTGAATATTTAAAGGCTCTGCAAATATAGTTCCTGTGTGCGTGTGTGTGTGGGGGGGGGGGCAAACAGTAGCCTACAGCAGTGTACTGTATATGTGCTTATGGTCAGAGATGTGTGAGCACTTGGTATGAAGACATTCAAAGTGCGGAACGGACATGACGGGCAGGGGAATAGACACATAAGAGCCATCTGCATTTCTTAAACCCGAGATAACAAGAGACACTCCCTCATATTTCATCTTTCCCCAAAAATATCTCCCCCCCCACCCGGGTCATGTGCAGCAGCTTAGGGGATACTCCAGAAAAGCTTCAATCTGCCGGCTCCTGTCTGGCCCTGTGACGTCACGGGATGGCGGGTTTACCCGAAGGCCAGACCACGATGACCGGTGACCCGAGTTGATTACATTATTTGTGCTCCAGATGGGCGACATCATTCTGATGTGTCCTGCTCATAATATTGAGCATTTCTGGTCCTCTCTTCTGCAGCATCTGGAGCTAATAAAATCATATTCCAGTATACTGCTGGAGCAAACTCTGATCCCCTATGGGAATGCCTACATGCAGCACTTCTCCTCCTCTGTGTGTGTGCTTGGTTACTTGTGGACATTTGTTGAGCCCATATGCACCGCAAGTGGCTCCTTATATGTGTGTGTTGCGCTTACAAATGTTTGAAGTCTGTTGCAGAGAGCACCCCTGGGTATTGTAGTTCACTAGATGCACCTTGATTGTTTGAGTGCATTAGTCACGGTCTGTATGATGTGATAATAAATCATGACGTTGTTTGTACTGCGAGTGCTAAGGGATTCCTCCTAAGATTTTTCCTGTGCCAAGTATTTATCTGGAGTTGCCAGCCAACAGGGCTTCTCTTCTTTCCTTTTTATTTTCCTTTCTTTCTCTAGAACAATAGTTCTGCTGTATAGGACAGACTTTGCCTGGCCAGTTTGTGAAGAATGACAGTTTTGACTTTTTCCCTCACAGAGACATTGCGTCTATTTCTCGCTGTGTCTTGTGACCATCAGAGCAAATCTCCTGCAGGCACAAAGGCAACTTAATAACTGCTCCTTGTAATGAGACAGATTCCCTTCGGAGACGCCTATTTACAGAGCAGTCACAACCGCAAATTCAAAGAAACCTAAAAGAAGTATTTCTCACCCACCAAACCAAGAGGCAGAGACTGTGACGTCTGTTTTTACTTAAATAAACTCTTTGCAGGAGCCGGTGTCACCTTCTCCTGAAGGTCGACCTTAGTCTCAAATTGAATTTGCTACGACTAAAAAAGACGCTAGAATTAGGCGGGATACGGTTAAGCCACAGCGAGGATGTTTCACGACAGGTTTCAGCTCAAGGGATTTGAGAGCTGGACGGAGGCCAGGAGAGTAGAACGTCGCTGTATGTCTGCCTAAATCCCAGAAAAGGCCTGTTTTTCTCACTGTGTGCTGAGAAGATACATACACATGGATCAGACCATTTACACCTCACTTAACAATGGGTAATTATCTCTTCATGCTTTGTGCAGGAGAACACCAATTACATAGAGATGTACTCATAAATCTATTTTGAAAGTGGTAGGACTGGGATATGGTGTGTTTGCGGTGGGAATGTATAGATGAAGCCGATAGTATACAGTGCATACTTAAAGAGTGGCTGATAAGAGAAGAGTCCGGCTTCATACAGTATGGCACACTAGGATGGATGCGACTATGAAATCACTTAGATTTATGTCTTTGGGGTGGGAGACAGAGTAAATTGCTGCCAATGTTGAATAATGCAGTGTGCCAACAGCTTTTTTTTCTCCCTCTTCCCCCTCAAACTGTGGCTTGGCTCCACGGCTTTTCTAATTATGAAGTGGCTGAGAGATAGCTTCACAACTCCGATACTGTAGTGATGGTGAGGGGAAGCTGGCCGAATAGCAATCTAACTGAATTACCAACAAAGCCTGACAGACTTGTGGAGTTTAGTGAACACATTTGCAAAAAGTAACATCCCTACCTATTCCGTTGCAGAAATGTAGACACACACATATAGGATAACATACACATTCTGAATTAAGCACACAAAAACACACACAGGCACAAATGCAAGCAAACAAACACAGTACAAAGAGGCAAGGTGTACAGTTCTCCGCACGCTTCTCAGCACAATTTAACAAGATATATTAGTCACCCAGGAGGCAGCAGAAAGCCAGGCGTCCTCAGTGTACAGCAGACTGCAGTCTGACAGTGGGAGATAGTGATTTACAACAAAGCCCTGTAGACCATGGCACAATTTCAGAGTTTCTGAAATGACACTGGTAAAGCGGGGCCATGAAAGTATATACACTAGCTACGTCTCATTTCTTACACCATTTGCCCCGGGAAGGGGAGGGTGCAGAGGGAAGGGGCAGATGACAAATGCAGTGTTGTAGCTACCACACAATGACGAGTTCAGCCTGGCAGTTGGATTTTGTTTTCGGTGTCATCTAAAATATGAGCAATAACGATAAGGAATCTACCTTCAAGGACGTTCCCTCTTTCTTATTAAATGCGAGGTGAAATCGATTTACTGACCCTGCGAGGGTACTGTTAAGATTTGGATTGGATTTAGAATTAAATCTCTATATCCAATATGTGGGCGGTGGGAACAATAATCATATAATAGTGGAAATCACTGATCACTATCAAAATCTAATCAACTGGTCCTTGGCTGGAGGCTGATCTCCCTGCACCAAATTTCATGGACATTTGTTCATGAGCTTTGCAGACACCCTGCTGATTTACAGATTAACTAACAGAGGTGACAATGCAACTTCCTTAACAGAGCTACAAAATGTACCACCTATGCAACATGAGTAATGCACTTTACCAGAAATGAAACTTATTGCAAGAGACAACTTGCTAATCATGCCTTGAGAGTGGGGGAGTCTCTAAAATAATGAAGTGTATATAACTATTGATCTACAAAAACTTGAAAGATATGCAATTTATTAATACTTCTATGAAAAAACAAATACTATCATCCAAAATGAGCTTTTTCTATTCTTTTTGATTGTGGTTTTCTGTCCAAATTTCCTCCTCCCATCCTGAATATATTTACACGTTTTCCTTTAGAAGATACAAGTTATTCTTCTTCAACTTTTCTGGCAATATATTTTTTTGGAAAGGGATAAAATAGTGTCCTTTATGACTTGTGTGTGTTTCAGTCATGGTTTGAGGTAGCTAGTGCAGGAGGAAGAGTGTGAGTGAGTGCAGCAGACAGATCATGTCCGCAGGTCCTGCCTTTCCTCTCTAGTTGGATCCCTGTCTTTGCAAAGCCCACAGGCTTAACTCGGGCTGCAGTAAGTGGACTGAGGAACGCTAAACACTGTCTGGGGGAAGGCTGCTGAACATGACAGCCAGTTAATAAGTGTATGGAAGACGAGCAAGTGCATGAAGGATTGGAGGGGGTGGATGGACAGGGGCAACATTGTCTGTCTGACTTCTGAGATTTTGGTGAAAGCAAAGGGAATGAGAGGGGAAGATTGGTCAGGAAAGGAGGATAATATTGGCTGTCGGATGACGAGAGGGTAATAGGGGATCAGAGAGTCCAGCCACAGGACAATGAGCACTAGCGGGGATGGGTTTTTGACAACAGAAGGGAGAGTTAAAAAAAAAAAGATTGTAATGTTTGTTCCAACTAGAGAGAGGTGTGGCGAAAGAAGGCGATAATGATGCTTACTTTACCCCCGCAGTGAGAGCTGTCAGCTCCAGGCGACACAGGCTGGTGGGACACGGCCGCGATGCCACTCAGTGTGTTAACCCCCCAGACATCACCGACAGTATGTGATAGATTGCAGGTGTGTAATTACATGTGTGTGTGTTTGTTTGCAAGTGTGAGAGCCGGGGCACGGCAGGGCTGTTTGTGGGCCTTGGAGCGTGCGTGTGCATATTGAGGCGCGTCTTTGTGTGACTTTTAGCGTGTCAATTTTTCTTGGCAGCGGTGAAAGCAGAGTGATGTGATTTTCCCCTCTAACAGCCTCCAGGAGTAATGATCCAGGTTATTGCAGATGACGTGTAACACCTCAACCCAGCGGGCATTGGCGCTGCAAAAACCTGTCCTTATAGGTTAGACTTCAGGGAGACGGTTGTCTTGGTGGCAGCGTTGTGCGCACAATTCCACCGTCTCCCAAAACTGTCACCTTCAGACGGGCCCGTCCTTATGTGGATAATGGTCTCCTGTCTATGCCGTGAATGATATCTGGACTCCATTGTGTACCCGTTTCCTCAGCTGTGCTATTGTCCTGCAGAATGCCTTTGTGAGCTTTTCTTTTTCTTTCATTTGGTGCAGGTACAATGTGCAAGCTGTATTCTAAGGTGCTGTAAATGAATCCGCAAAAGGTCCTATTTGCTTTCAATCCCCAGAAGGGAAAAGAGAGGTTTCTGCCATTGTTCTGCTACTTTTCAAAACATTAGGATGGTTCCCTGTGAACGAGAGGAATAGAAAGACCTCCCACACATACTACCTGCCGAATCAAAGCGTGCGTAGCATTCTGGGACTGTATATTCCTCAGGGAAGGACACAATACAAGCTTTCTGCAGCAACACGGGACACAGAGTAATAACAGCGCGGTATTGTTTTGGGCTGGATATTACCCAGGGCATCTCTCAGACAGTAGGGGAAACCTGTCCTCTTTGAGAAAAGGTCATTCTTTGAGAACCCCAACAGCTGAACACTGTGCTTTGACATGAATAACTGACAAACGCATGTGTACGGGTCTCGCAGGCCTCCAATTACTGTTTCATGCCGCTGTCCATCAAAGACAAATGGGGCAGGACCTGCCATAGGACCTTCAAGTTTCCAAAACAGGCAGTCTCAGAGTCCATCCTGTGCAGGAGGAGCTGCAAGCACTCTGCAATAATTGAGTTTGATCTAATGAAGGTAATGCCAAACTTGGGTTATTGTTTGCCTGAGGACAATGCGAGACAGTTGAATTCATTGCTTGGAAAGATGCCGCGGGAATTTCTTTGAAATGTAAAAATTGCATTAAACATTCCATTTGTATTAATTATTTTGTGCCTCTTATTAACATTGGCATGCTTAGCAGCAGCAGCGGTGCTGCCGGTAGAACGGGGCTTAGAGCAGCACTCCAAGCAATAATATTAGAGGCAACCATCCATGCCTGAGGCACACTAACACTGCCTGTGATGTCACTGAAGAAGTGACTATAGCTTTATTCTGAAGCATTGTGTCTAGACCTTTGGTCCTACGAGACATCAGTCACTCAAGGTACTCACCACTGGATTCAATTAATCAAAGCTTTAATTCAATCTGATGGTCGGGCCTCCCAGCTCTAAGCCTTTGAGTGCGTTTTAAGAGAGATGGAGTCTACTGGTGTACGGCCCTCCATGTAGGAGTTATGGCTGCCTGTCTAGCAGGGATTTAATGACTCTCCAGAGGTCATAGGTTAGACTCGCAGAGGTAGTTGGAGTGGTAACTTGGGTCTAGAATGAAACACAAACACAAATATATAAGCTTGCACTTGTGAATTTGGGAAAATGTACCAAGAAGTAGACCTGCACATTCAGCTACTCACCTATCAGCTTCCACCAGAAACACAGGGAGAATCCTATATGTGTGTGCATGTGTGTGCACGGACACCCACAGAATACAATGTCAGAAGCCGACCTACAGTAACAGGAGCAGACAGTCGTGAAATGCGGTGTGGATCCTCCTCAGTCTCATAAATAATGGACATTGGTGAAGCATCTGTCAACTTTTCTGTCAACCCTGTTCCAGATGGGATTCAGACAGGCCAGGTCAGAGCAGCGTGTTACATACACATAACAAACCTCCATCCAGTGTGTCTTATGCACCCGCACCATGTTTACATCAGCACACTGACACCCGCACTCACCTCCGAGCCTCAGCCTATCTGCTGATTTATTAGGTCCTGCACCCATCCTCCTCGACCATTTCTTCTTGGACCTGCTCTCCACTCATACACAGAATGTAATCATCGCGAGCAAAAGTGCAAGCATGCTCTGAAGACCTCCCCTTGGTTCCATAAATAAAAGAGTAAAAAATACATTTCTATCTAAATACACAAATCTCTCAGAGTAAGCCCATCAGTAGCACCTCATCGCAGGGTGGTGGGGAAGTGATAAACACACACCTCCACTGCGTTCAGTGTTTGTTGACTTAAATACGGCACCGCTCGCTTCACACTAAACACTTGCTGTGAGTTCCTCTCCCAAAGTAGCCGCGGACATCTGGCTCAGAGAATTCTGGATGTGTTGACAACAGTCACACGGGCCAGGAAAGGGACAGTGAGCAAGCAAACGAGCGAAACCTGGGGTGTGTGCACTGGAACACATTTCAACAGCGGCTGGGTCTCTGTCTTGCTTCCCTTCCCTTCTGGCAGCTGGGTGGTAGGATGGGTGGATGGGGTGCTGCCGGGTGGCGGTTACTGTACGGCTGCTTTATGGACTAAAGCACTGTCTTCCCGGCCTTGTCGTAATAGAGGATTCAGCTCATAAAGCAGCATCATGATTTGCAATAAGAAGAGTTAGGGGAGAGTAATGAAGGTGTAAATCAACTGAGCCATTCTTTTTTTCCCTTCTTCTTCTTTTAATCTGACATTGGCAGTATCTCTCCCGCACTCTCTTTTTTTTGTGTTCTGTCTGCTCCCTCCTCCCCGGCTTCACCCACCCCCCCCCCCCCCCCCTTTTCTCTCTCCCTTTGCAGTAATGGAAAGCCTGGCACTCTGTAATAAAGCAGAGTGAGCAGCAGTATTAGTAAACAGTCTCTGCAATCATTCAGCCAAGTCCAACTCCTTTATTTTAGTGTGTGTGTGTGTGAGGTCTTTTTTATACCCCCATATGGTATTAGGGCTGTGGGCGTGGGGGCTAATGAATGAGGAGGAATGAGGAGTATTTAATTCTAGCCTGGGAGAGGGAGAGGCAGGGAGTGTTTGTTGGGGCTCCTCATAAGAACGCCTTTGTTTTCATTTTTTCACAGAGGTTCTGGACAAAAAGCCTTCTTTTTTTCAATGGCAGCGTTGGGAATGTAGATGCAAATGTGTTGCACACAAGCTTTGCAAAGAGGAATAGGACCACACAGCCACCAGCACCACCGTGGCCTGCTTCTCTCACTGGCCTTCCCTTAAATAAAGTCGTCATCAGATTTTTGAAATGGAGTCATGAGTTGGTTTGGAAAGCAGTCATCAAAAGAGAGGGTCCAATACTCCTGAGTTAAAATGCCCGGCTTGGAATCATGTTAAAATGTTCATTCCTCGCTCCAAATCGATCGTATGGGTCCCTGCTCTCCAATATCCATGGTCACCTTTGCTATAAAGTAGGGTATTACTTCTTTAATGCAGTGGGGTTTCATTCTGTGACCACTGAGGAGAGGAAGGAAAAGAAATGTATCTAGTGACCTCAAACACAAAGAAATGATGGCGGAGGATAATGAAAGAAGTGGCCTGAATTTTCAATACATATCAGTTCATGAGCGAGATTAGTTGCTTGAAGTCCGCCCATGACATTGGGTTGAATTATTTTCCTCGTCTGCCTTTTTAACTCCTGGTGCTCAGCGTGGTCCCCTTAATGCAGTATTGATTGTTTATCTGCAATGCTGTTGGGGGAGTAAAAGGGGGGAGACAACGGTTTAGGGATAGAGGGGAAGGTATCACCGGTGGAGATAGATAATGCAATATACCCTCTTGTCACTGCTGATTTTGAATCTGGGGGTAAAACGAGGTGCCTGAACATATCCTATCTGGCAATAGTCCAAGTGTGAAATGGGAAATAGAAACTGGGGTGAAAACGTCAGTGCAATGTGGCCGCTGCTCGATAAGGCTGTCTCCTTTCTCCGAATAATTCAATCTCCTGCTCCGACCATTCTGGTAACTTGCTGGTGCCAACGTCGCCGTCCACCCACTCTCTGCCCCTAGGCCCGGAGCCCATATGGCCGGCTACAGTGTCTCTCCGTGACCTATGGCCGGGGCCTGTTGTTCAGCCAACCCCCCCGAGGAGCTTGGTAATTACAAATAAGCTGGAAGTCACACCAGCCATGAGAAAAGGTGAGTGTGATTAAGGATGTGTGTACAGCAAAGTTCAAGGGGTGCTCCAGTGGCATGCCAGCATATTGAATCGTGTGTCTCGGCAGGGCTCAAGAATCAAATGCTAACTTGGATCAATCAGGCTTCTTTGTTCATTAGAGTTCCCAGGAGTGGCAATAAAAAAAAAGCAACCCATCACAGCGCTCATTCCAATGATGAGGCCGCCGTCCCTCAGGGGTAACTAGCCGAGGTAAATAAACATGAGTCACAGTTAAGGTCAGAGGAGATCATGGCCGTCTGTTGTTCATCTCAGAGGACGCCTGAATCTGTTTTTGACGTGATTGGATTGAGAATTGTGCCCTCTTTTAAGCAGCAATACTGCAGGATTCATTCAAAATGCACGGCAACAAATGAAAAGCCAGCAAACATCCCCTTTTCATTTCTTGAGGAGCATTGCTAACAAAATATGTATTTATACAAGGCATTCAAATTCAGATGCCATCACAAATTGTGTGGCTTATTATTGAATCGTATTCATACAATGCATATTACTTTCATTTGTTTTTATCCCAAGGCTGGGCTGATACCCTGGCAGAAGTCCTGCCTGTGACAAATGGCTTTCTTAACACTCGAATGCCTGGTTTTAGTTGGGTGCAGTTTGAGAGAATTTTGTCCAATTTAAGAACAGTCAAAAGCCATAGTATCTGTGAGCGTCTCTAGCTTATGAGTGTGTGTGAAGCCTCTGGTATTAATAATGTAAAAACGGTTGCTCCAAAGCTGTGTTGTTTTATGGTGGGCTTCCAGGAAAGGTCATTACTCTTAGTCGAGGTGGAGACACATTTCGTCTGTGCAGCCTTTTATTAGGGCCATATTTTAGGTGTGATGTCTTTGTTTTAGCTCCATGTATTATTTAGTGTTGTCTTGACAATTGTGTTTGTAGCTGTCTTGCTACTGACCCGCTGTTACAGTCGATATATGCTTGAATGAAAATGTGTCTCCACGTCGTTCCCTCTCAAGTAATTGTCACAACAGGGAGACTGAGACAAACGTGGGAACACAACTCCTTCACCGATTTTCAATTCACTGCGCCAAGTTTGACCTTTGTGTAGCCCAATCAATGCATCTGCTTCCAGAGACGCACTATTCATTTAAAAACAACAGCTGTGACGTGATCTAATATCATGGTAAGGCAGTATTACAGAGGAACGTTTTTCATCAAGAATAATAGCTTTTAATGATTTAATTTAATGTGAATATTATTCCTGTCGATGGCCTTTTGCTCCAGTGTTCAAGGCTAAATGTAAAGAAGCTGACACTTGTGCTTCACTGCACATGGCACACACACAAACACTTGGGAGGCAAACATTGATTTGCATAGAGACGGAGGCTCCCATAACCACCAGTGTGTTACCACAAAGGCCTCAGTGGGGAAAGCAGGAAGCCGCCAGTCCCTCCACTGAGACTCCCCCCATCCTCCCTTCCCTCCCTCTCTCATTGTCAGTCCCTCAGAAGAAAGCTGTGTAAGACCACACGGCCGCTGGTGACAAAACATGTGCTCTGGTGAACACACAGGAAAGCAAACAACCAAGGATGTCTCATCTGCTAACGTGTCACCGGATGAATGCCATTAAGCTATTATTTCTTTGCTCTTCATGTGCGAGGACGTCTCGTGCCCATTTGTTCTGCTGTCGAGCGAGGATGACCACATCTGTTTTCTACCGGGGCACTAGGCGTTATTAATCTTCACAAAAGGACATTTAGCGAAATCAAACCTCCATTTATTAGCCCCCAGCGCGGGATTGCAGAACTGGCGAGGGGAGATAATGACTTTAAGCTCCCATTTAGTCAATTAATTCTGAGGAGTGGAATCCGAAACTGCACGCTAAAAAGTGAGAGTCTGTTGTTTATGATGACACAGTTCATAGCCATATTTCAGGGCTGAAAGTCATTATTTGGCACTAGAGTTGGAACAAAACGATGCTTCCCTAATATACTAAGAGAATCTGGAGTGACTTCACAGAAGAGGGACCCTTTAAAATAATCTGCTGAGGGGATCCTCTTCAACTGCCGCCTCGCTCGGTGGTAAACACAGACATAAACACTGGTGCGAGTTCATAGAATCCCATCTTTGTTTTTTGTCAAAGTGACAACAGCGAGAAAGAAAAAGGGGGTGAGCTGAAAAACAGAGCTCTGTTTGGAGAGCTGGCAACCCACAATTTAGTCGTGACTGTGGAGACATAAAATCAAGTGCACTAGAGGAAGGGTTACTTCAGGAGCCCTCGGTGGGTTCTAAACTGGGCCACTCAGACAACGATTGTGAGAGCCTCGGACTGAGTGATGCAGGCTCTGCTGAATGATGGCACGGTGGAAATAACTAGAAAACAGGGAAAATAGGAGGCTCTCATTGACTTGGCCCAGATTGTATGATTTATATGGGTTATTTGGTATGCATTTGGGCAGCCAGGCAAGGTAATGTGTTTGCAGTGAGCTCTGGAGCGGTGCAGCGGGATGAATGTTGTGGGCACACCCCCGCCTCTGACAGGGATAGTTGGAGCTAATTTGTTTGGATTCAGTCAAAGGCAAAGTCGCACATACCTGCATGTCATGTATGATCAGGAAATTGATGACCACAATTTGAGGGTTTTGTACCAAAGCCTTATTTGTCCTTGTTGTTTATTTTTCAATTTTTCCTAAGTAATGTGCAGATTAACATTTGAAAATGTCCTTTTTGTTTAGAATAAATTGAAATGTTGGCAACACATCGAGAAAGTTAATGTGCTATTTAGAAGCAGAAAGGGGGACTTACAGAACCGTTAACTAAATCTTGGTGCTATTCCAGTGTTGTAGGATGAATCCTAATTTGGACTAGAGGACTCTGGTGTTTTGCAGTACAGTGCTGACATTCAGTGAGGAATTTGCTTCAGCTTTGCATTCCAATTTGACTGGGGATTTTCAGCTGTTTATTTGCATGCATTTTATGATGATGATTTTGCCCTCCTCAATCCGTAGATGTTTTTTATTTTCCTTTGTGGTAATAGGCCCCATCTGTCTGAAATCTCCCTTTTAGTGATCAATTTCCGCGCCTTAATCTGTGAGGCGTGTGTTTGTGTATGTGTCACATTAGAGTGGGTGGAAGTTATTTTCAAGACAATGCGGCAGTATGTCTAGACGCTGTTTCTCAGCTGAACAAAACATCAATATATATTGACAGAATTCTGTTTGGTCGCATCTGTATCCATTTTGCTGCAAAGACAAGGGACACACACGGTTTGTTTGCCCACATTTGGAGAGCAAAAGTTCATCCAGCGACCCACTTTTTGGTTTATTAGCCATCAGGGAACTCTGTTGTGAACCACTAACCCACATGGGCAACCAGACAAATGGAGAGCCCCAGATTTGGGTCGAGCATACTGTTTTGCACTTGGGATTTAGCTGTACATTTCTACAGCGAGCGGCATAACATGAGTTGTGAATGACACCTTCTCTGAGGCTGAGCTCTCCTAACAAACTGAGGCGAGGTGGAGAAATGGGGTGAGGTAGGGGAGGAAATGAGGAAGACAATGAGAGTAGATATGGTGGAACAACCTGCTGCTGACACCTCCACACATTAGCAGCCTTTAAGGGTCTCCTCTGTGGATTGTAACATGACAACGTTACCTGTGGCCCCAGTGCCCAACCTCCCCCCCCCCATCTCCTTTCCCTATCTCGCCCCCACTCTTCTCCGTTGCTCGTCCCCCTGGCTGACATTCTCTTCTCTCACTTTTAATTGCACCCCCGGGGCTCTTTCTGGGTTGCTGTGGAAGTCTTTGGCTCAACGGGCGCGATAGGGTGCTTTGCCGTGTCGCTCATATCTCTCGTTAGGGAAAAGAAAATGAAAACAGAAAGAGAAGAGGGGGGGGGTAGAAAGGGGGGAGAGGAGAGATGTAGGCCTACTCCGAGAGGTCACTCCCAAGTCTAGATTAGGCTAAAATAGCACCCAGGCCTATTGTGTAACAGCACATGTGCACTGGAAAGGCCATTAGCTGGCCAGATCCGATATGTATTGACAAATGCATTTGTGTGACTCTCTGAACCCCTGTCTCTATCTTCGTGGCCCTGTGTTCGATAAAACCAATAGATACATTTAATAGCTAATTGTCCTGATTCAAAATGTTATCCCAAGCAATTCTTTGAGCGTAGAATCATGGGGCATTCGAATATTGGCACCATACACATTAATCTTGCTTACCCAGGAACCAAGCACAATGCAGTATCATTGCTCGATGGGCGACTCCACGCAATCTGTGACAGTTTAATTTAAAGCAATTTACTTTTTTCATTTTTTCATCAAGCACTTTTTTTTAATGCAATTAAATGGCACATGATATGAAGCGAAGACGGGGCAGGCGAGAGAGCGAGACAAAGAGAGAGTGAGCGTGTGTGTAAAGAGGGAGAAAATAAAGGCAGCCTTGTGCTTGTTGTAAACACTGCCTCTTAACTGGGAGAATATAATTATGGTGTCATGTTCTATTACACACCTTCATTATGATGATGGTGCTCCCTGAGAAAGTGAACAGGGACTGACAAGACCTGTGGCTCCTTTTCCAAAATCCCCTCCAGCGACAGGGATACATGGAAGATGGCTCTGCAACAGAAACACACTCACTTTTTCCATGTCACCTTCTTTACAAATCGTTTTACTCTTGTTTCTATTTCTTTAAAGGAACATTCAGGTTTATAGGTGTATGGTTGGTGGTTATGTTCCTTTGCTTTAAGTAACATTGCACAACCACGACTGACTTTGCAAGGTTTATTCAAAGGAACAGAATGCCAATGCAGAAATGTCAATAAAATCAACTACAGTAATTACAAAGGTCAAAGTTGAACCAGGGCTTCAGTCTATGAACTGTCATGGATGCCTAACAGATTATGTTTCTTCTCCAATGCAATGTTGAGTGTCTGACTGCTCGTGTTTCATGACCTTCTGTCATCTAACCACTGTTTCTAAGTATTTATTTTTATTATTAATCTAGGTAATAAACATGTTTCCATGGAAAGCGTACACGAGTACTAAAAAATAGATCAAAGTCCTAAAAAATTCGAAATCCTCGCTCCGTCTTTCTTCCGACCTCACTCTCATACATCACAAATATAAAGAGGCAGGAATTTTGTCGTAGCCAATGGGCTACATGTGGCAGCATAGCATTCTTAACCCGATGTGACATTTTTTGACGTAGCAAAATAAAGCTTTAGCTGACATACTCGTGGTCCATGTCAAGAGCATTATCAGGGCAGGAGGCTGTACAATATGGCTTCCAGGGTATGACAAATGTGGTCAAGGGGCGAGCACTCCTTAGGGAACGCAAAGCCTTCCATACAGTGAAAGCATTAGCTTTCCACAGTGACATTATGAAGAAATCTATTGAAAATGCCGGCTTCCCAACTGCTGGGGGACTCGAGGTAGAAAGCTTCATGAGTCCACCCAAGAGACCGACTGGTATTTCCAACTGCGCCGAAGCCTACAGCAAATCAATAGCTCAAAGTCCCACATGCTCTCACCAGCGTCAATTAAGTAAATTCATAAAGTCGAGTGCACTGGGAGTTGAGGGAGGAAAATAAAAAGGGAAAACTAGAGAGAGAGAGCAGGAAAAAAGCATCCAGTCATGTAGCAGATTTGGATAGGAAACAGAGCTTCTGCCATGAGAGTTGTGGCTTAGCGAAAGTGGAGAGTGGTGGTCTAAAAGAGACTATTTCTCCACGGGCATTATTAAGAAGCCTGACAGTCCATCTCACTTTCACCTGCCTCCATCAGCACACGCACTGTTGACCCGGGAGTCTCCCCCCCCCCCCTTGCTGAGCCAGGCAGAGGACACATGCAAAGTGACTGGCTTTCAGCAAAAAGCCCAGTGATAATGCGTATCAGCTCAGGCCTATGCAAGCAAAGTAGGCAGGGGCAGAGGGATGGGGATGGGATGTGGCGGCGGGAGGGGGGGCGGGCGCGCTATAAACTGCAACGCATGAGGGAAAAGAGAAAGATGGGACCTAACCCTCAGCTTCAACCGCTCACAATGTGCCTCATAAGGGGAAAGCAGGGCATGCCTTGGCTGCCTCTGGAAGACAGGTAGCGTAATGGATGGGCCAGTCTCCCAGCCTGACTGCTGACGCTGCTCTGACAGGCCGTTTCTACCTCTCCTTCACTCCCTCTCTCCCCGTTTGTCACGGTAACTACATCTGATTTCAAGAACTTTGCATGTTGTGAATTTCTACCTGGCCGTCACATCTAGAGGGCATAAACAAACACTGCGATTGGAATTTGTTTAAAGAATAGACGAAGTGCATTGAGGCAGTTTGACGTGGACAGGTTTGGCCCAGAATCTACAAAGTCTTTCCAAGCAGACGTGCAATCATCCACTCTCGATACAAAAGCAGCACTGATGTTGTTGACTTAAAAGCAACTTGAACCACAACCAGTTGCGAAACTACAGAGGTAGTTAGGACTGTCAGTACTCGACTCAGAACTTGTACAATAGTAAACAATGTCTATCAAAAATTGCTCTTTGATTTCATCTTTCGACCAGGTGTGTGAGGCCTGCAAACTGCCGCATTGTGAGGAGCGGTTTGCAAGCATCATTACATGATGTTGGACTTGGTGCACTTAAGGATGGTCTTGTAGTAAAAGCAAACAGTCGTCATGAACCAGTGCCAGTTGAACAGACAGAGCCACATAGCTAAAGGCGGACACATTTATCGAACTCTTTGTTGTGTTTTGAACTGAACCCTCCTGCAAACAGCTTGACAAACGGGCAAAAAATGAAGCTACTGTATTTTGTTTTTTGAGCCAACAAAGACACCCAGCCGACATCAATACCCCCGTACTGAAGTTACTATAAAGCTTTCTCAGTCGTGCTGGCAGACATCTGTTTGGAAAAAGCTGGGCGGTTGTTCTGTGACATTGCTTGATGGTTCGTCTTTATTTCTGTGGTCTCCGATTTCCAGATACTAAACTTAGCGCTAGCCTTCCTGCACCTTTCCTCTTTCTTCGCTCCACTTCCCTCACTCAGTCTGTCTGGCTCTGCATGCAGGTCAGGGTACTTAATTCATGTCCAGAGACATTGTTTCCTAATTCCCCGACATACTGTGCGAGGAAAGACTTGCCATACATTGGTGCTAGATTGCATCCTCCTCTCCCCCACACGCCCCCTCTCCCTCCACCCGCCTTCTGAGAGTGTGCGATACGGAGGAACGTTGCAGACGCTCCCCAGCGGGCCCACTGATAACCCTCCTACCAAGCCCCAGCCGAGGAACACTGGCGGTCTGGATATCTTCCAGCCGCGAGGAATAATGAGAACAAAAGCAGAATACATGGCCTTCTTTCTCTTTCTTCCTACCCCTCCTTCTCCTCCACCTCCGTCCTGATCTGTTCCTCTTGTTCCGTTTCCTTCACATATTAGCCAGCGCGTTCTGGAAAAGGAGATGGGTGGGAGAAATGATTGAGAGACGGAAGGCGGAGAGATTCCACTGCTAACATCAGAGCCCTACTCTGTGGTTTGCAAACAGTCATTTTGTTCGCTATCTTTACACTGATCTTAAGGTAATAAACTGGAGTTGACATTGCCCAGGGTCTCCATTGGCATTCAGCTGGGTTTGATAACAAAGTGTGCCGAGGCAGATTGTTTAAAAAGATAGAACAGACCGCTCCACGAACCTTGCACTCTATTAGATGTTGATTCAGGGGCTTAATGCAGATAAAGTAGCTCTACATGTGCTGTAAGCCAATACATTGATGTGTAATATTTATAATCTGATATTTATCAGGTTAGGCAGCACTCAGCCTGCCCATCAATCACTTGACTGACAGTCAACATACAGTACGAGTGTGCACATGAATGTATAGCAGGGCTTGTGTGGATGGGAATGTGTGTGCGAGTGGCAGCAGAAAGTCAACCACTGAGATACAGATTTCAGATCAGCTCTCCAGCTTTGCCTTTGGCTCATGCCTCTTTTTCACCAGGAGCTGATTACCCACATTTATTTGTGTATTTAACCCATTATTAATGTATTCTTTAAACAATGTATGCATTTATTTTTATTTGTTGATACATGTTTTAATCTAGGAAGGCTTTTTCGTGTAATAATAAAATGTAATTCGTCCCCTTAGACCTACCATTTTTTGGAAATATGTACAATTGCAGAAACTAAGAAACCGTCTGAACTTAGATGATGGAAACGGGAAAGAAAATGGAAAGAAAAGCTATTTTTTCTTACAGTGAAATACATTTTGCTTCATAAACTAGGTCAATTGATTTCATTTGATGATTCAATGATTGCATTATTTCTTATTTAAAGTGTTGGTTCATGGTTAACTTATTATACCTAGCCCTAACAATTTCATACATAAATCTCTATTGATTTCCCCTCCCCATCTTGACTTGGTCCTTACTGAATTTTTAAAGTACTGCATCTTCAGAAAGCCTGGAACACTGAGCTGCTTTTGAGTACAGGTTAGGAAAGTACAGTAAGGAACCACTGCTTCCCCTTCTGATATTGACACTCTGTTTTTCTCTGTAAATGTTACAGGTGCTGTTTTTCGCCCCATGTGACTGAGAGGAGCCTTCTCTGTAATAGATTACAGCATGTGGACTGATCCGATACTCTGACCAAGAACCACTGGACATAGACCACTGCGGGGGGAGAAGAAGGCTGTGTTGGTGTGGCCATGGATAGAAGGAGAGTTTGCATATTGATGGTGCTGTGGGTTATGGCCCACCTCAGCTCTCCTAGTCACGGGCTCAGGGCCCTGCGGAGAACTACAGGGGGGCACAAGGGGGCCGCAGGACTGACGGGACAAGACGCCAATGGAGTGCCGCTGAGGCGATCCAAACGTGGATGGATGTGGAACCAGTTCTTTTTGTTGGAGGAGTACACCGGGTCTGACATGCAGTATGTCGGAAAGGTAATTAAAGATCCATTTTTTTCCTTTGTCAGACACACAGAGGACCTCAATGCCACATCAGTTTTAGACTGAAGTATTATTACATCCAATAATCAAACAAAAGCACAGGGATAATAACATCCCACACCTTTGAGACATATTTAATTAGTCAGATTAATTAGCAAAACTGTGTTATTTTCCACAAGTGACCACAATAGTCTGTTGTCTAATGTCTACAGAATAGTGCATCAGATCAGACTTTGTTAATTATTTGATCAGATTACTTCCTAATTCAAAATAAAAATTGTTTTTACTATGAACAAAATACTTCATATAACAGATCACATTCCTTTTTACTGAGAGTCAGTTGCCTGTTTATCAGAAGTTTCCCTGGGATCAGTTCTAAGTAGAAGAGCAACAAATAACAATGCATTAGATGAAAGAAATCTAAATTCTATTATGGGACCAATCCAAACCTGCTGTTTTCAGTTTGTTCAGAATGACTAAAGGAAGTACTGCGTATTTGATTTGAGCAGCTAACCATCTACTACAGTTGAAAGAAAAAGAAAGGATTGTCTCAAACAGATACTCAAACTGCATCATTAGAAACCCGAAGATACTCTCTGCGCGGTTTTTCGTTATGAGTGAGCTCTATCAAGTCCATCTCACAAATGGTTAGTTCTGTAACACGGTGCATCAAATCTGCAGTCTCCCCCCCCCCCCCCCACAGTCTGAGTGCTCTCCTCAATGTTTGTTTATTCTTCTGGGATTGTTTTTCCTCGGAGCCACTGTCTACACAACAAAACATGAACTTTTCACATGCCGGCATTTGAAAAGTAGCTTTTTTAGATCATTTAAAATGTCTCATTACAGTATGTAGTCTTGTCGATACATATTTATGAAGTTCTGCTATTTTTCCGTCCATCCAAATGAATGCAAATTTCACCAAATACTGATTTATTTGCATTTTACAGTCCTAGAACAAACTGAATTTGTGATACACAATTTTTTAAGTTTATTTTTTAGCAAAAAGGGGGACAACCTAACTACCTGTGGTGCCTTTTCTTAGTAGCATAATGGATTCATGGATAATGTGATCATCCTCTATTAAAGGAAAGGAATTGTTCCTAATGAGCTGCTTTAAAATAAATAACATCCTATTACTGTTTCATTCTGTCTCTGCAAATACAAGAATCAACCCATCATCGGAGAGTAGACATGACATGATACGCCGATCGGCTAATGCTCATGAATGGGACTTCCTTCCATCCATCCTCAGGCTTTGTTTGCTGTCGCCTGTCCGATACATATTGTGCTTACTGTCATCTTTGCGGCTGCTTGCACGATGTCCATTCCACTCACATCATGCCGTCCGAGAGCGGCTGTCTTGCCTGACAGTAAAATATGAATTCCTCCGAAGGTATTATTTGTTCAACAATATGAAAACATAGTGTCGACCAGATAACATTGGGGAATGTACAAGAAGACGGGCCAACTAATGCTTTACATGCAGCGGAGCGGAAGTCAAGATATCAGTCTCCTCTCCCAACCTACTGTAATTGAGGAGATTGTGAAGCGTGGGGGCAAGGTCAGGGCGACTGAGAAAGGAAGAAAGGGGGTTTTGTGCGAGGAGTTGAATGGGGCTGGTGCTTTGCATTCCGATCGTGTGTCCACGGAGGATAGAGTCATCCAACCAAATGAGATTCTGCAACATACGTCCTCCCAAAGTGAGGGTTGACTTTCAGCCCCCGTCTTAAAGGATTATAACACTCAATATGGTATGAGGGGGGCAAATACGAGAAAGAACAAAAAAGTTGAAAAGAATATAAAAAACAGAGTGAATGAAGATCAGAAGTAAGTACCGAGCATGATCAAACCACTTTGTCTTCAGAGCACGCTGATTGATGTGCCACTCGTCCTTTAAGCTTGTAAAAGGACTAATAGCGAAAGAATAATGGATTATCTGAGTGTGGTATACACTTAGAGATCCAGAGGCTTTGGCCTAAGAGTCCGTCTCCTGAAGATGCCATTAAGGCATCAACCTTCGAGCACCACACTTAATCATGACTCTGAGCGCTTGTTGTTCCCCCCCAAGTACATGCAGCTGGGAGCTTCTCCACAGTGTTAGCTCGCTAGCCAGTTGTCTCATAGGATTGTAGTTGGTGGATCTTATCTGATTGCAATTACTGTTTGTTAATTGCTTGATTAAGTACAAGTGATGAATAAGGCCCTAAACGGTATGAATAGCTTTCGAGTTGAACACGTGCCTCAACATAGAGAACAACCATCTGCATCCATATCCTCAGGTGGAGGCCATATCCGCATCAAGTGGGCCTGAAGAAAAAAACAACAGTACCAGAAACACAAAAGGGAAGGCTTTTGTCATTGCAAGTGACATCATTGCAACCAGAGAACACAGCAGGGAACAAAACCACTTTTGTTAGTCGAGAAAAAAATGAATTGGAAATAACACAATGGCAGGTTATTATAAACAAGGGAGCAGCTCTTGACACAAAGTAAAAGATTGAATGATGAAACTACACTTGAATTACAACATCCCGTCTCCGGTTATTTGGTAAACTCAATCTCCCCCGGTTGCTTTTTTTCGAAGGCTTTATCGAGTTGTGAAGTGCTAACAAATGAAAGTTTAATCTTTCCTGAGCAAGCGTAACAATGGCAGTTGGAACAGGAAGGAATTAAGGGAAGCGATCGAGATGAAGCGGAACAGGAGACTCTGCCGGTGTCTTGTTGTGGAGCTGGTTGGCTGCTAATCTTGCTAATCTTGCTGTATTGCCCAACAATTTTTTTTTTTCCTGCAGGAGGGGGAATCGTACACTGCCTCTCATTAGCAGGCGAGCTGCATACAGGCCTCCGAGGGTCCGCGCTGTCACTGGGGGAAGAGAATGTTTGTTTATTTCATTATTTCTTACTTTACCAAAGGGCACACATCCACTGAAAATGGTTAATGGCCTGTGGTTTAGGAGTGTTTGTGCTGTACTATCATATCTCATAAAGTATTTACAGCCCCTGATAGGCCCCAGTGGTTCTGGGTCTGCCGGGTAGACTCTTCAACACAGTCCCTAGCAAGTGAGCAATGTTCTCTGAATGTGAACAAACACACCAGCGTGCACGCAAACAACACACACACACACACGTCCGCCTCCAGTAATGGGCTGGAAATCAGAGGAAATAAAAAAGCGGCAGATGAACACAGACATATTCTTCCCAGTCCTGAATGACTCAGCGGTTGAAGCGACCTGGGGGAAAAGACTCGAGCGTCTTATGGCAGCCGAGTGGAAAGGTGCAGGGATTGTTTGTGTTTGTTTGTGGGGGGTGGGGTGATTTTTGGTCTCTGTTCCCCCCCCACTACCAGCTGCTCACCTTGGCAAAGAGGCAAGGAGTTTGCAATATGGCGCCGGGCTGGCTGTACCCGCGCCATGGCAACCTCTGCGGTCTCCAGCCGCGGCTTGGAGCACACATTGGCAGTGTTTGTTGATTAGGCGATAAGTTCCTGCGTGTGTGCTGGGAGGGGGCGACTTCAATTATGCTCTTCTCCCGCGACGTGTGAGCAGCGGAGGAAAGGGTGTGATGAGGTCATGCAGCGACGAGGCCCGGCAAACATCTGTCTGACAACGTTGCAGGGGCGAGGCGATGTCGGCGCGAGATAGGTCGACATCACTACAACATCTTGCAATTGTTTTCATGCTATCACCTGCCCACTACTGTTTGAACACCCGTTGATTTTGATGGGGTGAGATTAATTTATTTCTTATCATCAAACAGTCAAGTTTTGTATCTACCTTATGGACCCCATAGATAGTTTACATGTAATTATACAATCTTGAAGGTCACCTACTATGCAAAATCCACTTTTTCATGTCTTTTATACAGAAACATGTGTCCCCTCTGTGTAAAGAGATTCTGAAAGTTTCAGGAAAAAATATTTGCTCACTTTTTGTCCTGATCCATTTATATAAAAACTTGTATTTCGAGCCAAACACTTCAGAGACATGTTTTGTATAAATCTGAGAACTATAATATATTGATGACAAAGAGTACAATAGGAGACCTTTAAAAAACGACTCCAAAAAAGAAACAACAGTGAGGACACGATCTCAGCTACGGCCCTGTAGCAAAGTAAACAAACTGTTGAGAATTTATTTTAATTAAAATATAACATGCTGGAAATTATGTATGGCACAAAAAACTAAAGATGTCAGAGGTCCACAAAAGAGGAAATATATGTTAAGGGACATTTCACCTTTAAGTCTCTGCAGCTCTGATGGCATATCGCAAGTTTACAGATCAACAGACATTTGATAGGCTATTTTTGTGCACAGTCTGAGGCTACCATCTGGCTTCATAGAAGGCAGCCAGTTCTCGACAGGCCAGGACACAAGGCCTTAAAGGCTAACTGGCTAATTGCCCTTAGCAACCCATTTTCAGTGCCATCTTTTGGGCCTAACTTGAGTGAAGCACAAATGGCGGCCAGATCGAGTCTGCACTAACATTTGCTGCACTTGAAGCTGATTAATTTCACAAACAAAGACGGCTTGCTTCTAAGTTCTCACGCACAGATGTCTGATGAGTACCACTTCACTACTCAGCCCACTTCAAACTGAAAGATGAAGCACATAGGAATAGAAATAAATATCTTCTACTGTGAAAAAATGCCAACCATTTGCTGAGAAGGCTAATTGAGTGGAGGGTTTTGAAATATATAGCATTTTATTGATGATATAACGGTTTCAGTAAATGAACATTAGTTTGCTTCACAGCTGATTCACTGCCAAGACATATTTTGTAGTCATATTTGCCTTTGAGCCTTATTTTCCTAGAACTCCATCATTTCAAGGAATCTCTAACTCAAGTTTCATGTTTGATTCTTTGAAAAAAAATCCCTTTCTCTTGCAAAGTTGTTTTAAAGAACGAAAAAGAATATATTTACATTACTTAGTTAGGAAAACATAATTTGATGAGATTAGTGATGTAATTCTCATGTAAATATGAAGGTACCACATCACTTTAAGAGTGGAAATGGGAAAACAGCTAGCTATTTGTCCCAAAATAAGACCATAGCAGCCCATTTAAACATCATTAACACACTGTGTCATATCTGTCCTCATTGTGTATGACTTCCTTTATGCTTTATGCTTCCTAAGCTTACTACTGGCTGTAGTCTACTTTCTATAAAATATGAAAGTGGTGTAGTTTTCTCATCTATCAATCTGCAGGAAAGCTTTTCATTTTAGAAGATGAGGATATTGGGCCACTATTATAGACAGAATGACTTGATAAGATGGATTTTTTTTGTCGTTTCCTCTTTCTTTCTTTATAAAAAGACCAGAAGTCTCTATGTTAATGGCTATAGCGTCATGCTCTCTGCCTTTTTTACGATTTGGTACCATAGGAGGGCAAAGGAGAAAAGGCCAGCTATTGATGTGCCAGAGCTTCTTGGTGACCATACTGAATGCACATGTGGCTTTCTTGTTCTCCCCCTGTGACAGTTTAATTGTATTTCCGATATAAATTGATCAGAGGGCCATTGTGGATGCACGTTGGGCTGCCACATTGATTTCCGGGAGAGGTTTTTTTTTTCTGCTCTTAATTTGAGTAGAAGGGTTGCAGTAAATGTTCCTCACCAGCAAGGTGGGCAACTGGGAGGGACAGGGTCATTGCAGCGGGCGATGGAGTTCGATACTGCCTTGTAATATCCTTGAGGGGAGCGAGGAGGAACTCTTAAGACCACAATAACTCTCTGTTTCCATAGAAATGACAGTCGACACAGCATATGTCACACTGTCTATCTCACATCTCTGAAAGAGGTCTCGACGGTTATTAACTGAATTTCCGTGCCGGCTGAGATAGGCAGCTTGATAGACAATCATAGGAAAGGACATTGCAGCTATAACAGTGGGAGAAAGATAATAATGTTGAAGTGGATTGTTTTCAGCCAACTCTGTTGGAAGCACGTACTGTAAAGCAGAATGGTAAACAAATAAAAATGCGTAGGATATTCTCTTGGCTTGGTTAGACGGAGGGAATAAAAATAAAATGAGAGTTGTTGTGACCAAAATACAAGTGGGTTAATGAAACAGTGCGCCACTCCAGATCCTAATCTGAAAAGATACTGAAATTCTGTAACACACCCGACCGGCTCGGTGAGACAGACAGAGAAAGGAATGAAAACAGTCATTTTTACCAGCATTCAAGCAGGCGAACAAAATAGTGTTAAAGATGCTAATCCACAAAGCTGTTCGTCTCACGTGCCAGCTTTGCCCTGATATAACAGCATGAATTAGTAAAGCCTCCGAGCACCTGGGATGAAAAGCTTTTTAATATATGATGAGAAGGGAGACTTTGCAATGTGCTCCCAGTTGACCCAGCTGGAACGCACAATATCCCCCCTCAGTCTGTCCACCGGCACAGCCAGAAACGCTTGTAGACACAACAACAACAAGTTAACGAGGTGTCAACAGCACACATAGGAATCACCAACTTGTGCCCACTCGTCGGCGTAAACATTCGGATGGCCACAGTTTTTACTTTGAAAACATGTAACCTCTTTTTGCCCTTTGCCTCCCCCTGCAATTATTACCGTGTCCTTGGTTATTAAAGAGGGGAATGGGAAGTGGGCAGGAAAGCAGTGGGAGGGGAAAACGACTGGACAAGCTTGTGATGAGTTCCCGGAGATAAATATGTTGGGGGGATTTGGTGGTGGAATTAAAATGTCAGCGCATGCTAAGCTGCTGTTCATGCAGAAAAAAAAATTAAACAGGAGATGGAGAGGGAGAAAGCAAATAATAATGAGAAGCTCCACAGATAAGTGGACACTGGTGAACCTCTGACATGTTGGTCATGTTGCTGACGTGAGCGCAGTCATGCTGGTACTTCACAGACTTCGACCCACTGGCATTCTGTTTTACAGCACTGTGAAAATGCCACAGTGGCCCTGCGGTAAGAAGCGTGATGACAACCTGAAAGTGCAATGCCAGTAAAATGCAACATAAATGCTCCGACTCTGTGTTTTCTGCTCGGCAGGATACGAATTTCACAGATGACGCGATGACAGTTTACTAAAGATGATATGAATCTGTTAAACAACACCAAACACACTTATCAAAGCTGTCACGCTTCTTTGCCAAGACCCAGATTGGTCAGATTGCTGATATGTGCACAGTGTATCAGAAATATTTAAGCGGGGAACTGTGATTGATTCTGTTGACATCCTTGGTACTAAGTGCTTTATGCTTAGATGTTTAGATGTTTCACTTCTCGGTGATCACCTGTCAATCAAACGGTGCAGCGGGTGCTCTGATGTTTGTCTTTTTTCTTGGACTTTATGTAGATGAGGTTTCTGTTCACCGTGGCTATTTCTGCTCATAGCAATTTGAAGATATGTCTCTGGAGAGAAGATAGCTGACATTCGGTGTTCATAGGAGCACATTAAGCAAATGTAAAAGCTTTCATAAAGTGAAGTGTGAATCACTGTTGTGCTTTAACAATTAGCAATAGAGAGCTGCAAAGTGGAAATGTATTAGAATGAAAACGCCACAAACTGTTGCTTAAAATTGTTGTATGGTTCTGCAGGGATCATGATTTTCTTTTTTTTCCTCCCCACAGCTTCACTCGGATTCAGATCGAGGAGATGGGAACACGAGGTACGTCCTCACAGGGGAGGGGGCCGGGTCTCTCTTCAGGATAGACGAGAAGTCTGGGGACATTCACGCCACCAAGAGGCTGGATCGGGAGGAGAAGGCCTACTACATCCTCCGGGCCAAGGCCGTCAACCGCTTCACCAACGAGGCGCTGGAGGGGGAGTCCGAGTTCATCATCAAGATCCACGACATCAACGACAACGAGCCGCGCTTCACCAAGGACCCGTACATGGCCAGGGTCCCTGAAATGTCTGACATCGGTAAGTTCTCGACGTATTTTCCTGATAATGATGATGTGCCCATGTAATAATCTAACTGAATAAATCATTAAATATCACATATGTTAGCTGACACAGGCCACTGTATCCATACAGCCATCCCAACCCCAGAGATATTTCTTCCATAAAGGGAAATTAAAAATTGAATTGATAAAACAAAAAAGAAATGCAAAAACAGATTAGCAAATTAATAACAGTAATTCATTTCTGGAAAATAAATATTTTGTGTGCACAGCAGGCAAAGAGAGTCGCATTTAGTATGTGAAAACAAATGTATGAATCAAAAGCACACAATAATTACACGAATGAAGGTGTTTATGCAGCTGGATTAAAAGGCTTATGATTCAGATTGGATAGAGACATTTCAAAATGGCAGACTTACTGGATCAATGGGACTTTATCAATCATAATAATGATGCAGGCTTAACATAGAGGGCCTGGCTAATTAAATGAGACTAGAAGCTGTTTTATGTGCCGAAAATAAACAAGGTAAAGTGTTTCTGTCACGGTTACAGCACTGGTGCAGATAATCTTTTAAATACAGTATTGTATCTTATTAAAACTGTATTTAATTTAATTACCAGCAGCTGTTTCCTCATAGTGAATAACTTCAGATTTCACTTCTGCAGGGTCTGATTCTTAGACAGCACCATTTTCTATTCACATTATCATTCCTTCTTGTCATTCGGCTCCAGATTAAACTTTAATTTACTGTGCACTTTGGCTCTAGCTCTTAGTCTAAAAGTACACAGTGGCCTCATGAATATAGATACACAATATAAAAAGGCTCCTAATCAATACTTGCATGAAAACATGGTTTGAACTCTCTGTTCTGTTCTGCTGCTGTGGAGCTTTGGAGGCTGAGGGACATCGGTCCTGCAGCCCAGACATGTGACAGAGTTGTCACTTGGTTCAGTAAGCCCAAGAGAGAGGCCAGCACTTATCTAAGGGCAGCACGGGTGCCCATGGCAACAACCGAGGTGTGATGTCACTGGTTGGCAGAGCATGTGTTCACGAGTGACTACGTCCAGACACTGCCCCTTTAAATGTGACATACACTTTGAGATTTATTATCGTCTCACGGCTCTGACATTCTCCTCTTTGGACTCTTGTGCTCGGACGACTTTGACGCGCCCCTCCTTTGACATCTGAACGATTACACTTGAGGTAATTTACTCCCCCTGCACAAAAACTGCGATCGTTCCTGACTTGTTTGTCAGAAAATTCTTTTCTCCGAAGCTTAAAGTCAGCGATGAGATGGCTGATGTGGATCAGTGATATTTTTCTAAAAGCCGCCGTGTCAGAAAAGCCTCTTTGAGTCTAATTCCCTAGTTAAAGGTATTAGTCATCAAGGTTCGGTGAACTTACTCAGGAATCCTCCGAACTGTCACTTACACCAAATCAGACAGCCGTGGTCTTTCTCTCTCTGCTTTTTGGTTTTACAGTTTCTTTCCCCAGAACATCCGTCACCCATACGAATGACATTGATTTTAAAAGGAGGGAAACTCTCCCTGTCACCCCTTACAGATCATAGCTGACATCAAATTAGTGAAGTTTCACAGGGCCGTTATCCCATTGTATTTCACAATTCTATATTTATACCACTTTGCCATTAAATATTTCTACTCAATTAATTTTCGTCTGCATGTAATGAGGCAACACTTGGCCCCGCAAGGCGCCATTTGGGAGGTAGCACTTGGCTAACCGTTTCCCTTTGTTCGACTGAAATAGGGCTTCAGCCTCCCTGGAAGAGAAAATGGATCACAGTCTTTCGCCTACGATCAGATATTTGGCTTCTTAGACATTACAGATCTGTGGATACACTAATAGGCTTCTTGGGGTTTGCAAAGAGCCGGTATCGGTGGCGCTGCTATGCTTAGAGAGATATACTTGGAAAAATACATTAGGACTTATCGATTACTCGTGAAAATCAATCACGTGTGAGGGTATAAGTGGCAGAGGATAAAGATTGGTTGGGGTAATGCAAAGGGACAGAAATGATCAGTCACATTCTGCATGATTAGAAGAGGATCGGACACCTCATCAGAAGGAGCATCAGCTTGAGCAATTATCCAGCAGGCAATTTTCAGCAGCATTGTAGAGTTGATAGAAGTCATTGTCATGAATCTTCTTCCCCCCCCCCCCCAGGCACCTCCGTGATTCAGGTGACAGCCGCAGACGCCGACGACGCCACCTACGGGAACAGCGCCCGCGTGGTGTACAGCATCCTGGAGGGCCAGCCATACTTCTCTGTGGACCCAGAAACCGGTCAGTAGGAAAAACGACAGAAAAATACTTGTATTCAGCTCCCGGGGTCATACTTTGTGTTTATTCCTCCAAGTGTGCTGCAGAAAAAGAAATGACTTTGCTCAAGGACTTTTGAGAAATATGTATGCTGAAGGAAAAAAGCATTTATGTCTTAATAATAATAAAGTACAACTAAAGCTTTGACATGCTTCAAAATGGATGTTCTTTGGAATCAACTTTAATTTGGAATCCGGTTAAAAGAATGCTATTTTATTGATATGTCTTAGAAACACTACAGACACAAATGACCCATTCATTTTTATGTCTGCATTATTGAGATATGCACAGCTCCGGAGCAATACCATTTGATTTCAGAAATATATCAAAACAACAAAATCAAGTCTTGTTTGTTAGTCCTTCGGAATCCAAATGCTAAACAAATTGATTGTGAGAATAAATCCTCGAAAGAAAAGTCAAAGATTATAATGTCTCCCCACCAAGTTTAGCCTCAGTAGAACAGCATTCACTGCGGCCGTGAAGGTTGTTTGCTTTCTGAATAATGTGCACAACTCTTCAGTATGTCTTCTTATCCTCGCTCTAACAAGGCAACTGCCATTGCACTCTCCACCTACATATGTAACCCACACGTTTACACCCTTTCATCTGGAGGTGGCCATTCTGCTAAAACAGAACAAATCACTAACTGACACAGAAGTAGAGGAGGCAAGCTGAGCTTTACCAAGAAAGAAAATTAAAACAATTTATCAGAAAATAACTCCTGGAAGGCTGTGAATTCCCCTTGAACTGAACCAAAAATACCAACACGTCTGCCTCCTCTCGCCGGCTGACAGGCGGGGGGATTTATAGTGTGAGTGGCAAATCACCAACCCCAAAAATCTAGCCGCTTGCTAGTTTTAATCATTAATGTACGCTTTGGAACACATCCCGCTCCTGTCTTTTTTGCTTAAACAAAAGGGAAACGACAAAAAAGCCATTTGCAGATTAGTGCGGGGATTAACAGTAATATGGTTTATCCCACATGTGGTATGTAAGCTGACATCCCCTCTTACACAAAGACATGCCTGGACATCACATTAGAAGCAGGATTTGTTTCTCTTCTCCTCCTCTGTGTGTGTGCATTGTAGTCATTAGGCAATAACAAAGGTAGAGCTATAGAGTGAGCGTGACGCTGCTTTAATTAAAGCGGCTATACGCTTGCTTCCTTTCCTCAACGATCGCTTTTCTCTTAACAGCGTGTTGTCCGTGAGATAAATTGCACATCATTAGGAAGAAGAAGAAAAAAAGTTGAAGGGCCTTTTAAACAGCGTAGGCCAGTCTGATCTCAGTTTGAATGATGCACCACGTCTGTTTGATATGCAATGAATCATCTATTCAGAAAGTGATGAAGTTTGCAAAGTAGTTTATTTAGGGTGAGATTTAATTATTTGTTTTACTGTACTTTACTCCCACTGAACCTCATCTGTCTGCCTCTCTCCCTCCACCTGCTTCTTTTTCATGCTGCTCCTAATTCCAACATGTAATAGAAGACACGATTTAAGACCGCCTCTGATGGGAGACGCAGGACACCTTTTGAATATGCTGCCAATTACTGCTTTACCCAGTCTCTGTCCTGACTCCAAACTAGACATCTAACATGTCAGAGCGCAGGAGTAAGCAACTTCAAGGCACTGAAAAGGCGGAATATTAACTGAGCCTTAATTCCAAAGAGGAGATAAATGATGCTGAATGCATTTGGAGGCGAATGTTACGCATGGAGATTTAAAGGAATAAGCTGTGGTTTTGGTAGATTGGCCCTTTGGTCCACTTACCAGTTAAATCACGAGAACACAGACTCCACAATGTGCTCCTGTGTGACCGCAGAGCTCACTTCCGCCGCGCCTCCTCGGCAAGAGAACTGACCTCTCTGTAATAAAATGTTCCTAGTGGTTTAATTATCTGGCCTGTAGATGCATAAATCAAAAAAATGAAATGTCATTTATTTAATATAGCTGATGCAGCCAGGCTTTTTTCCAGGCAAATACAGTGATCTTTGATACGCAGTCCACCTGTGGAGGAATATCATTATTTTTATGTCATAATAGTTGTTTGATTCGGAAGGTTGTACAGAAAACCTGCCAGACTTGCATAGTTTGATGATGACTTTAAAGCTGTTTATTTGCTCTGTTCATACTGCATATCATAGCTGCATTCACATAACATTATGAAACCATGATATTTGAGTCAGTTTGAAGTGATATTGACCCATATGTTATGTTCCCGCTCACCCAAAATATATTTTTGCTGCTGCAGAGGACACTGTGGACCGCAGCTGAAGGGTCAGTGAGTTCACAGGTCCTCTTGTGCTGAGCACACCTCAGAAAATGCATTCAGTTATATAAAGTGACTAAAAGGGCAAATGAGGGGCTGGTGATGCATCAGAGTCTCTTTAAACTTATAAGCATTAGTGTTTAAAAGTTGTGTCCTGCAATTTTAATCAAAATCAGCTTTTTGTCATTTATAACAATCAAATTAAACATTGAAAAATGCGTTAAGGGCTGCAACTAATGATTCTTTTCATTATGCATTAGTCTGTTGATTAACGTCTTGATTGCTTGACCACTAATTTTGTAAATAAAATGTCTAAGAATGTGAAAAATGCCTTTGAGCCTTAGTTAATGTACCCAAAATATATTCAGTTTGATATCATGTATGTCAACGCAAAGCAGCAAAGTCTCACTTCTCACTCCTCACTTCTATATAATACAGTTTTTATTTGAACTGAAACAGAAAATCAAGGGTTGTGATTGAGGGCTGTATAAATGGACTCGACTTATTAGATAACCAAATGGTCATTCTTTTAAAAATAAACTCTCAACATGAATCTGTGCATTCCTCCTCAGGCCTGATCAAGACCGCCCTCCCTGGCATGGACAGAGAAGTGAAGGAAAACTACCAGGTTGTGATCCAGGCTAAGGACATGGCGGGGCAGATGGGGGGGCTCTCCGGCACCACCACGGTCAGCATCACGCTCGCAGACGTGAACGACAACCCGCCACGCTTCACTAAGAGTGAGTACAGGCCTTCTGGTACCCCCCCACACACACACACACACACACACACACACACACACACACACACACACACACACACACACACACACACACACACACACACACACACACAGAGTGACCAATACCTTCCAGATGGACCAGTATGTCTACAAAAGAAAAAGTGACGGTGTGTACATTGTCAGCCCATGAAAACCACTTGTCACTGGGAGCCGGTGCCAGGCAGGCAGCCCCCATCTGGTGTCAGTTTCAAATGAATTTGGATTATTGCAGGGAGTTTTGTGCGACTAAGGCGGGCCTCTTAAAGGCAGCGAATAATTAAATATAGAGCCATATGACAGAGCGTGGGGTCCTGCAAAGTGCATCAGATCAGCCCTGTAATCCCTATTAAATGAAGAGAGTACGTTCACTGGCCTTTATCTCCCCTACTCTTCCTCTCTTTGTCTATCTTGTGCTATTAAGTCTTTCTTCTGCTGCCTTTAACTCCATAAAACCAATGTTCTCATTTCAGTGCTTCACCTCTCCTTGGTGAATTACCCCCCCTCTTTTTGTAACCCTCTCACTCATCAATCATCAATTCTCCCTTTCTGCTCCCTTCCTACTCACTTTCAGTCTCGCACATTGTCTCCCTTTCTTCTCCCTCCTCCCACCCGTCTCACTTCCTCTTGTGCATCTGGCAAACGGGGAAGGCAGCCAGATCAGATTGACAGATTACTGGTGTCGTCGTGTTTCCCCTCAGTAACAGCAAGCGCACTGTACACTGTACAGTGGGCGAAGCGAGGCAAACACGCGACTGCAGAACTCCCGCCGTCCCCGCATTTATCACTCCCTCCTTCCACCAGCTTGAGGGGAGGGTAGGGGGGAGAGACAGACGCTGTCATCTCTGCCCCTGCGCCAATGAATGAACAGTGAGAGGAGGGAAGGAGGGAGATGGATACGACAGGGATGGAGGAGGTGACAGGAGGGGAAGATAGAAGAAGAAAGAAAAAGAGTGATGCAGGCGACAGAAAGACAGCCTGTGATGGAGGAAGGGGGGGGGCAGACAGAGGGGAAGATTGAAAGAGGGAGAAAGAGGAAGAGATATTGTAATGGGACACCCAGAGGAGGTGGAGTGTCAGGAAGCGATATCATTGTTGTCTGCCGGAGTGATGCCTCTTCTTTTCCACCCAATGCTAAATACCTGTTAGCCTAGGGAAACCTGCTAGTAGTGCCTCGCTTTCAGTGTGTGTCTGTGTGTGTGTGTGTGTGTGTGTGTGTGTGTGTGTGTGTGTGTGTGTGTGTGTGTGTGTGTGTGTGTGTGTGTGTGTGTGTGTGTGTGTGTGTGTGTGTGTGTGTGTGTGTGTGTGTGTGTGTGTGTGTAGAGGCAAGTGTCAGCGTCACAGCGACCTGCCGACTCAGGCGTTGCCAAAACACTGTCAGCTTGTTTTATTAGTGTGTCAGTGCTGTTTGTCTCCGCAGGCTGTGTGTATATCACGCCCGCTCCCCCCGCAGTCCAGCTATTTATTTAAGCATACAAGATGCAGCTGGGGCCACCGCGGCCGTCAGGCAGCCATCAATTCATCCGCCTCAAACCAGGAAATCATCTTACAAAATAAAAAAAAGAAGAAGGAAGCAATTAATTTGTGTTGAGCAAATTGGCCCAGAATTTATGTCACATCCTAAACTTCTGAGTCAATACCGCTTGTAGCAACTTATGCGAAAGGCCAAATGTCTGTTTTTGAAAATGAAATATGTTTCACCGCATATGAAATGGCTGCTCCACAGCTGATCTACAAATGTTGCAGCACTAAATCTCCCACACGGCTTCTTCTTTCACACACTCTCCCTCCCCGCCTGGCTCTATATTGCTGCTCTCTGATTTGCTCTGACTCACTCCCTCCCGTACTCTTGTATTCTTGCTCTCTGACTCACCCACTTTCCCTCTTTCCTTTTTTCCACTAACAGGGTCATTAATAATAGGCAGGTGGTGTCGCTCCTTGGGTGTCAGGGGCAGTGGTGTTTCTTTTCCGGCCAGTGTATTGTCTTCATAAATTAATCTTGGGTGTATTTTTAGGGCTTCGATGCTTCTCTATTATGCTTTTAGTTGTGATGAATTTTTAAAGAATGGCAGGACCTCAGATGTCATGACCCTGCTCACGAACATTTTACATTTAGTTACACTACAGAGCTTTTACTAACTTTATCCAAACTTTAGTTTCTCTGTACATCTGTTCCTGGAACCACCAAATCACTCAGATGTTTTTGTTCCTCGGCAGCCGTCTATGAGTTCAGGGTTCCTGAATCCTCCGATATTGGTTCTGCTGTGGGAGTGATCCGGGCCATGGACAACGACATAGGCGAGAATGCGGAAATGGAGTACAGGATCATCGGGAGCGACGGCCCCGGCATGTTCGATGTCACCACCAACAGGAGCACACAGGAGGGGGTCATCTTGCTGAGAAAGGTCAGAGACTCGGTTGGTGATTTTATGGGGTTAAAGGCAGGCACAGAGGTATAAAAGCTGCGCCCAAGTATTAATATAAAAGGTTTACTCTGGCAAAAACAAACACACATGTTAATACCGACATATTTTTTCTGGGTTATTTAAAAATAATATAATAAATACATTTTTGAAATTATTTCCAAGATAAGACAAAGAAATACAACAAAACCAAAACAATCCTGTATTTCACATCACCACAATTAAAAAATAAAATAACTCCTGCAACTCCTTTTTTTGCAACATTTCAAATTGTCCAGAGAATCCCACGAATGACCATGTTTTGTGTTACTGTGCCTTAAGTGTTTGAAGGCAATTTAAATACTGGCGAACTGGGCCATAACAAATGTACACTTCTATATAGATAGGGATAATGCCCCAGGACATTGTAAAAATGGGGCTCAATTTCATGAAACAGCATTCACACATGTTCTTATTTATTTATATTTTTGTGGTTTGAGAACCCTTGACTTGATTCCACCAAACCTGCCCTGTACCGTATGAGCATCACACTTCTCGTTTGGGCAAACAAGAGGAAACAACACAAGGTAGTGCACTCAATAAAGCAGAAAGTGATAGAAACTTTTTTTAATTTCCATACACTCAGCCAGAGGATGGACAGCAGAGTTATTAGATTTCACCTAACACTTGCCTACACTCCCAGTACATGTGTTTTGAGTGAGATTCATTTTCCCTCCCAGCTGAGAGCAAAGCAGAAATATTGATGCTCAGTATGGATCGTAGCATTCAGCGGTGTGCTGTGTTTCTGATGTATTCAACAGAACCTGCCGTATCAAGCCTCTCTGCTGCTTTCGATTGATCGCTTCCATCATGCCATCATTAAGTGGAAGATGACATAATTGCCTTTTGTAGCTGTCGCAGTGCTGTAGTGGATGTGGTGAGCGGGCAGAGTGTGTGTGGGGAGTCTGCATGCCCTAATTCTGAACCTAATAATTAAATGGGCTTGTCAAGTGGGAGTGTGTCCCATCACCGCTTGCACCGGCCCTTCAAAGCAAAAGACCCTCCTATTGACGTGAGGTCGCCCCTTCTGCCATAACAAGAAACGCTGAAAATCGCCGACTCATTTTATGTTTTTATTCATGGCTTCAGAAAACGGCTTGTTCCATCTGGAATTTTCATGCTTTTAAAGGTTGTTTCCAGCGATCACGGACCCGCCATCCTTTCATATGTACAGGCAGCCTGCGAGGAGCTCACTCTGATCTAGCTGCTCCCGCTCAGCGCCGGGCGCACATTCATTAAAATGCACCGCTCCCCAATTATTACCATGAATGGGGGGATACCTTCAGTGGCTACAACTTCAAAAAAAGGTTCACAGAAGGAACATAAAAGGGAAAACATCTCGCCAACCTGTGCGGAATAATACCAATCATTGTGTGCAGTCCATTAAATGATAGGATGTAAGAGCAGTGTACAGTAGATGCAGCATTATAAGGGATCACACGTGAAAAATAACAATGCTGCTTCCTTTTAAGCAAACAAATTGGTAAAATAAAAGTGTGTATACCAACAGAGGAGGTATAGCATTAATCTACACTATATTACTATGTATACTGTCTGCTTTTATCATACTCAATGGGAACTTATCATATAGCATAAATGTAGACAAAGTATTGCTCACCAGAACCTTAACCATTTTCCATTTTTATTTCTATGTTCTTTTTAATTATACATCCTTCTATGTTCATTTCAAATGATAAAATGTGAGCATTAACCCTTAAAAACAAAGTATTATCAGTATTTTTCCATCAGTCAGAAAAAAAAGCACACTAAAGTCTCAACATCAACTGACTCTCCAAACTGCAATATCTCCCTTGTTGATCGTACACTTATCTGATACACTGATGTCTTCATTTAACGACTAAAATGAAAAAAACAACAGATGTCACCGAGCAGACATGGAGAGACAACTGTGATTAATTGTTTCATAGAGTGTGGCAGGGATCAGGAAATGGAGTTCAAACGCACAAACATCCAAGACATTTGCATATTTTTGTTCAGAGAAAAATAACAAAGAACAATGGAAAATGTGTACCACAGTATATACTCAATACCTGCAATTATAAGTCCAAGCAAACGATGGAAATGTAGTACATAGGCCTACATTATTTGTCTAAGGTTACTGTCAAGCTAACAAAAAACATTTCTTACCAGATTTCATGGCTATAAACTTTAATCATGTGTAATGCTGTACAATAACCCAACAATGTTATGGTTTGTTTACAAAGCCACACCACTCACAATATATTCAGGATATGGCAGCAGTTTATCAAAGGCCTTTAAACGTCATTATTTAATTTAATCGACATTGCAATCGCGATATGACCCTCTGCGATTATCAGTACTATTATCTATGTTATCACCCCAAATGGAAGCGATTTAATTAACTAAAAAGTATGCGTTTGCGAATCTGCGAATCCGAAAAATTTAATTTGTGTGCTCAGTTTAATTATTATGCACGCACATGCTGCAGAGCCGACCAATCAGGCTCAGTCTGCCTTGTTTGGTCACATGACTATCCACTGAGGAACGGATGCTAATGCTAAATGAACACGCGACCTGTTGCATGGCGATACTTTGGCTGTAAGTTAAGCTACAGTGAGGTTTTCTATTAAAAACGCAAACAACAGTTGCAGCACGACGTTGAAGCTTCAACGCTGCTTCCCATTCACTTTGAATGGGGTGACGTCACGCTTTGCCGAACTGCATTGTGGTTCCTTCGCTTTGCCTCCGTTGGCGTTGCTCGCTTCAAAAGTTGAGAAAAGTTCAACTTTTCAAGCTTCGACGGAAGCGTCAGCCAATCAAATCATATGCCAGTACAAGCTCTAGCCAATCAAACCGCGTGCTTGTGTGTCCGGGGCGGGAGATTCATGTGATTGGTTGTTGGTCGAGCTTCAGACACGCCCGCCGGCAAGCTTCAACGTACGCTGCCGTGTGGACGCTGCGTACGTCATGTCTTCACGGTGATGTGTTGTTAGCATTGGAACGGAGTGAGGTGCGTCTGTAGCTATCAGAGCTAACTTTGCTAATCACTAGTACAGGATCCAGTGTTTTGTACATTTACTTCACCTTTTCTTGTTTAAGATAAATATATGTAATCTTTCAATTTCACATTGTAATGATTAATGTTCTGTACACACACATACACACATTACTTGTCAAATAGTAAGTAATTAAAATAGTAATTTACAATTTATTTGTATGTTAGGCCTACATGTAATATGATACTAAGTTTGTATGTATGAATTTAGAAATACACATTTTAAAATTATAAGTAGTGTGCATTTTCCTTTCCCTAACTAAGCAAGTATACCATTTGTTCACTCGGGTTAGGTTGTTCATTTAATGTTGTCAAACAGTAAGTAATTAAAACAATAATTTACACTTAGTTAAAATACTAAGTTTGTATGACTTTAGAAATACACATTCTAAAAGGATCAGTAGTCTGCATTTTTCTTTCCATAACTAAGCAAGTATACCTATGATACCATTTGTTTTATTATATTGCAAATCGCAATATTGCCAACAATAATCACAATATGACTTTTTGACCAAATAATGCAGCCCTAGTGTGATCCCCTGTGTTTCCATCAACAGTCTTGTTTGTCCTTGAAGAAGACGCTGAGCCCCTTTTCACAAGCTAATTAGACGATGCTCTGGAAAAGATTGCCAGTTTAATGAATAAAATCCCAATCTGACCTGAAATTAAATGTGGCAGTATGCTCTGAATGGATATTAGTTTTCAGAAAATCCACAGCTTAAAGTGCAGCTGCATACAAATGAGTGTTTAGAAGCAACTATTAGAGGCCAAAAAAACTCAGAGTGCAATTGTCTTTTTAATCCATAAAAGAAGGGGAAACATGTCACAGTATGTGAAACATCTCACTCAAACATGTCCTTTCTGTTTTGCAGCCTCTGGACTTCGAGAGGAAGCGACAGTACAGTCTCCGTATTCAGGTGGAAAATTCCCACCTCAACCCTCGCTTCTTCTCCGTGGGCCCCTTCAGGGATGAGGCGACCATTAAGATCATGGTGGAGGATGTGGACGAGCCGCCCATGTTTGATCGGGCCAGCTACGTCATGGAGGTCAAAGAGGACGCGGCCAGGAACATCGCCATCGGCTCCGTCAGCGCGTCTGACCCCGACGACAAAAACAGTCTCGTCAGGTACTGAAGCACACACACACACATCTTAAAGGAACAATATCAGTGTTTGGCATGTTACGATTGTACTTAAATCATCTTTATCCAATGAAAAAGATGTGGCTAAGAGTCCAGATTGAAGCTACTAGCTGAATAAGAGAAAGGGCAGTCATTATAATACTATTTTATATTTTGGACGTTTATCTCCATTGTTGATCAACAGGGATGTGATTGGTTGAAGTGAGCCCTCAATAGGTGGTTAAAGACAGATGATTTGGATACAAAACTGACAAGTATGTTTTTTTAAAGTTCCTTCCCTTTTCCAGTTTGCATTACTGCTAAGATATTTTTTTTATATCAAACTATCTGATTTGGCTTTAGGGTAAAAAGTAGATCTTCTCCCTTAGATTTCTTTCAAGATAACGATTGCATTAAAAACGTAATGAAGCCTTGGTAGGGGATGCATTGTTAACCAGAAAAGGGACAGAATATCACCTGCACTACTTGCTTCATGGAGATCCCAAATTATGCAGGCCTTCTATTAAATGGGAGTAATGGCAGTGTGGTGTAAGGCTGCGTCTTCCACTCTGTCTCAAAGACTTTTTCATTTTTATGATGCACTAAGGGAGTTGGCTCTCAAGGTTGAAGTTCCACCACTTTATTGCAGGTGTCAAATATGATATCATTCTCTTTTATCGCCGATCATCAAGGAGGTAGCTACCCCGTGGCATTTAAAGGCGCGCAGTGGAGGAGGCTAGGCGGCCCGGGGGCTGCCTGGCATCAGGAAGTCACTGAGACGCTTATCTTTATTAGCTTGCCACAACACTTGCAGACACCAGCACATTGAGGCATGGACTTTTAACACAATTCCCTCAGTAAGCATAGGTGTCTGCATCCATGAACATTGTGATGTGATCCACTTGAAGGTACGAAAGGATCATAATGGCCTATTTCTTAACGTAAGCTATTCAGTCAGTGTCATCCCATCATAAAAACTCATTATTGATGTTCAAGTTCCTAAAACATGATCAATATTCAAGGTTTTGAAACGTAAAATGGAAATTCACACTATTTAAAAAACGTTTAAATAGTTTGGCGTGAAAGTTTAGAGAATTTAACATGAAAATGTATTTAAGTGTTTAAGTGTATTAACTGACACCATGGTCATACACAAAAAAGTATGGTGGTGTTGGTCATTTAAAAAAAATGTTGCTGAAATTCAGGTTCATTCATTACCTTGAATACAGTTATTGGAGAATAGAAACTACTCTGGAGCTTTGAAATTTGATTCAACAGCATTCAACAAAGAAGATATTTAAAGTGCTTGAACATTATTTGTGAGATAGTTGGTTAATGAATGGACCTTAGGGTGAGATTGTGTTTCCAGGTTTTCTGGTGGTCTTGGTTTCATGTAACCACTTTTCCATATCCTTTACATAAACCTATTTTGAAATGTATCTTAAAGGACTTGCTTTACATAGAAATGTATTGATTTAAAAGTTGTTGAAACAACCATCTTACAACGTTCCTCTAAATATAGCCCAGTTCAAACTCCTAACCTGCAAATCCCCAAATCAATACTTCTGCCGGGTTCCTGCTGATTTGTTCTTGAAAAGTCTCCTTCTGAAAACACTGTGGCGTGCCAGCCGCTCGTGTAGCTTGTGTAGGGAGGAAAGAGGATATATGTCCCAACCCGCTGATCACTAACATTTCTGTAACCCTCCATGTCCTTCTGCCTGGCCTCCCGTCCCGCTAGCTGCCTGCCTGCTGAGAGCAGCACTTTGGGTGCCCGGTCAGGACGAGGCGCGCTGTTATCTCTCCGTCATTAATCAGGGGACGGGGTGAGGCTCAGCCAGCTGAATTATTGGGAATATTAGAAAAGCAATTAGTAAAGCCCACGGCCGACGCACATTTAACGAGGTTAGAGTTACTGCCGGGGCCCAGGAGGTGATAGGAGAGGAGGAGAGGCAGGAGGAGACGAGGAGGGAGGGTTTAGCCAAAGACAGTAAAAATGCTTGATGCAGGAGGAGAAGCTGGGGGGAGGGGCTAGAGGAGGGTAGAGATGGGGGGGTGAAACTGCCGAAAAGGGAGTGCGGTGGTGCATTGAGAGCCCTGGTTCATCGTCTCCCCTTGGGGGTATCCTCCCTCTTACGCTGGCCCTCCTGATGCCTGCTACTCCATTAATCACACTGATGTATCACAGTAGTCTAAGCAGAGAAAAACAGCACGACTGGATAACCTGTTGGCTGTGTGTGTGTAGTGTGTATGTGTGTGTCTGTGTGTGTGTGTGTGTGTGGAGGGGGGTGGCTGCTAACATTTATCTGTCATCAGGACTGTTAGCCCCCTTGACAGTATACCTTATGTTAAAGAGTCAACTCACCTCAACCTGCCCTGTAGTTCTAACTAGTGATTCTGTTTTTTTATTTGTATGTAAGCTCAAGACAATTCTTTTGAATACATTTGAATTCACAGAAATCAAGGGAAAGAACTCAAGCTATTAATTGTGCAAATTTCAGTCACTAAAAAATTACTTAAAGTCGGTTATTACAAAATAATTGTGCAAATCTCGGTAAATATAACTGAGTATACAGGTGGGGTAGAGAGACCACATTATCTGTATCTCCACAACCAACAGCAGAAAAACAGAAGGGATGCCATATGTTGTATTGTCTAATCTAATATCGTTTGTTTTGCAACACACATACAGATACAGCTAAAAACCTTCTTAGCTTCATTTTGATGTACAGGTTGCAGTAGTTGAAAAAGTAAAATCCAACTACCACACTCCTTTTTATATAGCAATATATTTTCAATTATTGCTAGTAAACAAAACAACTTTAACTACTTTCAAATGGAGGAAATAACCACATACAGCCAAGAAGGTTTAAGCTCCATTTTGATGTGTAGGTGATTTAAAGACAGAATCCAGCTAGGAATGGATCAGCTGACGGCCCGCTGTGAGCTGACTCAATGGGGGGCCGTGAGCGACTAAAGGAAATAGCGATCCCTCCTTGATAATGTGTGCTAAATGAGACGACTAGTTAGTGACTGTCTTGCTGTTGCAAGCAGAATGGATATGTCTCCTCTTGTGGACATGTCATGGGGTGACATTTGTAAAGCTCAGAAGCAACTTATCCTTCTAGAAACCATATCCTGGTAAATCTGGATAAGACCTCTATACAATATTAATGAAAAAGTCCATTTAAGCCCTGTAGACAATAAGGCCGTTGGATTATCCCGAGTTGTTTCTGTAAAAGGATACAGCTGGTGAGTTTGTGTGTATGTTGAGCAGCTCTCGTTTGTGTGCACTTGTGTGGCAGCAGATGTTTCAGAGGCGTTTATACCCAAAGTTGTGCACGCAAACCTGCAACTAACTGCGTGGTTAGATAACACAAAGCGTAAAGAGAAAATGTGTGTTTTTTGTGATATTTTTTAAAGTGACCCTTTAACAGCCTGAGAATGTATAGAAGCGATGTATTACCTCCTGTAGTTTCTTCTTTTTTTTTTGCAGGTGAAACCAATTTGGTTCCTTTCAACAAAGTTCCTTTGAGGACAAACGCTGCCTTGGATTTTTGCTAAAACTAATCTTTTTCTTAATGCGTTCTTTTGTGGTATGAATTGCAAAGAAAGGCAGTAATGGCAGAGTGCAGACAAGTCCATCATGCTTAGTCAGACTTGTTTTGAGTACTTCCTGCGTGCTGAAACTCCTCTTACCTCACAAAATGTCAGTTTAACAGAGACTCTTCCGTAAATGTGACCGTTTTCACTCCGGTTCACACCAGAGAAACTCTAAAACGTGTCTGTAAGTTGTATCCCTCGCCCAGGGAACACGGCTAACTTCCACACAGCCTGAGTGCACGGGTTTAAAAGGCGATCTCTGTGTGTTTTTGAGCAGGTACTCTATTGATCGACGCACGGACATGGACAGAATGTTCAACGTCCATGCAGGGAACGGGTCAGTGTTCATCCTCCGGGAGCTGGACAGAGAAGAGAACGCCTGGCACAACATCTCCGTCATCGCCACAGAGTTCAGTAAGTGTAAAAGCTTTCTCTTCACCTGCATCCTGTCCATAACATTTTATTTTGGGAATTCATACTAGCCCCTAAAAGCACTCAATAGACTCTCAAAACATGGCTTGGGCCTTTTAATTTAAACAAGTCTATTCAAGACAGGCTGACCCTGCTTCCTCCTCCTTCCTTCATGTGAACTTGATAAATTCAGTATAATGCCCACAGCTTTATGTCCATAAGTACAACAACAAAGTAACATCGTACTCACCAATCTCCTGCTCTGAGTTTTTTTCTTTCTTTTTAAACTAATTAATGATTACTAATTAAATCCACTTGCCTTTTCTTAGTGTTTTAATTACACAGCGCTTCCTGCAGCTGCACATTAAAGCCCTATATGGTTGGGAAGCCAACCCATTTCCTTCCCTCAATGGAGTAGTAAAGTGTATGTGTGACACTTATGGTCCTGGGGGCCTGTAAGCATCTCAAGACATCATGAAATGTTTCATATTCTATCTCTAACTGCACAGCGATGAGCACTCATGGTGCGCCTTCAGAAAAACTCTCTCATCACATCGCTTCCATTCAGCTCTGACCGCTCCCCAGCTGAGTGGTCTCTATATCCATCTCGCTATAAGGCCTCCTGTAAGCCTCTATCTGTAGACCTCACCTTAAACAGCTACAACCCAAATAGAAAACACATCTGGCAACACATTTTCCAGGAATACTTTTTTCTTATTCGCAGAACATAATTTACCTTCCATAACCAAACTGCACCCGATGCACTCAAAATGTTTTTTTTTCAGCTCTAGGATAAAAAGCCCCTATTTCTGTCAATATAAAGAGGAATTCTTAATGTTTCTGTACTTCATTTTGGATCCATCAAATCTTTAGCTCGCCCCCTATATAAGTATGTTTCAGTATCAGTTTACCATTGATTATTTCCAAGCCAACATGGAAAGTGACTTGATAATGCCCTTGAACTGTGGGAGGACTTCTAATGTGTTCCGTTGAGTGTTTATAGATTTACATAAGAACTACACTACCAATGTCACATTGATAAGGACATTTTTACAATAATATTGAACTTTTATTTGAATCATTTCCTTGCTTGATTGTAACTATGCAAACGAAAAAGGCACATCAACTCATGGCAGAAGTTTGCTGGGTATGAGATGTTCTTTTTCAGGAGAATGATAAACTAAGTGATGTGGACATTCTCTATATTGTGCTGAATGTTTTATGTAAGCTATTATAGTATGGGTTATACAACTTCCTCAAGGCTTTTTACATCCTATACATACACTTACACATCTACTATAAAGGTAACGAAATAATGATTTGTGTACATTAATAATTCCCACCTGTGTGTCCCTAGACAACCCTCGCCAGATCAGCCGTGTGCCCGTTTACATCCGAGTGCTGGACGTCAACGACAACGCTCCAACATTCGCCACCAACTACGAGACGTTTGTGTGTGAGAACGCTAAGGCTAATCAGGTACAAAGCAGTCGTCATAGTTTCATCATGACTTCCCCTCAAGGATTATGAGTCCTCTTCCAGTTCACCGTTAATTAGCGCATCTCAGAGATTATTTGTAAAAACTGTCACGTGTGATTTAAGCTAGACGAAGATGGGTGGGATATCTGATACACGAGGAGCCTTTTTTTTTAGCTTAATAGCTCACATCTCACGTTGATAAATGCACGTTTCCAAAGAAGGATTAAATAGTCCCATCTGCAGTGGTGAAAATAAGTTCAAAAGGGAACAGCTGCATGATAAGCTATTTTCATGTTAAATGTAATACTCACATTCTTATCACCCACTTTTGTTGGGTATTCAACATGCAGCGACAAAATCCATATAAACTTGGATACTTCCCTACGTCAGTGTTTCCAGCTGTGTTCCTTTCACTGATAATTGAGCAATTTAATACTTTGAAAGGGTTTATTCTGCACCCATACCTGACATTTAACGTATGAATCCCCTCTGTCTCTTATTTCAGAGGATACAAACCGTGAGCGCCACAGATCCTGACGATCCACTCGGAGGACACCGGTTCTTCTTCAGTCTCGCCCAGGAGGCTGCTGGGAAGGCCAACTTCTCTGTTCGTGATAACAAAGGTAACTCACTCTCAGCTGATGCTTCTGGTCTTCACATTCACTTCACTCCCCTATATAATGCTTCCATAAGGCACTCATACCTAACCACATTGAGTGCCGTACTGCACATGATGTGATTTATAGTTTTTCATCCAAGAGCAATTTCAAGCACATTCACAGACCAAATTCAATTTTGAGTAGAGTTTATTGAAGTATTCATTTAGGTTATTGATGTCTGCATAGTAACCGGACATCCTGCTGTTTTCAGACAATACGGCCTGGATCCTAACGCGAAGGAACAGCTACAACAGTCTTCAGATGAGCATCTACCACGTGCCTGTGGTCATTTCTGACGGGGTGTTCCCCATGCAGAGCAGCACCAACACGCTGACAGTCAGAGTGTGCTCCTGCGACCGCGAGGGCAACATGAAGCTGTGCAACGCCGAGGCGCTCACAGCCAGGGCGGGCCTCAGCACGGGAGCCCTGGTGGCCATCTTGCTCTGCATCATCATTCTGCTCAGTGAGTACACACGCTTGCAAACATTTGAGCTTAAATTTACCCTTGGTGGCTTCACTGAAAATACGATTTGAGAGTTTCTTTTAACTACAGTAAACATGTTTCTACTCTTTTAGTTGAAATATTTACGTAAAACTATTTCGTCGACAGAGAGTTGCGTCAACGGAAGTCCATTCACTGAGACTCAGATGGTTTTGGCGGGCCGAGTGAACGGAGATCGCGCAACTCTCTCTTTATACGGCTCTGAATTCGACATACTATACTTTGGCTTACAAAAACATTCTGCATATTTTTTGACATACTATTATGAATTGTTCGGCAAACTTACCTATGTCCTTTCATAAAACGTTTAATAACATACTACACTATCATTTTTCTGACATTTAAAACACATTCACACATAGATATGTTTCTAGCACACAATTTATTGTGTTTTCTTAAACTGCATTATTTGTGAAAGTATGCAGCTTTGGCCCTGAGGAGGCAACATACATAATGTATCCTTGTGGTAGCCGAGCCTGTTTTTACAAAGTCAGACAAAGTCCCTGAACATCAGTGAACACTCATGCAACATCAACAATTCCCCCTGGACAGTCACTGGCCTTCAGAACAAGGAGGGGGAGCAAACAACAGCAAAAGTCACCAAAGTCTGACGCTTGTTCTCTCTGTGTTTGTTGTCCCTGTAGTGATCGTGGTGCTGTTTGCTGCCCTGAGGAGACAGAGGAAGAAGGAGCCTCTGATCATCTCCAAAGAGGATGTCAGAGACAACGTCGTCAGCTACAACGATGAAGGGGGCGGAGAGGAGGACACTCAGGCCTTTGATATCGGCACACTGCGCAACCCAGAGGCCATCGAGGAGAGCAAGCAGCGGAGGGACATTGTCCCCGAGACCTTCTTCCCCCCGGTCCGACGGCCCGTGCTGCCCCCGATCCGGGACCACAACGGGGACGTGAGAGACTTCATCAACCAGAGGCTGCAGGACAACGACAGCGACCCCACGGCGCCGCCCTACGACTCCTTGGCCACCTACGCCTACGAGGGGACCGGCTCCGTGGCCGAGTCCCTCAGCTCCCTGGAGTCAGTGACCACCGAGGGAGACCAGGACTACAACTACCTGAGCGAGTGGGGCCCCCGCTTTAAGAAACTGGCAGACATGTACGGGGGCGACGACAGCGACAGGGATTCCTAACGAGAACCTGGCACAAAGACAAGGAGAGAAAAATTTCAATGAAACACACATTTTAAACTTTCGGGCAGTTCTGGTGCATGTGTGGCGATACAAAGGGCAAAAAGGACCAAGAAACGAGCACCGTCTGTCCACGTGCCGTCTCACCGCCACCGCTCACCTTTCAGTTGTCCCCGGTGACCAGACGTAGGCTTTGTGTGTCCAGTCAGTGTTAGTTGCGTTTTTGCCTGGGTGAAGTGAAAAGAGACTTTGTGTCAAGACATTTTCTGTGTGTAATTGGGTTTACATGACGCCCAAATATATCTATACCAATATTTTCTTTTTCGTTTGTTTTTTCAAAGCTGCTTGTGATGGACACTTTCAACAAGCAGTTTTGTAAACCCTACAAATATGCCTATGTATTTTTCAGTGTTTCTGGGACAAAAACATGCTGCATATTGTGAGTTCTATCTTAGCTTGTGTATGTACGGTAATATGATACGATACGCTGTAAAGTTCTTTTTTTTTTTTTAAAAGGGATTTCTATTGTCCAAAAGATCCCTTCTTTAAGCGATGGCATCCACAGCTCAGCTTGAGCAGGAAGTGCCACACAATCGTCCTCTCTGAGAATCTAGATACAGATTGGAGGGATGAATTTTCAAATAGTGTTGTGGAACATTGCTGTTGACAAGTGGCTAATAAAGCATACCTGAAGCTGTGGTAAATGTGGAATCTATGGCAACAACATACAAAAACCATCATTTTTGATTTTCACCTCCACAAGGTAAGGTGAGCCAAATACCAAATATTACCTTGAGCTGAATGTCTTGATTTTTCCAGTTCACCCAACAGGCTGAAAAATAAATAAAAAACAGTGTTAAATTCTGAGATAAATTGAAAACTAATCTAAGTAACACCAGTTAGAGGGAAATGCTGGTCTTGTTCCCTCTGATTCACTCTGTACAGCATGGTGTAAATCTAAAAGTCACATGCGCTGTTATGATGCCAACAGCATCAAATTAGATGAAACATCCTGTGACCATTAAAACAATTCACTCAATGTTATTTTCTTACCTGTGAAGATGGTTTTCTTTGTATCTGTACGTGTGATGAAGAAACACGGCGAGATTTGACTTCGTGTACCAAGCTGGAAGAATTATATTTCAATTAGAATTAAATCATGTGTTTAAATGTAAACTCTGTCCATATGTAAAGCTTTTATACTTCATTTGAGAAAGTATAAACGGATGAAATTGATCAAAAGAAATGCCTTAAATTATAAAAGTAAAACTACGCAATGAGAAGTGGCCTAAAATGTTGATTACCTTTTTTTTTTGTGGGTGGTCGGATTCTAATAAGTCTAAAAAAAACATCCAACCTACTGCATAAAGCAAGGTTTTTCTGATAAAGGTGTTGTGTGTAGAGGAGGCTCCGCCCACAGTCGAATGTATACAAATGTAACATAGCAGTTTTTGGAGATGTGCCAAAGAGCACCAGTATTTTCCTTTTAAAATGACTCCTAATCATGTTCACTGCCCTTCATTACATGTACTGTGTGTAGAGTTGAACATGGAGCTCACCCAGCTGATTTCCTGAGGGACGGACAGCCTCTCCCGTCGGGCCCTTACGAGGGGCCCCTGACCTTTGAGCTGGGCGGCTCTCAAACCCAGAGCGGTGTCCTCTGGAGGAGGTCAAACCGTTGTCCTGCAGCGAGAACACACAACAGTTTAGCATTTAATGTCAAAACAGAACCATTTTTTAATCACTTACTTCAAGAATAAAACTAATGAAATAAAGCAGGTTTGAAGGTTTGCTAAAACAAGCTCTGCCCGCACTTTAGCAAAAGGCCTACATGGGAGGAGGCTGACATTTATCAGACGGTGTAATTTTTCACAGTCTGTACTCCAAAAGAGGCTTTCCAGAGCAGCACATTTAACAATCTAATTGACAGTGGTTGGAACATTCTTTACGCTCTGCTATTGTATACATGCATTCTTTTTTTCGCCCCCTTGTCTTTGTTTATTAGCTTGTTGCTGTGGCTCCCATTATAAGTGGCCATTTCAGACTGCGGCAGTGTTGCTGTGATAAGCATTTAATGGGGTTAGAAACCCTTCACTCTAAGGAAACTGCTTCTCTGCCTCGAGGTACAATGCGAGGTCTCAAATGGAAATCAACATGACAGCAGCACTTCACAAAAGCATTTTTTTTCCCTTCACTATTTTCTGTCTCCATACAGGGTGTCAGCATATCGCCATTACAAAGACGTGCTTGTGTTTTCCTATGTAGAGTATAATTGCCTCCAAGCATTGGCGCCATGCTCAGCTAAGATAACGGAAAGTGTTGCACATTTGAACGTACCGCCATTTATGTTCTTTCTTCAAAGTTGAGATGGTGATGTCCTCTTTCTCCAGATGCGGTAGATCTGTGGTTGTTGATGTGTAGACTCGGGCTCACCTCTACTACAGTATACTGTGTTGGTGACAATGTGATTGAGCAGTGGAGTTTTGTCGATGTAGAAACAGTTTAAGAGGTTGGTAAGGGCCCTTCATCATTGGCCATTCATCAATCTGCTTTGTAAAACGTGATATTTTGTACTGAATATTTATATGACGATTAAATATCTTTAAAATCAGCTTCTCTGTTTTCTTTGTGAGGTAATCTTCTGAAAAACATACATGAAATGAGAGGTAATACTTTGAAAGGTGTATGTTCTTGTGGTGGAATAACTCTCCTTGTTTTTCTTCTGGTTATGAAGGATAATTTCACTTTTATCTGAATGATGTTAGCGGCCACAGGCTATCAAGCAAGAGATTTACCGTCCTCACAGGTACGTATATATTACCTACAATAAATCTGAGTATAAGAGACTGACACGTCAGATGGTAATTCTTATGAAGGCCGTTGTTAAAGAGCTGGATCCAGAGGCTACTGAGCTGAGGAAATTGTTAATTAAACAATCTATAATTAAGATCTGTCAGACAGCCAATCGGATTTGGAAAGGGGTTTAAAAAGAAAGGCAGAAAAAAAAAAATCTGATTTTGCTTATTAGTGGATGAGTGACAGATGCAGGACAGATGGTTGTCGAGGAAACATTTTGCTTAGGTACTAGCCTTTGACCCAGCTCATCAGCCATTACTCTTCCTACCAGTTGGCGTCAGCTGATAGAGGGGTTACAGTTGTCATGCAGAATGTTGATTATTCTCTCAGCTAGCTAAATACATGGCACTGGGGGGAGAGATCTTCAGTTTGCCATCAAGTTCCAGCTCTTCCGTGTTTCATTGTGTCGACTCCGTGCTCCAGAAGCTTCCTTAAAAATGGGATCAATGTACTGATTGAACACATAGGGTGTTTCTCAATGTCGAGGAAAGCTGCTCCAGAGCCACTATTTCAAGGATGCTCCGTCACCGAGTCCCGCCGAAGGACTGTTCCGATGTCCAGGATGCTTGGAATTCTACCGAGGCCGGCGTACTTCGTTGCGGGAAATTTCGAGGCTGCACATGTGTATCGTCCGCGGTCTTAAAATCCCCACAATGCTTTGCACACGGACAAATTTCCCAAATCTTTGGCGGAAATCGCGCTCCATTTAAGGCGGGGTCTCGCATATGACTCACACCTGTTAGCCTGTTCCACCATTCTTCGTTTTCCGAGGCTAGGAAGGATTCTTGCCTCGCTTCTGAAGCAAGTGACTCGGAAGACATGTGCTACCAAGGAAGCGTCCTCGACATTGAGAAACACACAGACTAAACCCTTTTTCTGTTGGGCCTCTAAGCAAGCGGATAAAAAAAAGAAGCAAACCGACTATCCACTGTTGATCTGAAACTTTATTTACAATATTTCATGGTTTATTTAGCATTACATACTTTCTTTAAAAACGTGTCAGCTTTTTTTCTCCATTTGTTAGTAACATTGTGAGCCTCTCAACAAAGTAATCTCAATATTTAAAGGTGACACACATGAACATAAGACAACATAAGGCCACCTTTCACAGTGCTACAGTACTAAACAGCATAAAACAGGAAAGGGTCTGTCTTCATTTCTAATGCCGTTTGCCTTCTGTTCCACTTTAAGAAAATCCTGGACGAGTTCCCCCTAAATCTCCAGGTTAAGAGTCGAAGGTACTCCTCACCTGAGTCCCATCGGTGTAGTCGGAGAACTTAGGAAACAGTCCATCATCATTACCAAACTATCAAGGCTGCCTTTTGCCAGCTCTTGCCTGGACGGCAGCCACATCTGCACTCAGAGCTCCTTAATGTGGACGCCGCTCCTGATTGGCTCTCAGAACAAGATGCTGTCACTTCCTGCTCTCCTCCGGCTCGTCGCTCTCCTTCTCCTTCTCCTTCTCCTTCTCCTTCTCCTGCCGCTCCCGCTCTCGTCTCATCTCTTTCAGCTCCTGTCTGTATTTCCGCTCGATGAAGCGCTTCTGATGAGCCATCTGTGGGAAGTTATCTGGAGCAGGAGAGGCAGAGCGGGAAACAGAGAGGAGTCGACCAAGGAGAACAGATAGAGAGGGGGAGAGAGAGGGAGAGAGGGGTGAGAAGAGACAAGGTCAGTCCGACAGTTTAGGCTCAGATTGCACACACAATAGTTGTCATAAGCGAGTGTCATGTTGTCACTGTGGCCAAATGAGCCAAAATGTTGCCGGCAGTATTGCGGTTAAATTGCCCTCATGTTGTGATTTCATTAATAATGATAATGTAACAAGAAATTAGACAAGCCTTGTTTGGTTTCAGCACAATGACTGGGAGATCTGATAACATAATTACAAGTGAACATTTCTAAATGAGATCTGTAATAAGATGGTGTAGGGTGGCAGCAGAGCAAATAATACACACACGCTGATGGGGTGTTAACCTATAGGCAGACACTAATAACTTATTCCTGCAGTTAGATCACAGATTATTTATAAATATTTTAATGGTTTCATGACTTGAAAACTAATATAAAACTCCTGAATGCCAGAATTATATTAAAAAAAAAACTTAATGTAGCAAATAGTTTCTGTGTAGAAGTGTCCTTTAGGGTTTTCTGCCTATTTCATATGGCTGAAGTAAAACTATCCCAATCTCTGCCAATACGGGGGGGGGGGGGGGGGGGGGGGGGGTCGATATTGAGGGGGGGGAATGAGACAGGATAGGACTGCTGTCGGTAAAGGAAACTCAGTCAAAGATGCAGTTTCAACTCAACTCTCCATCCAGACATACTTGAGATATTAATCACATGTTTGCCTGTGGCCAAAAGATAACTTTCAAGAAAAAGTGATCGTTTGGAGTAAAAATGTTAGGAAATAGTGAAAATTAAGAATCCAAAAACCCAATCTGACTTATTAAAACTGCTTTTTTGGTCTAGCCAAGAGTCCATAACTAAAATAAGTATTAAACTTAAAAACAAATTAAAATATATTATACTCTTAAGAGCGCTTAAGAGGAAGCAGACTTTTTCTTTTGTATTTTAACTCTGAAAACGGCAGAGACAGGTTTTCCTTTATCCAAATTGTAAATCAATGGATCAACTAGCTGCAACTTACATCTTGGAGTTATTAAGACTATTTTTATTGTTTGATTATTTCTTCAATCGATCTACGCTTTTATAATGCTGAGTAATATATAAAATAGTGAAACATCACAAGTTCTGAGAGTCCAAGAGAACATCTTTAAACATATAAGCCCCAATACATTACAATGTTAAAATGGAGAAGAGCAACTTCCTTGAAGAAGTTAAGTTTTTTTTAATCAGAAGAGTTATTTAGGAGAATTTCACTTCCCATGGAGGAACATATAACCCTTCAGTGTTAGTAAAACATTGACCCAATTTGGAGGAACCTGGGTTTAACAGAAAAGCTTTATTTCCCAGCTCTGACAGAGTTCACCCCACTGACCTGTTTGGGATTCTGTTATTCAGAGCCGAGGTAATTTCCGTTTAGTGTTTATTACCGTGTCTCTCCAGCGCACACTTCAATTTAAAACAGCACGCCTGACAGAGACCCGGTGGTTTGTGTCAACTCGCTGAGTCACAAATTTGACTGTGCACTTTTTCCGGTCACTGACCATGACCGTGCAGACCTAAACAAATTAAAATCCGTCTTTCAATACTTTTTCCTCCCACAGAAGTTTTAAAGTCGATCTGTGATGGAAAATGGAGAGGACCCACAAGGATTCTCATTCTGGCCTTTCTGTGACGGCTTTATAACACACTGTGTACTTCGGAAGAGTTTCAACAGCTGCATAATTTTAGTATTTTGCTCTGTACCTTGCTACGTTTAGTTTGAAGTAAGAGGGGAGGTAATAGAGTAGTTAGACACAACAAATGGAGCTGTTTTTATACACCAAATTAGAAAAAAACATTAGTGACTGATCATTATTTGATGCAAATTCTGACAAATACCTATCCTTTTTTATAAAAAACTTTCCCTCGTATAGATTTAAACATCCTTAAAGCTATGAGTCAGCACTTTAAAATCCAATGTCCTGCAGTACAGAGCCAGAACAACAGAAAACGTGTTGCAGTCTAAATACTGTAGATAGTGTATATTACCCTCCGATAAATGGGCAAATTTAATTAGGACTATTGTCCAGACAGTGGACTCACGGCTGATAATATGGCGCCTTAGGGTTTGAGCCGACTATTATACGATCTGCTGTGGATATTGTTTTCCCGGAAACGGCTGCTGAAGCCCCATAACCACGGTCGGAGGAACACACCATAGAAGTAAAAACGCTTCCCCCGCGTTGGA